>JARQOC010000003.1:140714514-141455817 GCA_033576535.1 Allobates femoralis
CACATTTGGTATCGCTGCGTTCAGAAACGCCCGATCTATCAAGATATAAAATCAATTAATGAGAGCCATAAACTGCATAACAGAAAAAAAGGTCCAAACGCCAAAATAGTTTTTTTTGGTCGCTGCAACTTTGCTATAAAATGCAACAACTGGCGATCACAACAACGCATCCACCCAAAAATTGTATCATTAGAAACGTCAGCCCAAGACGCAAAGAATAAGCCATCACACAGCCCAGATCCTGAAAAATGAGAACGCTACAGATCGCAGAACATGGGGCAAAAAGTGCAATTTTTCAAACTTCTGAATTTTTTTTCATCACTTAGATACCAGTAAAAATATACGCGAACTCGTACCGACCTTAGGTATCACACTGACATGTCAGTTGTACCATATGGTGAACATGGCAACTAAAAAACCCAAAAAACAAACGAGTAATTGCAGTTTTTTTGCAATTTCACTGCACTTGGAATTTTTTCCCAATTTCCCTGTACACTATATGGTAAAATAAATGATTTCATCTGAAAGTACAACTTGTCCCGCAAAAAACAAGCCATTATATGTCTATATTTACGGAAAAATAAAAATGTTATGGCTCTTGGAAATGGGAGCAAAAAACAAAAATGAGTGGGGCCATTCTTCATCAATGGAAACCATTAGTGCCACTGGATATCTGAATCATGTAGCAATTTCAGATATTCAGTGGTATTGAGGTTTCCATTGATAAGGAATGGCCCCACTATCTTTGTACCCCATATACCACACCATACCATCAATTTTTGTGTTCCAGCAGTCTTGGAGGGATCTATCCACTGTGGGTTACTGTCAGACCAATAGTGAAGATTTTGTTTGTTAACTTCACCATTCACAACAATGTTTTCCTCATCACTCATCTGAAGGCAATTGTCTATGCTGTGAAGATACGAGATGTGCAGCATCTGACACAGCGGATCCTGGAGGCCTGTGCAGCATTTCTTCTGCGGTGTTGCTATCAGTGTGTCAAGAGTGGGAGAAGAGGGTAGCATTGACAATCCAACACAATGGGCAGCACTTTGAACACATTTTATAAGTGGTCATAAACTTGTAAATAACTCCTGAAAGAATGAAGTTACATTAAAACCAAGCACACCATTGTTTTTCTTAAGAGATTCTCAATAAGTTTGATGTGTCACATGACCTTCTTCCCATTGAAAAAAATATAGTTGAATCCAAAATGTCCGACTTCAAAATGTCCGCCATGGTCACCATCCATCTGGAAAAGTTTTCCCCTCCCATATACTAATCTGCCACAAACAGGAAGTCAATATCACCAACCATTCCCATTTTATTTAGGTGCATCCATATAAATGGCCCACCTTGTAGATCCATGTATTCTAGTATACACAGGGTTGTATGAAAACCCCCTCTGTAAGACACAATTAGCAGAATGTGACTTTATATTAAACCTTTTGGCTTATTGAACAATAAGCAGTAGGGTGCATCCAGCAAGACACACAATGCCAAAAAGAAAACCTCCACAAAAGTGCCCTGCACCAAGGAGCGGACAGATTTAATTGTAATGTACAATGCTTGTATTTCATACAATTCTTCTTTCTTCAGACATTGTTGCAGCATTTTAAACTGTAAATGAATCTGTGCCACATCTGAATAAATTGCGATTATAAAGCTTTGAAATCAACTTCCAGGGGTTGAGCTCAATGGGCAACAAAACTGTGTGACAGCTGAGATGAAACAAGCCTCACTTGTTAGATTACAGCATGTCACGCAGAGTGAAATACGGTATCAGCCGTGGATAATACAAATGCAAAGAAATTGCATTTAATCAAGTGCAAAAAAAAAAAAGTTTTATAAGCTTTTGGATCAAATATACTTAGCAGTTAGGAGACGTATGGCGATAAGAGGCTTCTTATTGTATGTGGCACTGGTTATCAGTGTAACTTGTATAATGGGAATAATGTAAGCAGCCTATGTGTATAGAGAAAGTGAGGGAACATGTTGACATGGAAAAAACTGTCAGGTAAAGAACATAATTGCTTCTGGGGTTACCAAAATAGGGTTATACTAAAAGATGCCTATGTAGATTAATTTATCCCAATATTGATTGATTAAAAAAAAAATGAGCCCAGAATACTTGAAGAGACAGTATATCTTCCTCATTTCCTGGAATTGGCTTTCTTGCCGAGGTCCTTCTTCGTTTTGCAGCCAAGAGGGCATGTGACCACTGCAGCCAATCACCGGCTACAGTGGTGTCCAACATATCACTGTTGTGAAAGTGATTGGCTGCTAAATGACTGAAAAGCCATGCACAGATCTAATCACATAGTGGAAAGAGGCAGGGTACCGGAGCTGCACTAGAAGAGGAGTGGGGTGTATATTGTGTTTTATTGTTATGCGTTCTGGGTGGTTTATGGGAAAAAGAAAGATGAGAAAGGTTGGCAGACATGATGGACTCGTTTTCTGCATGTCACTGTGCACACTTTGATACCAGTTTCAAAAATTTTGTCTTCGTTAAGGGGGAGGTATAGGAAGAGCAGATTCATAAGTGACCAGGGAGGAGTCAGTCCACGAAGGGGGAAATTAAAGAAGGCTCTGTGAGCAGTTGGGACACAAAGGGGTTGACTATGACCCGAAAAAAATGACTTGTTCTCTTTATTCAATCCAGATTTTACTCGTACTCCTAATTATGTCTTAAAACAAATAACTCTGGATCACATAAGACATATGCAAGATTGTAAATTAGGTTTAGTCCTCTATATTTAACCAATTAATGTACCGTATATACTCGCGTATAAGCCGAGTTTTTCAGCCCAAAAATTGGGCAATACACTGGCCCCCAGCAGTAACACACAGCCCCCCCTCCTTATTATGTGTCCCCCAGGCTGCGGCACCTGTTAAAATAACAAACCTTTCATACATCACCTTTCCGGCGCAGCTCCTCCGGTCCTGGCTTCTTCCTGCTTGTGCCGGTGTCATGTGACCGGGCGCAGCTGATGACGTCATCTCCTGAGCCCAGTCACAGCACAAGAAGCCGGCACAAGCAGGAAGAAGAAGCCGGGACCGGAGGAGCGGCGCCGAAAAGGTGATATATGAAAGGTTTGTTATTTTAACAGGTGCTGCAGCCTGGGGGACACATAAGGAGGGGAGGCTGTGTGTTACTGCTGGGGGCCAGTATACCACCACTGGGGGCCTGTAAACTACTGCTGGGGGCCAGTATACCACTGCACAGGGGCCTGTATACCACTGCGCAGGGGCCTGCACTGCGCGGGGGCCTGTATACCACTGCACGGGGGCCTGTATACCACTGCATGGGGGCCTGTATACCACTGCACGGGGGCCTGTATACCACTGCACGGGGGCCTGTATACCACTGCACGGGGGCCTGTATACCACTGCTGAGGGGCCTGTATACCATTACTGAGGGGTGCTATATACCAGTGACGGGGGGGCTATATAATAGGATGGGGGTGTGGAGACCCGGGGGTCAGTGGGCGCTCTCGTCCGCAGGCCCAGCTGCCTTTACAAAGACAACGTGGACCAGGGCTCATCCCCAACTGAGCACCCGAGCTCCTTAACCGTGGGCGGAACACTACTCAGACAACACAGGGTCAGGGAATCACAATATCAAGGCTTTATTGGATCCCCAAACAGTTAACAGCATATAACGCATAACCAAGCACAACACATAAATGTAACAGGCGACAGAGTCTCACCCTTCCGCTGGCTCACCAGGAATTAGAATGCAGCACCGCAAAGTCTATAGCCAGGTGACTGTATCGTCCCAACCTGGGTTGCTTCCGTGTCCTTAAGCAGTCTATCACAGCCGAATGCGGTGCTGAAGTCCTTGTGGTTCTTTAGTCCGTGTTCTGATCCCCTTGGTCGGCACCGAAATGCCTAGGCCTGGGGTTATGGCTCGCTAACCGGATCCGAAGACCCTAGATTAGCTGCCTGTATCCAATCCAGTGACCTCTAGCCGGGACCGAAAATCCCTAGACTGAGGCCACTAGACAGAATCTATTTCCAATCTCCAATCTTCAATCTCCAATCTTCAATCTCCAATCTGCTGGTCAAAGTGAACAGTCCTCCTTATATACCCTCAGCCCTCATTGTAGGATATTGGGGACGTCATGATTGGTGCAATAACACAGTCTTTTCATTGGCCGAACTCCAATCCTCATTTAACATATTTTAGTCCTATTGCAATCCAAATGCTGATCCAATTGCTAGCAGTGATACAATGGTATGTTAGTTTGAGACAATCAGTCTGCAAACCATGACAATAACACAATAGTGGCTGGGGCCTCAATCCACATTCACAGGGTAATAGACAATGGACGATTAGCATAATTAAGTTCTCTGGCCTGCTATGACAAACAAGTTAGATAATTACATTACCAAGCTAAACTTACACCAGTCTTCTATGAAAATACTGTAGGAAATTCTCCTATACAAGCCAATATACAATATACAATATCCAATATACAATATGATATGTCTGGGTGAATAAGAAATCCTCCTACATTATATATTAAAGGGTCCATTTCGTCACAGGGGGTCTGCTGCATTTCATACCCTAGGCTTATACGCGAGTCAATAACTTTTACCAAAAGTGGGGGCAAAAGTAGGGGGTCGGCTTATACAAGGGTCGGCTTATACACAAGTATATACGGTAAGTGTATTTGACTCAAAACTACACATTCTGATATTTGGCTTTCAGAATGTGATTCCAGATCCTGAAAAATCATGTGGCCCCTATAAACCTATAAGAAGTTTACCAGAAGGAAAAGCCTCCTTGCCACAGAAAGAAGTGGATTTGCACAGCCATGATACTATTGGTGAGTGTTTGTGATAATGATGCACCCGCATGGTGTGGAGTACATTAATTGTCAACTACAAATTGGTTGTTTATGTATCTTTTATACTTCTTCACTAGGAATGATTGCAGTTGATAGAAATGGAAATGTTGCAACTGGGACCTCCACAAATGGAGCCTCTCACAAAATCCCGGGGTATGTAAATATTATGTCACATTTACAATATAATAGTTTAGTGTTGTCAAATAAGCCAATCCTAAGTCTGTTAAAATGTCTGAAAAATACTTGATAAAAGTTTGAGTCCATCAAGTGCATGAAGAAATTCATGAGGCCAAGTGTATTCAATGTCTGCCTATCTGGCCTGATAGACCAGCTTCTTTTGATGCATATTCCCTTCTCACAATTCCCAGTAGAAACTATATACTAACAAAATTCATCAGCAATCTGCAGTAACCGCGTACATGAATTCCTGTACTATTACATAAAAAACATGAGCTATTTAGTAAAAGAATACCTCAAGTAGTTTCCTGAGCAGCTCAGAGTTATGCAGTCTTCTTATTTAAGTGCCCTTAATGAGAGAAATTTCTGGTGAGTAGCTTCGTTGTTACAACATGTGTCAGTGTTTGTTCTGATTGCACCCTGTTTTCCCTACACTTATTATAGAGGTAACCGTTCATTTGAACAAGCACACAGCTCAAGAAAGTTAGAGCCGTGATTCGGATAACTGCTCTAGAGGTTACTAAACCTGGGTGACTTTGGATTGTGATTATTCAGGATAAGAACCTTGCCAAAAATGGACAGAGGGGGGTTGGGAGGTAAGCAGCTAACTGCTGTATAGAAAACAGTGGGCTTAAGAGAGCTGCCTGGGATGTTGGGCATTAACCCCTTTCCTAGAATACAATTACTGTGTATACTTAGCCTGGCTATGTTGGTTGAGCACCATGAAAACAAGCTATATATTATATAGAGATAAGCTCCCATAGGAGATAAAAAAGCAAGTCAATTGCAAACTTGCTTCCTTTCATGCTTTTTAACAAGAGCAATTAAATAACATGAGAATACAACTTCAGCATTTTTTTTATCAAGAATATGGAGCCATCCAACCATGACAAGGTGTAACAAATCAATAGTAAAAGTATCACAATGAATACAACATGATTTTATTAAGTACTTATGAAAACATAAAGATAAAAAATATATATCTGAGCAATGAGATAAACTGAAACTAAAGCACCTCAGACCAGCGGATGAAAACATTATTATTTACAAAGTAGTCGGGTCACAGTGGGTGAATATAAGTCTATTTATAATAAGTGTAGTAGATGAACCAATCATAATATAACAAAGTATATCAAGAACACCAAAACAACAAACCTGTCTGCATGTTCCCCAACCTCTGGAATAGCGCCAAGTCCTGACGGGCATTTCAGCATAGAGTTGGGTACATAAGAGCTGGGGTCGGTCCATGAGGTACACCTTGTTGGATGACGTAAATATTTTTTATTTAATCAAAAACTGTCCTACTAAAACGAAGTTCAATGTATCTCACATTTTTATGTGCGAGATACTGCAGTGTGCTGATGCATTTTGTTGCTATATTTGTATGACTATTGAACATTGGGTTCATGCACCTGGGCATTAATTTAGTCCTAAATCCATCTGGGTATAAAGACAAGTTGTCCACCAAATATAAAAGATGTAAAAAAAAAAATAGCCAAAGGTTGTATTTGCTATTAAAATGTTATACAGCTATTTTGACATGCCTTGTTATAGTAAGTACACCAGCCTCATCTGCTCTGTTTAATAATTTATGCGTTATGGATTGTGAAATGTGGTGAAAGATCCGCATTAATCTGTTAGGGAAGATATACATGTCAAGCAGTTTGTGCTAGCTTTCCCTAAAAAGTAACAATTTGCACCAAAACATACAAATGACATAACATTTTTCCATAACTACACCATGCTCGTGCAAAGTTTAAAAATTAGGCGTGGTGTATGGAGAGGGTGGGGCCAACACATTTTATTGCCAGATTTGGTAAAAAAAAAAAAAAAAATTGTCATATAGAGAAGTTATTACCTTCAGATATGGGCAAGGGTGCTTTCACACTGGCGTTTTTGAAAAAATGTGGCAGATCCAGTCAAAAAACCGCATGTGTCGCATTTTCCGCCTAACAGCTGCAGTTGCGGCAAGCCCCATGCATTGTCTATGGGGCTTGCGGTAAGTGTGCGTCAGACGCGGCAAGTGCGGTTTCGGCAGTTGCGGCCTGCATAAAAACCCGCCAGTGTGAAAGGGGCCTAATCTATATTATGGTTTCTCACTCTGCTATTAGCACACTGTAATCACTTCTTGGTACAATGACTGGAAGCAAGTAGTTACAGGGAGAATGAATCTTCACTTTCTCCCTGCAGGCGCTGCACATGATGCAGATTACTTTTGTAGCCTCATGTATATAGTGTTCCTTGATGTGAATGGTTCCCTTTACACAAGATGTCCCAGTTTTCATTAACTTGTGCCATTGTGTCTGTGTGTCATAAATATCTGCCTGTCTTCAGGTAAACTTCCACTCTGCCCAGAAATATATTCTAATTGTCTGTGAAAGGGAGATTAGAAAAATCCACATATATAGTAGGGAGCTGTATTGCAGAATCTTCTTGGAAGTTCCCTAGCCCCTGAATGAAGTGGCTCAGACAACACACAGACGTACAGAGGAGCCCTGTGTAAGCAGCAGCTTAGAGGGAGCACAGTTGTCAAAATCCGACATCTATGAAATTCTCATTTAATAATAATAAGATAACAACATCATTTTCTTTCTAGCCGGGTGGGAGACTCGCCAGTGATTGGAGCTGGATCTTATGCAGACAGTTCAGTAGGAGGAGCAGCAGCTACTGGAGACGGGGACATCATGATGCGATTTCTACCCAGGTAATGTGAAAGCGAGTGGTAATATTTTGTGTAAATTAAATATAAAAAGGGTTTTATAAGGAAACCACCTGGTAATGCTTGGTGAGATGGAGCATAGATACATTGAAAAGCCTCTGATGGTTTGAGGAAATCTGCTCTTTCTGGCAGTGTCGCTACTCTCTGCACTCCCACTGACTATGGCTGTATACTGTGCCCTTAAGCTTCTTCTCTCCACCTGTACCTTGGCTTCCATGGTACCTCAGGCTTACAGGAAGGTACTTCAGCTTTCTTCTTCTGTTGACAACTCAGACTCTCCATAGGCAGCTCTCCACACACCCTCACCTCTTCACTGCTGATCCCTAACTTGTTGTTGTCTGGCAGTTTGGCACTACGTGGAATGCACAGGAGACTGTCCCATCCTGCTGTGTCCTGACAGCGACCACAGCAACGGCTCTGGCTGGTCTCCTTTCTCTCCAGCATCACTGAATCCATGGAGAGCGCTATTAACGCTCCTGGGCTTAGTAATTCTCCTACAGGGACTGCTATCCACCATACTTACCAATAGCCCTTTGCACTGATCACATCTGCATGTATTAAACTATCTAAAAAGCTGATTTCCCACATCACCAGAGTGTACAGATATTTATGACTCCTAAATCTGCATGGCACCACATATATACCAGGTTGGGGGATGCACCAGGATATGGGCTATACACCAGGATGGGGCCATTATGTCTGGATGAGGTACATATACAAGAATATGGGGCACAAAAACCAGGATATAGGCCACATATACACCAGGAAGAAAGACATATATACATGGAAGGGGCTCAGGATGGGGACATTACCCAATTCCAGTGTCAGCAGCAGATCTCCCTTCGCCTCCCTACACTGCATCATGACCACATTTCTTGCTTAAAATGTTTTGTTCCCTTTACATATACTTAGTATGATTGTATAGCCTTTCTTCTACTTGTCACCATATTGCAAGAAATATTGCATTATAGCACAATAATGGATGTTGTATATAAATTCTCAGTTATCAAGCTGTTGAGAATATGAGGATGGGAGCAGACCCCACCACGGCGTGTCAAAAGGCTATTGTTAGGATTCAGAAACACATTCCAGTCTTTTTTGGGGCGATCATCTGTGCCAACAGGACAGGAAGTTATGGTGAGTTATGTCTTGTTAAAGAAACACAGAAGTGGCATCTCTGAACCAAGTACAAAACGTTCAGTAACATGTTACTCAAAGGAAAGAATACGGTCACTGAGACAGGATCTTCTGATTAGCACTGGTCTTACAGGCAGACAACAGTTATTATCTACTACTATAACATATATATCAGAAGGAACCTGTCAGCAAAAAAAAATTTACCTGTGGCCATAATGGTAATCTGCAGGTGAGCACAGTTTCAAACATGGTAGACTGGTAGTGGAAGTACTGGGAGAAAAAGAACTTGTATCCTCCCTGCATGCGCTCACTCTTAGTCCTCAGGGCTGTGAACAGTCAGTACTCAGTATACAGTGAACGTGCTGTAATCACTCCCCTGTTTTCTGATCGCTTAGGCAGGTTTCATATTAGCGTTTTTGAATTTTGAATGCAGCGTACACTGCGTATTTCTTTTTCTTAAATCCGCAAATGTATTGCGCACATATCTTAAACAAGGTGTGCCTAGGTTACAGAAAACTAATGAACCCTGCACACAAAAAGAACGTGTCTTTGTGAACACGTCACGCCGCCAAACATTCTAATACAAAAAACCTAGTCCATAAAACGTGTAAGTACTCTGCAGTAAAAAAGTCTAAAATGCAAGTGCAGTAAAAAATATGTAAATAACAGGGTACTTGGTCCATACGTTTTTTGCGCATAAAATGTACTTCAAGCTGCCTCATCTCATCAAGGTGTACCCATATCGAAGCAGTCCTATCTGTTGTATTAAAAACCTGATCAAGTAATGTGTATAAAGTGAATAGGGTCCAAACAGGTTGATGAGGTGAGGCAGCTTGAAGTACATTTTATGCGCAAAAAACGTATGGACCAAGTAACCTGTTATTTACATATTTTTTACTGCACTTGCATTTTAGACTTTTTCACTGCAGAGTACTTACACGTTTTATGGACTAGGTTTTTTTGTATTAGAATGTTTGGCGGCGTGAGCGTGTTCATACAGACACGTTCTTTTTGTGTGCAGGGTTCATTAGTTTTCTGTAAATTAGCCTCTTGCCTAGCAAGAGATGTGAGTTCCCCGCCCCTCACTTGAGCTTTGCACACTAAGGGCTGCTTTCAACCTCAGTCCATATCGGACACTGGACCTGTTTGGACCCTGTTCACTTTATACACATTACTTGATCAGGTTTTTAATACAACAGATAGGACTGCTTCGATATGGGTACACCTTGATGAGGTGAGGCAGCTTGAAGTACATTTTATGCGCAAAAAGCGTACGGACCAAGTACCCTGTTATTTACATATTTTTTACTGCACTTGCATTTTAGAATTTTTTACTGCAGAGTACTTACACGTTTTATGGACTAGGTTTTTTGTATTAGAAGGTGTGCCTAGGTGTAAACAGGGACCTGCGTTGGTGTCAGTATGTGTGCGTATGCGTCCCTGTGCATGGTTTCTTGGCGCCCGCGAATGCAACATGTTGCATTTTTTGCTGACTAAAAAATGTGCAAGCATGTGCATGAGTGCGTAAAAACGGCACATTATTCTCTATGGGTGCGCAATGACTTGCGCATGGCTGTGTAAGATGTGCATGCGTTATGACACACAGCGCATGCCCAGGAAGCGATTTCCCTTAAGCTCATGAGGATAAAAAACGCTGCATAAACATGTGTTTGCATGCGTTTCCGCATGCGCAGCATACGCAGCATTTAAAAACGCTAATCTGAGAGTAGATTTAGGGTATGTGCACATCGGACGGTCTGCATCTTTGCAGACCGACCGGGAACCGGTGGTGAATAGCAGAAACTGAGTTTTCTGAACTCGGCAGTGTCCCTGGTTTTGTTAGCGTTTTGCTAACGATTTGCGATCGGGTTCTTAGCGTTTGGACAGCGTGTTCTTGGCGATTTCCCCGGCGTCTTTCTTAGCGATTTCCAGACTGGTCTTTGTGCACTTGTTCAGCTGAAACGCTGGAAAAACGCTGAAAAGAAGTCACTTGCTCTATCTTTGAATACCGTGAAAACCGGTGAATAACTGAAAACGACAATAAATAAACGTTCTAATGTAGACAGCGTTCTAAACTCCATTGACTAGCATGTTAATCCAACCGGTGGCTAGGATTAACATAAATTAACATAAAACTCAGCGGAAACCTCCGACGGAAAACGCTATAAAACAGCCCACAAAACGACTGATGTGCACATACCCTTACTCTGCCAGCAAAAGCCACTGACCAGGATAAAGAGGGACAAGTGATTACAGAATGGTAGACCTTTGTAGACTTATCTAGGCTACACAAGGTTGATCTTCCTACAGACCTTCCATAAAGCGCGTCATGGCTCCAGGTAGAGCTGAAGCCGTTAAATAAAAACAATACTCAGTAATAAGTGCAGACTGATAACTGTCCCTTAACTGTCCCTTCTCTGTCCGATGACTGGAAGTGATTGACTACAGGGAAAATACACCTACATTTTCTTCCTGTTAAGTTACTACCAATCTGGCTGCCACAAATGTTCACAACGGTATTTACCAGCAGATTGCCACAATGGCTACAGGTAAATACAAATCTTTAGCTCCGGATTCCCTTTGATGAAAACCCATCACAAAATCCTGGCTAAGCATAGCTTATTGGCAGCATTCATTCACTTTCACTTGTCGTCCCCAAAAATTAAAAATTCGTCCACTTGCGTAATTCTGAAGTGGTTCATCCACTTCCAGCCAGTTGTCCGGGTCACTTCTGCCAGAATATGCTAATATGGCACCCGGTAGTGGTCCCTGGCACACTCCCGCCAGTGACAAACTAACTCAACACTGCACACCCTGCCGAACACACCATCGCAAACACCACCCGACCTCACCGCAGCACTTATTGGCAAATTAGTAACTCTATCTGCACAAACTGCCTACGGGTGCACAGTTACTGATGCTGCCATTATCGTGTGCTCCGACTGACCTCTGTATCTTGCATTGCATACAGGACCTGTAGTGATGTAACAGTTAAGTGATCAGGTGCACGTGACTGATCACATGACTGTGACATCAACAAAGGTCCTGTCTGCAGTGGAAGGCACAGGGAGGTGTAGGGGCACACGAGCACTCCCCTTTCCTGGTCTTCACCTGCTCCTCTCCCCTCCCCCGGTGTGCATGGGGGCGGGGCCATAGAGAGGACGCGCGGGGGCAGGACCAGAGAGAGGGTACACGGGGGGTGGGACCAGAGAGAGGGTGCATAGGCACAGGAGAGAGCACATGAGAAAACTGTGCACAGGGGGTGGGGATTGGTCAAAGAGAGAGCACATGGTGGGGAAGGGGGATGAGCGGACAGGGGGAGAGACAGCTGCCACCCCAAGCACCACAGAGCCCGCCCCCATAGCAATGTCACTATTTTACCAATGTGATAGCATTGTGCCCACATCTAGTTATTATTATATACCCAGCTTTCCCAGTCCTCTGAACTGCATATTATGCATGATTGTGATACGAGCAGCTGCTTTGCTTTTTGGTGCAGTTCTTTACTTACAGCGGGCAGAGAACAATGTAGAGTGTATGTAAATGACAAGATATCCAGCATATGTCAGTTGTTTGTAGGTCAGGTCTCGTAAAGTACATATTTCCTTTATTAAAATAAGATTAGAAATACTGGGATTTTGAGCGATATTAAAGGTAATCACTGCAGATCTTCACTGAAGCATCACTTTGCTTCAGTGTGAGTTGTCCTGGATTATGAGGCTTAATGCCTTACAACCTCATGGCTTATGTGATTTTGCATTTCTGTGAGAAGTCTAAGTCTAGTCATTAGAATTATCCTGAACACACACAGAACATTATCTTAAAGAAGACCTGTCAGCAGGTCAAAAGTGACCATTTTTGCTCTTAATTTATTCTTGCTGCTCCAATGAATAAGTATTATTTTTATTTATTTTCTTTTAATCCTCCATTCTATTGTAGAGATAATGGCCTGTTGTATTTAGTTAGTTTATAATTCATTCAATAAAAATAAGAGCACAATCTGGTCACTTTTGTGCTGGTGACCAGGTCCACTAAGATCACACACAATAGTGGTCCTACATAATACCTTAGGGTGCTTTCACACCACGATTTTTGCATTTCCGATGCTGTCCGAAAAAAATCGGACAGCATCGGACCGATTTTCGGATCCTATGGATCCCTATGGGGACCGGACCGAATCGGATGTGCACTAAATGCCATCCGATTTGGTCCGATCCGATTCTGCCCGATTTTGGCCGATTTTTTTCAGGAGAAAAAAATCGTTGCCTGCAACGATTTTTTCATCCGATTACAAAATCTGACAGAGTCGGATCGGACCAAATCGGATGGCATTTAGTGCACATCCGATCTGACCCGATCCCTAACATGGGGCCCTATGGAGAAAGGTCCGAGGAAACATGTATGTCTCCTCGGACCCCATTTTACTGTACTGAGCAAGCTCAGTACAGTAAAACTGCTCCTGGGAGCACAAGGGTTAAAAAGAAAAAAAAAAAAGTTTATTCTCACCTGCCCCCGAGCCCCCGCCGTTTTCCGCCATCTTCCTCTAGGCTCCCGGTGGCTCCCGCAGGCTGCCACAGGCTCCGGTGTCAGCAGAGGTGTACCTCTGCTGTACAGGACCTGCGGTGATGTCACAGTCATGTGACCGCGAGTTCACCATGGTGAACCCGCGGTCACGTGACTGTGACATCACCGCAGGTCCTGTGTACAGCAGAGGTACACCTCTGCTGACACCGGCAGCCTGCGGAAGCCACCGGGAACCTAGAGGAAGATGGCGGAAGACGGCGGGGGACAGCGGGGGCTCTGGGGCAGGTGAGAATAAACTTTTTTTTTTTTTTTTCTTTTTTTCAGCCTCCGGCGCCGATTTTATGCCGGAATCGGGTGCCTATTTGGCACCCGATTCCAGGCATCAGAAGGGAGCCGATGCTGTCCGATTTATATCGGACAGCATCGGCTCCCTAAAAATCGTAGTGTGAACGCACCCTTATCTGTAGGGTTTGTTCACATGTGTCACATTTCTTGCAAAAATGTCTGGACTAAAAATCTGTTCTATTATTTTTCAATGAGGTTATTTTGGCCACAATCATACAGAACCCAATTCGTCCAACTCGTTTCTCTAGAGTAGTTTAATAATTACAATTTTATTAACATAGCGCCAGCATATTCCGCAGCACTTTACAATTCAGAGGGGACATGTACAGACAATATGAGACAAAACAGTAACAAAAAGTCAGCAGATACTAAGAGGAGTGAGTTTCCTGCTTGCAAACTATAATCTGAGGAAATAGGGGAGGCACAAAAGGTAAGTGGTAAAATGTGCCAATGAAACAAAAGACTGACTGGCACACCAAGAAATGTGTACAGGTGCTAGCAGGAAAAAACACATGACTACGAAAAGTTATTCCACTGCACACTGGAACAATCAATATTAAATAGGACTATGGCCTTACTGCATTACTGCAGTGAGAAAATTAGAAAAAAGGGAAAGTGGCGTCATATATGGTCCAGCCATCAATATAATAAATTGGAGACTCCTTTAATGCTGCATGAACTGGTCACTAGTACAGTACAAGTACAGATAAAGTGCTAATACGTGCATGGAGGGTGTAAACAGATGACGGAAAAGGGCAGATTAGCAATAGTTATATAAATGAGGTGATAGGCTAGTCTAAAGAGATGCCTGTTTTAGGCCGGCTTAAAAGTATGGGTATTGGGAATTGATTGAATTATTTTTGGTAACACGTTCCAGAGAATTGACGTAGCCCGCGAAAAGTCGTTGGGATTGTAACTCCCCTTGGCCACTAATACCATGCACAAGCTGGGTGCAGGGAACTTCCCAAGATGGAGGAGAGTGCAGCTGTGCTGCATCATGCAGATGGAACAGCCACTCACAGCCTTTTAATTAAGCTGCTTGCAAAACGCACACTAATGATGCTACATAGGGAGTCTTTCATATAGATAAGTGAGACACAAAGTGTCTTAACAGTTAGGGACTTGCAAGCGTGAGGACCCTTGATGAGTTGGATTGCAAGCTTCTGTATTTTAGCCAAAATACCAACTAATACGCAAATTGTTCATGCACATTTTATACATTTTCTGCAGGGTGTAGTGGGGCTTTCTGAGTTGGGATGGTAAACTGGTGAGTCTGTCATGTGAGATACACTCATATAGTGCTGACTAGCCCGCCACAATGGGTGTCGCTAATCAAACACACTACTGACACAGTGCATATATTTATGCAATGCTAACTAGCCTGCTGCAACTGGTGTAACAGGCTCCTGTTCAGACAATGTGTATCTTGCTTATCTATAGGATAGTCTCCCTATGCAGGATCATTGGTGTGCGATTTGCAAGCAGCTGCTCCCCATAATTAAAATGCTGTGAGTGGCTATTCCATCTGCATGATGCAGGAACGCTGCCCCCCAACTCCACTTTGGGAAGTTCTCTGTACTCAGCTTGTGCGTAGTATTATTGTCCAAGGTGAGTTGTATTGAATTTATTTTTCTGGTGTGGTTTAACAGAGGTTCAGATTGTAGCTGATGTCAGTCTTTTTGTAGAATGGAGAGCACGTGTAGGGCAATCGAGATGAGGGAGGAGATACAGGGCCGTGCAGAACAGTGAAGGGCTTTGTGGGTGAGAGTGAAAGTTCTACATTGTACTCTGTAGAGGACGGGCATTTGCCCTTTATTAGTGCCTTTTGTGTTTGCCCCTTAATCTTTGTAAAGGTCCTTTTTTTGTATTTGAATCTGTCTGCACACATATGGATAAGCAAAAGTTGTCAGATTCATAAAATGTGATTTTATTTTATTTTATTTTTTGCTCCAGCCATTGTTTGGAATAAGGTTCTTGGCGTTTTGTTTTTGGTTTTTATAATTTTGGTGCAGTTGAAGACTAACATGCAACATTTTAAAGAAAGATGTGACTTTTCTTGCCAAAAAAGTCCTAAAATTTGTTAAAGATAAAAAAAAGTATATATTTTTTAATTAGGGCCATTAACAGCCTACGCCTTTTTGGTGCAAAAAATCTCTGCAAATATAAAGACAAAAAATTAAGTGACTTAAAAAAATAAGACCTGATGAATTGGGCCCCTGGATTTGTGCACGCACCATACAGATTAATGTGACTGGTGGTTATTGTGACATCTGTCCTGTATGACTACATCAAAAAAGTACGTTAAAGCTTCAGCTTGTGACTCACTTTAGATATGTCAGAACTGAATAGATTTATTTAGTCCTGTCTTTCTTTCATGTGTAGGTTGCGTTTGCAGATAAGAGATGCCAATATGATCCCAGCAATAGTCATGAGGACAGGACAGATCAATTCAGACAACTGACTCTGCTTTGGCAGTCCGGGACAGCGGTAGTCTGAGACACTCCATGTAGACCGGGCTGACATTTACAGTGGCTCAATAAACATTAATTTTTCAACACGTAGTAATGTATTGATTCACAGGTCTGCGACTAAAAAGCTGTTTGATTATTTTCATCTAATTTCCATGTATTTTGGTGTGCTGAAAACTAAAAAAATATTGAAAAAAAATCCTGGACGTCAGGATTTGCCACAAAATGCAAAATTCTCTTCAAATTTTTCTCAATATTTGGTATTTTTTTATCTTAAGGTTTTGAAAGTCAAAATTATTATTAATTAATTCACATCAATGCATTGAAGATATACAATGCCAAAAAAATATAACTTTCAAAGAAAAGAACTTTCAGAGTGAGCTAATGAAACCAGCATCAACATGTTGCAAGCTGAACGAGCGTGCTCTCACATGCCCGGGCTTGTTTCAATTGCTTTATCTTGGTTCTCGCCTGTTCACACTTTTTAATCTCAGTTTCTGTTAGCTCGCATTATTCAACCGTGATGCCCAAAATTAGCATTATGGCTCAGCGGAAGTGTATTAATTTGCCTGACAGTTTCTGTTACATTTGTGGTGAATATACAGTGTTGAAGCAACAGCTGAATATTACAGACTTTGTGAAAAAAGTATACTTCACATATTTCGGACTAAAAGCTTGGCGGTGAAGATAAAGCTTGGGCACCTCATAAAGTGGGCAAACGGTGTGTTGAGGACCTCCGAAATTAGTTCAAGGGTAAGAAAAGAGCTTTCCGTTATGGGATTCCTATGGTATGGCGAGAGCAAATGAACCATAGTGCCGATTGTTACTTTTGTTCATGCGATGTGAAAGGGTGTAATTCAAAATGGAAGAATTCCATTTTATACCCCAATATTCACTCAGCAATTTGTCCCATCCCCCATGGCACAGATATACCAGTACCCAAGGCCCCTGCTACCTTGTAAGAGATAACTAGCTCCGATGAAGGTGGAGTCATACCTGAACCAGATGGTGAATCAAGTTCTGACTTTGAAGATGATACAAGACCAAAATTGTTTTCCCAGGAAGAGATGAATGATTTGGTAAGAGACTTGAATCTTCCCAAAGATGCCACTGAGTTACTCGGCTCAAGGCTCAAAAGCAAGAATTTATTGTTGCCAGGAGTGTATTTTTCATGGTTCAGACATCGTGAAGACAAGTTCGTTCCTTACTTTACCCAGGAAGATAAGTTGGTTTATTGCATCGATGTCGAAGGTTTGATGGGTCAATTCAAAATCCAATATGATTCAGCGCAATGGCATCTTTTTATAGATTCTTCAAAAAGAAGTCTCAAAGCAGTTTTACTCCACAACGGCGGTTTTTATGCTTCCATCCCTGTAGGTCATTCCGTACACCTCAAGGAAACCTACGAGAACTTGGAATTGGTTCTTCGCAAACTTAAATATGAAGACCATGGTGGGCAAGTGTGTGGAAATTTGAAAGTCTTTTGCATGCTGCTCGGGCAACAAGCTGAGTATACCAAATATCCTTGTTTTCTGTGTCTGAGACAGTCAAGACCGACAAAATCACTGGACCAAGAAGAATGGCAACCGAGAGTGTTCAGTTGGTGAAAAAAATGTCCTCTGAGAAACTTTGGTTCCTCCCCATAAAGTTCTTCTACCACCTCTCCACATCAAATTGGGATTGATGAAGTAATTTGTAAAATCACTTCCAAAAGATGGAGAATGCTTCAAATACTTGTTTGCCAAGTTTCCAGGCCTCTCGGAGGCAAAATTGAAGGAAGGTGTGTTCGTCGGACCAGAAATTCGAAGGCTTATAGCTGATCAAGAGTTTATCAATACCATGACGCATCCTCAAAAAGAAGGGTGGATCGCATTTAAAGAGGTGTAGAGAAATTTTTTTGGCAATAACAAACACCCTGACTACAAACAAATCTTCGGACGAATGCTGAAAGCATTTCAAGCTTTAAGTTGCCTGATGAGTTTGAAAGTGCATTTCCTCCATTCCCACATTGACAACTTTCCTGAAAATTTGGGAGCTGTGAGTGAAGAGAAAGGTGAACGATTCCACCAGGACATTAAAGAGATGGAAAGAAGATACCAGGAAGATGGAGCATTACAATGATGGCAGACTACTGTTGGACGCTTCAGAGAGACATTACAGATGCTACTCACAAGCGTAAATGTACAAAGGAAGCCTCACAGGGAAGAAGAATCGATTTTAGTGTGTGTTAGTGAGCTCATTGCAGTTAAAAAAAAAAAAAATGATTTTCGTGAAACGTTTGTAATAAAAAATTAATTTTATGAGTCTGTTTTCATTTATTTTGAGGTATTGTCATATTTAACATAGTTACTTAAATTGTCAGAAAACGTGATGTCCTATGACAAAACGGAGGTCATTTTCGGATTCAGCGCACTCAAAAACAGATTACGTGGAATAACCAAAACAGCTCTTGAAAAAAATTTTTTCAGACCTGCCTTATCATATGAGGAGGTGGGAGCACACAAACTGTTTAGTGATTGCAATTTGTTTTTTTCTAATCTTAAAACACAACCTTTAAACATTGCTTCCGCTTTACAGTTCCCTCTTTTTGCCCTTCAAAGTTGTGAATGTTTTACTGTTGCATTATTTGTTTATTTGGATTTGAGCTGAGCAAAAAGACTGTCAGGAACCTGGTTTTAAATACAATTTGGACGGTGTTTTGCGGGTCTGTGCTGCTACAAAAACAACGTAGTCCAATCTCCAGTTGCTAAAAGTTTATTGGATGTATCCTACGCATTTCAGAGCCTGCTATGCTCCTTCATAAGGATACATTCCCTGATGAAGGAACATAGCAGGCTCTGAAACGCGTAGGATGCATCCAATAAACTTTTAGCAACTGGAGATTGGACTATGTTGTTTTTGTAGCAGCGCAGACCCTTAACACACCGTTCCCATTGTATTTGGATTTCCTACCACATTGCACGTGGAAGTGTGTGTCTCGCAGCAGCTACTATTTTATTTTTCAAACAGGTTGTGTGTCACAAACCAGAGAAGGTGAGCAGTTTTATATAGCGGCTTCAGAGCCAACTGTGTTACAATGACAAGACCCTATTGCGCTTGCTTCCTTTGCAGTGATTATATCGAGGAACCTGGTTTGGCATCCATGTTGGTACTGTCTGGCAGCCGGCCCAGGGTCCTGTGCCCGTCTTCTCCTGGCACTCGATTGCCAGTATTGTGGAGGACTCTTGTGACTATGACATCACAGTGCAATGCAAGTCATGCCTTGTGAGAAGCCTGGTAATCACAAGAAATGCCAAGGATGTTAGTATTAACCCCTTCCCGACCTATGACGTTAGAGACGTCATGGAAGTCGGTGCGTTCCTGACCTATGACGTCTCATAATGTCATGGCCTCCTTGCGGTCCTGCAGCTTCGGTGACCGGCTCAGTGGCAAGTCACCGGAGCTGCAGGATCGCAAGCACCTATATTTACCGGTGTTGCTTAGCCCCCTGGCTAAAGTCGCTCTGATTGGCAGTTAAAAGTGAATCTGCCGATCGAAACGATTCACCCCTCCAGATCTGATTGGAGCTCTCCAATCAGATATGGAGGGGCGGATCGGCAGGTGCCCTCCCGTCCAGGGCTCATCAGGGGCCCCCCTGTCCCTCCCATCCGCCCCACATCCCCCCTCCTATTGTAATCTCTCTGTCGGCGGGCTGCACCCGCTGGTGCGCCGCCGGTCAGCCCCATTAGCCCCCTCCCGTGCTGCCCCCACCTGACCAGCCCTCTGTCACTGTCCTGTCCCCCCCTCACTTCTCGCCGGTCAGCTTCCTCTGCTCTGTGTGGGCCCCTCCTCCTCTTCCGGGATCCTCCTCCTCCACGGGTGGATCGTTGGCGAGGCAAGTGTGAATGGATGGATGGATGGGTGCATGCATGATGGATGAATAGGTGGGTGCATGCATGGATGGGTGGGTGCATGGATGGATGGATGGATGAATGTGGTGCGTGGATGTGTTGTGTGGTGCGTGGATGTGTGTGTGTGTGTGCGTGGATGGATGGTGGTTGAGGTGTTGTGTGGGTGCAGTGGATGGGTGCGTGTGAGGATGGGTGGATGGATGGGTGCAACAAGGGATCAAATGTCCTTTTGTTGTAGTCTCTGGGATTATAGTCATGGTGCACTGTATGACAGATCATTGCCATACAGTGCACTATAACTCTGACCCCAGAGACTGTAGGAAGAGGACACTTGATCCCTTGCTGCAATCTCTGATGTAGCAGAGGCGATCGAGCGTCGTGGGACCTTAGTTGTGGACTACGTTGGATAATAAAGATGAGTCCGAATTTTGTGTTTTTTTTTTTTTTTTTCTCTTTCAAATAAAAAGATTTTTCTCTGTGGTGTATTTTTTGACTATTTACTAGATTCCTATGGCCAGGTCTAAACATTGGCCCGACATTATGAATCTCGGGCTTAGTGACAGCTGCCAATAAAAAAGCTGGTATTAACCCCTTTATTACCCAGTTTGCCACTGGGTCTAAACGACATCGTTGCGTGTGACACCTACGATGAGTCATTGATTGCAGATTTATTAACCGGTTCTTAAATCTTGTTGGTTGCCTGCTGAACCGCATCACCGCTGCATGTGACAGCGGGAGACCAACGATCAGCGAGCTCCCAGTGCTGCACAGCAACGCTGGGAGCTGGGTATCTAAGGTGAACTGTGGGTAACTAAGTGGAAGCGCCGCCCATGCTTAGCTACCCGCTGTTTACTTTGGATACCAGCGTGCTCGCTGGTTCGGATCGCTGGCGAGTCTGCCTGTGTGACAACTCACCAGCGATCAGCCTTCAATATCCCAGCGATCCCTACCATTGTTGGGATGCTGGGACATTGAAGCGTGTAACCCGGGCTTAAGGAAATTCAATCAGGGAAAGTGTGTTTAGAGGGATTGTCCTACAGAGTAATTTAGACATAACCTTTTTAGATACCAATAATTTTCAGTTATAGTCCACATCCAGTATCTGATTGGTGGCAGCATATGTAGGTGGCGACATACCTACGGCAATTAATGACCAATAGATGGATTTTCTGATAGAAGTTGAATTCAAGTCCCGTCCACTGTAGGGCTCTGCTTAACAAGTTTCCTTCAAATCTTCCGCAATCCCCACTACAAATTGCCTGATGTAATGAAGGAGCGTGGCGTTTATAGCTAGCTTTGTTTTGCATAAATATATAGAAAGGCCTGAAACTTCAAAGCAATCAGAGATCAGTCATTGTGCTGGATGTCTCATTAGTACGGTTTAGTTTAGCAGAGAGTACAATTTACCGATCAATAAGACTTATTAGCTTTGACTGCTTATTTCATACTTTGATCTTTTACTTCCCACAGATTTGTGTATGCGAGATTAGAAACTCGTTACTCTTTAAACATTAAGATACCGCACTTTTTTATTTTTTGTGTGGCAGAAATAGCTTTCTTCAGTTGTATTTTAATAGTATTCAGTGAGTTTTAAGTTGTGATGTCATTTTATAGAACAAGTCCTCAAATTGTGGAGTTATTTTCTTTTTTTTGAAAATATCAAGATTCTTACATCCAATAAATCTACTTTCCTTTCTCCATCTTTCTAGGTGCGGCATGCAGCAAAGCTCCAGGATTCACTCAATTTCACTATTCCGTATATAAACCAGGCTGCTCCCAACCTCTGGAAGAGCTGGTGGACTGTCTGTAGCAGAGACTGCAATTCTGTCCCTCTTGTACAATTCTATTCTTCATATTTGTCTCACGATCTGTAGATGCGTATTGGAAGAGACACCTAATAAAATTCGTATAATTCATCATCCATTAGTTTAAAACTTAATTTTCAACTGTTTAACTGCAGCTTAAGGCAACATTCAGTTTTTTACCTCAGTATATGTAAGGGCTGGTTTACACGTAGCGACGCACCAGTGATCCAGACAACGATCCGACCTGACCGGGATCGATAGTGTGTCTGGTCGCTGGTGAAATGCCAGACAGGCAGATCTTCACCAGCGATGTGCCGAGACCCGTTGGTCATTGGGATCGTTCAGGGTCTCAGGTGCAGACTGGTCGCTGCCTCCTTGTCACACACAGCGATGCAGCCTGGCCAGCGGAGATCACCGATCGAAAAATGGTCCAAGCCATTCAATAACATCAGCGATCTCCCAGCGGGGGCGTTCGCTGCTAAGTGTCACACGCAGCGAGATCGCCGCGAGGTCACTACTGCGTCACAAAACTGGTGACGTAGCAGCGATCTCGCTACATGTAAACGGCCTTAAGCCAAAATCAGGACTGGAACAATCAGAGGAAAAGTATAATAGAAACTCGTTGCCACTCCTGTATTTTTCACCCATACCTGACTTTGGCTTACACGTACTGATGTAAAATACTGACCAAATATTGAATGTGACCTAAAGTGAAATTTAAAGGGAATTTGCCAGGTTTTCTACTTTTGTATTTTTAATCTGATATATAAAGTTGAGTGTATGTAAGTATTTATACTAAAGGAATATGCACTGTTGTATTTACAATCACAAAAGTTAACAAGCCAGCTCATTTGATGCAGGGAACGTCATAGACCATATTTTGAGAGGATATTTTCACCACATGCTTTGTTATTTGCAAAAAAAAAACTTGCTTACTGTTTTTATGTGTGAGGTAATAGATGCTGCCTTGGCTATTTTGACAGTTAGCCTGGATATATATCAGGTGGCGTATAGCAACCAATCGCAGCTCTGCTTCTATTTTGCTACAGGTCATTAATAGGAGTGCTGATTGGTTGCAATAGGCAATGAAGGACCCTTCTTTCATTTCACCTTCACAATTCTTTTATCCATTGAACTTGTGAGTTTCTGGAGAGTTTCTGCTTGTATTTATTTGCATGATGTCAGAATAGCCTCCCAGAGCTGCTGTTTTGATGTGAACCGCCTCCCACCCTCATAGATCTTTTGCTTGATTATACTCCAAAGGTTCTCTATAGGGTTGAGGTCAGGGAAAGATGGTGGTCACACCATGAGTTTATCTCCTTTTAGGCCTATAGCAGCCAATGACACAGATGTATTCTTTGCAGCATAAGATGGTGCATTGTCATGCATGAAGATGATTTTGCTCCTGAAGACATGTTTTTGCTTTTTGTACCATGGAAGAAACTTCAGTCAGAAACTCTATATACTTTACAGAGGTCATTTTCACACCTTCACGAATTTTAAAGGGGCCTACAGCTGTTTCCCAATGATTCCAGCCCAAAACATGACTCCTCCACCTCCTTGCTGATTGTGCAGCCTTGTTGGGACATGGTGGCCATCCACCAACCATCCACTACTCCATCCATCTGGACCATCTAGGGTAGCTTGGCACTCATCAGTAAACAAGACTGTTTGAAAATTAGTTTTCATGCATGTCTGGGCTCACTGCAACTGTTTCTGCTGGTGAGCACTGTTTAGGGGTGGCCGAATATTAGGTTTATGCACCACCGCAAGCCTTTGAAGGATCCTACACCTTGAGTTTCGAGGGACTCCAGAGGCACCAGCAGCTTCAAATATATGTTTGCTGGTTTGTAAGGCCTTTTTAGCAGCTACTCTCTTAATCCGATGAACTTGCCTGGCAGAAACCTTCCTCATTCTTCCTTTATCTGCACGAACACATCTGTGTTCAGAATCAGCCACAAATCTTTTCACAGTACGATGATCATGCTTATGCTTTTGTGC
The DNA here is from genome assembly GCA_033576535.1 of Allobates femoralis. Classification (NCBI taxonomy): domain Eukaryota; kingdom Metazoa; phylum Chordata; class Amphibia; order Anura; family Aromobatidae; genus Allobates; species Allobates femoralis. The sequence goes on from JARQOC010000003.1 coordinate 140,738,434, forward strand.
AAAATCTAATGTTTTCATCCCTTGTCCAAGGCATTGCACTATTTGTTGCTTTTTGGCATCAGAGATCCTTTTTCTTCCCATGTTACTTAAACTGTGGTCTGCTCAATATTGTGGAACACCCAGTTTTCCTTTTATTGGGTTCACCTGCCAAACTAATTATCACAGGTATCTGAGATTGATTTCAGTGATCCAAAGAACTCTGATGGCCACTTTACACACACCGAATCGTGGGGAAAAAAATGGTGTATCATGGTCCGCGCTGCCAAAAACATCCACTCTGAAAGTAATGCACGTGAAGATGGAACTTCAAAGTAACTTCTTTATTGCCTCCTACGCGTTTCGGTGCCCTCCCGGCACCTTCCTCAGGGATCCCTGAGGAAGGTGCCGGGAGGGCACTGAAACGCGTAGGAGGCAATAAAGAAGTTACTTTGAAGTTCCATCTTCACGTGCATTACTTTCAGAGTGGATGTTTTTGGCAGCGCGGACCATGATACACCATTTTTTTCCCCACGATTCGATATATTTCCGCACTTGAGTGGACGGTGGAAGTCCTGCAGCAGCCATCCAGAAATAAAGTATTGAGTACGCCTTCAAGCCAGTTGTGGGTGACACAACTGTCCCAGGTGAGTGAATTCCTTTTTCACCACTTTACACAGTGATAGGGCACTATTGCGCCTCTTGTTCCCCCTCCTTCTTCTATTTTTGTTACTTTACACACACCAACTTATCTGTCCAACTTCTGAACAACTTACTGGTTGCAGTGAAATCATGGACACATTGCTCCATTTGTACACAGCCACAAAATGGAGCAATGTGTCCATGATTTCACTGCAACCAGCAAGTTGGTCAGAAGTTGGACAGATAAGTTGGTGTGTGTGACGTGGCCCTAAGACACAATACCATCAATGGGTTTCATTGACAAAAAAAACCCTATGACACTTAAAAAACAATTTGCATAATAATAAAATAGATATAGATATCTATATATCTCCAGATGTGTAAACTACATTGGAAAGTCCTATTGTACTGGGTTGAAAAAGACCCTAAGGAGATTCAAGTGTAGATGTACTATTACAAGTCTAATAGTACCACATTGCAAGATAAACACTGCACACTCCGATGTAGGTTGCAAGTGTAAAGTTTTTCATTTGTGAACAGATGAGGCAAGGATTGAGACAGTAGAACTTCTACAGTCTCAATCCTTGCCTCATTTGTTCACAAATGAAAAACTTACCACTTGCAGTCTACATCGGAGTGTGCAGTGTTTATCTTGCAACTGGATTCCGGGACTGAAAGACCCCTCCATTGGCACCTCCAAATTCAATTTGGTGTGCACGCCACTCTCCACTATCCATAATAGTACCACATTGCAAGGATTATGATATGCCAAGGTGCTAAAAAAAAATTAAAAAAAATATGAAATATGTATCTATATCTTAGAGGTCAGTGAGCTCAAAATAGTAAAAAAAAAATAAAAAACGACACAAAATAAACCACCTTATCTCCCTTTTAACAGCAAGGAACCCAGACAATAAATGTATCACACTGCAACCTATTAATATTGCAAATTTAATAATTACTCTGTAAATAGTCCTAAACCACAACTCTAAATGTAATTCTTACATAGTCACAAACCCAACTAAGGAGTTTATACAATCAGGTGTCCAAGTCCCATGTTTAAAGTGAAAATAGGGTAAAGAACAGTAATATAAACTGATATTTATGGTATGGGGAAGTCTCCACAAAACCAATATCCGAAAAAAATCACCCCAAGTGTATAAAATGGAAAAACTTTATTTAAACGTAACACAAAATTAACTCAAACGATCGGTGCATTACCACCCAAACATAATGGACAACACAGAATAAAAAAAAAATCAGAAAAAATGCCTATTTGCACAGATAATCACATCCTATATGTGGGGGTTCCTACAGCTCTCCCTACCTAACAGCGGAGCTTTGCTTCACCCTAATTTATGTTGGGTGTCCCCGCTCCCCAGAGGCTTGCCCTTAAGGGGGGAAATCACAACAAACCTAATTTACGGTTCACCAATACATTCAAATAACTGTTAGGGATAGGTTGTGCATAAACATCCTAACTGATTATTAAAAAGGTGTCCCATTACACCTAAAAACATACATCTTTACCGTTTGTCGACGTACCACATCGATGGATGTCACCACATAGATACAATACCCCATGTCTTAGACCCCCTACTCGCAATTTTGTACGCTGTCTCCATCAGGGGTATGTGTGCCAGCAGAACACTGTGAACATGGCTCTTAATATAGGGGCAAGTTAATGAGAAAGCTGTGATCCGCTGTCTTGAGATTCACCGTTGGCATGAAGTCCGGCCCCACCGGTCATTTGATCAACCTCTGATCACGTGATCACTCCCACTTCCAGTCGAAGGAGCGCAAACAAACAGCGCCGTCAAGGAACTGATGACACCAAGTGTCAAAGCCAAGATGCCATGAAGGGCAAGTGTCTGGGTGTGTCACCAACAGTGCACTGGTAATGCAGAGGGGAAATACTACCGACAGGGATGCGACTACGAAAGTATCAAATTTGCAAATCTGACGCTTAAGAATTAAATTTAGAGTTGTAGTTTAGTTCTATTAATATTGCAAATTTTTAGTTGTTTGCAGTGTGATACATTTATTGTCAGGGTTCGATGCTGCTAAAGGAGAGCTAGGTATTTGCGCTGTATTGTTTCTTTTTTACAATTTTTAGCTCACTGACCTCTTTGATATAGATAGATATATATTATTAGGTGCTATTAGACCTGTAATAGTCTATCTACACTGGAATTTCCTCAGGCTCTTTTCTAACTGTACAATACGACTTTGCAATGTAGTTTACACATCTGGAGATATACAGTTAGGGCCAGAAATATTTGGACAGTGACACAATTTTCGCGAGTTGGGCTCTGCATGCCACCACATTGGATTTGAAATGAAACCTCTACAACAGAATTCAAGTGCAGATTGTAACGTTTAATTTGAAGGGTTGAACAAAAATATCTGATAGAAAATGTATGAATTGTACACATTTCTTTACAAACACTCCACATTTTAGGAGGTCAAAAGTAATTGGACAAATAAACATAACCCAAACAAAATATTTTTATTTTCAACATTTTGTTGCGAATCCTTTGGAGGCAATCACTGCCTTAAGTCTGGAACCCATGGACATCACCAAACGCTGGGTTTCCTCCTTCTTAATGCTTTGCCAGGCCTTTACAGCCGCAGCCTTCAGGTCTTGATTGTTTGTGGGTCTTTCCGTCTTAAGTCTGGATTTGAGCAAGTGAAATGCATGCTCAATTGGGTTAAGATCTGGTGATTGACTTGGCCATTGCAGAATGTTCCACTTTTTTGCACTCATGAACTCCTGGGTAGCTTTGGCTGTATGCTTGGGGTCATTGTCCATCTGTACTATGAAGCGCCGTCCAATCAACTTTGCAGCATTTGGCTGAATCTGGGCTGAAAGTATATCCCGGTACACTTCAGAATTCATCCGGCTACTCTTGTCTGCTGTTATGTCATCAATAAACACAAGTGACCCAGTGCCATTGAAAGCCATGCATGCCCATGCCATCACGTTGCCTCCACCATGTTTTACAGAGGATGTGGTGTGCCTTGGATCATGTGCCTTGGATCATGTGCCGTTCCCTTTCTTCTCCAAACTTTTTTCTTCCCATCATTCTGGTACAGGTTGATCTTTGTCTCATCTGTCCATAGAATACTTTTCCAGAACTGAGCTGGCTTCTTGAGGTGTTTTTCAGCAAATTTAACTATGGCCTGTCTATTTTTGGAATTGATGAATGGTTTGCATCTAGATGTGAACCCTTTGTATTTACTGTCATGGAGTCTTCTCTTTACTGTTGACTTAGAGACAGATACACCTACTTCACTGAGAGTGTTCTGGACTTCAGTTGATGTGAACGGGTTCTTCTTCACCAAATAAAGTATGCGGCGATCATCCACCACTGTTGTCATCCGTGGATGCCCAGGCCTTTTAGAGTTCCCAAGCTCACCAGTCAATTCCTTTTTCTCAGAATGTACCCAACTGTTGATTTTGCTACTCCAAGCATGTCTGCTATCTCTCTGATGGATTTTTTCTTTTTTTTCAGCCTCAGGATGTTCTGCTTCACCTCAATTGAGAGTTCCTTTGACCGCATGTTGTCTGGTCACAGCAACAGCTTCCAAATGCAAAACCACACACCTGGAATCCACCCCTGACCTTTTAACTACTTCATTGATTACAGGTTAACGAGGGAGACGCCTTCACAGTTAATTGCAGCCCTTAGAGTCCATTGTCCAATTACTTTTGGTCCCTTGAAAAAGAGGAGGCTATGCATTACAGAGCTATGATTCCTAAACCCTTTCTCCGATTTGGATGTGGAAACTCTCATATTGCAGCTGGGAGTGTGCACTTTCAGCCCATATTATATATATAATTGTATTTCTGAACATGTTTTTGTAAACAGCTAAAATAACAAAACTTGTGTCACTGTCCAAATATTTCTGGCCCTAACTGTATGTGGGCCCAATGCTATCGCATCAAGAGGGCGTGATGTTACGATGGGGGGGAGCTTTGTGGTGCTGGGAGCTGCAGCTGTCTCTCCCCTGTGCGGTCTTCTTTTCTCATGTGCGCTCTCCTTTGAGCGGTCTTCTCCCCTCATCTCCTTTCTATTTTGTGCTGTCTCTCAGTCTGCTCTGCACCCTGTATGTAGTTTCTGTCCGTGTCTCTTCCTGTGGTTTTCTCCCCAGTGTTCCGTCTCCTTTCAGCTGCCCCCTCGTGCTTTCTTGTCCCCCTTTGTGTGGGGCACTCTGCCCCCTGTCTGCGCTCTTTGATATGTATCACATGACCGCGAGTGCCCAATCAGCGCCGGGAACACCCCTCTACCGTCACAGCAGGTCCTGGCAGAAGACACCGGAAACTGGGAAAAGGCGTCGGACAGGTAAAGTATTCATTCTTTTTTATTTTTCATACATTTGCCTTTGTTAAATTTAGATTTCGCAGTGTATATTAATACACTGCAAAACCTAATGGGGCGGTCACAGAGGGGAGGAGGAAGCAGGAGTCTTCCTCCCCTCTGTGACATCACTGCGCTTTCTGGGGTAAAGAAAGTGCCGTGTGTGAAAGCCCCTGCATATTTTGTTGCGCTTTTTTGCACAGCTGAAAAACGCAGCTAAAAAGCGTGCACAACAAAATACGCAATGTGTGAACGCAGCCTTAACACATTTTTCTTGCATTAGTTTTACTATTTGTGATAAGTGTTTTATCAATTCTTTGTGTCGTTTTCCTTTTTCTTCCAAAGTTTCCTTTTTGTTTTGGAAACAATGATCCAGTTTCATTGTGTGCGCGAATTATTCTTGAAATGGTAGATTTTCCAATACTAACGGTGGAAGCGATTTCTCTTACAGTCAGACTTGTATGTTCATTAAGAGTAATAATTCTAGACCTCTTCTGTGGAGTAACATCCATTTTTACAGGCACAAATCACACTGAGAGAAAAAGTACACTAAACCACTCCTCACAGAAACAAGCTCTCCACTGAAGCTGAGGGGGCAGAGAGCTGGTATTTTCTGACTAAAACCAGTCAAGCCACATTTTGTTACTCAAGGTTGTACACTCACACCTGTTCAAAGCAGTTAAAACTGGTTTGAATCACTGACTGGTAACCAACTTACAATTTTACTTAATTAAATGCTTTGTCCCAATTACTTTGCACAGCACTGTAGGAGGAGTAGCAAGTATCCACCAGGGACAAGTCATAATACAGTTACACTCATATTAATTCAAAACTGCATATAGCTAGGCTATCTAAATCACGGGGCAACCACCCATGGCATCCATCTGAGTAGGCAGTACAAGGGTATATCATTCAATAGCAACCTTATGTACCAAGTGTGAGCAGCATAAAAGGCAGGATGGAAAGAAGCCTCTAATCACATACTGGCCCCCTATAATCTGTATAGCCATTAGTCTGTAACGTCCAGACGCAGGTACTATCAAGGTAAATAGCAAGTGTTATACAGTTGTTAAAAGGTATTAAACCCCTGAGATGGTTGACAATAAAGGTCAGCCCAGTAGCACTAAGTATTTACATATAATAGTGTACCACAGAGATAGCTGTGGCCATAATTAGTTTAAAATAGTGCAAACCAATTATCACACATTACTTTCATATATGCAGTTTTTGCACAAGGCAATGTAAAGGGAAGTTTACTGTCAGAACAGTCCCTGTGTGACCAGTCAAACCTGTGACCCTGGTGAATTAAGCCATTATTACCAATCAGTCAGTCATATGTGCAGGGGACCCCCTATGGCCCTACCCCACATGTTCCACTGCAGGGGGGGGTGCAGATCCCTCTGATGCCTTTGAGCCATATGTGCAGAAAAGAGGACACCAAGCGAACAGAAGACAGGTGAAAAGAATTGTGTGAAAAACTGCACAATTGGGCACATTGTTACAAAAAAAAGGGAAGAAAGATTGGGACATTACTATAAGAAGGGGGCATATTACTACTAGATGGGGACTATGATGGGCACATTCATGGAGGATGGGGACATTACTACAGAAGGCAACATATCTACAAGAAGGAGTAAGATGGAGACATTACTGTAAGATGTTGACCAAAATTACTATATGTAAGACATTACTTACAAGAAAGGTATACAAAAAAGGAAGGAATATCCCATTTGACTCAGGGAACATCATAGAATGTTTGGGGGCGAAAATTAAACCCCACGCTTTACTGTTATTTGCCAAAAAAAGGCCTATTTACTGTTTGTATGTGTGAGCTAATAGATACTGCATTGGTTGTTTGACAGTTAGCCTGTATATTTATCACAGCTCAGCTTCTGATTGGTTACTTATAGGCAACAAAGGCCATTCATAGTATAACACATCTTATGCATGTCTGTGAAACATTCAGGGAAGCTTGCCAAAGGCAAGGACTTCAGGAAAATGCAGCACACATGGCTCTCAGTGAAGCAACAGCCACAAACTCCAAATCAACTAAAACACCTCTTTGCTATTCTTCCAATAACCTGCCACACACAGCCCCAAGTATACAGCCGAAGCCCACACATAGCCCACTTGCAGCCTGCAACCCAAGCAGAGAGAAGCAAGACTTTGTTAATCTATTCTATTTTGTTATAGCTAAAAAGAGTTACCATCCCGGGCAACGACAGGGACAACGGCTAGCATAAACTAAAATTTTAAAAAGTGTACGTTATCACCACATCCGTAATGACCCAAGCTATAAAACTGTGCTATAAGAGGATACTGTATATATGATGAAATGACCAGATTTCAAGATCTCTAGGACCTACTCTTCTCCACATTCACAATTGGGAAAGAATAAAAAAAAAAAATCAAACCTTTTGCGCATAACTCACATGTTGTCTGCATGTCAGTAGTGAAGTATTTATATTAACACACACACACGCTCAGTAGTTTGTGTGCTGGTCCCTTAATATGTTCATATAGTTCAATCTACTGTTTCATTGTTACCTGTTTCATGCTTGTCTGCTGCCACCTGCTGACCAGTATCTTTGTATCACTCCCTCGCTCCTCATTTTTTTTTTCTAGGATGTGGGAGTGTCCTGCAGCCTTGTGTACTACCTCACTTCCTGGCATCCATTTTTACACCAGCTACTGACTCACCGTGGCCGGGACTCCAGTTGACAGGCGTTTCGTCTTCCTCCTTGTCACGGGGTGCCGCGCCTGCCGGTAGTGGGGCCCGTTGGTACAGATCAAAAGAGAGAGACGTCATGGTTGAACAGATTAGGGGTTAATTTGTTTCGTGACGCCACCTATGAGTGTTCCGGTAACTGTACCGGCGCTGTGGGGCATCTGGGGGATGGAATGCAGCTAGATGGAACGCTCCCCACAGGCTGAGCGATAATCCCCGGAGCCAGGAGCTGCACAAGATGTTCTGAGGCAGCTGCGGTTACCTTAATATGCGGATAGACAGTTCATAAGAAGGCACGGACACTAAGTCTCTGTAACGGGTTCTTTACTGTAACCAGCAGGCAGTACATGGCATACAGCGAAGGGTAGTGGACCAGTGGACTCAGAAATGACCAGTGTTTCTCAGAGATCCCAGTGTTCCTCCATTCTAGCTAATTGTATTGCCATTGTCGCCCAGGAATGCCAGATCGGGTACAAGAAGGCTGCTTCAATGCCCTACCCAGGGTATATGTTCTGGGTGTTTTGGGGAGCCTTGGGTCCTTTTGGTGGGTACACCGCTGGCTAGACGACTGTGTGTGGCGGTGGTGGGGTGCTCCTGTGAAGCGGTCCCTCCACTCCTCTGGTTCGCATAGCAGTGCTGAACTACTACTAGCTTCGGTACCAGTAAACCGGCTGTAGATGGGCACGGGATGTTTTTGGACCCGCATGTAGATGCCCGTAGATCGGTTGTTAAGGCACCAGGAATAATGGCGCTCAACTGGGGTGATGGCCAGGGGGCTGCACGGGACTGTGCAGGCCCCCTCTCCTAGGTTGCAGAGCTCTTTGTTTAGCTCCTTCTCCTACGTTGCTCGGAGAGTTCTCTTTTCTTTACTAACTAATTGTACTCAGTTCTCCACTACACCCTACCACTACACTCCGCCCACCAGGACCTGATTGGTCCTCTATGCTGATGATGCATGTAGGGTATGGATCTCTGAGTTAACCATGTGACTGCTGAGTCAGAGAATATTGCTGCTGCTGTTTTGGCTGCAATACCCTCCTGTGACGCACTCGTTGCGGGGCGCCACACTACCAGTGTGAGAAGGACACATATCCCTTTGGGCTGCAGAAAGCAAAGTCTTTTGACCAGCAGCAGCTTCAGCAGCTCAGTAGTGGCTCCAGGGGTGAACACCCACAAGACAATACCCTACTGCTTCTTGTACCATCTGCATTGTATCATCTTACTGTCTTCTGGTACGGTTCAAATAAACCACCGCTGATTCATCTCTGCGTCCGTTTGACTCCATCTATCCAGAGCTGTACTTGGTCCTGTCTGCTTTGCTTCAAGGATAAGAAGGTAATACTTCGCACACCATAACTTACTGCGCACCTTCAATCGCCTTAAGCGGGGACAGAACTGTTAGCACTGTTGCTTTCAGCACTGAGGTCCTGGGTTCAAATTCCACCAAGGACAACATCTGCAAGGAGTTTGTATGTTCTCCCCGTGTTTGTGTGGGTTTCCTCCCACACTGCAAAGGCATACTGATAGATGTTTAGATCCCTAATGGAAACAGTGTTTTAAATGTATGTAAAGCACTATGGAATTAATTGCGCTATATAAATGAATACATTTCATTAGTAGAACCAAAAAGCCCCGGTAACGCTACCAGAGTTCAATGACAGTTGTGAGCCAACTCTTGTCTGCCTGCGAGCTGCAAAGCGGACATTAGGAATTTATGAGCAGTTGCAAAAACAGCTACATCATTAAGACTGTAAGCAGTTATGGTGACATACAGTATATCTACCTTGTTACCTAATTTTTATTTTATAATTACTATATATAGTACTTAAACTCCAAAGTACTGCAAATAATATAGAAATGTTACTATTGTGCCACATACAAGAGAATATAGGTGCAAGTATAACCACATAGAGGTGGTGACAACTGTCTCACAGCAAGTTGCAAATTAAAGATGTTCACTACTAAAAAGTACAAAAAAATTATATTTTATTAGAGTATTAATAGGAGAAAAACGTAAGGAAGACATTCATCATAATTGGTGTAAGCAACACTTAAATGTACATCTGTGCTCCAAGACAGTGATGGACTCCAGACAGTTACTCTGTGGGTTTGGCCCATTCAAAGAAGCCACATTGCTTGTCTTTGCCTAAAGGGCATACGTAAAAATTTTTACCATTGTTTGGACCAATCTTTAATACTGTCCTCATAATACATCTCTTCGCATGGTTGCAAAAGGGAAAATGCAGATCAGCCCACTAGAAGAAAAGAAGAATCCTGTTAATTCAGCTTAAAAATTCAACATGAACCTCTGTCAGAAATCCAAGACTGACTGCGCTCATTTCTACTACACATATCTGCTCAATATTCAACAGATCCTCATGATAATTAACCCCACTCATTCAATCAGTGGGGTTAATCTTTGCTGCCTTTAAGTAGCAGCATTACTTATTGCTGTTTGTGCTGTTTTTGGCGCGCCGAGAAAAACAGACATTTTCCATTACTTGTGAACAGGTTTAAGAAATCCAATTCACATGCACTAAATGAGGAATGGATACAGATTTCTGCCTTCATTTGCCTCTAATAGTGTCGCTCCGCCCATGGCTGTTGACCTGTTAAATGCTGCAGTCAGTCAATCTCTGACAGCGGCATTTAACACACGATGGCAGGGAGAGCACTTTGACTCCTCATTTGCGTGTCTGATGCCGATATGTTGCCAAAACAGCCAGGGTTCTGCTGAAAACTCTGGTGTCTGTCATCACAGTGCACCTGTGAAAACAAACCAGTTCATGGCCAGCATTCATGGTTTCTGCTATACACTGGTATGCTATGGCATTGCTTTATATAGAACAAGTGATCAGATCATTGCAGGTCCAAGTCCCCTAAGGCAGAGGTCCCCAACTCCAGGCCTCAAGGCCCACCAACAGTGCATGTTTTCAGGATTTCTTTGGCATTTGACAATTGGAATCACCACCTGTGCAGGAGATTGAATTACCAACTGTCAAATTTCTAAGGAAATAATGAAAACCTGGACCGTTGGTGGGCCTTGAGGACTGGAGTTGGGGACCTCTGCCCTAAGGGACCTATTAAATGCATAACGAGATAGAAAATTAATACAACAGAATTGCAGTTTTTCGGCTGCCACAACAGAAAAAGAAACTAACAGGTGATCGAAACATCTGTGTGTGCACATATCAAAATTCCCTGCATGTATTTGTACACACATAGATCTTTAAAAATAGTATTTCTAAAGTCCATATATGATATGCAAATTAAAGCTTTGATTATTGAGGGGGGAGTTAGTTCTTAAGCCCCGTCACACATGACGAGATCACTGTTGCGTCACAGGTTTTGTGACACAACAGCAACCTGCCAGCGATCTTGCCATGTTTGACACGTAGCAGCGACCGGGCCCCCCCACTGTGACATCGCCGATCGTGTCAAAATGGCCTGGACCATTTTTTGATCGTCAGGTTCCTGCTGGGCAGCATGCATCAATGTGTTTGACGCCTTAACAACTACCTTGTTAGCAACTCAGAACTCAGAGACGTAGATCTCAGAGACGTAGATCTGAGTCGTCAGACTAGCTGCTGTGTGATGGGGTCCCAACGACCGCCGAGGTCATTATACGGGTCGCCATATCGTTGCTGTGTCGTTGAGTAAATCTGACTGTTTGACATCTCACCAGCGACCACGTAGCGACGTTCCAGTGATCCTTACCAGGGTCGTATCGTTGTCGGGATCACTGGAACGTTGTCAAGTGTGACGGGACCCTAAGATTAGTACTCACATTTAACAGGTTATGACACCCCTGTCGGTGTGAGAATATGCTTTAGAAAAGAAATCTTTGCCATCGCGATACAAAACCGCTCACAGATTTGCTCTCCTTAGTATTGAGCTTCTCTGACGCTCGGAGTATGTGTCCCGGCTTCAAAATGGTTCACTGCACATGATGAGATATCATCTGTACTTTCGGTCATGTGCACTACGCCGATCTGAACCCGGGACACATACACCAAGCGTTAGAGAAGCTCAAATCCGAAGGGAAGAAAGTATCAAAGTTATATCCTCAGGATTTTATAATTAGTGGTCTAAAGTAATACAACAATAAAACATTAAAAAACGGGAACCCAAGGGATCAACATGGACATATTGTACACATGGGCACGACTCTAATGCAACATATACAACCAGAGAACAGAATCAAATGTGCCCTTTCAATAATTAGGTCAAGTAAAAATACAGAAGACAGTATATGCTCGCGCAGTATTTATTCAAGTCACGCCATCAACTGTACAGTTAGAAGACTGTGCCAGTTACATCAAGTGCAGACCGAAATACAAATTATCAAGGGAGACAGAGAAGGACCGATGGTCTTGACAACCAATTACATGGGCATATAATAAGGTGCAGAGTGCATGGGGTTAAATCCACAAGGATAGTCGTACATTCACGAGTGTTACAATAAAAGACATACATGCACAGCCTATAGTATATAGAGTAAACAACCCCATACATTAGTCCTAGTACTTAAAGTGTCTTACGTCTAGAAATATCAAAACCTTGAGGATCAAAAAAAAATCAATTTCACGACTATCGTATTTATAGGTCAAATGGATATTTTAGTCCGAGTTCAACTGAGATACAAAAGTTTCAAATTCGGCACCGGTGTACCCCCACACAACGAAAACATCATCAATATAACGATGCCAGCACTGCACATGGGTGGAGACGCACGCACCCTCGCCGAAGACCTCCAGCTCCCAGTAGCCCAGGAACTTGTTCGCCGCCCCATCGCAGTGCCTCACTGCTGGAGGTAGAACCGGTCGCCAAAAATGAAAAAGTCGTGTGTCAGTACGAACTCCAACAACTCCAAGCCCAAATTGCAGATGTCCTCTTCCCAGTTACTCGTCCGCAAAAAAGGTCTCATGGCCCGTAGGCCATCCGTGTGTCCAATATTTGTATATAGAGACTCCCTGTCTATTGTCACCAGCGATACCCCCCATCTACCATTAGACCATCTAGCCTCCTCAGGACATACGCAGTATCTCTGACATAGGAGGGCAGCGTCTCCACCAACGGATGAAGGTAATACTCCATGATCCCACTCCATGATCTTTCTCAACAGATGAGATAGAGGAAAACATATACATGCACAGCATATAGTATATACAGTCATGGCCAAAAGTTTTGACAATGACACCAAAATGATATTTTCACATTAACTGCTGCCCTTTGGTTTTTATTTGTGTTTGTCTGATGTTTATATCACATACAGAAATATAATTGCAATCATATTATGAGTACCAAAAGGTTATATTGACAGAATGAGTTAATGCAGCAAGTCAATATTTGCAGTGTTAACCCTTCTTCTTCAGGACCTCTGCATTTCTCCCTGGCATGCTCTCAATCAACTTCTGGACCAAATCCTGACTGATAGCAGTCCATTCTTGCAAAATTAATGCTTGCATTTTGGCAGAATTTGTTGGTTTTTGTTTGTCCACCCGTCTCTTGATGATTGACCACACGTTCTCAATGGGATTAAGATCTGGGGAGTTTCCAGGCCATGGACCCAAAATCTCTATGTTTTGCTTCCTGAGCCATTTAGTTATCACCTTTGCTTTATGGCAAGGTGCTCCATCATGCTGGAAAAGGCATTGTTGGGCGCTAAACTGCTCTTGGACGGTTGGGAGAAGTTGCTCTTGGAGGACATTCTGGTACCATTCTTTATTCATGGCTGTGTTTTTAGGCAAGACTGTGAGTGAGCCGATTCCCTTGGCTGAGAAGCAACCCCACACATGAATGGTTTCAGGATGCTTTACAGTTGGCATGAGACAAGACTGGTGGTAGCACTCACCTCTTCTTCTCCGAATAAGCTGTTTTCCACATGTCCCAAACAATCGAAAAGGGGATTCATCAGAGAAAAAGAGAATTTTGTTTACGTACCGTAAATTCTTTTTTCTTTAATCATCAATGGGAGACCCAGACAATGGGGTTTAGGGCTCTGCCCTCCGGAGGTCACACTAGGTACTACAAGTTTGTAGACACCGCCTCCTCCGCTTATAAACCCCCACCGTAGGAGACATCCTCAGTTTAGTCCATAAGCTGCGAGGAGAAAAATAAACCACACCCGAAACATCGGGAAGAATGCCGTGCACAGACGGTGTAACAACCCGGAAAACACTGTCTCAACAGAGAACAGATCAAATGCAAAACATGCAACGGAACAACTGGGTGGGTGCTGGGTCTCCCATTGATGATTAAAGAAAAAAGAATTTACGGTACGTAAACAAAATTCTCTTTTTTCTGGTCATCATAATGGGAGACCCAGACAATGGGGATGTCCTAAAGCAATACCCCAGGGCGGGAAGAGTTCCTCAACAAGACGGATAACACATGGTTCCCATTAAAGGTGGGCAACCGCCGCCTGGAGAACCCGCCTGCCCAAACTCGCATCCGCAGAGGCATGGGCATGCACCATATAGTGCTTAGAGAAAGTGTGCAGGCTGGACCAAGTGGCCGCCTGACACACCTGTAGAGCAGACGCTCGATGTCGCAAGGCCCAGGAGGCACCTACAGCTCTCGTGAGAGTGTGCCTTCAAACCCACCGGGAGAGGCAAACCGGAAGACCGGTAAGCCTCCTGAATGGGAGCCTTGATCCATCTGGCCAAGGTCGACTTCGAAGCCGCGGCCCCCTTACAGCGACCCATCGTGAGGACAAATAAGGAATCCGAACTCCTAAAGGAGGCGGTCCTGGACACATAAATGCGTACAGCCCTCACGAGATCCAGAGTATGGAGGTCGCGCTCAACCTGATGAACGGGAGCGGGGCAAAATGATGGGAGAACAATCTCCTGGTTTAGGTGAAACGTTGAAACCACCTTCGGCAAGAATTCTGGCCGTGGGCGCAACACCACCTTGTCTTGGTGAACCACCAGAAAGGGTGACTTGCACGAAAGTGCAGCCAATTCTGAGACCCTTCTCAGAGATGTAATCGCCACCAGAAAGACCACTTTCTGGGACAGACGAGAGAGAGAGATGTCTCTCAGTGGCTCAAACGGCGGTTTCTGCAGTGCCGCCAGGACCATGTTGAGGTCCCAAGGGTCCAGAGGTCGCCTGTAAGGCGGAACCACCCGCGACACCCCCTGCAGAAATTGACGGACCTTCGGAAGGAGCGCCAAGCGCCTGTCAAACAGCACTGAAAGTGCTGATACTTGACCTTTCAGAGAGCCAAGGGACAATCCCAACTCCAACCCCGACTGTAGGAAGGCCAACAATGTCGGGATGGACAAAGGCCACGGTGAGCGTCCACCAGAGGCACACCAGGAGAAAAAGATTTTCCACGTTCTGTGGTATATCTTCCTGGAAACAGGTTTCCTTGCCCGATTCATCGTGGCAACCACCGTAGGAGAGAAGCCCCTGGATGTCAGCAGCCAGGCCTCAAGAGCCATGCAGTCAATCTGAGGGCCCTGGAATTGAGGTGGAAGAATGGCCCTTGCGCGAGTAGATCTGCGCGTTCTGGAAGAGCCCACCGGTGTCCGCCTGACAGTTGCCACAGGTCCGGGTACCAGGACCTCCTGGGCCAATCTGGAGCCACTAGAATGGCTACTCTGCATTCCGTCCTGATTTTCCACAGAACCCTGGGAATCAGAGCCAGAGGCGGGAACACATATGGCAGCTGGAAGCTGGACCAACTCAGGATCAGGGCATCCGCCCCCAGAGACTGAGGATCCCACGATCTTGCCATGTATTGGGGCACCTGATGATTCAGCCGTGAGGCCATCAGATCCACGTCCGGAGTGCCCCATCTGCCGCAGATGTCCCGGAAGACGTCTGGATGTAGAGACCACTCTCCGGCGTCCATCCCCTGTCGGCTCAGGTAGTCGGCCTCCCAGTTCTCGACCCCTGGGATGTGAACTGCGGAGATCAGGCAGTCGTGTTCCTCCACCCAAGCTAGAATGCGGTGGACTTCGGCGAGGGCCTGAGCACTTCTGGTCCCTCCCTGATGATTTATGTAGGCGACGGCCGTCGCATTGTCGGACTGCACCCGAATGGGTTGTCCTGACAGGAATGTCTGAAACGCCAGGAGCGCCAGATAGACCGCCTTGATCTCCAGCACGTTGATCTGCAACGCCGACTCCGACTGAGTCCAGAGGCCTTGAGCCCTGTGGTGCAAGAACACACCGCGCCCCAGCCCTTCAGACTGGCGTCGGTGGTCACCACTAACCATGACGGTTTTAGGAAGGACCGGCCCCGTGACAAGTGACGTGGCTGGAGCCACCACTGTAGGGAGTCCCTGGTCGGTTGTGACAGCGTCACCAGCCGATTCAGCGAGATCGTCCTCTTGTCCCATCTGCGAAGAATCTCCAGCTGGAGAGGACGGAGGCGAAACTGTGCGAACGGCACCGCCTCTATCGCCGCTACCATGCGACCCACCAGTCGCATCAGTACCCGTAGGGATGACTGTGGTGACAGGAGGACATTCTGCACTCCTGATTGGATCGCAAGCTGCTTGGCTTGAGGTAGGGACACCAGGGCCGAGTCCGTGTGGAAGTCCATGCCCAGATATGTCAATGACTGGGTCGGAACCAGGGTCGACTTTTGAATGTTGATAAGCCACCCGAACCGTTCCAGAGACTTCATGGTCACCTCCAGGCTCACCCGACAAAGGTCTTCCGATGGCGCCCTGACCAACAGGTCGTCCAAATAGGGTATGACGGCGTGTCCCTGCGCATGCAGGAGAGCCATCATGGAGGCCATCACCTTTGTGAACACCCGTGGTGCCGAGGCTAGCCCGAATGGCAGTGCCACAAATTGGAAGTGCTCTTCCCCCACTGCGAATCTCAACCAGCGCTGATGAGCTGGTGCAATGGGAACGTGAAGGTAAGCGTCCCTGATATCGATGGACGCTAGGAAGTCTCCCTGTGATACAGCCGCGATCACGGAGCGCAGGGATTCCATGCGGAACTTCCGAACCAACACGTGACGGTTGAACAACTTGAGGTCCAAAACCGGGCGAAAAGAGCCGTCCTTCTTTGGGACAATAAAGAGGTTGGAGTAAAAACCCCTGAACCTCTCTTCCGTGGGCACAGGGACCACCACTCCGTCTCTGCGGAGTCCCTCCAACACCAGGTGAAAAGCCTGAGCCTTTTCTGGAGATGGAACCGACCGATGGAATCGGGGTATCGTATTTGACGTCAGCTCTATCCTGTAACCTCTTGAGACTACGTCTCGAACCCACTGATCTTGAACGTGAAGTAGCCACTTGTCCTGAAAGCGAGACAGGCGGCCCCCCACCTGTGGGGAGGCAGGATGAGAGAGCGAGTCATGTCGAGGCGGGCTTGGGGGTGGCAGCCGCTGCCCCCGCCGGCTTCTTCTGACGACTCTTGGAACGCCACTGAGCAGCAGGCTTGCCCCCTCGGTCCGAGCGAGCGGACGTCGTTGATGACTGTGAACTGGAGCGAAAGGACCACTGCTTAGGGTTCCTTTTCACGGTATACCGTGGCTTAGGCTTATTCTGCGGTATCTTAGACTCAGCAGAATCCTTAATCAATTTGTCCAGCTCGGTGCCAAAAAGCCTGTCACCAGCGAACGGAAGATTTTGCAAAATCTTCTTAGATGTGGCATCTGAGTCCCAAAGACGCAGCCACAACAGCCTGCGGATCGCAATTGCATTGGCCGAGGCCACAGCAGAGCGAGTGGCAGTTTCCAAAGATGCCGTCCTGGCGTAATCCGCATAAGCTCTTGCTCTGTCGGTAAGCGCCAGGACCTCTGGGCTGGACCTAGCTAGATCAGTGATACCATCCAAACAGATAGTAATCGCTTGTAGGGTCCAGACCGCGGCAAAATTAGGGGCAAACGAAGACCCCACAGCCTCATAGGAAGACTTGGCGAGTTGCTCGACCTGTCTATCAGTAGCATCCTTCAATGAGGAGCTATCAGAGGCAGAAAAACAAGGAGCGCGCAGCAATCCTAGTCATGGAGGCATCCACCTTGGGAGACTGCGACCATTCCTGGAGCGCCTCCTGGGGAAAGGGAAAGCGATTGTCCTTAGTTTTACGGACATAACGCCGCCCAGGATGTAACCTGGGAGCTTTAATCACCCTTCCGAAATTAGTGTGGTCCAAGAAGGAGCCACTTGGTCTAGCCTCTGGCCGCAGCCATTGATAGACCTCCTTGGGGTGTACAGTCACCTCCTCAGTAGGAGTGACAAGACGTAAGGTCTCGTTGATTGAGGACACCAGATCCTCCACCCCATCTGGAGGTTCAGACATAGACCCGAGAGTAGAACCCCATCATCTTCCTCACCATCAGAGGAACGCTCCTCCTCAGAGAGAGTCTGGAGCTCAGGAGAAGCCTCACGAGCTCGCTTAGGGGGTCTTACAGCAGAAGTAAGAGACACCCGGGGGTAACTGGGAGGAGTAGCTGGGTTCTCCAGTCTCCTATACAGTGCCTCCAGGGATTGCGACATGGAGGACATCTGGGACAGCAGAGATTCATTGATCTTATTCTGCGTTTCCCATGGCCCTGGGATCACCTGAACCTCAGGGTATACTCCCGGATTTGCAGACTCAGTAGTAGCAGACCGGGCCTCTGGGCGTCCGCAGTTATTGCAGGACCCCTCCACCAGTGTCCCGTTGCATGTAGCACAGGTAATGGTGACCACCGCCGCCTTAGCAGCATGCTTCCCAACTGAGGACATCTCCACAGTGAAGGGAATATAAGCCAAAGTTCACAAACAAACCGGGAATCCCGGTGGCTTACCGACCGCAGTAAAGCGGTAGGAGGAAGCGGTGTGAGTGTGTGACCTCCGCGAGTTCCGGTCTCCCTTGTACGTGCAGACACGCGCTGCAGTCAGATCCCAGCCGGGAAGTGAGGGAGAAGATGGCCGCCGACAGTGAAGATGTGGGCGGAGCCAGGAACACGCGGGAAGAACACACAACACGCCCATCGGTGATGTCACCACAAAGGCTGCTTCCTCCTCCTCCAGGCTGCCTCAGTAATGGAGGTGCCAGAGCCCGCAGCGCGGGAAACGAGTGTGAAATATCAACACACACACTCAGACTGCATGTACACACAAAACACCTGCAGTCTACAGCCTCAGCCCCTGTGATACACAGGGCGGTCAGCCAGGGTGACCCCAGCACAGGGTCACCACCAGAACCGCGGACCCGAGGGTAACCGCGCGGTCTGAGTGTCATGACACAACAGTGATAGACACTACCCCCAGGCACACAGGAGACACACCAGGTGCCTCAGTGCCGGTCCGGTCTGTAAGCACCATTTAGGGAGGCCTCGGACGGGGGTGCAGCACCAGTCTGGTCTGTAAGCACCATTTAGGGAGGCCTCAGACTGGGCCGCTCAGCACCAGTCCGGAGTGTAAGCACCATTTAGGGAGGCCTCGGACTGGGCTGGCTCCGTCCGGTCTGTAAGCACCATTTAGGGAGGCCTCGGACGGAGCGGAGCTGTGCAAGGCTCCAGGTTCCCCCTTACCAGAGCCTCCATGGAGGGATGGAAAGGAAAGGAGCGCGACAGCGTACCGGGAGAACACTGAAGTGTCCAGGCTAAAAGCCCTCCGGTACCTCCACCAGCGTGTTCCGCAAAGGGTGAGCGGGGAGGCTGTCGAGGGTCCCTAGCGGGACCATTTTACCTTGTCTTCATACGCCATCACGTAAACTGTGAGAATGCAGTGAAGTGCAAGCAAAGCGTGATCCTCCGAGCACACTAAGTTTAAAACTGAGGATGTCTCCTACGGTGGGGGTTTATAAGCGGAGGAGGCGGTGTCTACAAACTTGTAGTACCTAGTGTGACCTCCGGAGGGCAGAGCCCTAAACCCCATTGTCTGGGTCTCCCATTATGATGACCAGAAAAATGACTTTACCCCAGTCCTCAGCAGTCCACTCCCTGTACCTTTTGCAGAATATCAGTCGGTCCCTGATGTTGTTTCTGGGGAGAAGTGGCTTCTTTGCGGTCCTCCTTGAAACCAGACCTTGCTCAAAGAGTCTCCACCTCACAGTGCGTGCAGAAGCACTCACACCAGCCTGCTGCCATTCCTGAGCAAGCTCGGCACTGCTGGTAGTCCGATCCCGCAGCTGAAACAGTTTTAATATACGGTCCTGGCGCTTGCTGGTCTTTCTTAGGCGCCCTGGAGCCTTTTTGACAACAATGGAAGCTCTCGCCTTGAAGTTCTTGATGATGCGATAGATTGTTGACTGAGGTGCAATCTTTGAAGCTGCAATACTCTTCCCTGTTAGGCCATTTTTGTGCAGTGCAATGATGGCTGAACGTGTTTCTTTAGACATAACCATGGTTAACTGAAGAGAAACAATGATACCAAGCACCAGCCTCCTTTTAAAGTGTCCAGTGGTGTCATTCTTACTTAATCATGACTGATTGATCGCCAGCCCTGTCCTCATCAACACCCACACCTGTGTTAATGGAACAATCACTAAAACGATGCTAGCTGCTCCTTTTAAGGCAGGACTGCAATGATGTTGAAATGTGTTTTGGGGGTTAAAGTTCATTTTCTAGGTAAATATTGACTTTGCAAGTAATTGCTGTTAAGCTGATCACTCTGACATTCTGGAGTATATGCAAATTGCCACTAGAAAAACTGAAGCAGTAGACTATGTAAAAATTAATATTTGTATCATTCTCAAAACCTTTGGCCATGACTGTAGAGTAAACAACCTCCTACATTCCTCGTAGTACCTAAAGTGCATAGTGGACCATTGCCCTAAGCCACTCGCCCATGGTCAGATAGAAGTCAGATACCAACAGCTAGTGTCTGGGGTGCAGACCCCAACACGGGTTTCGTGGAACCTTTCTCAAAGGGCTGTGAGGGTGGAGTGCCAGGGCGGTATGTTAAATAGAGCCTTGATCACTTCTTAATATGATCCTGCTGTGCAGCCGGGACCAGCGCCGCCTCGGTAGTGCAGCTCGCATCACTTCCGGGTTCGGAAGGAAACTTCCGATGATGTCACATCACCAGATGTGATGCGTCCGCATCCACCACAAATACGCGGTCTTATCGGCCCGCACTGCGCAAGCGCGAGACAGATCCGCCATGTTTGATATGGGCAGACAATAGGGCATGCATAGTAAATAATACCCACTATAACAGAATCACAAGACATCCTAAAACATTGTCAACTTACAAAGGTCAATTTCAAAGAAGAAACAGAATAAAGAGCATGTGTCAAAATAAAAGCCTCTAATTAATACTTGGTTGCACATCCTTTGTCTTTGATGACAGCTTTCAAATGGTTTTTGTAGCCATGTATGAGCTTCTTGCTCTTCTCAGCTGGTATTTTCTCCCACTGTTCCTTTGCAGTTTGTTCAATCTCTTGAATGATTGCAGGGTTCTTTTTCCCCCATTGGCAGATTTCAGCTCACTCCAAAGATTTTCAATGGGATTGAGGTCAGGACTCATTGCTGCCATTTTAAAACAATCAATTTGTTAATCTTTCAACCATTCCTGTGTACTTTAGCATGTGTTCTTTGGGTCTTTGTCCTGCTGGAGAACCCATGATCTTTGTCTAAAAGTTTTCTTACATTGTGTAGGGTATTCTGCTCTAAAATCTCTTGATAATTCTCCGATTTCATGATTTTTGTGATGCAGTCAAGGCCTCCAGTTTCTGATGCAGCAAAGCAACCCCACAGCATTATAGATTCTCCACCATGCTTCACAGTCAGTAGGGTGTTCTTTTACTTAGAAGCTTCATTACGCTGTCTGTAAACAAACTGTTTGCATTGCTAAAAATATCTATTTTTGTTTCATCTGTCCACAGAACATTTTCCCATAAGGATTGTGGTTTATCAAGGTACTCTTTGACAAAGATCTGTCTTTACTATTTATGTATTTTTTTAAGCAATGGATTATTCCTTGACCTTCGCCCTTAAAGCTCAACTTAGTGTATGGCATATGATACTTGTTGAAATAATGACACCAGTTTGTTTCACGTTGGCCTTCAGGTCATTGGATGCTTGACGTGGTGTTTTTTCCACCATTCACACCAACCCTGGAAGACGTTACTTTTCTTCTTTTCCCCCATGTTCAGGGAGGTTTTTAACGGTTCCATGCTTGGCAAACTTTTTAACATTGTACACTGTTGAAACTGGGATACCAAGGTCTTTGGAGATGGCCTTATACCCTTTGGAAATCTTGTGTCTGCTAATAATAGCAGTTCTGATGTCCTCAGACTGCTCCTTTGTCTACTGCCATTGTGACAAAGGAACATGGCCTAATGGTGGGTTTACACGTCCCGATATCTGTGTCCAACTCCGACCAAAAGTCACGTGGTTCGTGAGTTGGACCCGATATCGTTCCTGCGTTGTACGGTCTGAACATCCGATACGATGCAGGAACGATGGCAAACCCATATCGGGGGTCGAATGAGCGTGCTATTCAACCGCCCGATATCGGATGCCGGTTGTAGCCGCATCATCCCGTCTGACAGCCCAACTCTGATGTGTACTGCCACGGCACCCATTCACTCCCATGTTAAATGGTCGTTCCTGGGTAGGGGGGCGTACACATCGTCGGGACGTTGTATCCCGATATCGGGCTGTCTAAACCGGCGATGCGATGCAGGGAAAAGCGCGCTCCCGTGCGTCGTTGGCTACGATATCGGCCCGATATCGGGACGTGTAAACCCACCATTACACGTGGCTTTTCTGAAACACTGAAGTCATAATTTATTGGCTAATTCATGTCACATAGTCATCGACAATTTATCACAAGTGATTCTTGTCTGTGATTTACCACAGGCAAGTCAAAATGTGTTTCCATACTAATTTAATGGATGTCAATACCAGTGTCACAGCAAGCTTTAGGTTCTTCTGTTTTTCCCTCCCATTGTTTTTTGCTTTAAATTGTTGTTCATCATTTGCTCTTTCGTATTTAACAAAAAAAGCTGTTTCACTTGGTTCATTTTTCCAGGAGATATTCCACATTATGTACTTAGACTTCATGGGTGCCAATAACGATGACTGTATAATACTGCAGGTTGCTTTCTTTGTCTTGTGGTATGTCGTTGACGTTTTTCGCACCAAATTCTTCAAAATTACTCGTAAATTTTGCACATGAATAACGCCTTGTTTTATCTTTATACAATCTTAGAGCAGAAAATGATGCCTTTCCACTAAAATGCTGCACAAAAAAAAAAAATCAGGCATACAAAAAAGGGGGAAAAGGTACTGAAATACATTTGTTTAAAAAAAAAATAATAAAAAAATAATAATTGCATTTTTTTTTTAAATTGAGCAATTTATAACTCCGCAGTAAAACCCAAATCCACCCACATGCATAATTTAAAAAGGCACAAATTAAAGGAATAAAAAGAACAAATTAAAAATAATCAGAAAATAGTCAAAAGAGGCACAAATGAAAAAAAAAAAAGGAATCAGAACCAACATATGAGTGAACGCTGGGCACAGCTGAATCTGAAGACACATTCACTTACTTCAAAATAGTCACATTGTTTTTCTTTTGGCAGAGAACAACTATAAAACTGTCTTCCTTTGTTATCTCCATCTTTTTTCACAACATGAAGGACAGCGGGACGGTTATGCTTACAGCAGTGGGGGCCGTTTGCATTCAGTGGAGACGTTCCCCCAGTCATGTTAACACGAGGCGAACTGCAAGAAAGTCAAAGTAGTATAATCAAGGAATCGGAATATACTGGGATATATATGGAGTTAAACGTCACAATCAGCAGACAATTAAAAGAGAATCTGCCACCAGGTTTGTGCCAGTTACTGGGCTGCTTGCTGTAGTTTTGATACGTTTTATCAACAGGAGATTATCACTGAAGGACTAGTACACCAGTCCTTCATAGTCATGAACATTGTATAACCCCACCCACCCACACAGCTTGGTAGCTTTCTGCCTATGCACAGTGTACACAGAAAACTGCCAATCAGTGGTAGGGGGTGGGGTTATACAGAGCTCAGTATTAAGAGAACTACAGCAGATAAAACAGTAACTGTATCAAAATTATGACAAGACGACTAGTAAGGGACACCACTGGAATCAGGGTTCTGGCATCTACAGCATGCTATTCCCAGATGAGGAACCAAAACCTGGTGACATCCCTTTAAGTCATTACTATTGTCATGTGGACTCTCTCCAACATCTACATTTTAGCAGTTTACTGTCACGGCCACATTTAATATTGTTGCACTATAATTTATTCCCTCCCCCTATTTGTCGTAGGAGCACACCACTCACTTTACTTGACGGATGTAAGATGCTGAAAAACATGAAAAATTCCAGGTCCAGGAAAATGAATGCAATTGTTCTATTGTATAGCAAAAATTACCTGCTTAAATTGGTGGGGGTCACTAATCTCTGAGGCCGGTAACTTTTTTTTGTTAATGTAAAGCTGTGAGGCCTCTATTTGTGGACCAGGAGATAGTTCTTGTCGATACTGTAAAGCGCTACATATGATTGTTTAAGGTCTTCATGCATTACTGGACTGAGGTGTGGCAGCAACACAAACATAAAAAAAAGAAACCTCAATTCGAATATTATCTATTATTACTAATATTTATGTTATGTATATAATTAATTTTTTCCCTTTTACATTTACCATATGGAGTTAATAATTTTATACTTGGATAGATCAAACTTCAATAGACCAGATCTTTTAACCTCTGAATACTTTGATCACATATTGGATTGTAAAATATATCGGGGCACGTTCACGTACACACATTTGTTTGATTCTTGCGATCACATCAAATCGCCGGCAATATGGAAGCCATATGGCGGCGTGTGACGGTACCTTAACAGGCAGGTAGTTGCCACCTACCTGCCTGTTATGCTCGGCGCCTTTCAGCCCCAGCACAGAGCGGTCACAGACTGCTCCTGCTGGGGACAGTATGGTGGGGTAAACAGAGCAAAGGTGGCTTTTCCACTCTGCTCTGTGGAAGTGTAGCTGACATCATGCTGATTGACAGTCGGCTCCTTACTACCTGATTGGGGGAGCCAGCTGTCAATCAGCATGATGTTGGCTATGTGCCCAACTACAAAAGGGAGATGCCATCTGTTGGTTGACGTGCCATCAGCGGTAGCTGAAAAATCACAGACAGGAGCATGATCTAAATAACACTGGGGGCAGGTTAAAAACAAAAAAGGACATGACTGGTTCCCATAAGCTCCTATGGGTATAATTAGGAATCAAACCTTGCCTTGAATATAGGGATATCCTGATGAACGGAGGGGCTGTCTGTTTTGCAAGAGCGGCTAGAAAGATGACAATGAATGCCCAGAGTGTCACGTACAGGAACAGCTCATTTATTTTTCATTAATGTTGGTCACAAACTCACAGAATAGTTTAAATATGTAACTGCGGCTCGCACCGGCGCCATGAATAAATGATACCTATACGAGGAGTGTTTGCACTGATGGAATAATATTTGAATAGTTCTCTGAGGTTTTGTCACAGGAAAAACAAAGTGACATTTCTAGAAGGCAATTACAGAGTCACATTGTTCTAATGCCTCCGAGGGAGATGTGTGACCAGAAATTGAGTTAACAAGGATCCGAAGAGGTGAAAGAACCAAACACTTGACAGGATTTTATTCTTTAAGAAAACACGAAGAAAAAAAAAAAAATTAGGAGGAAGGGAACAAAATAAATGGAAGAAAATGTAGTTTTAATGCATTTGATAGTCTTCTTGTCACAGCATTTCTCCATTCTCCAAGACAACACAATTCATTGTTAGAAATCCTATTCATCATTCCCAGTTTCTAGAACGTTAAAAATGTCAGAATTCATATGGGGAGACGGGGGCAAATGTCCTTAATTCAGCCTGATAAATTAGATATTCTACAACTACTTTCACTGATCTTACATTTCCAGGCATCCCTATGGTGATCCAAGGTTGGGTCAGTAGAACCTCTGAATACTTTGATCACATGTTGGATTGTAAAATATATCAGGGCACGTTCACGTACACACATTTGTTTGATTCTTGTGCTCAGCAGACACCACAGGCACAATGTTAGCCACGTGCAAGTGAATATAGACAATTTTGCAATGTGAACCTTTGACACACAGTTGTGGCCAAAAGTATTGACACCCCTGCAATTCTGTCAGATAATACTCAGTTTCTTCCTGAAAATTCTTTGGTATTATTATCTTCATTTAATTTGTCTTCAATGAAAAAACACAAAATAGAATTGTCCTAAAGCCAAATTGGATATAATTCCACACCAAACATAAAAAAGGGAGTGGACAAAAGTATTGGCACTGTTAGAAAAATCATGTGATGCTTCTCTAATTTGTGTAATTAACAGCACCTGTAACTTACCTGTGGCACCTAACAGGTGTTGGCAATAACTAAATCACACTTGCAGCCAGTTGACATGGATTAAAGTTGACTTAACCTCTGTCCTGTGTAAAATTCCAGCAGAGCATTGTAAGAAACTCATTGATGGTTACCGGAAGCAGTTGATTGCAGTTATTTTGGCTAAAGGTTGTGCAAGCAAGTATTAGGCTGAGGGTGCCAATACTTTTGTCCGGCCCATTTTTGGAGTTTGGTATGAAATGATCAATGTTTTGCTTTTTGCTTCATTCTCTTTTGTGTTTTTTCATTGAAGACAAATTAAATGAAGATGATAATACCAAAGAATTTGTGATTGCAATCACTTTCAGGAAGAAACTGAGTATTATCTGACAGAATTGCAGGGGTGTCAATACTTTTGGCCACAACTGTATTAGATTATCTCAGTACAGTAGATGTGGTAGGATCAGACAATGTTCCTGTACAGTCAGACACAACCATTACATACTGCCTAGCAGGGACACATATACAAGATTATCTCGGCACAGGAGATGGGGTAAAATCAGACCATGTTCCTGCATGGTCAGGCACATGCATTACACAGTACATAGCAGGGATATATATACATACAACCCCTGGCAAAAATTATGGAATCACCTGGCTTAGAGGATGTCCATTCAGTTGTTTAATTTTGTATAAAAAAGCAGATCACACACATGGCACAAAACTAAAGTCATTTCAAATGGCAACTCTCTGTCTTGAAAAAAAACACAAAGAAATCTTGAAACAAAAATGTGCTAGCCAGTAACCGTTACTTTTGAAGACTAAGCAGGGGGAAAAATTATGGAATCACTAAATTTTGAGGATAAAATTATGGAATCATGACAAAAACCAAACAACGCTGAAATGCATTTCTAGTATTTTGTTGCACCACCTCTGGCTTTAATAACAGCTTGCAGTCTCTGGGGCAAGGACTTAATGAGTGACAAACAGTACTCTTCATCTATCTGGCTCCAACCTTCTCTGGTTGCTATGGCCAGATCAGCTTTGCAGGTTTGTCATGGACCATTTTCTTCAACTTCCACCACAGATTTTCAATTGGATTGAGATCTGGACTATTTGCAGGCCATGCCATTGACCTTATGTGTCTTCTTTTAAGGAATATTTTCACAGTTTTTACTCTATGGAAGGATGCATTATCATCTTGATAAATGATTTCTTCATCCCCAAACATCATTTCAATTGATGGGATAAGAAAAGTGTCCAAAACATCAATGTAAACTTGGGCATTTATTGAAGATGTAATGACAGCCATCTCCCCAGTGCCTTTACCTGACATGCAGCCCCATATCATCAATGAATGTGGAAATTTGCATGTTCTATTAAAGGCAGTCATCTTTATAAACCTCATTAGAATGACACCAAACAAAAGTTCCAGCATCATCACCTTGCCCAATGCAGATTTGCGATTCATCACTGAATATGACTTTCATCCAGTCATCCACAGTCCACAATTGCTTTTCCTTAGCCCATTGTGATGGCTTTTGTTTAGCTTTAGGTTTTTAGGTTTCTTACAGTTCGGTCACAGACATTGACTCCAGTTTCCTCCCATTCGTTTCTCATTTGTTTTGTTGTGCATTTCCTGTTTTGGAGACATATTGCTTTAAGTTTCCGGCCTTGACGCTTTGATGTCTTCCTTGGTCTACCAGTATGTTTGCCCTTAACAACCTTCCCATGTTGTTTGTATTTGGACCAGATTTTAGACACAGCTGACTGTGAGCAACCAACATCTTGTGCAACATTGCGTTGTTGATTTAGCCTCTTTTAAGAGTTTGATAATCATCTCCTTTGTTTTAATAGACATCTCACGTGTTGGAGCCATGATTCATGTCAGTCCACTTGGTGCAACAGCTCTCCAAGGTGTGATCACTCCTTTTTAGATGCAGACTAAGGAGCAGATCTAATTTGATGCAGGTGTTAGTTTGGGAATGAAAATTTACAGGGTGATTCCATAATTTTTACATCAGAATTGAGTGATTCCTTACTTTTTTCCCCTGCTTGGTCTACAAAAGTAACCATTACTGGCTAGCACATTTTGTTTTCAAGATTTCTTAGTGTTTCTTAAAGCCATAAAGTTGCCATTTGAAATGACTTTAGTTTTGTGCCAAGTCTGTGATCTGCTTTTTTTCTACAAAATTAAACAACTGAATGGACATCCTCCGAGCACGGTGATTCCATAATTTTTGCCAGAGGTTGTATAAGATTATCTCAGCACAGGAGATGTGGTATGATTAGATCATGTCCCTGTATGGTCAGACACATCCATTACACAATACATAGGAGGGATACATATATAAGATTATCTCAGCACAGAAGATGTGGTATGATCAGACCATGTCCCTGTATAGTCAGACATGGCCATTACACAGTACATAGCAGGGACACACATATAAGATTATTTCAGCACAGGAGATGTGGTATGATTAGATCTCGTAGACTGTGAGCCCTCGTGGACAGTGTCCCTGCCCCTCCTGTACCTGTATGTCCTGATCGCCTAGATTTAGTGTACTTGTTCTTGTCTCCCTTATCCTCATGTAAAGCGCCATGGAACCTAATGGCGCTATATAAATAAATAATAATAATCATGTCCCTGTATGGTCAGACACATCCATTACACAGTACATAGCAGGGACACATATATAAGATTATCTCAGCACAGGAGATGTGGTATGATCAGACCATGTCCCTGTATGGTCAGACACATCTATTACACAGTACATAGCAGGGATACATATATAACATTATCTCAGCACAGGAGATGTGGTATGATCAAATCATGCCCCTGTATGGTCAGACACATCCAATACACAGTACACAGCAGGGACACACGTATAAGATTATCTCAGTACAGGAGATGTGGTATGATCAGATAATGCCCCTGTATGGTCAGACACATCCATTACAGAGTACATAGCAGGGACACATATATAAGATTATCTCAGTACAGGAGATGTGGTATGATCAGACCATGTCCCTGTACGGTCAGACACATCCATTACACAGTACACAGCAGGGACACACGTATAACATTATCTCAGTACAGGAGATGTGGTATGATCAGATAATGCCCCTGTATGGTCAGACACATCCATTACAGAGTACATAGCAGGGACACATATGTAAGATTATCTGAACACAGGAACATTTTTTTAAACATCCAATTGTGGAAATTATTCTTATTCCAATATCTGTTAATTAAAATCAACATTAAGCTTCACTTTATTTGTGGGAAAACCCTTTAAAGGTCCAGTGTCTTGCATATAAATGAGATAATTTAATCAAAAACCCAAAAAATATCAACCCCAAGTTAACCTGTCACAGGAAACAAAGAATCACAAAAAAAGGAGAACAAAAAATATGGGACAACCGCCTTACACTTACATTTTGCAGTACGGAGGTTTCTCTGCAGGAACGGGACATACAGGAGCCTAGAATGGAGGGACTCACTTGATCCAGAACCCCATAGACCCAGAGAGAGAGAGACATCACCTCCAGACATCTTACTTGTGACTGTAGCTGTGCTTTATACAGGATGTCATAATACAAACGATATGATTTATTAACTCCTTCATGACTGGAGCAATTGTTTTAACATTTTTTCCTCCCCTTCTACCAAAAGTCGCCTCATTATAAAGAGCGTCTTGTGGCTAAAAGTTTCCATTAGTGGTTAAAAAAAAAAAAAAAAAAAAATTGTGTTGCCATAATGTTATTATTTTTCCTTTGATGATGAGAGTTGTTCTTGGAATGAGGGTTGACCTTTCTAGTGACACCATTTTGGGGGCACACATGGGGTTTTGATTGCTCCTTATTGCATTTTTTGGGGATGTGGTTAAGATTAAAAAAAATAATTCTAGCGTTTAGATTTTTTTCTCGGGGCAGATTAATTTTAGGTTTTGATAGATTTGGTCTTTTTTGTTTGCGGCGATACCAAATGTGTATTTTTGCATTTTCTTTTTTTTAGCAAATAGGAAAAAATGGGAATGTGCAATTAAAATTTGTATACTTTTTTTTTTACTTTAATATCGTTGGGGACTCGAATCCAGCAATGCTAAAACCTCATTGTTGCAGAATCTATCTAAAATTGGCCTCCAATGTAGGCCAGCCTAGGACTTGGCTTCACAGAAGTACAGACATGGCAGGCAAAAGAGTCTCCAGCAGGCCCCTGTTGCCATGGAAGCCTATTATAGCATTGGTGTCAATGAGTGCGTGACACCTTTCATCCATCTTCCCCCATATCCCCCCCCCCCCCGGATCGGGCACTTTAAATGCTGCAGTCATTTATTTGACAAGTGGCATGTGATGGGTCAACTTGAAGGCTCATTGATTGCTGCTGTTACAGGGGGAGTTGGCTGTGTAACATAGGTACAATGTGGGCTCAGCTCCCGAGCTCGCTCTGTATATGGGGACATCCGGTTGGGGAGATTGGATGTTATCAATATGTGCAATCATGGGAGAGGGGATAAATAGATTTCTTACATTGGAATTCCACATCAGAATGGTTGCAGAATCCAATAATTACAATAATATATATGGTATTTCTGAATTGTTATAGGTACGGAAATAGAACAGTGTAGCTGTACAGCACTCGCACCCAATGGACCCATTGACAGTAAAAGGCTTTATCTGTTCGAAGTTTGACCACAACAAACACCACATCATTCTTTTCATCAGTTGTACTCAATATATTTTCCCCTAGCCTGACTTACAGCTGCAGCTTGTACTCAGCAATGTGAGATCTCAGCTGCAAAAGAGGAGGAGAGACACTGCGGAGCTGTCAACAAGACAAGTTCATGGGAGCGGACATTACTCTTGACTTCCTATCTTTCTTCCAATTGAAAATCATTGTCTCTCTAGCCTGAAGTGGCTGATACCAGGAAACAATAGTGTGTCATAGTAAAGTGAGAGCTTTACCTTACAGAGAAGCTTGGCGTGCCTCTGTTTCTTGGTGAGGAGTGATCAGTCTTCTGCTTCTTCAGTTGTTGAGTGAATGAACTGGTGCCATTGGCAGCATTCACGGTCCACTCTTCATTCTCACTGCTTCTTCTCTTACTGGACACCCTGTGCATGTCGTTATACTGGTTATTAATGGAGACACCTGTCGGAGACACACAAGTATCCAGCTCTTCTGTATGGGATTTATTTTTTGCATTGAAATCACTTAACACCAATGTTGTGAATCCAAAAGCTGTCTTTCTATTAATCTTCACTTCAGACAACGGTTTTCCAAAATTATTACACGGATATTTGATCAGGTCCGAGTCTTCTTCATTGGACAGATTTTTTTGAGCTGGAAAAGAAAAACCATTAAAAGAACCATAAAGCCATATTACACCACAACACCTGCCCCACTTATTCACCTGCTAAAGGATCTTTGTGTTTCAGGGATGGCGTTAAGAAAGGAATAAAAGAAAAATGTTTGTCTGGTAACATTCTACATTTTATTCATACTTGGACCCTGATGCCATTCAGCAATATCAGATGATTGAAGTAAACTTTATACTTCCTCAAAAGTATCCACCAGTCTAAAGACATCCATGAAACGCCCCTAACTTTCATGAGTTAAATGGTTTAAGTACCATAGCCATGTACCAGGATGGGGAGGGGGGGTTAAGTGCCAGGGCCATATACCAGGATGGGGATGACGTGTATCAGAACCATGTACCAGGATGGGGGGGGAAATTAAGTACCAGGGCCATGTACCAGGATGGGGATGACGTGTACCAGGACCATGTACCAGGATGGGGTTACCGTGTACCAGGGCCATATAGCAGGATGAAGATGCCGTGTACCAGGGCCATGTACCAAGATGGCAGGTGCCATGTACCAGGATGGCAAATGCCATGTAATAGGTTGGGGGATCATATATACAGTACCAGGATGGGGGCCAAATACCAGGATGAGGGTCCATAATTAGGGGCTGGAATGGATTAATAGCATTTCAATTAATTTTAATTGGAAAATTTAATTTGACATAAGAGTAAATTGAGTTGAGAGCTCAGTCATGGAATTAACTATATTCATAAGTCAAGTAATAAAAGGGTTATCGCATAAATTACAATGAATAGCTATCCACAGTATCTATCTATTATATAAAAACTGGAGGGATTTGTGACGTCACATCCATCACTTTGTCCCAGCGTCCGGTCACTGCCCAGAGGTACACCCGCTCAGGGTGACCCAAGATGGCGGCCGTAAGCGGGAGCCGGGACTCATAGAGCCCGCAACACTTACGGCCGCCCCTAACACACATACAAACAACACACACACACACACAGTCGGCTATACTTACCACCTCTCCTCCGTCTTCTCTGCCACCGACATGTCGCCGCCCCTGGAGAACTGGATCCAATATGGCGTCCGGGAAGTCTCGCGAGACTTCCCGGACGCCATATTGGATCCACAGCTCCAGGGGCGGCGACATGGCGGCGGCGGAGGATAGAGCTGGATCGCGCCGCTGGAGCCCAGAGAGGTGAGCACCGGGGCATGTAAGGGGGAGAGCAGCACCGTCACCTCTGTGTATAGCACCTGCAGCACCATTGTCACCTCTGTGTGTATAGTACCTGCAGCACCATTGTCACCTCTGTGTGTATAGTACCTGCAGCACCATTGTGACTTCTGTGTGTATTGTACTAACCGCACTATCATCTGTGTGTATACTACCACCAGCATCAGCACTGTCACCTGTGTGTATTGTACCAGCAGCATTGTCACCTGTGTGTATAGCACCTGCAGCACCATTGTCACCTCTGTGTGCATAGCACCTGCAGCACCATTGTCACCTCTGTGTGTATTGTACCTGCAGCACCATTGTCACCTCTGTGTGCATAGTACCTGCAGCACCATTGCCACCTGTGTGTATTGTACCAGCAGCACCATTGTCACCTCTGTGTGTATTGTACCAGCAGCACCATTGTCACCTTTGTGTGTATTGTACCAGCAGCACCATTGTCACCTCTGTGTGTATTGTACCAGCACCATTGTCACCTCTGTGTGTATTGTACCAGCACCATTGTCACCTCTGTGTGTATTGTACCAGCACCATTGTCACCTCTGTGTGTATTGTACCAGCACCATTGTCACCTCTGTGTGTATTGTACCAGCACCATTGTCACCTCTGTGTGTATTGTACCAGCACCATTGTCACCTCTGTGTGTATTGTACCAGCACCATTGTCACCTCTGTGTGTATTGTACCAGCACCATTGTCACCTCTGTGTGTATTGTACCAGCACCATTGTCACCTCTGTGTGTATTGTACCAGCAGCATTGTCATCTGTGTGTATAGTACCTGCAGCACCATTCTCACCTTTGTGTGTACAGTACCTGCAGCACCATTGTCACCTCTGTGTGTATTGTACTAACCGCACTATCATCTGTGTGTATACTACCACCAGCATCAGCACTGTCACCTGTGTGTATTGTACCAGCAGCATTGTCACCTGTGTGTATAGCACCTGCAGCACCATTCTCACCTGTGTGTGCATAGTACCTGCAGCACCATTGTCACCTGTGTGTATTGTACCAGCACCATTGTCACCTCTGTGTGTATAGTACCTGCAGCACCATTGTCACCTCTGTGTGTATAGCACCTGCAGCACCATTGTCACCTCTGTGTGTATAGTACCTGCAGCACCATTGTCACCTCTGTGTGTATAGCACCTGCAGCACCATTGTCACCTCTGTGTGTATAGCACCTGCAGCACCATTGTCACCTCTGTGTGTATAGCACCTGCAGCACCATTGTCACCTCTCTTTGTATTGTACTAACCGCACTATCATCTGTGTGTATACTACCACCAGCATCAGCACTGTCGCCTGTGTGTATTGTACCAGCAGCACTGTCGCCTGTGTGTATAGTACCAGAGGGGTCTGGCTCCCTCTTGCCACCCCCCACTGCGGTTCCCTGTCTCCCTCCTGCCCGAACCTGGCTGCTGTTCCCCGGCCCCCTCCTGCCCGCACCTGCCTGCTCTTCCACAGCTTGCTCCTGCCCGCACACGCCCGCTGTGCCCTCCTGTAAGCAATCAAAGATATTGTCACAGGATTTAAACCCAGCTTCACTTTGCATTATTAAATCTTCATAAATAAACTACATACATAGTCTAGAATGCCCGATTCTTTAGAATCGGGCCGCCATCTAGTAGATAATAAAATATATGGTCATTTATGGTGTGACTACACAAATCCAAGAGAGTTAAAGGGAGCGTGGGTTCAAAGTCCTTTATATAAAAGAAAAAAAGGAGTGGTAGTGAGCATAAGCATGTGTGACCATTACTCCCACAGAAACTGAATAAAGCAGCGGGCACAGATAGCCACCATTGTATGTACAAAGGAGACTTTGGGACCACTGAACATCAAGGAACCTAGAGATCAGACATTTATCACCTCTCACGTGGACTTTAATTATACAGCAAACAGTTACTAACATTTTTTAAGAAGGTTTTCCAAAAAACATTTATTGTACATTTGTAGGATATAGCATGGAATGTCATAGGTAAAAAGTTCCACCTCTGAGACCACCATCTACCAGGACAGGAGGAAGTCAGGTGTCAAAGCCTATGGATATTACAAAAAGCCTCAATTCAGCTCACTGCCACTTTTTACAACCCCCATACCCTATGTTGAGGACAGCCCCATGAATACCTGATCATCTTAAATTTACCTAATCTTGCAGACATGTTTAGCTGAGTAACAGGGACAATAAGGCCATTATTTCCTCAGTAAGTGAATGTCCTAGAGGTGGATTTTTTCGTTTAATTCTTAAAAAGTCCATCTCAGTTGATGTCCTGTAGGATAAAGGCAGAAAAAAAAGCTCTCTCTCCACAGTAAGACTAAAGACCCTGTCACACATAACGAGATCGCTAACGAGATCACTGTTGCGTCACAGATTTTGTGATGCAACAACGATCCCGTTAGCTATCTCGTTATGTGTGACAGGCCGCCTTATATCATTGCATATAGGCAGAGGGGGAGCATCGGACCCTTCGCCCTGGGCGCCCCAGGGTAAACACGAACATCCTGTGCCAACAACCACTCCTGAGGAACCCACTATTACATCTATGGTGGGGGAAACGCGTCGAGTGAAGACGAAGTGCGATAACATCAGGATAAGCTAAGTGATACCCTAATCTATTCTGTGGGGCATTGGTAGCCCTGCCTGTGAGTGACCCTAGCGGTTTTGGTACATCTGACCAATGTGACATGTTATTATGTGTGTGATGGGTGAGATATAAGGTTAAGGTGAGGCAATACTGTTTTCTATTTATTTTGTACCGAGCAATTGCTGGGTTTACTGCTAGTACATTTGTATTGGCATGGGAATTGAGGTATTTAATAACGGTAGTGTATGACATCTGACACCTCCATCATCCTTGGATAGGAAGGAATTAGCTCTCCAAACAGCTCTTTCATGTCCGTTAGGTGATCGTATTTTTGAGGTCACTAAGTTAAAGGGATAGACCCTTAACTCTGAGGATTGTCTCTTTTTATGTGATACCTTTCAGCATAGATGTATGACATTTATTCCTTAGCTTTAAGGAGGTATAGTGTACCAATGGTACACTATAGGGTATGTGCCCACATAGTGGTTTAGTGACGTTCAAATTGTCAATAAACCGCTGGAAAATTCAAGGAGCCTAGACTCCTGAACTCAGAAGTCTCCAGCGGTTTTCCAGCGGTTTCTCAGCGGTTTTCCAGCGGTTTTAAGATCTGTTGAACAGCGTTTTACAGTCGGTTTTTCCGGCGGTTTTAAAAGCGGTTTTCTATGGAGGATTTTGTTCATGGAAGGGTAGAGTAGTGCCTCAGAAACGCTCAAAAACCGCTGAGAAGAATTGACATGTTGTATGCTGCTAAAACGCTAGGAAACCGCTCAACCTCTGGCAGATCCGCTCACATAAACCCACTATGTGTGCACAGCGTTTTCTACATAGGGTTACTTGTAAGTCCTAACGCTGCTTAGGATTTACATAAATTTAAATAAAACCTATGCTAAACCGCCGGCGGTTTTCGCTGCTAAACCGACGTTAAACCACTATGTGGGCACGCACCCTTAGACATTAGCTAAGGGTTAGTAGGGACAGCCGCCGTGGTACGGGGACACCATCTAGGTTTTTTTTTGTATGTGTATAAAACTCCGTTGTCAGGCAGGGTGAGTGAGGGAGAGGATAGGGTTGGGCCACGTGTGCCCAAAAAAAACCATTGACACCCCCCCCCCCCTCCCCTTGAGAAAGTCAGCTGCACACCTTGATTGGAACTATAGTTTCCTCTTTTTTTAATATTTATCATTAAAAGTTATATTTTAGTAGTAATTCCTTGGACACACATACATATGTGTGACAGGCACCAACGATCTGGCCCCTGCTGTGAGATTGTTGATCATTACACACTGCTCTGGATCATTTCTACATAGTTGCGCTCCTGCTGGGAGCGCTACATAGTTGTGTTTGACAAGGACAATGACCAACGATCTCAATGCTATGCTATGGAGTGACAATTCACAACGACCTCGGTATAATTCTAGATCGCTAGTGCGTCGTTTTTCACATCGCTGGTGAGATGCCTGTTTAACATCTTACCAGCGATCTATGCACATCATTATCAGGATTGCTGGTGCGTCGTTATGTGTGACTGGGCCTTAACGCACCTTCTGGTCTAGGAGTGAGACAGGCATCACAATTCTTGTCTGATGGTTTATTAATGAGAGTGCAAACTTCACATGCCCAATGCTCTTCTTCACTTTTAGCCACATGGTCTTGTGAGTCTTGTTTATAAGCCCATCCAAGAATACTATTTCTTTTTGGCAATGTACTTGTAGAAAAAAAGATAATAAATAAAATGGACAAGAATGAGAAAAAACAAACAACAAAAGCAGCAAAGTTTGTGTTGATTTGTCAAATATCGAATACTGCCTTTTATCTTTACATTCTGACATTTCTTTCTCAACACAAAGTCTAATTTCTCAATAAAGGGCTTGTAAAAAGTATGGAAGTCAGGCTGGAGTCACACTGGCGTATGGTGTCTGCACTGCATGGATCCGCTGAGGATCTCCCAATCAAAACACGTAAACTGCATAAAAATACATGAAAATGTCAGAGTCTGGCAGGAGAGCCACGACCGCTCCGAGCATTTTCATTAAATTTTCACCAGTGTTTTGCACATTTAGATTAAGTAGGAGAAGTTGAAACTAAATTTGCCACATTATTATCTGTGTAATGTAATATTTTGTCTTGCGATGTTTAATGTGTTTAGCACCATCTGGCAGTATTACCTGCATATTTCAGTGTCTACTCCTTTAAGACCCTAGTGCATTGTGGGTCAGCCCCTAAGCACGTCTGAGTAAGCAGCAGCCATTTTAACACAGAATGTGACAAAATATTACGCAAAGCGCATGTGTTGGTCTTGCTCCAGTTTTCTCTTGAAAATCCATCATCCTTGCAAAGTATATGTGGTGAGAGTTTTACTCCTGTCCATTTCATACTGTAAAGTTTGTTACTCGGCTATATAGAAAATTGGTTAAATAGGTATTATGCCTGTTTAAAATTCATGTGTTCTATTAATACCTTGTAAGTGTTCTATGCATGATCCTTTGTACTGTACATTTACCCTACAAACCAGAATACCACATAGTATGAATAGTAAAATGGATTCAATACCACAGTACTAGTCCCTTGCAATCTCTGTGGTATTAGCCTTAAAACATAGCCCCCAAAACATAGATATCAATTATCTACATACTAGAAATAGACCCGATGCTATGGCATCGGGAGGGCAGTCTTTGTGCCTGTGTCCCCTTGTGCGCTCTCTCCTGTCTGTGCTGTCTCTTCCCCTGTGCGCGCTGTCTTACTTGTGCCTTTCTCTCCACTCTGTGTCCGCCATCTCTCCCTATGACTCTGCCTCCCTTGTGGCTTCTGCGTCCCCTGTGCCTTCTCCTTTTCCTGTGCCCATGCCTCTTCTGTGCCTGCCTTCCAACACTGAGCCACCATACAGTGCTAACCACTGAGCCACCTAAACATTGAGCCACCATTTAAATCACGCGCCAAGAGCGCTGATTGGTCGCCGCTGACCACCGCGACCAATCAGCAAAGCGGCGCGCGGCTTGGTGGGAGATTTGAATCCCGCGCCGCTGATTGGCTGAGCGGTGCGTAATTCAAATTTCCCGCTAAGCCGCCTGCCGCTTCACTGATTAGTCCCCGCCGACCAATCAGCGCTGTTGGTGTGTGACGACTGCTTTGGTGGGGTATTTGAAACCCGGCTGTCATATCGGAATACCCATAACTTGGGTGTTCTAATATGGCGGTCTGGGCACTTCCGCTGCGAGCAGCCGGTAGATGAGCGGCTCGCGCCGTTTACTTCCCGGCTGAGCTGCGGGTACCGTCAGACATCAGGGGCGCTAGACTGCTAGATACCAACGGTAGATTGTGGTCTGTGTCACTTACTATTTTTAGTGCTTGTGTCGCTATCCCACAATGGTGATGCGGTGCATTGTGGGATAGCGACATAAGCGCCAGAAGTCTGTGACACATATTATTGGTGATTATATATTAGATGAAATTACCTGATGTGATATTAAAAATAAAAAAATGTAAAAAAAAACACATAGGAATAACATACAAAAGAGTGCACTTGGCAACATTCAGTAAGCATCAACATTAACAACGTGATTATATAGTGTTATTAAATTGTAACTTATCAATATTTGGAGTAGAAAAAATGCTTTACAAACAATATATTTAATTTGGTAATGTAATCAGTTTCATTTATGTGGTTCCCTCTCATTGTTTTTAACATTTGTTTTACTATTGAATGTAATCCCATACTTATTCTTGCAGAGAGACCACACTTAATTTTAATTAAGAGCAACTTTGACATTTCTGTGGGATCTCATGGGTATAAAATCATATATCATTAAGTGTAATTTTAGTTTTATTCTAGACCATGAAGAAGACACATGTGTTGAAACACGTAGTCTGTGGAAGGGGGACCCCTTATGGACTTACTTTCACTGGTGTTGGAGATTTGGGACCATTTTAAAAAGATGCAATAAAAGTTTGTTTTTCTTTTGCTTAAAAAATAAAAAGCACGGTGGAGCCTATTGCTGGATCTTTGCTCTCTTGGATCCTTTGTCCTGTATACTGTCATAGCAGTTTATAAGATATTATACCCAGTACTCCATTTAGGCCTTTGTAATCTTATAGTTTTATCAATCAGCAGTAACGCACTGTTGACCAATAAACCCTTAAAATACAAAAGGAACAGTCTGCGTACCCGGAATACAGAGGTTTATGCTGTATGCTGGATCACACACTGCTTATAACGTGCGAGAAGGCAGAACGAGAGTCCTACAGCAGTGTGACTCCAGCCTTGTAGGCGATAATGTCCTGATCCCAGCCATTTTCAGCAGTCTCATAGCACAGGCAAGGCTCCGCTTGGGATCTTCCTAGCACTTGGATAGCTGTCATTCACGGTAAAGACCATTTTAACCAGGTTTAAGAATAACAGAACTATACATCATGTAACGTTAAAATTGCATTTTCTGCATATGTGTGAGGACGGTAGTACAAATCACTAATATGGAAGTATTGGTAAATTGTTTAGAGTCAGATTTGTATCTTGCCAAATAAATGCAGAACATGTGTTATCAGCCTAAAATAAAAGTCCCCTCTAATACGATCACAGGTAAAGCGGAGATCTGCTCTGTACCTCACATCCACTTGTTCAGGTGTCTCCCTTTGGCAGTTTGAGCAGAAGTAGGTCATTCTGTTGTTCTCTCCCAGACGACCACTGTGATTTTCCCCCACATTGGCCACAGACTGATTTTTTATACACTTTGTAATGTTTGTAGAGTGCGGAGCCATTTTTTCTACACTGAAAAAAAATAAAAATTTTCTGAATAAACTGACACCTGGAATCCAGAGAGAAAAATAATAAAAAAGATTATCTGCGTGCAACTCTGATTGCAGCTACAAAAATGTACATGTAGCCCCAGCCTAAATGGCAGACATTTACTGTACCCCACTAAATACCTTATAAAAGAGTATTGTGAAGTCCCGGGTCATTTTGACCAGATGGCTCACTTGCTTGTCAGTTAGCCGGCTAGTCTGTGATGTAGGAGGACACAGAAAGAGAAGGTTTACAATGTTATTGAGCTGAACACATCGTTTCCATACCCTGGATCACAATTAGAAGTATAACCTATAGTTAAGCTGTTTGATGAAAAATGTTGTTCCGATTAACCAACTAAATAATGAACCCACAGACCAGACACTGAAATGAACACAGAGTACCTGGACGGCAGGATGGAGGCCGCTGTCAAAAAGGGCTTCATTTTTAATAATGTTCCCAACTCCAGGCAGCACGGCCTGATCGAGGAGCACGTCACACAGCATCCGGCCGCCCGACTCTTAATCTCACTCTCTGCCCTCGAGAAACTGAACTTGGAGGAGCACACATCCAACTCCTGGAAAGAGCGGACTTTGTCTTGACAATCTGACGTGTTCCTTGAATACATAAATAACATATCAATTATTCTATTAATCGCCATTATTGTGGATGGTGAAATAAGAAATTGTATTCCAAGTAAGAGTCCTAACAATTTCTATCAGTTTAAAAAAAAAAAAAAGAGATAAGTAAAGGTATGACTCTGTTCGGTACGAAGTAAAGATATTCCGACTGCCGTCAATTACGGGAGTATAAAGTGTAGACAAGGTACCTGTAAAGAACAAGGGGACTGCAGACCTTAAAAGGTACCTTACAGCGCAACTTTTCTAGAATTCACTAGCAACTACTGGTTGCAGTGAAATCATGGAGACATTGTCTATCTTGTGGTGTGTACAAATGGAACAATGTCTCCATGATTTCACTGCAACAGTAAGTTGCCAGTGAAATTCCTAAAAAAGTTGCATGTGTAAAAGGTACCCTTTGTGTGTCAGGTGAATTATTAATATTTATTTGGTTGTTTATATAGAGTCATAATTCTGCAGCGTTTTACAGACATCATCATAACTGTCCCTGTTGGGGCGCACAATCTAGATTCCTTATCAGTAGGTTTTTGTATCAGTATGTTTTTCAGTGTTGGAGGAAACCGGAGAGTCTAGATGAAACCCACAATACACAAGGAGAACATGTAAACTCCTTGCAGATGTTGTCCTTGGTAGCCATCAAGCTAAGACCCCAGCGCTGCAAAGCAACAGTGCTAACCACTGAGCCACCCTGCCGACCTCTTATAGTTAGGTAACACAGATCTTGCACAATATATGTTTTTTTGAGGCAAACATAAAACTGGGAATATTAGGATACTGACCTAGGCAGTGAGATCCACAGAGTGGGTGCAGCACAGGAGAGATCCTGGAGACAGGAGCGAGAGGATGGAATAAAGCAGGATGACAGTCATGGGTCATTGAATTGAGTGTAAAGCATAAAGTGGCTTGTAAGGCTGCTTTCACATCAGCGATTTTGGCCGCTCGTGGCAGATCCGTCAATTTTCAGCATCTACCATGTAACGGATCACTTGCGCAAGCCTAGTTCATTCCCTATGGGACTTGCAGTCATGTGCAGCACTGTTTGGTACAGTGAATAAATTACCATACTGAAGATTCGTCAAATAACAACCATTAATAATGTTATATCAGGTTGTATCAAAGTTGTCCTTAGTCTCTTTTAAAGCAGACTTTCGTTTTTTTTTTGGAGTGGTGCTTTTGACCGTAGGACACTGCCCCTACCCTTATGTTTACTTGCATCCCGCATCGTGATCTTGTGACCACAACCTGGGACTGTCTGGAAGTCATAAGTTATGTCACATGTGCTCAATGCAACTCTATGGAGAATGGCCAGAACATCACCCTTATCGAGACGTATTGAATTGTGAC
This sequence comes from Allobates femoralis, assembly GCA_033576535.1. NCBI lineage: Eukaryota > Metazoa > Chordata > Amphibia > Anura > Aromobatidae > Allobates > Allobates femoralis. The sequence goes on from JARQOC010000003.1 coordinate 140,780,347, forward strand.
TTATGGCCAATGCCAAGAAACAATGGAGCTACTAGGACAGGATAGTGAACCTATGGTATGCGTGCCAGAGAGGGCATGCAGCGCCCTCCCTGCTGGCACACGGTGTCGCCCCTGTAACCCGCTATGTCTGATCAGGGCAAGGAGACGTTTCTCCTCACTGCGGCGCACGTGCATAATCATAATCATGACGCATGAGGCGAGGCATCAGTCGAGCGCAGGACGGAGAAGTGAGAGTGCTGATTTTTTAACAAAACACAACCAGGAGGCACCTCTAAAAGAGGGCTATACTAAAGAGCAGGCATCTCCATCGAGAGCATATTGGCATTCTCAACGAGAGCTGGGGCATCCTCATACGAGAGGCAGATGGGATGACTCATACGGAGGAGGCATATTTAGACATCCAACGAGGAGGATGGGGCACCTCTATAAGGAGATAGGGGCTATCTATCTATAAGAGGAGGCATAATGGGGCATCTTCTATACGGAGGAGCATATATGGGGCAATTCTCTCTATACGGAGGAGGCATATTGGGGCATTTTCTATACGGAGGAGGCATATTGGGGCATCTCTATACGGAGGAGGCATATTGGGGCATCTCTCTATACGGAGGAGGCATATTGGGGCATCTCTATACGGAGGAGGCATATTGGGGCACTCTCTATACGGAGGAGGCATATTGGGGCATCTCTCTATACGGAGGAGGCATATTGGGGCATCTCTCTATACGGAGGAGGCATATTGGGGCATCTCTCTATACGGAGGAGGCATATTGGGGCATCTCTATACGGAGGAGGCATATTGGGGCATTCTCTATACGGAGGAGGCATATTGGGGCATCTCTATACGGAGGAGGCATATTGGGGCATCTCTATACGGAGGAGGCATATTGGGGCATCTCTATACGGAGGAGGCATATTGGGGCATCTCTATACGGAGGAGGCATATTGGGGCATCTCTATACGGAGGAGGCATATTGGGGCATCTCTATACGGAGGAGGCATATTGGGGCATCTCTATACGGAGGAGGCATATTGGGGCATCTTCTATAAGGAGGAGGCATATTGGGGCATTACTATAAGGAGGAGGCATAATGGGGCATATTACTGTAAGGAGGCGGCATATGGGGCATTACTATAAGGAGGAGGCATATTGGGGCATTACTATAAGGAGGATGGGCATACTTAAGAGGGGCATGGCATTACTTAAGGAGGCGGCATATGGGGCATTACTATAAGGAGGAGGCATATTGGGGCATTACTATAAGGAGGAGGCATAATGGGGCATATTTATGTAAGGAGGCGGCATATTGGGGCTTTTCTATAAGGAGGCATAATGGGGCATATTTTTATAAGGAAGAGGCATATTGGGGCATTACTATATCTCTCCAAATCCTGGTCCACCTTCCACCGACTTCAACCCCTCTCCCAGCACACATAGAAACCATGCTAACCTTATTAACATTACCTTGCTCACCTTCATCTCCCTCTTTAAACTGCGCTCTCTGGAATCCACGGTCTGTATGCAACAGAAGCTTCCCTTCATCCACAACCACTTTCTCATTAACTTGCTTACCCTCCTGGTTCTCACAGGATCCAAGATTCAGACACAGTGTCTCCTGCTGCTATGGCAGCTTCCAGTTCTCTCATTCCCCGAGACCTGGGAACAAACATGGTGGTGGAGTTGGCTTACTCCTGTCCCCACAATGTACCTTCCAGGTCATCCCTCCAGCCCCATCACTCTCATTCCCCTCTTTTGAGGTCGGACAATTAGGCTCTTCCGTCCCTTCCCCCTCAGAGTAGCAGTGGTATATCAGCCCCCAGGATCACCCACCCAGTTTCTCCACCATTTCTCCGCATGGCTGCTGCACTTCATGTCCTCAGAATTACCAACCCTTATTCTGGGAGACTTTAACATCCCCATAAACAACCACATCTCCACATCTGCATCCCAGCTCTTGTGTCTAACCACATCTCTTCGCCTCTCTCAGCTCTCAACCTCTAAGACACACAAGATGGTAACACCCTTGACCTGATCTTTGACCAGCTCTGCTCAACCTCCTCCTTAGATAATTCACCTCTTCCCCCTCTCTGACCACAACATTCTCTCCTTTACGCTCACAAACCCTCGACCACCCCAGCACAGTCCGACCTATCACACATCCAGAAATCAACAGGCCATTAACCCTCATACACTCTATACTCATCACTATCCTCAATCTCCTCATTCTCCTGTCCCGATCTGGAAGTAAATTACTTAAAATTACTCCCTCAGAAGCACCCTGGACCAAGTAGCACCCCTCACCCTCAGAACCTCCAAACACAGAGTGAAACAGCCCTGGCTCACACCGCAAACTCGATTCCTCCAGCGATGCTCTAGGAGTGTTGAACGTCTATGGAGGAAAACCCGCACACCAGAAAACTTCACTCATATAAATTTATGCTAAGAACTTACAACTCTGCCCTCCACCTCACCAAACAAACCTACTTCACCACCCTGATCTCCTCACTATCCAACAAACCAGAAAAACTCTGACACCTTTCACTCTCTCTTCGGTCCTAAAGTGCAGGCCCCATCACTGACCTCTGTGCTGATGACTGCTTCTTACTTCCCAGAGAAAATAGAAAACATTCGTCAGGAAATCAACTCCCAACCTCAAATCGCTGTTACCCCTACCTCTCCCCGCATTTCTTCCGGTTCGCTCTCCACATTCGACCCAGTCACAGAAGAAGTCTCCAGGCTCCTATCTTCCTCTCGTCCCACCACATGCACTGTTGACCTCATCCCCTTCCACCTACTCCAGTCTCTTTCTCCGGTGGTCACCACTCACCTAACCAAAATCTTCAATCTCTCCCTCTATTCTGGCATCTTTCCCTCCTCCTTCAAACACTATCATTACTCTATTATTAAAGAAAAAACCTCTCTCGACCCATCCTGCACAAACAACTCCAGACCAGTCTCCAATCTCCCCTTCATCTCTAAACTCCTGGAGCGCCTAGTCTACTCCTGCGTCACTCATTAACTCTCCACTCACTCTTCTAGACCCGTTACAGTCTGGTTTCTGCCCCTTACATTCTACAGAAACTGCTCTCACCAAAGTGACCAACGACCATCTGACAGCAAAACGTAATGGTAACTACTCTCTGCAGCCTTTGGCACTGTTGACCACCATCTTCTACTCTCCATGCTGCACTCCATCGGCATCAAGGACACAGCTCTCTCCTGGTTCTCTTCCTATCTTTCTGACCAATCTTTCAGTGTATCATTTGCTGGCTCCACTTCCTCCCCTCTTCCTCTCACTATTGGGGTCCCTCAGGGTTCAGTCCTTGGACCTCTTCTCTTCTCTCTCTACACGGCCCCGATTGGACATACCATCAGCAGATTTGGCTTTCAGTACCATCTTCATGCTGATGACACACAATTATACACTTCAGCCCCAGACCTTACTCCCGCTGTAATAAAGAACACCAACGACTGTCTAACTGCAGTTTCCAATATCATGTCCACTCTATACATGAAACTCAACAATTCCAAAACTTAACTTCTTTTGCTCCCGCCCTCCACTAACCTCCCTAAATATGACATCTCTCTCTCAGTGTGCGGCAACACGATAACACCTAGTCAGCAGGCTCGCTGTCTGGGTGTTATGTTTGACTCTGAGCTTTCCTTCACCCCATATATACAATCGCTCACCCGCTCTTACCGCTTGCACCTGAAGAACATCTCTAGAATTCGCCCCTTTCTCACCTTGGAAACCACAAAAACTCTCACTGTGGCCCTGATTCACTCCCGCCTTGACTATTGTAAATTCGCTTTTATTTGGCCTCCCCCGCACTAGACTCTCCCCTGTCCAGTCCATCCTTAATGCAGCAGCCAGGATGACCTATCTAGCTAACCGTTATTAAGACGCTTCTGCTCTATGCGAGTCACTGCACTGGCTGCCTATACACTATACGATCCAATTCAAGCTGCTTGTTCTCACCCACAAAGCTCTTCACAATGCAGCACCTCCCTACATCTCCTCCCTTATCTCTGTCTATCAGCCCAACCGTTCTCTTTGATCTGGAAGTGACTTTAGACTCACTTCTACATTAATCTAAACTTCCCACTCCCGGCTCCAAGACTTCTCCCGAGCTGCACCAATTCTCTGGAATGCTCTACCCCAACAAATTAGGTGTATCCACAACTTACATAGTTTCAGGCGATGCATAAAAACACATCTTTTTAGGACGGCCTATCCCTGAATCCCTAGTCAAAGCCATCTAGAGACATAGCCTATCCAATCTACCAGTCTCAAGTGGATCACAAGTAATGGTTGGATGGCCACTTATAGCTGCTCCTTTCTCATCTCCTCAAGTTGACTATACATCATTGTAAATAAGCCTGTACTTTGTGTCACCCCCACCTCAGTTAGATTGTAAGCTCTTATGAAGCAGGGCTGTCATTATTTTGCTCTAATATTGTAAAGTATTTGCTTGTTTGTATTGTATTTTCTGATAACTGTATGATTGTTTTTGTATTGTGTCATGTTTTATCATATTATTGTATTGTATACCCTCTGAATTGTGAAGCACTGCGGAATATGTTGGCGCTATATAAATAAAGATTACTTACTGACATTAGGGTCGCTGTTTTTACCACTCATGAGAGGCTTGTGGCACAAGGAGGAGGCAGAGTCATTTCGGGGACGCCCATCAAGCCTTTGTTAGCATAGACAAAACAGCGTGGCGGAGTGCCTGGATCTTGGGCTACTCACAGCATTAGCAAATCGGACACCAAAGATGAATAAACGTCAGACAAATATGCAGGGAATGTATCTAAACAATTGGCGTGTAAGGAATCGATTTGGAAACTTGCATGCAATTGGCTTATAGGGTTAAATCCCGCTGACAGGTTCCTTTTAGATTGATTTCTGTTTATAAAGGTTTATTAATGTGCCAGTGCTGAGGCATTTACCACGAGTGATATTAATGTTAGAATATTGTCTGTCAATGAAAAATGCAGCTCTGCTAAATTGGTACCCAGCAATCTGATGCATTATTTACACCGTGTACAAAACTGGATGTTCTACAAATGTGCCTGATCCAAGACATTTTAGACTTAAAAAAGTGATAGAAGAATAATAACTTTTTTTCTTTGTCCTTTTACCACAGAGCAATTTGAGATAGTCTGTGGAGCCAAAGCCTCACCTGACATCTACTGCGGAGTCAAAGAAGCAAATAAAGTCCTTGGTGAGCTGCACTTCCAGAGCGGCTGGAGCTCCACTTCTATCCGTCTTCTCTGCTGGATTAATGCGCATTGATCCATTCATTCCAAAATGGACTCTACAATGGAACAACGGGACATTGTTTAAGTGTGATTATAGCTGCAAGCAACACGGGGAAAGCGTACAAGAAGTAGATAACACTGGCCAGCTCATTAGCGGGTCATTTTCTTGGCATGAGGTACACAGGTTAAGTTACAAAACATTTTATACAGGTCTATTCTAGTTGACGATAAAGTCTGTTATTTCCATGTAAGTTGTATTTATGGGTCGTTGCAGTTCTGATTCTAGAAGTTCAGTCCTGTGACCGGAAGAGGTGAAGTTAAAAGGCACTTTAAAAAAAACATTAAAAGACACTGCAACGAGCCTCGTCCAGGAGACAACAGGGTATTGACGTTTGTGTTTGCTGAAAACATTGAATTATTTACAATTAAATTATCTAGTTTTCTCGATCTTTAAATATTTATCCAAGGTCACTGTGCAGACGCTCGGCTACATGGAGCCTCCCGAAGGCTTGTTTATTTTACAAAATAAAGATGGAACAGAAGGCTGATCTGCCGTAAGAAGCAATATATTACGTGGAGTGGAGGTGAACGGGGTGCTGGATAATGTATTTGTCACTAGCCGCCTCCGCTGGAAACTTATGCACTTACCAAACAACTCAACAGGTCATCACTCACACAGAAAAATGAGCTGGATGTTCTGCTATTAGCAGATGCACTGTTCTAAGAGAATAGATCTGCTCACAAGAAGGAAGAACATAGCAAATGCAAAAATGAGAAGTGTCCACTGAACACGCAGTACATTAGAATGTCTTTAAAAAGAAGAAATCAGTAGGTTTTGCTAAAGTGAACTATCCCCAGGTTTACCCCATTAACTACAGCCACCAGCAATGAGCCCTTAAATACAGTGCTCTAGAACACTTTATATAAGTCGCCAGGCCGTGTGTGTGTATTTATGTGCATGTCCACTAAAGGAACCTGCACCATCGCATTTACAATCACAAAATTTTGCATACACCCCATCTGACTCAGGAAACTTCATAGACTATGTTTTGAGGGGAAATTTGAACCCAGTGCTTTAGTCATTTGCCAAGAAAAGACTTGCAAAACAGTAAGTATGTGTGAGCCAATAGCCTCACACAGATCCCAGTCTACTGCAGGAGTCTGCCACAGCCCCCAGTCTACAGCAGGGCCATACACAGCCCCCAGTGTCAGGGATGTGGAGCCGATAAGCCAAAACAGCCGACTCCTACATTTCCCTGAATCTGACTTAACTCCACAGCCCTGCTTGGTATTGCAGAGCGAGGCCGCACGCACGCACACAGCCCCCGGTATTGCAGCACAAGGCCGCACACAGCCCCCGGTATTGCAGCACAAGGCCGCACACAGCCCCCGGTACTGCAGCACAAGGCCGCACACAGCCCCCGGTACTGCAGCACAAGGCCGCACACAGCCCCCGGTACTGCAGCACAAGGCCGCACACAGGCCCCGGTACTGCAGCACAAGGCCGCACACAGGCCCCGGTACTGCAGCACAAGGCCGCACACAGCCCCCGGTACTGCAGCACAAGGCCGCACACAGCCCCCGGTACTGCAGCACAAGGCCGCACACAGCCCCCGGTACTGCAGCACAAGGCCGCACACAGCCCCCGGTATTGCAGCACAAGGCCGCACACAGCCCCCGGTATTGCAGCACAAGGCCGCACCACAGCCCCCCGGTATTGCAGCACAAGGCCGCACACAGCCCCCGGTATTGCAGCACAAGGCCGCACACAGCCCCCGGTATTGCAGCACAAGGCCGCACACAGCCCCCGGTATTGCAGCACAAGGCCGCACACAGCCCCCGGTATTGCAGCACAAGGCCGCACACAGCCCCCGGTATTGCAGCACAAGGCCGCACACAGCCCCCGGTATTGCAGCACAAGGCCGCACACAGCCCCCGGTATTGCAGCACAAGGCCGCACACAGCCCCCGGTATTGCAGCACAAGGCCGCACACAGCCCCCGGTATTGCAGCACAAGGCCGCACACAGCCCCCGGTATTGCAGCACAAGGCCGCACACAGCCCCCGGTATTGCAGCACAAGGCCGCACACAGCCCCCGGTATTGCAGCACAAGGCCGCACACAGCCCCCGGTATTGCAGCACAAGGCCGCACACAGCCCCCGGTATTGCAGCACAAGGCCGCACACAGCCCCCGGTATTGCAGCACAAGGCCGCACACAGCCCCCGGTATTGCAGCACAAGGCCGCACACAGCCCCCGGTATTGCAGCACAAGGCCGCACACAGCCCCCGGTATTGCAGCACAAGGCCGCACACAGCCCCCGGTATTGCAGCACAAGGCCGCACACAGCCCCCGGTACTGCAGCACAAGGCCGCACACAGCCCCCGGTACTGCAGCACAAGGCCGCACACAGCCCCCGGTATTGCAGCACAAGGCAGCACACAGCCCCCGGTATTGCAGCACAAGGCCGCACACAGCCCCCGGTATTGCAGCACAAGGCCGCACACAACCCCCGGTATTGCAGCACAATGCCGCACGCAACCCCCGGTATTTTTTATATATCCAGGTTAAACATGAATAATATTTGCAAAATTTAGTAACACGGGAAGGAGCGTCAAATGACGCACTTCCTGTGTGTGAAGGCCGGAAGCCGCTGTTCGGGGCGGCGCGGCCGCTCATTTGCGGCGTGGAGCAGCGCGAATTGGAGGCAGTTGGCGAGAGGGGGTGCGGGGGGGTGTATAAGGATATAGGAGACATGGCCAAACATGCCCCCTGAGGAAGCATCAGGGAAACGCGTTGGGGCGTCCCCTAGTGGTCATCTCCACTTCTGGTACTGACATGGGTAAGCTGGACTCAATCACCATGTAGCTAAGTATAATGTTTAATGGGTTAGTGTTATTGGTCAGTGATTGTGTTAGCAGGTAACATGGTATTAACCCTCTGTACGCTGTATACATTAGAAGCTGTAGTATATTGACCTTATTTAAACTAGGACGGCACAATGGTTATTGTTGGAAACTGCTACCATGAATAGGTCATGTAGTTGGAGACAAGAAGACCCTTACCCCTTAGTGTCCTCTGTAATCCAGATCCCTATTTAACCTATCTTTTATATGTCTGAGCACTTTGTATCTGCAATTTTATCTTTTTGATGAATTAATAAAAGCATCTTTATGAAAAAGCAGTTAAACTTGTGCTCTAAATCATTGCGCAACCCCCGGTATTGCAGCAAAGGCCGCCCACAGCCCCCAGTAAACAGCACGAGGCTACACACAGTCCCCAGTATTACAACACGGGGCCTCACATAGCCCCTATATAATAGAGCCTGTGCACCACGTAGATACCTGTATTACACACCAGGAGCTCACAGACAGCCCCTGTATTACACTTGCAGCCTATGTATATTAGCAAAAAGAAGAAACACTTTGTTAACCTTTAACAGTTAGATGTCATTCCAGGCAATGCCAGGGGCTACAGTTAGTAACACATAAAAGAGCTTTCATTATATATAGATGCGTGAGAAGACTTGAAATGGCAGCTGCAAAAACTTCCTTTATTTAGAACATTTTTAAAAGTACAGAAAAATGCTAAACAGAAACCGGACGGGTTTGTGGTGTCAAAAGACACCCTTTCTCATAAGCAGTGTTGAATTACCTTTAAAAATGTAAAAAATAAAACAAGTTTTATTTTATATGGAGTGCAGCTGCCATTTCAACTCTTCTCGCACATCTATATGTTTCTCTGGGATTGTCCACCAGTGACTTTGGGCACCCACCAGAAAATACTCTGGCATCCTTTCTATAAATCAAATGGTGAGCATACCTTTCCTCATCTTATTATAGCTTTATTATACTTTTCTATGGGTCTGGTCAGATGGGGGTCACTAATCTAAAGCCTTCACCTCCTCTCTTCTTGCAATTTCCGTCCTCCTCCTTTGCTTCGCTTGGGTGACGCATCTTACATCATCCACACTGTCTCCCGAATTACGCTCCTGTGCCCTTCGCTCTGTCCTGCCATGGGTAGAGCAAATTATGTTTGTACACATGTGCGAATGTTCTTTGACCCTTTCCCTGTGCCTACGCATTACAGTACTTTGTTCTTCCCTCAGCAGGGCAGAGACAAGTGCACATGGGCAGGACTGTAATGGAAGATACTGTGGATGACGTAGGATGCATCATCCAAATGTCAGCGACGTGAATTGACAAGGACAGGATCAAGCAGAACCGGGCCCAAACAGAGAACACCGTGCCATGGGATGCCACACATTATATCATGTCCAGCTCAGAGGTAGGCCACACCTATGATTGCAGGACTGCAACAAAACATGAATAATAAAACCAAGATTGGACATGATATAAATGTGTGGAATCCCATAGCATGGTGTTCTCTGTTGGGGCCCGGTTCTGCTTGATCCAGTCCTTGTCAATTCACATCACTGACAGATGGCAAGGTATTCGTATCAATGGTAGGCAGGACTGTCCCGATAGGGTCACCTTGTCGCTTCTGGGAAAGCTTACACATTTAAATGATCTATGTCACTAAGTACCCTAATTATGTATTGGTGCTACAGAATTTTTACTTTTCTCATTTTTAGGGTATTTGCTCATTTGTTGCTTTTTTTTTTGTGTTTGCTATTTTGAGGCCAGTGTGACCTCACGCCACCGCAGAGTATAACCTTAGATAAAGACCTGGTTTTATTTAATCATGATCAAGCTTTGCAGTAAATTGCATCATTCTACTGTTCAATGAAATGAGGTGTACAAAGAAAAGAACACAGTGCCTACAGTCAAATATGGTGGAGGTTCAAAGCTGTTTTGGGGTTGCTTTGTTTCTTCTGGCACTGGGAGCCTTGACTTTATATGCAAGGCATCAGGAAATCTGAAGGTTACCAAAGGATTTTGGGTCAAAGTGTAGTGCCCAGTGTCAGAAAGCTGGGTTTGTGTATAGGTCATGAGTCTTGCAGTAGGACAATGACTCTACACATACTTTAAGAAGCCCCCAGAAATGGATGGAAATGAAGTGCTGAGTTTTGAAGTGACCAGCAATGAGCAAGGATCTAACTCCCAAGGTCGTGAAGGGGTTTAAAGGGATTCTGTCAGTAGGATCAACCCACCTAAGGGTGCTTTCACATACGATTTAGTGCCTGTCCATGGGATCCGAGTTTGAAGGGGATCCCACGGCAGCCACGATCCACACAGATCCCTGCAAATAGCCATACCGATCCGATTCTATGCAGGATCCGTGTGGATCCTGCGGTCCCCTGTCTCTCCCTGCTCCTGCCTCCTCCATCTTCTTCCCACCGCTATACTATTCTGTCCCCCCGCTCCTCTATCCTGATCTAATCCCTATCCTGTCCCCTGTTCTCTTTTTTCTTTTTTTTTTCTTTTTAACACACAGGGAAAACTCCTTCCGGAGGATACATCACCTTGTCACCGGCTCCCGGGATGCAACACCATTGGGACAGAAGAGCGTGTGGTGATGTCACAAAGCCGGTCAGCTGACGTGTCATGTGATCGGCTCTCTGACATCATCACAGGTCCTTCTGCCCCGATGGTGACGCATCCTGGGAGCCGGTGACAAGGTGATGTATCCTCCAGGAGGAGTTTTTTTTTTTTGTTTTTTTTTTTAACACACAGGGAAGAGAACAGGGGACAGGATAGGGATTGGAGCAGGGGACAGAATAGAATAGCAGGGAAGGACAGAATAGAGGAGATGGGGGAAGGAAGATGCAGGGAGAGACAGGGAGAGGCAGGGTACACGGAGCAGACATCGGATCTGAGGTGAACTCAGATCCGATGTCCATAGGCTCACATTTTGAGGGCACTCGGATCAGCACTGATCCGATGCTGTCCGATTTGAGTCACGGACACAAAATCGTGGCAGGCTGCGATTTTGTGCCAGTAGATTAAATCGGACAGCATCGGATGGTGCCAAAATCGGATACCAATAGTGACACATCCGATCCGATTCCCATAGGGGGACATGGGATCTGATTTCGGATCGAGTGTATCCATTTTCAAACGGATATAATCGGATGACCGAAAATCGTAATGTGAAAGCAGCCTTAGTTGTCTATATGGGCATGAAGGTCATAGGAAGCTCAAAATTATATTTGGATATCTGCGATCCAATTTCTTCAATGATTCAGAGAATCCAAATCTTTCTTAATATGTAAATGAGCTGTTAAAGAGGACCTGTCACCCCCCTGGTGCATGGCAAACTAAATGCAGCACTGAATGCAGCATGTCTGCTGCATTCAGGGAATAGGTCCCCCATGTCTCTAGCTCCCTGTAAGCTTTAAAGACTTTAGAAACCTTACAGTTAAGAGGTCATCTGGGATTGGATCTTAAGAGGTCCTGGCTGCTGGAACAGCCCTTTGGGCCTCCTACTTGTGTGTTTCCTCCCTCTATGTGTCTGCTGCCGCCTCCACTTCTTCTGGGTCTGCCCTCCTCTTCTGATCCTGCTTTGTGTGATGTCAGGAGCAGAAGAGGAGAGCAAACCAGAGAAGAGGCAGTAGCAGACAGAGGAGGAGGAAGCAGGGAGGATTGTGCCAGCAGCCAGGACCTCTTAATAAGATCTCACCCAGGCAACTTCTTAACTGTAAGGTTTCTAAATTCTTTTTTAAAGCTTACAGGGGGCTAGAGACATGGGACCCCTTCCCTGAATGCAGCAGACCTTCAGTGCTGCATTTAGTTTGCCATGTACCAGGGGGGTGACAGGTCCTCTTTAAGGTTTATGGGCTGGACACTGATAATCTGTTTCCAGAGTTATTGGTAAATTAAAGGTGTAACCATTGTGACACATAGATCAAGAGAGCAGACTATCAGTCATTACATGTCTCAGACTTATAACACTTCTTTTTATATAAAATAAGCCCTTGAAGCAGCTTCTCAGAAAGACCTGTGTCCGGCCCATAGATCTTAACACGCTCATTTACATAATAGCAAAAAGTGGATTTCACTGGAATAAGACATTGGATTACAGATATCAGGATATCATTATTTCCACTTTTTATGACCTGCATGCCCATGTAGACAGCTTAGGAGGGTTGATCCAATGGACGGAAACCTTTGAACCATAGTGGCCACACACAGACAAGCATCGGATTACTCCGCAAATTGTGTAAAGCAGCTGACCATTTAATATGAATTGGCATGTCCTTACTTACTCTTTGGCTGATAATGGAACATGCCCTACTCCTTTTCTCATATATCTTCCTCTCTCTTGGGCATGTACATGTGAGATGGGCAAAGTCTGGAGGGATCCAAAGGTCAATGGACACTAGTAGGCTTTGGTTTCACATTAATTTACAGTAACATTATACATAGGTGAAGACATCTTACCGTAAAGCCTTCAGTCCAAAGTACATAAAAAGTTCTTTTCCTAAAGTTTCCACCCAGTAAAAGTGCACGAAACCAAAGACTGGAGAACGCCGTTACTTGCCCCGGGGACTGCATTATTGGCTGTTTTCTGTCAAACCAACAAAGAAATTAGATATATGTATTAATATTTAAATTAATTTTGACCCCCTCAGACATCAAAACTTTTCACAAACTGTAGAAGATATGGCATTTCCTAAACAGAGTTTCTGTCTCTCATAAACTTGCTGCAATACAAGTAAATGTCTCTACCATGACCTCTCTAATGCGGTTATGCTTGGATAATCATACAATAGTATGCTTCATTACTGTATAAATCTAATATAATATCGAATGGAAGCTGGACCTGACTGGGTAACCAGGGATAATTCACACCTTACATTTGGGCTGTGCATGGTGTCTGTGCAGATCTACTATGTCCATGTCCAATATAGAAGACAAGGTGAACTGCTCCTGAATGGCATTTTGATAGCATGCCTATGGCAGATTCAACATTTTTTTCAATAATGACTTTCCTGTCTGGTGGAAGACAATTCAATAAGAACAGCCCATACCACGTTACCCACAATCCAGTCCTTAAAGCCTCTAAAAGGTTGGGTTATTTACGGTAATTTTTTTAATATATATGTAACCTAACTCGGTTTTACTGTTATCCACAACTTTATCCCTGACTTGTCTGGTGTATTCATTGGTATTCATTATGCGGTTTGATCTCTAATGTTCTCAAATAAGCCTCTGAGGCCTCCACAGAACAGCTGTAGTTTTAATGAGGATAAATTACAATATTTTTTGGATTATAAAACTCATTTTTTCCCCTCAAAATTGGGGTGTGCCTTATAATGCAAACAGCAGGATAGAAGCTTTTTGGAGGGGGGAGGGTGTGGCGCAGTGGTGGCGAGCAGGATCATGGTGGTAGGGGTCGGCAGTATGTTGAGGCAATGCTGTGGGGGCCCAAAGCAGTGTGGATGGGATGTGAGGTAGGCGCTCGCGGCGCACCAATAATTTTCCAGCAGTTGAGATGATGGATGAAAAGAAAATGGCTGCGAGGTGGTCGCATGCACAGATGGAGATCTGACAGCCAAGATGTTCATCTGCGCCTGTGCTGCCATTTTAATTTTGTTCATCATGTCAACTGGCAGAAAGTTAACGGTGTCCTTCGAGCACCTGCCGTGACATCCCATGCACACTGCTTGGACCCCCACAGCATTGCACCAACCCCCACCACCATGATTCTCCTCCTGTGACCCGCGTCCCCCTGGGTAAGATACACAGCTTATAAAATGTAACAGTTAATATTTTTACATTATTTTTTTTCATTACGGTGCTTTTTTCAAATTTGGGTTGTGTCTATCTGCAAAATACGATACACACAGGTGGACTCAACGTACAACTGTAATTGGTGATTTCTGGAGGCAATGGTTCCTTGCAATTATATTCAGGGGTATCAGACTACAGGAGCTGAATACAAGTGTCCATCACAATTTCAAGATTTATATTTTTTATAAATACTTAGAAAACCATGCATCATACCCTTTACACCTCATATATACTTGCTACTTTATGTTGGTCTATCACATAAAATCCGAATAACATTAGTGTTTGTCGGTGTAACAGAAAATACAGTATGCGGAAAAACTTCATGAGGTATTATTACTTCTGCAAGGCACTTTAGAGATAGGTCATCAATGAGATTGGTTGCAAGTGTCATACTCCTACCACTCTGATCAGTAGGAATCTGAAGTAGTGGTTACAAGATAGAAGCGGCTTATGGGGTAGAACACATCAGCCGTACATTCGCATTCAAGTTATAGCAGACAAGGTGCAATATTCAGTAGCTGGCGCTAAATTTACGAGGCTGCCATGTTCTGCCCTTGAGCAGATATCAGCCGATTGGTGGGGGAACCAGGTGTCAGACTAATTTTTTAACCATGGACAATACCTTGATCTTCAGATGAGTGCGGCAACCTTCTGAAGGCACCGAACATGACAGAGAAGGGGTTGATCAGGCTATTAAAATGAGAAGTTAGCCAGTTCTAGGTGAGATGAGCGAACCTTTCAAAGTTCAGTTCAGGTTGCCGAACTTCCCATGTTGCATAAGTTGAGCAAACCCATTGAGAGTTCGGGTTCCTTACGTTTGCAAAGCAGCGGAGCGAGCATCACTGTGGTCTGGCACAGTTGGTGCTTGGCCCAGTGTGAGCCACGTGCAGTATTTGATTGGATCATATTGGGATTAATAGCAGCTTTTGGGTGTAATGTGTGCACAAAATTAATTTTGGAAAAAAACAAACAAACCCCGCACTCCCTCCTCAGGATGTGTTTTACTTATGGCATATATAAGTGGACAGCTGAACTGCCAATGAGGTTCGGGGTCACAACCAGAGTATCAAAATGTTCGGCTTCACTGCACAAACCCGAACTTCCAAAGGTTCACTCATCAATAGTCCTAGGCACACACAGCCCTGGTCATGTGCTGACCCCAAACCAGACTAGCTGCAATGTCCTAGCATCAATACTTGGAGATGGGTAGATTCATTAGTGAAGAAAAATATCATATATCATATATATATATCTGAATGTAAGTCTGAACTCGGGGCGCTTTAATACAACTTTTGTGGCCGGTTTGCAGAGGATGTAACTTTCCAAGGGATTTGGAACCAGACAGAAAACACATCAATAGCCGAGCGCAGCCGGAGAGTCTGCACAGCTCATTAGACGCTCCTCCTTATTTATGCCATTTCACTAGACCCTTTAAGTCTTTTAGGAATTGAGTAAAAAAGCTTGTGTATATTTCTGCAAAGGTCACTGATAGAAACATATGGGGACGGCTTAGCCAGCGTGATTTAGGGAAGAACACGGTAGCAGCCACAGCGATTTATCCAACCAAATGGGTCACCTTGTTAAGATTCCAAATACTAGTAGCAGATTTATAAGATACAGTGTCGTAGAAATGCAGATTTTTTTTTGCCTAGGATAACGAGGTCTCTAAGCTCTCCCTGCGGCCATGACATCGATGTATTAAAGGAACCCTAATAAGCAGCGCAGTCAGGATTTATGGCCACGTCTGGCCTGTTCTGTTATCACACCCTCTACCTTCTCCCCAGTATTGATAACCCCTATACTGTCCCTTCTGAGAGCAATTCACAGTGAAATGACCCTTTCAGCTAACACCATTATATCTGAGAACGTATCGCTGAATATTTGTTTTAATAATTTAATGTTTTCAAAATCTCGTACAAATGACATCTGGCAGCCATAAGAGAACAAAATGTTCCCTAAATATCCAGGAGGGACACAACAGCATTGACGTAGAGCTCCGAACACTCATCATCGGTGTGAAACGAAAAAGTCTGAAGAGCACTGAAAGCTCGAAAGACGGCGAAAAACCCCGGACATTCAAATAAGAAAGGCACATTAAGTAAAAAGGAGCCGCAGGTCTCAGTAATGGCCGGCCGCACTCATCTGCAGCCTTTCATTCCTAGCCAGGTAATTATAAAGCCACTATTGGCATATGCTCCGGTATACACCATGGTCAATTACTTCGTTTCAGGGCTGAGCACAAATCTGTAATTAAAGATGAAGTCGACATCACTTTAACTACTATTAAACAGTGAAATGACTGCGGAGGAAAAGCTTTGTGGCGGACAAAGGATTTCAAAGGGAAAATAAAAGAAAAGGTGATGGAAATCTAAGCTATTAAAATGGTATTAATATTAAAGGAGAAGCTGTAAATATCCCTAAGCTAGAGAATCCTGGTCTGCAATGCCCACTACAGAGCGTGGCATAGATACCCTCTTAAACTGTTCAGTCCTCTCTGTAGTCTCCTACAATGCCCACTACAGAGCATGGCATAGATACCCCTTCACTGTCAGCTCTCTGTAGTCTCCTACATTGCCCACTACACAGCACGGCATAGATACCCCTTCACTGTCAGCTCTCTGTAGTCTCCTACATTGCCCACTACACAGCACGGCATAGATACCCCATCACCGTCAGCTCCTCTGTAGTCTCCTACATTGCCCACATACACAGCACGGCATAGATACCCCTTCACTGTCAGCTCTCTGTGTCTCCTACATTGCCCATACACAGCACGGCATAGATACCCCATCCCCGTTGGCTCGCTCTGTGGTCTCCTACAATGCCTGTAATGACCGAACACCAGTCGTAGGGAGTGCGAGTTAGGCTGCCTTCACACTGCATGTTTTTTTTTGTGATCAGTGTCTATCCGTTTTAAAACGGATCAGTTTTGGCCTCTCATGTATCCCTATGGGCACGAATTGGTCCTATGTGGCCATCCATGTGTGTCAGTTTTGTCACTGATCCGTTTGTGCCAGTTTTTTTTATGTACCCAGAATCGGAGACTGTTGCAATTTTGGCATGCCTTGAATAAAGCGGACACAAACGGACAGGCATGATACGTAGCTGTCCTTATCAAATAACATGGGGGTCTATGGAGAAGGATTCCGTGAAAAAACAGATCCTTTTTGTTGTACTGAGCATGCTTAGAAGCAAGGTACAGCTCCTCCCAGTCCTATCTCTAGTACTGATGACGGATCAATGAAAAACATCTTATCTGTGGACATCAGTTGGTATCCGTTTGAACAGATCAGTGCCTGTCCGTGTGGTCCTTGAAATTCAAGGATCCACACTATTGTGCAAAAAACGCAGTGTGAATGGGGCCAAACAGCGCTGCTATGAATGACTCTTTATAATTTGCAACAGATAACAGAACTTCGCTTCCCAACGAAATATGGGTCACAACCAGCCACAAACCACAAAATACAACTTATGCAGCCTGAGAGATCCCAAGTGCCAGTTTAATGGAAATGAGCACTACTATCATGGCCGCGTGGAGGACTTTAAAGGAAACTTGTCACCCCTTTGGGCATTTTAAACTGTGCCACCAGCTTACACAATGTAATTGGGGTTCCAGTAACCCTTCTATGTGCCCAGATGTGCCCCTCATACCTGAGAAAATAACTTTTATTCTGTCCAGCGCTGGCCTCCTATTGAGTCCGGGAGACTGCTATTTAGTCCAGGTGGATTATGTCCTCACCTTCCCCTTGCTGCAAAACCCACCTGCTTTTTTTAAAATTGCCGCCCCCATCTGTGACCGGGCTTGAGTAACACCCACACTCACGCCTGTGTAGTGGAGCGAGTGTTTGTGCTCCATTGAAGATAGTGCCGACGTCTCGCGAGATTTGTAAAGTCTCGCGAGACATCGGCACCACGTTTAATGGAGCACGGACACCCGCTCCATTGTGCAGGCGCGAGTGCAAACGCCGGTCAGGGATGGGGGCAGCAATTTTAAAAAAGCAGGGTGGGTTTTGCAGCCAGGATAACCAGCATGATCAAACCTACCTCCTCTGCAGGCTTTGACTCATCTTCATTTAGCTCCATGACTTTGGGTTCCATGACCGGCAGGTCCCTGGATGCTGCAATGCAGACATCCTGGCCTCCGAACACTCCAGCCAGCATTGAGAGGGTTCCTTCGCCAAACTCCTCCTGACCATCTTTCTCAAAATTCAGCGCTGGTGATCTCCACGCTATTGCACTGCTTCTCTATAGTTGTGCCAGCCAGAAGGGTGACTCGATCTTCCTGCATCGCTGGTCCCACCTCTTCCGGCAACAAGGACCTCGCGTGTCACCGATCTGACATGCTGGCCATGCCCACAGCCACATCTCTCGCACACACTAATCTGCACTCACCAGCCCGCGTCTCTTCAGGCACCACGCCCTCCACTCGCACATACTGCCTTCTTTGGGTTGGACCTCTTCCGCCGGATGCCCCTCCTCACCTTTTAGAATGGACTCCAGTCACTGAGCTTCCCATCTTGAAACACAGCATACCTCTCTGCCAGGTACACTTTCACTCACTTCAGGGCCTTCTCTGCCGAAGATGAGCTGCACAAGCTTCTCTCTGGCCATGTGTAGCTGCCATCTTGAAGGCTTCAGCACCGTACACCAGTTTAGGGATCTTTCTGCCTGCACGGCAGGCTGTCCTCAACCTTTTAGACATAGGAGTCTTACCTCACAACTGCATACACTCTGTCATACGGGGAACCTCCCTGCTCCCAGCAGCCCCTGGTGCGTGTGCCGATGATCTTACTTTTCGTGTCTGAAAAATCCGGTCATGGTCTTCACCCAGTGCTCAAGTATGCTGGGGGGGGGGGGGGGGGAGGGTGGACAACAGACATTGTTAAAAATCTATATTACTTACCAGCAATGGGTTTTTCCGGAGCCACAACAGCACCACCTGAGAGAGTGGACCACCCATCCAAGACAGGAAACCTATGAGATAACAAGGCGGTACCTCTCCTACACCTCAGTTGGTTTACAGAGATCAGAGAGGAGTCCAAAAAAACATTAGTACATAACCACCACCAAGGAATTTAACACATCATAACACCCCAAACGTGAACCACAACAAAAAGGAAGCAATGGATGGATGCGGTGGTGCTGTCGTGGCTCCGGAAAAACCTATTACCGGTAAGCAATTTAGATTTTTCATCATCACCACGACAGCACCACCTGAGAGGTTTCAGAGAATAAAAGTTAGGGAGGGATCACTGCTTGAAGAACCCGTCTACTAAAAGGTCACCTCTTCAGTGGAGGAAAGGTCAAGTCTACAATGCTTGACAAAAGTAGAAGGAGAAAACCATGTAGCTGCCCTGCAGATTAATTCTAAGGGAACGTCAGCCTTCACTGCCCATGATGTTGCTAATGCCCTGGTAGATTGGTTTCCATTCCTGAAGGGATTAGTGCCCAGACTAGCAGAATAGGCTAAGGCAATAGCTTCTCATAGCCATCTGGCTAAGGTACCCTTGGACACCCCTTTACCCTTAGATGCCCCTTGAAAAGCCACAAATAGGTTCTGAGCATTTCTCCATTGTTTTGCCACCTCTAAATAGGTAATCAGAGCTCTCCTGACATCTAGTGTGTGTAATATATCTTCCTCTTGATTTGCCGGATGGTCACAAAAGGAAGGAAGCACAATTTCCTGAACTCTGTGGAATTGTTTGGCCACCTTTGGGAGATATGAGGGGTCTAGTCTGAGAATGACCCTATGATCCAATATTTGAGTATAAGGCCCCACTACTGACAGGGCCTGCAGGTCGATAAGCCGTCTGGCTGAGGTCAAAGCCACCAACAGGACCACCTTCAGAGTGAGAACCTTATGGGAGGCATTGGAAAGAGGTTCAAAGGGGTTTAGTCAAAGCATCCAACACTAAATTGAGATTCCACGTAGGCACTATCGGACAGGGAACTGCAGTGACCAGCTGGCAAAACTGGATAAAACGTAACACCCATGGAAAACTGGCTAGGTTACAACTGTACAAGGCGCCAAGCGCTCAGACCTGCACTTTTAGGGTATTCACTGAGAGACCCATCTCCCACCCCTTCTGGAGAAACTCCAAGATCGATGTCACCGGGGCCTTCCCCTCTGAGCTTTCACCCGAAGGACAAAAATTTGTTCCACACTTTACCATAGATCCTAGTGGTGATAAGTTTTTTACTTGACATCAAGGTGCGAAATCAAGCCCATGGAGAACCCTCTACGCCTCAGGAGCCACCGCTCAAGTATCATGCCGTCTGTCTGAGACCAGAGACCTGCAGATGAAGAACCAGCCCCTGGGAGACCGGCAGAGCCCAGGGATCCATTAGAGACATCTGACTCAGCCAAAAGAACCTTGCCCTCCTGGGCCAGAAGGGGACTATCATGATGTCCCTGGGTCTGTCTTCCCTGATCTTCTGGAGGACGGCTGGAATCAGTACTAAAAAGGGGGAAAGGCATATAGGAGGCCCAAAGATAATGGAATCTGAAGAGAGTCTACTAGGGCTTGTCCCTGGGATCCAGAGAAGAAAACCTTCACACTTGCCCGTTTGCTCGAGATGAAAAGAGATCCATCTCCGGCAGTCACCAACTGTCCACAATCTGAGTGAATATCGCCAGATACAGGGCCCATTTGCACCCTGCTGAGGAAATCTGCTCTGGAATTTGCCTCCTCCCTTATGCGAAGTGCAGATAAGGAAATCTAGTGTTCTTGTAATATCTGGAATATGTCCTGTGTGAGGAGCATCAGAGCTTTAGACCTTGTACCTCCCTGATGGTTCAAATATGCCACCAACACACTGTTGTCGCAATAAATTCGTAGATGCTGACCCCAAAGACAGGGAAGGAAGGCAAAAATGGCTTCCCTCACTGCTCGGAGCTCCCGCATATATGAGAACATCCGAGAGAGGTGTGAATTCCAGAACCCTTGTGTTGAGAGATCCCGAAGATGGGCCCCCCACTCCCAGAAACTCACATCCGTGGTGATAATGTCAGATACCAGAAGGACCCAAGGAACCCCCCTTGTGAGATTGTCCCGAACTAGCCACCATCCCATAGAGTCTAAGGTGTTGGCCAAGAGAACTATCTTTGTTTCCAGGGAGAAACCTAGATGAGCTTGGTGACTTAAAACGTCCCTCTGAAGGACCCTCGTGGGTAACTAGGCCCAGGGTACTGCAGGGATGCATGAGGTTAGGGAGCCTAGTAGAAGACATCGGTTTCCTCAATGTCAGATGAGGATTCTCTATTGTGGCTGAAATTGTCCGAATCCTTTGCTGCTTTTCTGCGGGAAGGAGGCAAGGCTGAGACTGAGTCCAGAATAAGTCCCAGAAAGGTCTGTCGTGTGTGAGGACTAATCTGGACTTCTCCAGGTTGATGATCCACCAGAGATCTGCTAAGGTGGTCTGTACAACTTGCCGGTGGGCCATGCACTGTTGCCTAAAGTTACCCACCATTAGGTCATCCAGATGCAGAATAATCAATATTTGCTTGAGTTATAGATGTGCCATTACGTCCTCCATCAGCTTCATGAAGATCCTTGGGGCAATTGCCAGGTCAAATGGAAGGGCACGAAATTGATAATGATGGATGGTTCCTCTCATGTACAGAGCGAACCACAGGAACTGTTGATGATTCTGATGGATCGGAACACGGTAGTATGCATCCTTTAGATCCAGTACTACCATGACATATTCTGCAAACAGAAACCTTATTGCCGACTTCATAGTCTCCATTTTGAAGGTTCTCTGTATCAGAAAGCGGTTTAGTCTTTTTAGGTTGATGACTGTCCGGAAAGACCCATCAGGCTTCGAGACTAGGAATAGTGTGGAGTAGAACCCCCTGCTTCTTTCATTCTGTGGGACTGGTGTTATGACAGCCTTCTGTTCTAGGGAGAGTACTTCGTTCATCAGGATCTAGCACTGGGTCAGTTTGCTGACAGATGTTATTATTAGGGCCCCCATAGGGGCTGAAGCAAATTCCAGCCGTAGCCTCTCTCTGACAATATTCTGAGCCCAATCGCAGGCGTCTATCCGGGACCAGGCAGGGAGAAACCCAGAGAGCCATCTTCCATCTGGCGTGAGCCATCACTTAGATGATTTCTTGTTGTTAAGGGAAGATCCCTTGAACAAGATACCTGACTTCTTGTCCTTTCAGTCATACCAAGAATCCCTAGATCTCTTAGGGGACTTCTTTCTGGAGAACTTCTGCCTACGAAAGGACCGACTGCGAAAGGTAGATACTGGAAAGGATGGTAAGTTCTTCTTATTATCACTGGCCTTCTCTAAGATGTCATCTAGTGGTTTACCAAACAGGAAGTCACCCGTACAAGGCATAAAATACAGCTTAGCCTTTGATTGAGTCACCTGCTCATCTTGCTGCATTGGAGAAAGAAATAGCTTTCGCCGCCAATTTTTGAGAGTCAGTGGAAACGCAGCAGCGAAGTGGACCAATGGAAAACGTGGAAGGACTTCAGTCTTCGGACGTTGTTCCTTACCTGGGACTCCAACTGCCGCAACCAGATCATTAGAGAGCATGCGACAGATGTGCCCGAGATTGATGGTCTAAAGATACTAGCTGTGGTCCTCCCATGAGCCTCGTAGGTAGCTATTCGCCTTCCTGTCCAGCTGATCTTTCAAGTTTCCTAAATCTTCAAAGGGCGGGGTAGAATGCTTGGAGGCCCTAGCTACATCAATCTTGGGTGTTTTATCCCAAGATGTGGTTGCCTCTTCCTCAAAGGGGTACCTTTTCCTTGCCATAGACAGAAGAGAACCCCCTTTAATCAGATCTTTTCCAATGTTCCGTGATGAGATTCTGAACCTTCTGGTTTATAGGGAAGGCACTTTTCTTTTTGTAAGCTAACCCTCCAAAAATTAAATCTTCTACCGATGCGGGGTCCCAGGTATTGACTAATCCCATGTAGAACAAACTGCTTTAATTAAGTAATTAGTGTATTTTTTTGGAAAACAAGGCTCCCTTCAACACTATCGTCTGAAGACAAAGATCCCGAGGAAGAGGAAGAAGAGGAGGAAGAGGACGAGTTAGATATAAGGCCAACTTCGTGGACTTTTGCTGGTTCCTGTTCTGATTCAGCGGAAGAATCAAGAGACTTCTTCCTTTTCCTTCCCATCCTCTTCTCATTTCTCTTAAGTGAACTGAACTACTCTTTCACTAAATCCCTAAGACTTGAGGCCAATCTGGGAACCTCCCCCCTCACAGTTTTATCTGTGGGGGCAGAGATCCTTCACATAATCCTCTGCAAAGGGGACTTTGCATATAGCAAATTCTCTATTTTTTTTCTTGCTCAATTTCTTCCTGCCTTCCTCAGGAAACAAAAGCAAGAAAAAAAAAAAAAAAAAAAAAAGAGCATAGGAACACATACAATCATCCCAATGGCTCTCACCCAAGGAATGATGATGTACCAGCTTCAGAGGCTGCTTTGGGTCTGGATCCAATCTGACTTGACTGCTGGGAGGACCTGAGGCTTTCACCCGATGTGTGAGCTTCCACCGCTTGACCCGCCATCTGAAATGATAGAGAGCCCTGCTCCATACTCACAGCAGCACCATCGTGGATGTGCTCCTTCTAAATAACCTCTGGCCATGCAGGGGGACCGCACTGCAGAATCTGGAGTGCAGACGCTGGGTTCTGCCATCCTGCATGCGCCGCCCGCGTCACATCTGGTTTCACCGGAAATAATGATCAGTGGCGGGAAATTCAATCGCCTGGCATGTCCTCGGCACCACAGCCAAGGGTATAACGTGACAGGGCAGAGCTATGCACACGTGCAGCCTGGGCGACACTGGGACCAAGATGGACCGCCTGTGGCTCTCTACCAGGCCCAGCACCCACCACCTCAAAACGGGATACCCGGTGAAAGTGCTTCTGCCACCCAAGTCTGGAGCCACGGCCCAGGTAACCGCATCTTAGAGCTACCGGGTCAGGCCAGGAAACCACTTGGGATTCAGAGGTCTTCCACCTCCAAGACAGGAAAACTAAACTGAGGTGTAGGGGAAGTACCACCTTTTTATCTCAGAGGTTTCCTGTCTTGGATGGGCGGTCCTCTCTCTCAGGTGGTGCTGTTGTGGTAATGATGGAAAAACAAGGCAAGCCGCACGATGAACAGCTTGGATGAACATTATGCAGCAGGCAGTACTCTTATCTTCTGTGTAACTCAGAGGCACAATCTTTATGGTTATTGGTGACGGCATCTTACTTATGGATAATTCTTTACTAGGCAGCTAAATTAGACTCACTTTGCTTCAACACACAACCATGGACTCTTGCAGGACGCCCAACATGGCCCTTATCTCCCTTTGTGCGTCAGTTGGGCAGCACCCAGTCTTCTTCTGGGTCCCCCAAGCCTGACCATCTTGCTGGACTCACTTCCCCTTCTCCCAGTCTGTCTCACTAAATCTTCTCCAGTATCTGAGATCCAGTCACCTACACATTTCCCACTTTTAACGTGCTGCTTTCTGTTCACTCAGCTTCCCACACAGCACCAGAGATTGGACTCTTTCAGCACTAGGCTGAGCTCTCTCTCCCCTGTGCTGCTCTCTTGGTTTGGACTGACTGCAGACTCACTAAAATCTTGTTCGTCTCCTCTGAGCCTACAGACTGGCACCTCCCTCTATGAGTTCATCCAGACTTAAAGTGATCCTGAACCCACAAACTGACCCCCCCCCACACATCTTTAGACCTGTCCCTGCACCCCCTCTTATCATTTCTAGCCTTCCCTTTTGCAGAAAAAAAATCGATTTTGTAAAGTAGAGAAAAAGTTATATTTACCTCGTCCTGTGTGAGTTCTCCATTTTAGAGGAAGCCGCAATAGGCGGGGCCTGTCTGCTGCTCCCTTGTAATTATGCACGCCCCTCTCTGCTTGCTGCCTTGCAAAGAGCCTTGCCGCGTCATGAAAGGGGTGGGGCCAAAATCACGTCATACCGGAGCCCCGACCCCTTTCATGACGCGGCCAGGCTCTTACCAAGCAGAGAGGGGCGTGCATAATTAAAAGGGAGCAGCAGACAGGCCTGCCTATTGCGGCTTCCTCAGAAACAGAACTCACACAGGAGGAAGTAAATATAAACTTTTCTCTACTTTACAAAATCGATTTTTTTTCTGCAAAAGGGATGTCTAGAAACGATAAGAGGGGGTGCAGGGACAGGTTTAAAGATGCGGGGGGGGTCAGTTTGTAGGTTCAGCATCACTTTAACGCTTTTGGCCCCTGCAATTAGTCTACGCTGGCTTTTCACCTACATTCTTCCATATGGCTTACTATACTATATAGCATACAGTCATATGAAAAAGTTTGGGCACCTCTCTTAATCTTGCTCATTTTATTTTTTTAAATTTGGGTTTTTGCAACAGCTATTTCAGTGTGATATATGTAATAACTGATGGACACAGTAATATTTCAGGATTAAAATGAGGTTTATTGTACTAACCGAAAATGTGAAATATGCATTATTTCAAAAATTGACAAGTGCAAAAGTATGGGCACCTCAACAGAAAAGTGACATTAATATTTAGTAGATCCACCTTTTGCAAAAATAACAGGCTCTAGTCGCTTCCTGTAGCTATTAATGAGTTCCTGGACCCTGGATGAAGGTATTTTTGACCATTCCTCTTTACAAAACAATTCCAGTTCAGGTAAGTTTGATGGTCGCCGAGCATGGACAGCCCGCTTCAAAACATCCCACAGATGTTCAATGATATTCAGGTCTGGTGACAGGGATGGCCATTCCAGAACATTGTAATTGTTCCTCTCCATGAATGCCTGAGTAGATTTGGAGCGGTGTTTTGGATCATTGTCTTGCTGAAAGATCCATCCCCAGCGTAACTTCAACTTTGACACTGATTCTTGAACATTATTCTCAAGAATCTGCTGATACTGAATGGGATCCATGCGACCCTCAACTTTAACAAGATTCCCGGTGCCGTCATTGGCCACACAGCCCCAAAGCATGATGGACCCTCCCCCAAATTTGACAGTGGGTAGCAAGTGTTTTTCTTGGAATGCTGTGTTTTTGTGGCGCCATGCATAACGCCTTGTTGTATGACCAAACAACTCAATCTTTGTTTCATCAGTCCACAGGACCTTCTTCCAAAATGAAACTGGCTTGTCCAAATGTGCTTTTGCATACCTCAGGCGACTCTGTTTGTGGCGTGCATGCAGAAACTGCTTCTTTCGCATCACTCCCCCATACAGCTTCTCCTTGTGCAGTGTGCGCTGTATTGTTGAACGATGCACAGTGACACCATCTGCAGCAAGATGATGCTGCAGGTCTTTGGAGGTGGTCTGTGGATTGTTCTTGACTGTTCTCACCATTCTTCTTCTCTGCCTTTCTGATATTTTTGTTGGCCTGCCACTTCTGGCCTTTACATGAACTGTCCCTGTGGTCTTCCATTTCCTTACTATGTTCCTCAAAGTGGAAACTGACAGGTTAAATCTCAGACAACTTTTTGTATCCTTCCCCTGAACAACTGTGTTGAACAATCTTTTTTTTTCAGATCATTTGAGAGCTGTTTTGAGGAGCCCATGATGCCACTCCTCAGAGAAGATGCAACTAGGAGAACAACTTGCAAGTGGACACCTGAAATAGCTTTTCTCATGATTGGATACACCGGGCTATGAAGTACAAAGCTCAATGAGGTTACCAAACCAATTTAGTGCTTCAGTAACTCAGTAAAAAGTAGTTAGGAGTATTCAAATTATGAAAATCAGAAGGGTGCCCATACTTTGACACCTGTCAAATTTTGAAATAAAGCATGTTTCACATTTTTGGTTAGTACAATAAACCTCATTTCAAACCTGAAATATTACTGTGTCCATCAGTTATTACATATATCACATATATGTACATATATGAAATAGCTGTTGCAAAAAAACTATTTTAGGCTGCGTTCACACATTGCGTATTTTGCCGTGCTTTTTTACGCGCGCTTTTTCAAAATACGCAATGTGCCTTTTGTCTGCCAGCAAAGTGAATGTGAAATTCACTTTGCAGTGCAGACATTGCTCAAAAATACGCAGTGCGTTTATGGGAGAAAAAGCAGCTGCGTAAAGAATTGAGATGTCAATTCTTTACGCAGCTGCTCCTGCGTTTTCTCCCTGTGATGTCACAGAGGGGAGGAAGAATCCTGCTTCCTCCTCCCCTCTGTGACATCTGTGACCGCCCATTAGATTTCGCAGTGTATTAATATACACTGCGAAATCTAAATTAAACAAAGGCAAGTGTATGAAAAATAAAAAAGAATGAATACTTTACCTGTCCGACGCCTTTTCCCGGTGTCCGGTGCCAAGCGAGGCGTCTTCTGCCAGGACCTGCGGTGACGTCAGAGGGGCGTTCCCGGCGCCGATTGGCAGCTCGCGGTCATGTGATACGTATCACATGACCGCGAGTGCCCAATCAGCACCGGGAACGCCCCTCTGACGTCACCGCAGGTCCTGGCAGAAGACACCTCGCATGGCACCGGACACCGGACACCGGGAAAAGGCGTCGGACAGGTAAAGTATTCATTCTTTTTTATTTTTCATACACTTGCCTTTGTTTAATTTAGATTTCGCAGTGTATAATAATACACTGTGAAATCTAATGGGGCTGTCACAGAGGTGAGGAGGAAGCAGGATTCTTCCTCCCCTCTGTAACATCACTGCGCTTTCTGGGGCAAAGAAAGCGCAGTGTGTGAAAGCCCCTGCGTATTTTGTTGCGCTTTTTTGCGCGGCTGAAAAATGCAGCAAAAAAGCACAACAAAATATGCAATGTGTGAACGCAGCCTTAAACAAACAAAAATGAGTAAGATTAAGAGGGATACCCAAACTTTTTCATATGACTGTATATTATGTGTACACAACCTGCTCTGCTATGTTTATGCCTTACTATACCTACAAACAATGCAAAACATCACTACATAACATTTTACACTGGGCTTAAAGGGAACCTGACCTCTACAAATGACCCCCCAGCCTGTTTTAACCTGTCCCTGCACCATAGTAATCCATTTGTAACCATCCCTTTCTGTCCTTAAACCGCTATGTGAAAAAGTTTACAACAGTAGCTTATTCACCTCTTGTTCTGCAGCTTCTGATTATATGAGAAGCCGCAAAAGGCGGGTTATGTGGATCTCCCCGCCTGCGGCATGTTAATTATGCATATATATAACAGCAGCAGTTTTCCATTTCAGCCAGGGATAAAAAAAAGGAATGGTGTGCATGAGATTAATGAAATCTCCTCACTAGGACCCCTACTCTTCTCCATCTATACCTTCGGCCTAGGGCAGCTCAGAGTCCCACAGCTTTCAGTATCATGTCTAATGACACGCAGTTCTACCCCTCTGGACCGGACATCACCTCCTTACTAATCAAAATCCCACGATGTTTGTCCACTATTTCATCTTTCTTTTCTGCTCGATTTCTAATACTGAGCATGGAGAAAATAGAATTCCTCATCTTTCCCCCCTATCTCTCTTCTACCTCCGAACCAGACCCATCTATCAAAGTCAATGGCTGCTCACTTGCCCCAGCCCCACATGCTCGCTGCCTCAGCGTAATCCACTGCCCTCTCCTCCAAGCCCTTTCCACCTCCTGCCGACTTGCAACACAAAAATATTTCCCAGATACGTACATTCCTTAAAGGGGTTGTCCACTACTAGGACAACCCCTTTTAAATCAACTTGTTTCCCCCATTGAAAATAGTAAACCTTGTACTCACGTCAAGCGCCTTCTGTAACTGCGATTTGGGGCTCACATGTCATTGTGATGTCACATAAGCCCCACGTCCAATCACCGCCGGTTCCCTTCTCCCGACCTCCATACCAAGTGAGCTATGAAGAAGAGCAGCGCTCACATCCGATTGATAGTTTGTTTGGTAAAAAGGCAAGGAAGCCAGCAGTGACATCTCAATGACATGTGAGCCCGAAATCGCAGTTACAGAAAGTGCTGGAACAGCGGCAGAACAGGAGGTGAGTACAAGGTTTATTATTTTCAATGGGGGAAAACAAGTCGATTGAGAATGCATTGTCCTAGTAGTGAACAACCACTTCAACCAAGAATCTGCAAAAACACTCGTGCATACCCTCATCATTTCCCACCTCGACTACTGCAACCTACTGCTTCCTGGCCTACCCTCTAGCACCCTTTCAATCTATCCTTAAAGGGGAACTTCAGTGAGAGAAAACTTTTTAGTACAGTTCCTGCCATGCTACATGATGAAGCAGAGTTGCACACTGCAGTTCTAGGATCTATAGATCTCTTATAAATCGATAAAATCATACCTATTCCTCAGTTCTGACCCACCCCTCCATCGGACAGACAATTTCAGCATGTAAGCTTCATACAGCAGCAGAGAACAGGGGGTGTGGCAGGGGTGTGGACCTTGGGGGCTGAAGGATCATCCTACAGTCCAGCCCACTCACACATCTGTATAGGAAGGGGGCGTGGTAGGGGTGTTACGGCCAGCCTCATGCTCACACTACAATCCTATATTGTAAGTGGTGCCAGGCTTAATCCTTAGTGGCCACTATCGAGACTAAGATCTCTGATTTTCATATTTAGCACAGGGCAGTTTCTGCGTTACACATATGCACAATTGAGTTTGATCCTCTTTTCTCTAGTGCCACTCAGTGTTACATTTCTCATATTTAGTAGTGTCGCGGCAGATATCCTCTTTTTGTAAGTATTATTATTTTCTGCCAGCACCTACGTGTACGGTGATGCCAGTCTTATGCATATTCACACACTACAATCCTGTCCCTGATATAC
Organism: Allobates femoralis; assembly: GCA_033576535.1. Taxonomy (NCBI): domain Eukaryota; kingdom Metazoa; phylum Chordata; class Amphibia; order Anura; family Aromobatidae; genus Allobates; species Allobates femoralis. Next base: position 140,810,078 of record JARQOC010000003.1, read on the forward strand.
CATCCTATGTGATAGGGGGGTCCAATCTTGAAATAGCAATCATGTCACCAAGCACATACAAATACATGCTGTAATCCTCTGTTGCATGATGCATAATGTGTACTGTTATTGTAAAGCTGGGAGCACAGGCACAGCACTACACTGATCGATTCAGGTCTGCATAGTCTCTCTTTCCCCCCCCCCCCCCATAGGAACCTGGTAGCTTCGGATCCCTCCAACTTTCAATGAACCACCACCACCACCAGATCATGCAACCCCCAGTGTCTACACCCCTGACACACCCCCTGTTCTCTGCTGCTGCATGAAGTTCTCAGGCTGAAATTTTATGTCCCATGAGGGGGGTGGATCAAAGGAGCAGGTATGAGTTTATTGAATTATAAGCGATCTATAGATCCTGGAACTGCAGTGTACAGCTCTGCTTCATCAGTAAAGGTACCTTTACACGCCGCGACGGCAGGCTGGATACATCCCGCTACTTCATGTGCACGAGCACGCTCAAACGGTTACAAACGGTCAACGCACCCTCTTTACACGCCGCCACAAGGTTCGCTACGCCACGCTACATCTATAGCTAGCTACATCGCCGGGTGTCTCAAGTAGCCAGCTGTAGCTCATTTACACACCGCTATAACAAGCTACTATGGGTGTACCTGGTGCAGCAGGGACAGCACATAGGCGTGCCACAATTGTGGATTACGAGCCGTCCGTACGCTGATAGGACGAAGCAATAACATCCTGATTGGGCAGGCAACGCAGGAGGCTGAGTAATACAGCACGCTCGAGCGATTGTGTAGTGTGACTCGTCAGCTCCTTAAATATGCCTCCCTATGCAGCGACTACAAATCGTCATGCAGCAGCTTCCACCAATGATCGCACATGGGGCGCGGTAACACGGAGCCAGGGTCACGCCTTAGCTACATTGCAGCTACATCGCAGGCTGTCCCGAGTTCCCTTCCGTTGCCTCTTTACACGCCGATACAGCTCGCTACCATCGGCGTTGTAGCCATCAGTTTTTGAGCAGAGCTAGGAAACAGATGTATCTGTTGCCGGCTGTAGCGTCACGTCTTCAGACGCCGCTACGACGGGCTACATTGGCGCTACAAGCTACATTTGTAGCCTGTAGCGGGATGTACCCAGCCTGCCGTCGCGGCGTGTAAAGGGCCCTGTAGGAGGGCAGGGACTGTACTAAAAACTGCTCTCTCCTCGGAGTTCTAATTTATCTCTGCAGATCGACTAATCCACCTGTTTCCCAACTATTCCCCAGCCTTTCCTTTCTGCCAATCCCTTCAATGGCTTCTGACTGCCCAAAGACTACAGTTCAATATTCTAACCATAATATAAAAACCCATCCACAACCTGTCCCCTTCATACATCTGTGACATGGTCTCCCGGTACTTACATGTACGCAACCTGTGATCCGCACAAGATCTCCATCTCATCTGTTATCTGTTCTTCCCACAACCGCATACAAAGACTTCTCCCATGCATCCCCCATACCCTGGAACTCTCTATCCCAACACATCAGACCCTCACCTACTGTGGTAACTTTCAAAAAGAACCTGATGACCCACCTCTTCCAACAAGCATACAATCTGCAGTGATCCTCAGTCTACTGAACCACCGCACAACCAGCTCTACCCTCTCCTAGTGTATCATCACACATCACTTGTGTGCCCTCCCAGGCAGGATCCTCTCACCTCCTGTACCTGTGTGCCCTGTATTGCTCATAATTATTGTACTTGTCTACAGATTCCCCTTTTTGACATGAAAAGCGCCATGGAAGAAATGGCACTCTAATAATAAGTAATATTTAATATGGAGAGGTCTGAAATCTCACCGCTTTTACTATTACTGTAAAATGCAGCTTTTCATTTGCACAAACTCATAAAAAAATGCTACAAAAAACACAATGTGTGAACATAACCTGCAGATTAAGGCCTGATTCACACAGAGAATTTGTGCTACATTGTTATTGATCCGTTTTTGGTGCGGTTTCTGCAACAAAAATGGATCCACTTTTTTTAAACAAAAAGTATCACAAAACGCATCATTCATTTGTGTTGCTTTTTTGCTCCATTTTCAGGGACAGACACACTTTCTCACCCTCCCTGGAGATCCTGTGGCACCCCTGGGTCAAACTGCCACAGTGACATCACTGCCCCTGGGTGGTGGTGTCACAAGAGAGCAACAAAGGGTATTCTCATCAGGCAACACACACACCACCAACACCTCCAGGCCAGAAGGGGGAGACCAAGCCCTGGTTCAGGGTGATATTCTGGTCTGGGAAGAAGAGAGTTCAGTTCAGTTCCTAGGAGGACTGTGAAGAAGATCTGGGTGTAAAAGAGCTGTGCTAAGCTCGTCCCAAGGTCCACTGACTTACACCTCCCAAGGTCCACTGACTTACACCAGGCCTAATGCTAGGGTCTGAGGAAAGGAGAAGCAAGAACACACCTGGGAGGGTGAGCAATTACATCCTCACCCCAGAGGAAAGCGCATAGAATGGACACCGGAGTCTGAGACTGTGCAGGGTCACACATCCTGGCAGTCAATACAGGACAATGGGGGTTCCAGATTCCCAGCCACACTACCCACAGACACAGCAACGGAGAGAGAGTTCAGAGACACTGACACCCGGGAAAAGGGTATAAGTAAAGGACTCGAGTTGCGGTGCTGCAGCGCAAGGGATGTCACCGATCATGCCATTTCTGATGCCGTACACCTCGGGAGCGACGTGGCTGACACAATAAGCAGGTGAGCCCAATACCTTCACTGACTGGGATTGGCTTTACCCGTGTAGAGCCGTCCCATCTCAGCTGCTACCCATCATCCCCGGAGGTTCTGCAGCAGCGGTGGTCCCCACTGACCACATACCATGGGTGGCGTCACGACAACCTCCATGTAAATAACCCTTTTTCAACTGACGCCCAGGAACAGGACTGGGTCACAAGCCCCGTGACTCCTCAGTGACAGTAGCAGCAATCCGGTTCCTGAGTACCCCACAGCCTGGGGGCGCCTCAATCCCATGGTGAGCCCCAGTGATGTCTTCCTTCTGGGCAGCGGCAGGACCTGTGAGTAGTACAAGTATTTACAGTGACTCCAGGCTGAGTCACACGGGCAGGTCCTGTCAGTACTGAACCCACAGGTTCTACCAATGCCGGTAGGAAGACATCACTGGAACTCAACGTGGGATTGCGGGTAGGGTAAGCAATTGGAGTGTGTGTGGTGTAGAAAGAACAACAGAAAGAAGCAATAACTGACCCGGTCATTTTTCTGGATCCGCTTTTTGCACCACTAATGCCGCAGTCAAAAATGCTGATGTCTGCACTGCAAATAGAAAATCCCATTCACTTTTCTGCGGACACAGGGACTGATCCGTCTTTGATGCAGTTTAAAAAAAATAAAATAAAAAAAACAGCACAAAAACGGATCAAAACCCTCCAATGTGAACATAGGCTAAGACTACTATAGTTCTGACACAGTGTGGTCAGCGAGAGCCGCGCTGCTGGGAGAAAATTAACGTTATTCCTCCCAGCATCCTCGGTCATAGTCATCGGGGCAGCTCATTTGGTTTTAGTCACCGCTCAGTGAACAGCAGCTGTGACTACATCCTGGCACTGACTGACAGCCGATCAGCAGTGCACCAGTAGAGCTGGCTGTCAGTCAGTGCTGGGGTTCCACCCGCCACTGTGAACAGAGCGGTGACAAAGGCCAAGGCTGCCGGGAGAAACAGAACTAACATCCTTCCGTCAACGGGGCTCTCGGTGCCACACAGTGTCTGGACACTACTAACCCCGCACATTCCACTTAGGCGGCCGTCACACGGTGCAATATCATGAGCGATATCGTTAGCGATCACGTGCACGCGCGCGTCGCTAACGATATCGCTCACATCGCTGGTGAGCTGTCACACAGACAGACTCACCAGTGATGTGGACCAGCAAGATGGCTGGTAACTATGGTACACATCGGGTTACTAGGCGCCGCGCGGCGCTTAGTAACCCGACATTTACCATAGATACCATCTCCCAGCATAGGCTGTGCCGCTGGGAGATCGTTCATCGTGGTGTCACACACCACGATGAAGCAAATTGAACAAGCAATGATCGCTAGATATGAGCTCCGGCTCTCATATCTGCGATCTAGCGATCAAGCGATATTACATTGTAAAATGGCTTGATCGCACGTAACGATGCACAAACGATATCGCTTAAACGATCAAAAAGGAGATCGCTTAAACAATATCGTGTAGGACATTGAACCGTGTGACAGCCGCCTTAGTAATGTTTTCTTCATGACAGATCCCCCTTTATATTGCTATGATAAAAGGATATGGAAAAAATGGGAGACATTTTGACTCTCTCATAGCATTTACTTATTTCTGCAGTCGAGCGTCATTGACAATTTGCACCATGTTTCCCTCCAGGCTGTGTCTCCCTGTGCAAAGTCACAATCTCCTGCTAGGGAAGGCGGTCACATGACCAGACGTGGGGTATATCATCTCTTGATACGGAGGGAGGTCACATGACCAGACGTGGGGTATATCATCTCTTGATACGGAGGGAGGTCACATGACCAGACGTGGGGTATATCATCTCTTGATACGGAGGGAGGTCACATGACCAGATGTGGGGTATATCATCTCCGATACGGAGGACGGTCACATGATCAGACGTGGGGTATATCATCTCCAATACGGAGGGCGTCACATGATCAGACGTGGGGTATATCATCTCCAATACGGAGGGCGGTCACATGACCAGACGTGGGGTATATCATACTCTGATACGAGCGCCAGACAGACGGGTATTGTAAATCTACCGATGGGCGGTGATGTCCAGGAACGTGGTGGCACACACACTCTCAGAGTACGGGCAGGCACATGATCCAGTATGGGTATATACATTGTACAGGATGGAGGTAGCAGTGTCAGTATGGCGGTATATGACAGTATCAGCATATGGAGGATGGCAGTGTCACATATGACAGTATATGGACATCATCTCAGCATGACGGAGGATGGCACATGATCAGACAGTATGGAGGTATATGGACATATTCACATGATAGGATGGCAGGTCCTCAATGACAGTATAGTGGGTAAGTCATTCCAGATGAGGAGGGTGTCACTGATCCCAGATGGGAGTATATGGACAGTATGTCGCAGTGATGGAGGTGCGGTCCAGTATGGACATATCATGGAGGTATGTCACATGATAGGAGGTGGCAGTGTCCTCATATGCGACGTTGGGTATGTCACATGATAGGAGGGCGTCACATACAGTATGGAGTATGTCATCTTGATAGGATGGCGGTCCACATGACAGACGTGGGTATGGTATTCCTGATGGAGGGGCGATGCACATCAGATCAGACAGTTGGTACAGTAATGTCCATGATGACGGAGGAGGTGTCCAAATGGACAGTATGTGGGGTATGTCATCCTGATGGAGCGTGTCTGTTGACATTCACTGAACTCCTCAGTATGGAAGTATATAATATTCACATGATGAGGAGGCAGTCACATCAGAGTGGGGTATATCATTTCCGATACGGATGAGGGCGGTTCACATAGGACAGACATGGAGTATGTCACTGATAGAGGCATGTCCTCAGTATGGACGTATATGCAGTATGTCGCATGAGGTATGATCAGGTCAGATGGGTATTCATCATGATCGAGGTGGTCACATGATCCAGTATGGAGTATGTCATCTCTGATGGAGGTGGCGTGTCACATGACCAGATGTGGTATTCATCTTGATACGGATGGGTCGTGGTCACATGACCAGTATGCGTGGGGTATAGCATTCCTCATACGAGGACGAGTATCACATGATCGAGATGTGGGTTATATACGTATATGGCTGTATGTAACACAGTGATGGAGATGGCAGTGTCTCAGTGTGGCAGTAATGACAGTCATGTCAGCATGATGAGGATGGGCAGGTCCTCAGTATGGACAGTATATGAGTAGTCAGCAGTGATGGAGGATGCAGTGTTCGTATGGACAGTATATGGACAGTATGTCAGCAGTGATGGAGGATGGCAGTGTCCTCAGTATGGACAGTTGATGACAGTATGTCAGCAGTGATGGAGGATGGCAGTGTCCTCAGTATGGACAGTATATGGACAGTATGTCAGCAGTGATGGAGGATGGCAGTGTCCTCAGTATGGACGTAAGGACAGTTGTCAGCAGTGATGGAGGATGGCAGTGTCCTCAGTATGGACAGTATGGACAGTATCAGTGATGGAGGATGGCAGTGTCCTCAGTATGGACAGTGACATGTCAGCAGTGATGGAGGATGGCAGTGTCCTCAGTATGGACAGTATATGGACAGTATGTCACAGTGATGGAGGATGGCAGTGTCCTCAGTGATGGACAGTATGTCAGCAGTGATGGAGGATGGCAGTGTCCTCAGTATGGACAGTATAGGGCAGTATGTCAGCAGTGATGGAGGATGGCAGTGTCCTCAGTATGGACAGTATATGGACAGTATGTCAGCAGTGATGGAGGATGGCAGTGTCCTCAGTATGGACAGTATATGGACAGTATGTCAGCAGTGATGGAGGATAGCAGTGTCCCTCAGTATGGACAGTATGTCAGCAGTGATGGAGGATGGCAGTGTCCTCAGTATGGACAGTATATGGACAGTATGTCAGCAGTGATGGAGGATGGCAGTGTCCTCAGTATGGACAGTATATGGTACAGTATGTCAGCAGTGATGGAGATGGTCAGTGTCCAGTGACAGAGTCAGGTGATAGAGGATCAGGTCTATATGGACAGTATGTCAGCATGATGGAGGATGCAGTGTCCTCATATGGACAGTATGGTCAGCATGACATGTGGGATGCAGTGTCCTCAGTATGGACAGTATGTCAGCAGTGATGGGATGGCAGTGTCAGTATGGACAGTATATGGACAGTATGTCAGCAGTGATGAGGATGGCAGTGTCCTCAGTATGGACAGTATATGGACAGTATGTCAGCAGTGATGGAGGATGGCAGTGTCCTCAGTATGGACAGTATATGGACAGTATGCAGCAGTGATGGAGATGCAGTGTCCTCAGTATGGACAGTATTGGCAGTATGCAGCAGTGATGGAGGATGCAGTGTCCTCAGTATGGACAGTATATGGACAGTATGTCAGCAGTGATGGAGGATGGCAGTGTCCTCAGTATGGCAGTATATGGACAGTATGTCAGCAGTGATGGAGGATGGCAGTGTCCTCAGTATGGACAGTATATGGACAGTATGTCAGCAGTGATGGAGGATGGCAGTGTCCTCAGTATGGACAGTATATGGACAGTATGTCAGCAGTGATGGAGGATGGCAGTGTCCTCAGTATGGACAGTATGGACAGTATGTCAGCAGTGATGGAGGATGGCAGTGTCCTCAGTATGGACAGTATATGGACAGTATGTCAGCAGTGATGGAGGATGGCAGTGTCCTCAGTATGCAGTATGTCACAGTGATGAGATGGCAGGTCCAGTATGACAGATGCACAGGATGGAGGATGGCAGTGTCCTCAGTATGGACAGTATGTCAGCAGTGATGGAGGATGGCAGTGTCCTCAGTATGGACAGTATATGGACAGTATGTCAGCAGTGATGGAGGATGGCAGTGTCCTCAGTATGGACAGTATATGCAGTATGTCAGCAGTGATGGAGGATGGCAGTGTCCTCAGTATGGACAGTATATGGCAGTATGTCAGCAGTGATGGAGGATGTGCCCAGAGGCTAGCAGATGTGGTGCATGTCCTCAGTATGGACAGTATATGGGCAGTATGTCAGCAGTGATGGAGGATGGCAGTGTCCTCAGTATGGACAGTATTACATTGGACAGTATATGGTCAGCAGTGATGGAGGATGCAGTGTCCTCAGTATGGACAGTATGTCAGCAGTGATGGAGGATGGCAGTGTCCATATGGACAGTATATGGACAGTATGTCAGCAGTGATGGAGGATGGCAGTGTCCTCAGTATGGACAGTATATGGACAGTATGTCAGCAGTGATGGAGGATGGCAGTGTCCTCAGTATGGACAGTATGACAGCAAGTGATGGAGGATGGCAGTGTCCTCAGTATGGACAGTATGTCAGCAGTGATGGAGGATGGCAGTGTCCTCAGTATGGACAGTATTGACAGTGTCAGGTATGGAGGATGGCAGTGTCCTCAGTATGGACAGTATAGTTCAGCAGTGATGGAGGATGGCAGTGTCCTCAGTATGGACAGTATATGGACAGTATGTCAGCAGTGATGGAGGATAGCAGTATCCTCAGTATGGACAGTATATGGGCAGTATGTCAGCAGTGATGGAGGATGGCAGTGTCCTCAGTATGGACAGTATATGGGCAGTATGTCAGCAGTGATGGAGGATGGCAGTGTCCTCAGTATGGACAGTATATGGACAGTATGTCAGCAGTGATGGAGGATGGCAGTGTCCTCAGTATGGACAGTATGTCAGCAGTGATGGAGGATGGCAGTGTCCTCAGCGTCCCTGTGTGAACAGCAGATCATGCAGGGCAGTCCCACTGCTGCTCCATATACACTGCTGGATCCCATTAACCCCCCTCTATACTGCCATTACCGTGCTGCTCCCCCGCACGCTCTGCACCCGCTGACCCTGCGGCACCCGGGCCCGGATCCTCTCCCCGTTCAGGGTGCAGCCCGGACCCTCCACCATGGCGGCAGCAGCTGTCACCGACAGCTCCAAACATTCAAAATGTGGCGGCAGCCGGGACACTAAACCACGCCCCGCTCTCTTCTGATTGGAAGAAAGTCAGGAAGTGGAAAGAGTATACAAACTTACTATTGGTTTAGAACCTGTCCATCACTTTGGCGGCGCTATGGAATCCAGCAAGACAAGGTACAAAATAGCGCATGCGCAGGGAGATGGTGCGTCCGCTGGGAGCAGAGGGCACACGTAGGCTGTAACCACGGCGTCCTGCAGAGGGCACATGTAGGCTATAACCATGGCGTCCTGCAGAGGGCACATGTAGGCTGTAACCATGGCGTCCTGCAGAGGGCACATGTAGGCTATAACCATGGCATCCAGCAGAGGGCACATGTAGGCTGTAACCATGGCGTCCAGCAGAGGGCACATGTAGGCTATAACCATGGCATCCAGCAGAGGGCACATGTAGGCTATAACCATGGCGTCCAGCAGAGGGCACATGTAGGCTGTAACCATGGCGTCCAGCAGAGGGCACATGTAGGCTATAACCATGGCGTCCAGCAGAGGGCACATGTAGGCTATAACCATGGCGTCCAGCAGAGGGCACATGTAGGCTATACCATGGCGTCCAGCAGAGGGCACATGTAGGCTATAACCATGGCGTCCAGAAGAGGCACATGTAGGCTATAACCATGAGGTCCAGCAGAGGGCACATGTAGGCTATAACCATGGCATCCAGCAGAGGGCACATGTAGAGATATAACATGGCATCCAGCAGAGGGCACATGTAGGCTGTAACCATGACGTCCAGCAGAGGGCACTTGTAGGCTGTAACCATGGCGTCCAGCAGAGGGCACATGTAGGCTATTAGCATAGCGTCCAGCACAGAGGACACATAATTTATAACCATGGCATCCAGCAGAGGGCACATGTAGGGTATAACCATGGCATCCAGCAGAGGGCACATGTAGGGTATAACCATGGCATCCAGCAGAGGGCAAATGTAGGCTATAACCATGGCATTCCAGCAGAGGGCACATGTAGGCTGTAATCATGGCGTCCAGCAGAGGGCACATGTAGGCTATAACCATGGCATCCAGCAGAGAGCACATGTAGTCTGTAACCATGGCGTCTAGCAGATGGCAAACGTAGGCTATAACCATGGCGTCCAGCAGAGGGCACATGTAGGCTATAACCATTGCGTCCAGCAGAGGGCACATGTAGGGTATAACCATTGCATCCAGCAGAGGGCACATGTAGGCTATAACCATGGCATCCAGCAGAGGGCACATGTAGGCTATAACCATGGCATCCAGCAAAGGGCACATGTAGGCTATAACCATGGCATCCAGCGGAGGGCACATGTAGGCTATAACCATGGCTTCCAGCAGAGGGCACATGTAGGCTATAACCATGGCATCCAGCAGACAGCACAAGTAGACTATAACCATTGCGTCCAGCAGAGGTCACATGTAGGGTATAACCATGGCATCCAGCAGATGGCACATGTAGGCTATAACTATGGCGTCCAGCAGAGGGTGCATATACTCTACAACCATGTGGTCTGGCAGAAAAGCATGTAGGATAATACTGTGACCAATCTGACTCACCGTTGCCGGATGCTCACATCTCAGGCGATGATTCCCTCGTCACGCTTCCGCGACTGAGGCTGTGGGGCCCGGTTGTCAGATGAATAGGGATAAATGGATGGGGATGGGTCTTGATTGTCGTGACGCCACCTGTGGGTATCCGGTGAATGCAACGGCGCTGCTTGGGCCTCCGGGGGATGTGCGGCAGCTAGATGGGATGGTCCCCACAGGATGAGCAGTAGTCCCCGGGGCCAGGAGCTGTACTGGATGGAATACGGCAGCTCGGGTATTTTGGTGAGCAAGGTTAATAACAGTTTCTGAAGAAATGCGCAGACACAATGTTCCTCTGTAACGGGTCTTTACTGTACGATAGTTGTGGTACATAGCATACAGTTTGTAGGTAACGGACCGGGTGGCCCCAGCGATGAATGTCTTAGTCCAGAGCTCCACGGTGTCCCTCTTTTATCTAACCGTTCTATTCTGGTTGCCTTTCTGCCTTAGTGCACTGGATCGGGTACTGGGCAGACTTCAGCTTGGTCACATTAACCAAAGGAAGAGTCCTTAGGCCCAATGCGGGGTACCTCGCCGGTAAGACTACTGATTTAGGGCTGTAGTGAGGCGCTCCTAGAAAGTCACTCCATCACTCCGGTTTGCAGAACAGCGGTGGACGTCTGTTTTCCTCGGAACCGGTGTCCGGTGAGATTGGGCATGGGTTTCTTTTACCCGTTGCGTAGTTGCTTTAGTTGCCCGAGTTCCGGTCTGAGTCACCGCTTGATGGTGCTCTGCCGGTAAAGTTTCGGTACCAGGGCTGCACGGCACTGTGCAGGTCCTTGTTCCTTCTCTCCTTCTTCTCCAACTCCTACTCCTACGTTACTAACTTCCTCCACACTACACCTTGCACTCTCCCACCAGGACCTGATTGGCCCTTTATCTCTAAGTGGTGCATGTGGCGTATGGAGCTCTGGGTTTAACTATTTCATCACTGAGACGGAAGATATTACATCTTCAGTCAGGAAAGCAATATCTTCCTGTGACGCACTCGTTGCGGGGCGCCACAAATCCACAGCCAGCTTGAGATGTCTCGAGATGAACCATCTTAGCTTTGCTACAACTTGAAGAGTGTAGAGTCCGAAGACGTGTCCACCCAAAAGGAGTAGCGCTCAGACATTGGCAGCTGTCTTTCTGAGCTGAGCAGTGACGTCAGACAGTTCATATAAGGACAGCATGTGTGGCTCTGCAGCAGTGCCGGGACAAGGCATTTAGGTGCCCTAGGCAGGTAGGGCAAACGGCGCCCCTTCCCCCCCGAAATATGTCTGGGAATAAAAATGTCAGCATACTTTGAAAGTAAATTTAATTTAACGGGGATCTATAAAAGGTTCGTCCAACCACACTACAGAGACATACTGATAGGTTGTTTACATTGTGAGCCCCAATGGGGACAGTGTTCATGATGTATGTAAAGTGCTGTGGAGTTCATAGTGTAATATAAATGCAAAAAGTATTATTCTTAATATTATGTCACAATACCAGGATCTGAGGATCTTCTATTTCGAGGTCAGGGACTCTCTGATGCCATGTTGCTGCTTGTCTCGTTGTTGTCCTCTTTTGACACTGCAGTGCGGTGGAAAAGAGAGCATTAACTGGTTAATAACAAGAAGTATGGAGTGTGTACTGAGCCATAAACCCTCCCCTTACCATGAAGTATGGAGTGTACTAACTGAGCCATAAACCTCCTCTTACCATGTCCAGCAGACATTGTAGGATTACTACCCGTATATACTCGTGTATAAGCTGACCTGTGTATAAGCCGACCCCCCTACTTTGGCCCCCAAAACCTGGGAAAACCTATTGACTCGTGTATAAGCCGAGGGTGGACCCCAGCACAGGTATACAGCCCCCAGCAGTGTGGTATACAGCAGCCTTCCCAGTGGTATATACAGACCCCAGTGGTAATACAGCAGCCCCAGGGGTTATACAGCATCCCCAGGGGTTATACAGCAGCCCCAGGGGTTATACAGCAGCCCCAAGGGTTATACAGCAGCCCCAGTGGTATATACAGGCCCCAGCAGTATATACAGCAGCCCCAGTGGTATATACAGGCCCCAGCAGTATATACAGCAGCCCCAGTGGTGGTGTATACAGGGCCCAGTGGTGCTGTATACAGGGTCCAGTGGTGGTATACAGGGCCCAGTGGTGTATACAGGGCCCAGTGGTGGTATACAGGGCCCAGTGGTGTATACAGGGCCCAGTGGTGCTGTATACAGGGCCCAGTGGTGCTGTATACAGGGCCCAGTGGTGCTGTATACAGGGCCCAGTGGTGGTATACAGAGCCCAGTGGTGGTATACAGAGCCCAGTGGTGTATACAGGGCCCAGTGGTGGTATACAGGGCCCAGTGGTGTATACAGGGCCCAGTGGTGGTGTATACAGGGCCCAGTGGTGGTATACAGGGCCCAGTGGTGTATACAGGGCCCAGTGGTGGTATACAGGGCCCAGTGGTGGTGTATACAGGGCCCAGTGGTGGTGTATACAGGGCCCAGTGGTGGTATACAGGGCCCAGTGGTGGGTATACAGGGCCCAGTGGTGTATACAGGGCCCAGTGGTGGTGTATACAGGGCCCAGTATGCGGGGGCCGGGGGAGGCGCGCGCCTTTGCACACTCACCGCGGCCGCCGTCACCATGCGTCTGATGTAAGGAGGAGAGGAGGGGCGGGCAGAGCTGCAGGACAGGAAGTCCCGTCCTCCCTCCTCTCTGGCCGGGCGGCCGCTGGCGGCCAGCACGGGGCCCTCCACGGGGTGCGGGGCCCTCCCAGGGGGCGGGCAATGGGCCCCTCATGCGGAAAAAATGCGCCCTCCACAAGATGGCGCCCTAGGCGATCGCCTAGGGTCGCCTAGCTATCGTCCCGGCCCTGCTCTGCAGAGTCCTCAGATGAACTCTCTCATGGCAGCATGATCACAGGCACAGCCATGTGTCAGTGTGAACCTGCTGGCCCAGGTGAACGGACATGTGTCTGCTCACAGGGTTGTAGGAGTGCAGTAGATCTTTAAGACACAGCGTTGTGGATTATTCATTGGAGGCTATGTTTAGGCTCAGTAAATGGATGACAACCGGTTGTCTGTGTGTTTTAATAACAATAAAGGAATTTTCTTTTTGTGTTTTATTTGTAATAAAGGATTTTCTCTGTGTCTGTGTTTTTTAACTATTTAGTCACTGGATTGGTAATATGGGGTATTATTGATGCTGCAACATTACTAATTCAGTGGTTGATGACAGCTGACAATACTCATCTGTCATTAAACTCTTCTATTTACCCCGACATCAACCGCACCAGGGCAGCGGGAAGAGTCGGGGTGACACACCAGGACTGGCGCATCTTATGGAACCACCAGCCATGGGGCAGCAGCGGTCTGTTATTTTTAGGGTGGGGAGGGCCCATGAAAGATGACCCTTCCCACCCTGGGAACAGCGCTGCCACTAGGAATTTCAGGGCCCTTACTGCCAAAATTTTGGGGCCCCACTGAGACTCCACCCAAACATACATGATACTTATAGTGAAAAATTGGAACAGCACCAAAAATCATCTCAATTTATGTGCAAAGCTTTCCCAACCAGTAATCCAGATGGTTCCTTACAATAGAGTAAAAAAAGGAAAAACAGCACAAAACAAATAGAAAAAAGTGGACTTTATTGCCATTGGGAAAAAATCCACTTTTTTCTATATTTTTTGCTGTTTTCCTTTTTTTACACTCTCTCTCTATTATATATTACACACAAACATACGTGAGACTCCTGTGGGCTGAATATACAATAGCTGTATACACAATAGAGACGGCTGCTAGCTGTATACACAATAGATATGACTGCGGGACATATAGACAATGGAGATGGCTGCTGGCCATATAGACAATGGAGATGGCTGCAGGGTATACACACAATAGAGAATACACAGTATAGACGGCTGCAGGACAAATGCACAATGGAGACTGCTTTGAGATGTATGCGCAATAAATGCTGCTGAGGGTTGTATGCACATTAGTGACTTCTGCGGGATGTATATACATTGGAGACTGTGCACAGCCTGAAGGCTGTCAGCAGATTCACTTTCTCTCACCGTCTGACTCCTGTTGCCACCCCTCCCTACTCCTCACTACAACTAAGCCCTCCCTCCAAGCAGTTTACACACACACATGCACACCTAGCCAGGTACACACATGCACACCTAGCAAGGTACACACATGCACACCCAGCCCGGCACACATATGCACACCTGGCCAGGCACGCACACACATGCACAACCGGCCAGGCACGCGCACACACATGCACACTCAGCCAGGCATGCACACACATGCACACTCAGCCAGGCACGCACACACATGTCACACTCAGCCAGGCACACACATGCACACTCAGCCAGGCACACACATGCACACTCAGCCAGGCACACACACATGCAAACTCAACCAGGCACACACACATGCATACTCAACCAGGCACACACACATGCACACTCAGCCAGGCACACACACACACACACATGCACACTCAGCCAGACACACACATGCACACTCAGCCAGTCACACACACACACATGCACACTCAGCCAGGTCACACACATGCACACTCAGCCAGGCACACACACATCCACACTCAGCCAGGGACACACACATGCACACTCAGCCAGGAACATACGGGCTAGATATGCATGGAGGACTTACAGGCGGGGACTCAGACTTGTGCCCCCCTATTTACTCTGCTTCTCCCCTCTTGTGCCCCCCATTTACCCTGCTTCTTCTGTCTTGTGGCCCCCCCATTTTCCCTGCTTCTCCTCTCTTGTGCCCCCCCCCATGCTCCCTGTTTCTCCCCTCTTGTGGCCCCCATTCACCCTGCTTTTCACCTTGTGCACCCCCATTCACCCTGCTTCTCCCCTCTTGTGGCCCCAAATCATTTTCCCTGCGTTCTCCCCTTGTGCCCCCCCCCCATTCTCCCTGTTTCTCCCCTCTTGTGGCCCCCTCCACTCACCCTGCTTCTTCCCTCTTGTGGCCCCTCTTCCCCCACCCCTGCTCTCTTCGGCTCATTGGCACTTACCTTGTCCTGTTCCTGCTCCTAGATGGTCTTCATGCAGCCGGCACCTCCGCAGCATCAGCGCTTCCGGGTCAGGAGGAGCTCAGCTGCTCTATCCAAGCTGAGCTCACACACTGATCCCGGAAGTGCCAGTAGTGCACGCAGGGGGATCAATGCAGCGTCAGCGTCCCAGCAGTATTCAATAAATCCTGGAACACTGCCGCTGCTCCAACACCCCCTGCATCTGAGGAGAGAGCTCAGGGGGCGGGGCCCGGAGGTGGCGGTGATTCCTCACAGGAGAGGGGGGGCCCGCTGCCCGTGCAACAAAACAAGAGGGGACGGGGCCCGCTCCAAATGGCCACGCCCCCCACCAGCACACCCAGGCCCCCCTGCCCCTTTCTAAATGACCACTCTCCCTCTAAAAACTGCCGGGCCCCTTAATCATTAAGGCCAGTAATGCCTTAACGGAGGCCCTGCCTGGGAATACCAGACCCCAGCTATCGGTTTTTATCTTGGCTGGTAATCAAAAATGTGGGGGTACCTATGCTATTTTTTTTTTAATTATATTATTATTTATGTATAAATATTTTAAAAAAATTGCTTTGGGTGACCCCTTATTTAGATTACCAGCTAAGGTAAATTAGTTATTAATTGTTAGCTAATACAAGGCTAAAACACCCTTTAATGTAACATGAAAGGCACTAAAGGGGACAAGCTTAAATGATTTAAGGGGGGGACATTATATAGCTGTTTGACATTTATCTATCTCTAAATCTATTTATTTTTTACATCTATCTATAAATCTATCTGTACTTTCCATCCATCTATCTAGTCTATCTATAAAAGAACTAAAAGACACAAATATATGAGTATACACAGTATATAAGTAAATCTCACAAGGATCAGCAGAGTCCATTAAAATGACATACAGGCTATCAAGGTAATGGGGCAAAGTACATTTATGACACGGTGCATTAAAGGGAACCTGTCAGGCCGTTTATGCCCCCCAGCTATCACTGTCTTTAACTGTAGCTTCATAATACTAGTCTAATCATCCCTGTCTGAGCTCATGGTGTAATGGTGAAGGTAAAAAAAGCATTTATACATGTACATTTTCTTATGTAAATGCGGCAGTCAGACTACACCTTGAAGGATGTAGTCTTTCTGGCAGGTTAATAGTTATCATTTCAGCCAAATTTCAGAACATGCTGCGGGACCTGTGTGATGTTACAACCATGTGACTACAATAGGCGGAATTGCAGACAAAAGCTAAGACAGAACAAAATAGTGTTAACAAGCCTGTATAGCAAGCTCACTACAAACGCCAAACTGTATGAAACAACAACCAGAAAACAAATACCTTGCAATAAATAAATAAAAGCTAGTGTTGTAACAACACAGGGTACTTGGTTCATATCTTTTTAGCAAGAAACATACCGTACTTAAGCCATCCCACCACGGCAAGGTGACCCACTTCAGGACGGCCCCTACACTAACCATATTATAATTATTGTATTATAGGAGAAGAAAAAGAAGTCGCACTCAGAGCTTCTATAAACAGCGGTTCTTTATTGTGCTTCAGTGCACACAGCAGGTGGTGGCATGCGGGTGGGAGGACGGGGGGCCCCCCGTCCTCCCACCCGCATGCCACCACCTGCTGTGTGCACTGAAGCACCATAAAGAACCGCTGTTTATAGAAGCTCTGAGTGCGACTTCTTTTTCTTCTCCTATAATACAAAACTGGATGTGACGTATCGGACTTTTGGGAGTGAGCACCAGAGCGTGCAGAGCAGTGCAGCAGGGAGGACCCTCCTCATCATCCTCCACAGCTAAGGGCTGAAAGCTTGCAGGCGGCGGTGAAATCTCCCCAGGCTGTATGGGAGACGCTGCAAGGTGGTGCTGACCCCATCCTAATCTTCAAAACTGTGACTAACCATATTATAACCTGCTACTGTACTTATTGACCACACAAGTAGCAGGGTGCTGTGTATGAACTGTGCCCCAAAATGAATCACAGATGGGATGCATTATATCAGTGGCTTAAGTGCGTTTTTTGCAAAAAAAAAGGTATTAACCAAGTACCCTGTGTTTTTACAGCACTAGCTTTTATTTATTTATTGCAAGATATTTGTAGATAATATGTGGCACCCCTGCGACCAGGAGGCCACAAAGGGAACTGCAGCCAGGAAGGTAGGAACAACAGTTGCACCCCAACACCCTCACAGCCCACACAACCCACATACCAGTAGAGGTCAGCACCCAACCCGGAGCCCAGGAACTCTAGGCAGGCAAGGGGTGGTGGGTTTAGAGACAGTGGGTGGGCCAACAAGCAGGTCAGGTGACAGAGGGTAGATATAGAGCAGGGGGGGAGAAAGGAGTCAGTAGGCCGGTGTAGGCTGAGCAGAAAAGACAGGAAACACACATCCTGGAAGAGTGGGGTGGAAGGAGCGCAGAATCTGGAGAGCCAGTGTGAGCCACAGAGAGAAAGCCCATCCGGAGCCAGCACCCCAGGAGTGTGAGGGATGAGAGGACAGTAGCACTGGGTCCTAGAACCACGGCTGCGACGACAGACTGCAGGCGGAGTAGCCCTCCTATTCAACCCAAAGACACGGTTAGAAGGAGCCTGGTAGAGCCTCACCCAGAGGACTATTGGAGGCTAGGCTAAGAACAGAGTGTCGGCTCTGGAGGGGACCGTTGATTCACCCGGCATCCCCAGACAACCGATGAGGGACCCTAGCTACAAGTTAGGGTTCCTACCCAAAGGACAGGCAGCTCAGTGGCAACCCGGAGGGCTCACAGGAGTCCGAGCCACTGCCACACTGTCCGGAGACACACACACCAAGTAGCAGGACGAACAAAAGCCTGGAAGGACAGAACAGAGACAGAGTGAGGGGTCATAGAAGGAACAGCCTGGCTGCAGGGAGTAAAGGAACCCGGAGGGGAGAGTTATGCCCGTGTAAAGACTGTGAACTGTGATACTGTAACTGAGAGAAAGTCAAGAAGTAAATACGGTGAACCCTGACTCTGACTCCCTCGCATGTTTCTACCTGCACACGATTCCCTCTCAACAGGTCTACAGAGGAGCACAGCCTGCAACTGGAGAGCCACAGCCTGAGAATCCAGAAAGAGGATTTCTGCAGCCCCGGACAGTAAGTGCAGTGCACCCAGCACCAGCCTGCACCCTGCACTACACCATAGACTTCATTACCACTGCCCCGGGGAACAAGTTCTACCCGCGGAGAACTATACCATCCCAAGCTGCTATAACATCATCCCCGGAGGTTCTGCTAGCAGCGGTGGTCCCCAATATTGACCACAACCCATGGGTGGCGTCACGACTGACATTATCCCCTGTAAATATTCCCTTTATTATTGCCAGGGCCTGGGACACGGTCCGGACCAGGACCACCCGTGACATCCCCAGTAGCATACCCGGTCCGGTACCGAGTACCCCATCCCAATAAGCTCGACAAATACACACATACTAAAAGAGGCAAAAGTAAGTCTTCATAGCACATAATGATTTAGTTGCTTAGCTCCGCCCACTAAGGTCACATGATCGGGAGATTAAACAGGTCCTTTTATACAGAGAAGTTGGAAATTAGTTAACTATTGTACTTGTCAGAAAGACTGCATTCTCCAAGGTGTAGTCTGAGTGCCTCATTTACATAAGAAAATGTAAGTGTAATGTTAAAGGTGAAAAAAAGCATTTGTGCACTATGAGCTCAGACAGGGATTATTAGAATAGTTTTATGAAGCTGCAGGTACAGACAATGATAGCTCGGACAGCATAAACTAGCTGACAGGTTCCCTTTAAGGGCAGAGTCCATTATTGGCTTTGTGGTGTAGCCTGAAGGCTGCAGTCCCGCTCATCCAGCAGGGGGAAGCTTAACAGTCACTAAATTTGGGAAGGGGAAATATAAAATTAACAAAAAACAGGCCTCGCTCTTTTCAGAAATTCAAACAGTTCTTATCTGGCCATCAGGGCAACTCCAGCACAGGTCAGCGACTAAACAACAGGCTTTTTTTAGGGCAATGCTCTTTAATTGGAGTAAAAAACTACCAGCTTTTTGAATGCTGCCTGGGAAGGACGTGGCTAATCCGCACTGTAGTTTGCTACCGGATGGTCTCAGGGGGTCACAGGGGCTACCTCCAGAGGCATTCTAACCCACCACCTGCCCCTCAGCACACCCCATCATGGTCACCGCTGGAGGAGACAGAGGAATTAGGGGACAGCCACCCCTTGTAGGAGACACAAGAGAAACTCTGGCAATCCCAACAGACCCTTCAGGATTTCTGGCTCCTGTGGGTTTCTCAGCAGTTGGCTAGCTAACAAGATCAGGCCTGACCAGCAGCCGACACTCCATCCTCTCGATGTTGGCCTCCTGCTGCCACTCTTGGAATGCCTTTGCGGTGGCGACCCGACTTATACCTACTGTATAGCACCACTTGCTGCCCTTCACCATCTGGAAGGTGACCACATCCCCAACATAGAAGGTGCGGAGTCGTGAAGGCAGATGGTCATGCAGCAGGGTGGACTGGTTTACGTAACACCTATCAGAAGTCCTGTCTTTGGCTAGGAACCCAAACCTCTCTTTTGGAAGAAATTCACCACCCAGCCCTGGGTACATTGCTCCTCAAAGACATTACACTTAGGCCCCTGCAACCACTCTCGGGCGATAGCATCAGAGAGCGTAATTTCATCCAGAAATGAAATGTGCCACGGTGATTCATGCCTATAAGGATACTTGCTAGGAGGAGGTAGGGGGCCCCACATGGCATTCTTCCAGTTGACGGCCTCTTGTGGGGGTGCTACACAAGGCAGGGAAATGGGCTTCTGCCACTACTACCTCCTCCTCAATTTGCCAATCCACTGGCTACAGCACCAGTTGCAGGTTTCATAAGGCCAGGCATGCTGCAGGATCCTGCCTCTGACCTGTGGTTGTTTGACTCCGGGCTTGCATATGGAACAGCTGACCTCCTCACTCTCAGTTCCATTCCAGTGGGACCCCTTCAGGCATGCAAAATACCGTATATACTCGTGTATAAGCCGACCCGTGTATAAGCCGACCCCCCTACTTTTGCCCCCAAAATCTGGGAAAACCTATTGACTCATGTATAAGCCGAGGGTGGACCCCAGCACAGGTATACAGCCCCCAGCAGTGTGGTATACAGCAGCCCCCAGTGGTATATACAGCCCCAGTGGTAGTATCCAGCAGCCCCAGAGGTATATACAGCCCCAGTGGCAGTATCCAGCAGCCCCAGAAGTATATACAGCCCCAGTGGTAGTATCCAGTAGCCCCAGAGGTATATACAGCCCCAGTGGCAGTATCCAGCAGCCCCAGAAGTATATACAGCCCCAGTGGTAGTATCCAGTAGCCCCAGAGGTATATACAGCCCCAGTGGTAGTATACAGTAGCCATAGAGGTATATACAGCCCCAGTGGTAGTATCCAGTAGCCCCAGAGGTATATACAGCCCCAGTGGTAGTATACAGTAGCCATAGAGGTATATACAGCCCCAGTGGTAGTATATAGTAGCACCAGAGGTATATACAGCCCCAGTGGTAGTATCCAGCAGCCCCAGAAGTATATACAGCAGCCCCAGAGGTATGGCTTATATTGGCAGCCAGCCTACTTACATACACATACCCATACATACACACATATATACACACACACACACACACACATACACATATATACACATACACACACACATACACACAGCTTCCTACCTTGTCCTCCCGGTTGCAGTGCCTTCCGGTGTCCTCCGTGCTCCGTTCCCGGTCTGCTGGGCCTTGTGGTTCCTCCTGGTTCTTCCTCCTTCGGTTCCATCATGGGGGCTGCCATCTTGCTTCTTCTCTCCGCCCCCGGCCAGTGATGTCAGAGCAGGCCGCGCTGTGATTGGCTAGCACCCGTGACATGTGATCACGGGTGCTAGCCAATCACAGCGCGGCCTGCTCTGACATCACTGGCCGGGGGCGGAGAGAAGAAGCAAGATGGCAGCCCCCATGATGGAACCGAAGGAGGAGGAACCAGGAGGAACCACAAGGCCCAGCAGACCGGGAACGGAGCATGGAAGACACCGGAACGCACTGCAGAACGGGGGACAAGGTAAGAAATACTGCGCAGCGCCCCCCCCCCCCACCCCCCGCGCCCCTTCCCACCATAGGATTACCGTATTGACCCGTGTATAAGCCGAGGGGGGGACTTTTCAGCCCATTTTTTGGGCTGAAAAACTCGGCTTATACACGAGTATATACGGTAGCATTGAATCCTGACTTTGCTGCATATCAGGCCCAATGCAGGGGGCGTGGGTACACTCCAACTCACATATATAGACATCTCCTCTGTAAGGTGTTCCAGTTCTGGTGAAGCACCCTCGGCCCCTGAGGTTGCAATGAAGATCATGTCCTCCAGTGCAGGCATGTCTTTGAATCCATCACATCTACAAACTGCAAACTGCAGGCACACAGTAGCACAGTGTTGTTGCGATGTACGGCAATCCTAAGATGGTGCTGGCCTCCATGGTGAAGAGTCTTTCCTTTGCTTGGGGCCAACCTCTTCCAATACCAGGACCCAATCGCTTACAGGATATTATTGTTTGCCCAATCTTGTTGCCTAGTTCCTCATTAAGCCCTCCATCAGGTTGCATGAAGAAGGCACCTGACTTACAAATCCCATTCCCCATGCCACAGGTAACACTTGGGCTTGCGGTTGGGGGGAGTGATTATTGAAGCTTTACATATTTGGAGGACAAATAGGAAAAAGAAAATAGTTTTTTCAGCTCACCCATTCATCTGGAATGTTGAATAAGGCTAGTGAACAATGCATGGACAGGTCCAAGATTAATGCTATAATAACACATTTGTGCACATGCAAAAAATCTGTATTCTAAACATATGGAATGAAATCAAATAAAGGGATTGCACATTTTAAACCAGCAATATCCATAATATGGTGTTTCATGACTGAACAGACCTATAAGACCATATACTGTATCTTAAGCATATAATGGACAAATCCTATTTTTTTATCTGAATTGCTAGCAGTTAAGTGTAGAAAATGTGGCCTTGCACGCTGCTGACTCTCTATAATAATAAAGGTTTACTCTCTAAACAAAAAATAAATAAATAAATAAATAAATAA
Organism: Allobates femoralis; assembly: GCA_033576535.1. Lineage (NCBI taxonomy): Eukaryota > Metazoa > Chordata > Amphibia > Anura > Aromobatidae > Allobates > Allobates femoralis. The sequence goes on from JARQOC010000003.1 coordinate 140,832,548, forward strand.
TTAAATAATTAAACATTTTTTGTAAAAAATGAAAAGCGCTCTTAAACGAATATTTAAAGGAGATTTTAAGGTTCCTGAATTTCACAGCTTCTGCCACATTTTCCACTGTTACAAAAATTCACAAGCTACAGGTGTCCCAACACTTGTAAAATCAAGGACGCTTAAAAACTTTCTATTAAAGCTACACTAAATTCTATAGATAAGAAACAGTTTGTAATAGCCAGCTCACCAAGGTAGTAATTTCTCCTTGGTCTGGTTGTCCGCCATGGAGTGAGGGAGGCACACCCTCCTGCAGTCGCTTAGGAACAAGACATATGAAGTCCAGCGGAGGAACCCTTCTGTGCAGTGTTAAAATCCTTTTATTTCATGAGCATAGTTAAAATTTCATTCCATAAATGGACCAGGTACATACAAGAGCAGTGAGCACTTTGCAACAATAGAGAGCACAGCTGTCTGGTCACATACAACGTGTTTCATCCTTGTGTCCTTGTGTAGGTCCTAGATGACCTAGACGAAGACCTTAACCTCCCTGGCGGTATTCCCGAGCGTGACTCGGGGTTAATTTTCGCTGCCAGAAGCGGTAACCCCGAGTCACGCTTGGGGCAAATTGCAGAGCGGGCGCAGCAGAGCTTCTTACCATCTCCCCGGTGATCCAGCGATGTCCCTGCTGTGATCGCCGGCGAGAGCCGATGCGAGTCCCTTCTCACTTCCTAGTTCCGTCTCTGTGAGCCGCAGGGGCTCATGGGAGGCGGAACTGGGCGGGAGATTTAAATGTAAATGTAAACAAAAAGTCTAAAAGTGACAGTACACAAATAAAGTCAGGTGATACAGTGTAATCCTGTCAGATTACACTGTATCACCTCAGATTTGACATTTGCTCATCCTACACTGTCATCACTGTCCTGCCTACAATACATAACACAAAATTTCCATGCAAAAAAATGGTACCGCTTTTAGCATAAAATTCCAGACAAAATCATACCGCCAGGGAGGTTAAAGGTTGAAACACATTGTCTGTGACCAGACAGCTGTTCTCTCTATTGTTGCAAATGCCCACTGCTCTATTATGTACCTGGTCCGGTTATGGAATGAAGTTTTAACTATATTCATGGAATAAAAAGATTTTAACACTGCACAGAAGGGTTCCTCCGCTGGACTTCATAGGTTTTGTTATTAAATTCTATAGGTTGTAAGAAATCGGTAGACCCGATGGCTGTGAACAACACCTAATGGGTGTTTTGGTCCCAAACCTTCAAGGAAAGTCTTATAGCCATTTTGAACTTTTCACCCCAGACAAAGCCGCATTCACCGAGTTTTTTATGTTCAATCTTATTTTATTGAGGGGAAAGGGGGAATGGAGTTACATACAAATAAAGAACAATATATCATGCGATAGAAATTATATATACCATTTGAATACAGGATAGTTTCACAAAAAATCAAAAATAAAATACAGTAGTCATATTATCTTCGAAACATATCAATGTTCTAAGTTAAGTTGTTAAGTCTGATATATAATAAAGCAGGTTACATTAAATGAGAACCAAAATCATATATACAGTTGACTTCACAGATTTGGAACGCCTTTCTGGTTAAGTATTCAAATAAACCGTACTAACCACCTCTTCCAGGCTCGTTCCTATTATTTATGAATTAAAGTAGAAGTGAGTTCTAAATCACTGCTAATCTAAGAGGTAGGGAAATGGACGGGAAACAGAATATAGAGAACAAGAAAGAAAAAGAAAAGAAGGGAGGAAAAGAAAGAATGAAGAAAGAGAAGATTTCACACCAATCCTCGTCGACCCCAACCGCCGCCCATATGGCTCCCCCCGCTGGGTCCCACCCAACCGGCCAGTTACTCCGGAAACATATCAGGCTTGAGTATCAAGGAAAAGGACCCAAGAGCTCCATATTCGCAAGTATCTGTCCCTAGCATCGGTGACTTCCGCCGTCAACTCCTCCATTCGGCGTATCTTACCCATTTCCTCCAACCATTCAGCCAGTACAGGGGCATGGGTGGTTTTCCGGTGTCTGGGGATAACTGTACTAGCCACCGTTAAAAAGAATCAAAGTAAATCTGACTTTTGAGACTTTATAGATCCAGAAAGCATTGACAGCAGGCCTATTGCAGGTGTTCTTATAGGTTCTTGTCCACTTACTGACTCGAATACCGAGTTCCAAAATGGCCGAATTTCCTAACATTCCCACCAGATATGTATCATTGTTCACCAAGTTTTTTAGTAAATTGCTCGGGTTTTCAGATCACAAACTGAAATGTTAAAGGGGAACTCCAGTGAGAAAAAACTTTTTAGTACAGTTCCTGCCCTGCTACATGATGAAGCAGAGCCTTAGACTGCAGTTCTAGGATCTATAGATCTCTTATAAATCAATAAAATCATACCTGCTCCTCTGCTCTGGCTCCCACCTCAGGGAACCCAGAATCTTCAGCCTGGAAGCTTCATGTCAGAGCAAAAAGCAGGAGGTGTGTCAGTGGTGTGAATGCTGAGAGCTGCAGGATCAGCCTACATTCCAGTGAGGAGTGATGATGATGATCCATTGAAAGTTGGAGAAATAAGAAGATACCATGTTCCTTATGGGGAAGGGGAGACCATGCAGAGCTGAATCGATCAATGTAATGATATACCTCTGCTTGTATCCTCACAATAACAGTACACATTATGCATCATCATACAGCAGAGGATCACAGCATGTATTTGTATCTGCTTGGTGACATGATTGCTATGTGAAGCCTGGACCCCCCTATTACATAGGATGGTATATCAGGGGCTGGATTGTGTGTGTCAGCATGGGGTTGGCGGCCACGCCCCCTCCCAATACAGAAATGGGAGGGGGCGTGAATGTAAACGCATCCTGAAGCTCCCAGCATCCACATCCCTGACACACCTCCTCTTCCCAGCAACAGCATGAAGCTGACATGCAGAGAGATTTAGGTTCCAAGAGGTGGGAGCCAGAGCAGAGGAGCAGGTATGATTTTATTGAATTATAAGAGATCTATAGATCCTAGAACTGCAGTCTACGGCTCTGCTTCATCATGTAGCAGGGCAGGAACTGTACTAAAATGTGTTCTCTCACTGGAGTTCCCCTTTAATGTTCATGCCAAATTTGAAATTGGCGACCATGTTTGCTCATCTCTACACACGTACACTTCTCTCTGCCATGCTGAGGGCAAGTGCAAAGTACTGTAATGCACAAGCACAGTAAAAAGTGAAAGAACACCCTTCATGCAAACTACATGCTCTGCCCTCGGCAGGGCAGGGAGAAGTGTGTGTGAGCATGAGTGCAAGGGAGGACAGTTTGTAGATGACAAAGGATGCATCATCCTCGTGAAGTAGAGTAGGAGGACAGTGAGCCCAAGTAGAATGAAGGCACTGGATCAAGATCAGCAATGCACATTGGACCGGATTGCCCCACAGGTAAGCCTTGCTCATGGCATGGTATTGGTAGGTCAACTAATCCTGGGGAGGGTAAAAATGGCCCCAAATATCCTGAATTAATATGCAATCTGTCTGACTGAATTGTTGGAGTACAATCTCTTTGCAGTTAATTTTGCAACCTTTTCCAGACTTGTCAGAATCAACAATTCTCCCTTTGGGGCTATCAGAAATCTCCTATGTTAATTCCTGAGACAGTTTGATAAATGCGTTTTGTACATCAGAAATTAATATAAAAACGTTTTGTCCATCTACATCTGATTGTCATCCTTTTGTTTAAAAAAAAACAGACTCTAACTTTGCCTTCAAATTTCACCAATCCTAAAAGTTCACATACGTTTACCACTAACATACATGTGATTTTTGACCATTTTCTTAATGTAAAAAATTATGAAGTCTAATATTTTTTACTTCTTTGAAAAATTCAATTTTATTTACCGTAGTTCTGTTTATATGTTGTCAGAACGATTGTGAAAATTGAATGTAATTTTAGGTCAATTTTATATTGGAATGTGTAAAATTATAGAGGGCTTGCAATCTTATAAGCATATTGGTCCATGCGGATAGGACAGTTGCAATAGTTTTGCATGGGCCCTTTTGATCACAATGCCCTGGACGTCAACCCCCTCAGGAGCTATGCTACTGAAAAAGATGGAGGTTCTGCCATGTTTGAACATTTTGTACCTCATCGAAGAGATGCTCTATAGCAGTGGTCCCCAACTCCAGGCCTCGAGGGCCACCAACAGTGCATGATGTCAGGATCTCCTTAGTATTGCACAGGGGTTGGAATCATTACCTGTGCATTTGATCACATTAACACCTGTGCAATACTAAGGAAATCCTGAAATCCTGCACTGTTGGCGGCCGTCGAGGCCTGGAGTCGGGGACCTCTGCTCTATAGGATAAACTCGGAACTATGAAGGGCAGGGAAGCCAGGAAACTCAATGTCATGTCCCTGGAACAAATTCAGGACTGTACGACTCTTAGGCTGGTTTCACACTGCAGTTTTTCACTGATCAGTGTCCATCAGATTTGTGTGCCAAAACCAGGAGTGTTTCCAAAACTCAGGACAGGTGTCAATCTTTCAATTATAGTTTTTCTCTGCAAGTTCCTCTCCTGGTTCCTCTCCTGGTTTTGGCACACAATCCAGATGGGAACTGATTAGGGTAAAAACTGCAGTGTGAAACCAGCCTTACAGCATGGTGGACTGCCCTGCGAAAGACCTTTAGCCATAAGGCAAACAGCTCTCATTAAGGGACGGACTTGGTCAGCCACAATAAGGGCCTAACTTTAATGTGTGAAGAGGCTGCCGTGGCACCTTGGTTTTGACGCATAGGGGAGTCCAAAAAGTCAAGTTAGCCCTATAAGGTCTCTTTTGAATCTTGATAGTTAACTACCCTGTTGGAGTTTTCACATTGCACCCCATAAGATTTACCTTATGCCGCTGACCGAAATGCTTAGGTAAGCCCTACTGTCCACATGTGAATCTACAGATATTACAGGACCACCTAATTAGCCTGGGGGAGCGAAATTAATGATTCATTTGACCAGACAATGCTTTTACACTGCTTAAGCTGCTTTCACGTCCGTAGTAAATGTCATTTCGTGGCAGATCCGGCAGATGTCGCCACACTTGCGGCACTTGCAGCACCACAAAAAAACACAGATCCGGCAAAACCGCTCTTGCCGCACATGACCACACACTCCATAGAGAATGAATGGGGCTTACTGGATTGGTGTCGCGAGTTGGCCGTTACGCGGCAGATCCGGCAGGTGCGGTAACATCTGCTGGATCTGCCGTGAAATTACAATTACCGCTGATGTGAATGGAGCATAATTTGTACAGTCTTTGGCCCACTTGTGTCTTTTGGAATACGTCAGCACGGATTTTAACCCTTTATTCTCTCTACTTTAATTTTCTGAAAAAAATTGCCTTTGGGTTTTCATTAGCTGTAAGCCATAATCATTAACATTAACGAAATAAACACTTGAAATAGATCACTCTGTTTGTAATGTCTCTATACAATATATGGGTTTAACTTTATGTATTGAATTACAGAAAAAAAAACTACTTTTTGATGATATTCTAATTTCTTGAGATGCACTAGTACACAGATAGATAAATAAACTGCCCAGTAGCCATGTCAAGACATGTCTCAAATACCAGGTCCCTAATGATTTTGTCACAGCCTGTAACTGGGTTAAAAAAACTCCTATTTTGTGGGCGTGTTGGTACCTGCTACCAGAGAGCAATAAAGGGCAAATGCTGGGAAGAGAGGGTGCACAACAGAGAGTGTGGACCCATACTTTAAAAAAAAAGAGAAAAAAAATCTGTTGCACTCCATAATGTGCACAGGACAGGTGCCATGCCAAACATGACACATAATAGCAACAAAAAATCCGGCACTCTACTAAGACATAGAGTGAATACTGGAACAATGTAACAGTTAAAGGGAACCTGTCACCTGATTTTAAGCCCCTACACTATCTCTAGCTGTCCCTACAACTTCCTAGCAGCTCCCTATCTATCCCTTTCTTATCTAAAGTGTCACTAGTAAACATGTGTAAAATAGGTATAAACTTACTGCAGTCCCCGTGGTTGGGGGACTGGGTAGGCGTGCCCACGCTTCCATCAGCACACTTCTGTGGTGTAATGCACGCCCTGCTGGGCGGCATTATTCTGTGTCCGCTCTGCCCCATTATTTGGAATCTCCCGCCCTCTTTGTAGTTCTATGCACCGGCCGAACGTCACATCCGGTGCGGTGCCTTATGGGCCTGGTCACGTGATCCGCCCTTGTGCATTATGGGGCCGATCACGTGATCGGCCCCAGTGCATTATGGGCTTGATCACGTGATCGCCCCGGCTCCGCAGATGCGCAATGCGCTTATTGAAGCCGGGCCGATCATGTGATGAAGCCCATAATGCACTATGGCCGATCACGTGACCAGCCCCATAATTCACCGCGCCGGATGTGACGCCCAGCCGGTGCATAGAACTACAAAGAGGGCGGGAGATTCCAAATAATGGGGCAGAGAGGACACAGAATAATTCCGCCCAGCGGGGCGTGCATTACACCACAAAGGTGTGCTGATGGAAGCATGGGCACGCCTACCCAGTCCCCTAACCACGGGGACTGCAGTAAGTTTATACTTGTTTTACACATGTTTACTAGTGACACTTTAGATAAGAAAGGGATAGATAGGGAGCTGCTAGGAAGTTGTAGGGACAGCTAGAGATAGTGTAGGGACTTAAAATCAGGTGACAGGTTCCCTTTAAGGAAAAAAAGATGAAAATTGAGAGATTTTAGGTTTAGATACATGGCCATATAAAAAAAACGCCCCATAGCCACATCGAGGTGTGTCTTGTATACCGGGTCCCCAATGCTTTAGTCACAACCTCTAACTAGCATGCCTGTTATTGCTCTCTGGTAGCAGGTACCAACATGCCCACAAAATAGGAGATTTTTTAACCTAGTTAGAGGCTGTGACTAAAGCGCTAGGGACCTGGTATATGAGACATGCCTCCACATGGCTGTAATGCAATAATAAATGTGGTATATAGAAATGAGCGCTAGGGATAACGGAACAAGCCGAACACTTTTGTAGACATTACCTATTAGTTTATTACGATAAACACAGTACAGGTCCTTCTCCCACAACACGTTTCAACGCTACATGCGTCTTTCTCAAGTGGATACTGGACCTCTATCAGACTTCCCTTATATCCTATCTCTGTACTAATCATTGTACATGGGGGTGTGTTGTTTTTTTTGTTTTTTTTTCTTCCTCCTCCTTCTCCTTCCACTCTCTTACCACACCCCTGTTGACCTAATCTTCAGTGTATACCTGAATAACCTTACCTGCCATACAATCTATATTATTAAATATCTATAGTTCATGCTTAAAATCCATTAAAATACATCAGAGATACATTATAATAACTTTAAAATTACATTAAAAATATATTAAACCAAATATTAAAATAATAAAATCACATTCATCATATAAAAACACATTCATCATATAAAATTACTAGTGATGAGCGAGCATGCTCGCCACTACTCGGTACTCGCACGAGTATCACTGTACTCGGGCGACTCGCCGAGCACCGAGTAATCTCGCGATACTCGTGCTGTGCTCGTGGTCGTCATCTCTGCATGTTGGCGCTCTTTTGAGAGCCAGCCCACGTGCAGGGATTGGCTGGCAGACCACTGCAATGCCACAGCCCTGTTAGTTGTGGCATAGCAGTGATTGGCCGCCCTGCACAGCGTCACCGAGTCTTTATAACTCCCGGCGCGCTGTGCTCGGCACACAGTCTTCCAGACAGTGAGTGTAGGGAGAGTGTCTGCTGCTGATTAGGGACAGATTTGCGGCCCTTACAGGTAGATCCGGAGCAGGGCTGCAAACTGCTGCTGCTGACCAGAACAGTCCTTCTCAGGACTAATCTAGGAGGATATAGGCAGGGTGATACAGATTGGAATCCAAGCTTTTCTGTGACCATTAGAGTCACCACACTCTTGTACTTACTACCTTAATACAGGTTAGGGACTAAAATCGTCTCCTGAAACCATTACAGTCACCAGACAGGTGTACGTACTACCTTAATACAGGTTAGGGAACTAAAATCCTAACTCTTGTCATCTCAACAGACACCAGACAGGTGTACGTACTACCTTAATACAGGTTAGGCACTAAAATCGTCTCCTGAAACCATTACAGTCACCAGACAGGTGTACGTACTACCTTAATACAGGTTAGGGAACTAAAATCCTAACTCTTGTCATCTCAACAGTCACCCCACTGTTGTACGTCATACCTTTATACAGGTTAGGGAACTAAATTCCTAACTCTTGTCATCTCAACAGTCACCACACTGTTGTACGTCATACCTTTTTACAGGTTAGGGAACTAAAATCCTAACTCTTGTCATCTCAACAGTCACCACACTGTTGTACGTCATACCTTTAAAGAGGTTAGGGAACTAAAATCCTAACTCTTGTCATCTCAACAGTCACCACACTGTTGTACGTCATACCTTTTTACAGGTTAGGGAACTAAAATACTAATCTCCTGTGACCTCAACAGTCACCACACTGTTGTACGTCATACCTTTATACAGGTTAGGGAACTGTAATCCTAACTCTTGTCATCTCAACAGTCACCACACTGTTGTACGTCATACCTTTATACAGGTTAGGGAACTAAATTCCTAACTCTTGTCATCTCAACAGTCACCACACTGTTGTATGTCATACCTTTTTACAGGTTAGGGAACTAAAATCCTAACTCTTGTCATCTCAACAGTCACCACACTGTTGTACGTCATACCTTTATACAGGTTAGGGAACTAAAATCCTAATCTCCTGTGACCTCAACAGTCACCAGACAGTTGTCGCTGTATACAGGCAAAATGCGCAAAGGCGTTGGCAAGGGCATTGGCAAGGAAAAAGGAAGTGGACGTGATGGTGGTGCAGGCAGAGGCCGAGGTTGTGTGCAAGCACTAATTTCGCAACAACAAAAGACTCTAAAAAGGCCATTTGCCACACCTGCCATGCCACTATCAGCAGGGGTACGAAAACTAGCAGCCTGACCACCACCAGCATGATCAGGCACATGTCAGCCAAGCACCCGACTCTGTGGGAAGTACCACAGAGTCGAGGAGCGGTGCGTGCTGATGTCTCTGCTACGTCTTCGCCTGTTGTGCATGCGAGCCAATCCCCTGTCCATGCTGGCCGCGAACAAGCCTCCGGCCCTGCACCTGAAGTTGCCCACGCACAAATTACACCACCATCAAGCACGTCCTTGTCCCAGCGCAGCGTTCAATTATCCATTCAGCTAACATTTGAACGCAGGCGCAAATACGCTGCTAATGCCCCACATGCCACAGTCCTGAATGATCACATTTCGCGACTCATAGCGCTAGAAATGTTGCCTTTCCGTCTGGTGGAGACGGACGCATTCCGCGACCTGATGGCGGCTGCTGTCCCACGTTACTCGGTCCCCAGCCGACACTATTTCTCCAGATGTGCATAGCATAACCACGTGTCCAACAGCATCACACGTGCCCTGAACAATGCTGTTTCAGCCAAAGTCCACCTAACCACAGACACGTGGACAAGTGCTTGTGGGCAAGGCCGCTACATCTCCTTGACGGCACACTGGATTAATATTGTGGAGGCTGGGACCCAGTCTGAGCGAGGGACGGAACACGTCCTTCCCACACCAAGGATAGCAGGCCCTACCTCTGTCAGGGTTTCACCAACACTCTACAGCTCCGGAATGTCATGCTCTTCAGCCTCCTCCTGCGCATCCTCATCCACTGTAACCTCCGCACCAGTCCCAAGCTGGAAGCACTGCAGCACTGCCTCTGCAAAGCGGCAACAGGCTGTGCGGAAGCTAGTCTGCATAGGGGACAAACCCCACAATGCAGAAGAGGTGTGGACAGCTCTGAAACAGCAGGCAGATCACTGGCTCACACCTCTGAACCTAAAGCCAGGAAAGGTCGTGTGTGACAATGGCCGGAACCTGGTGGCAGCTTTGAGGCGAGGGCAGCTGACGCATGTTCCATGCGTGGCCCGTGTGCTCAACCTGGTGGTTCAGAGGTTTGTGAAGTCATACCCGGAGGTGTCTGACCTGCTGGTAAAAGTTCGGCGTCTGTCTGCACATTTTCGCAAGTCACCTGCTGCTTCAGCCGGCCTTTCCAGCTTTCAGCGCCGTTTGCGTCTTCCGGCACACAGACTGGTGTGTGATGTCCCCACGCGTTGGAATTCAACGCTGCACATGTTGGTCAGGATATGTGAGCAGAAGAGGGCAGTTGTGGACTACCTGCATCACCTAAGCCGTCGGGAAGTGGGTCAAACTCCACACATAACACCTGAGGAGTGGAGATGGATGTCGGACCTATGCACCGTCCTCCAAAACTTTGAGGACTCCACCAAGATGGTGAGCGGCGATGACGCCATTATTAGCGTCACCATACCACTACTCTGCCTTCTAAAACGGTCTCTGCTGAAAATAAAAGAGGATGCATTGCAGGCCGAGCGCGATGACTTAGAGCAAGAAACTGTAGTGGGTGTGGGTGAAAACACACAGCCCAGCCTCATGTCATCACAACGTGTGGTGGAGGACTATGACGAGGAGGAGGAGGAGGATGAAGACATGGAGCAACTCTCAGGCCAAATTGGGGATATGACATGCACACTAGTCATACCCTCGATTCAGCGTGGCTGGCCAGAGGACAGGGGAGATGAGGAGGAGGAGGAGGAGGACAGCATGTTCAGTCATCGTGTTGGTCTGGATACTGAAGTGATGGCTGTTAAGAGTCTGGCGCACATGGCTGACTTTATGGTAAGCTGCCTGTCTCGTGACCCTCGCGTTCAGAACATCTTGGCCAACAATCAGTACTGGTTGGCAACACTCTTAGACCCACGCTACAAGGAGAACTTTATGTCTCTCATTCCTGAGGCGGAGAGGTCAGCCAAAATGCAGCAGTTCCACAGGACCATAGTCACGGAAGTTGGCAAATCATTCCCCTCACAAAACGCTAGCGGCATAGCTCAGGATTCGATGGACAACCAAGGCGTACGGCCGAGAGGGGCACAAGTCCAATCCGCCAGAGGCAGGGGAACTGTCTTTACGATGTGGGACAGTTTTCTCAGCCCCTCATGTACCACAGCCCCTGAGGTGCGGGGTAGTGCCACCAGAAATGCTAAGTTTGGGCAGATGCTGAAGGAGTACCTTGCAGATCGAACAACTGTACTGCGAGATTCCTCGGTGCCTTTCAATTATTGGGTCTCCAAGCTCGACACGTGGCATGAATTGGCTCTCTACGCCTTGGAAGTCCTGGCCTGCCCTGCCGCTAGCGTTTTATCAGAGCGTGTTTTCAGTGCTGCAGGTGGAATCATCACTGATAAACGCACCCGCCTGTCAACTGAAAATGCGGACAGGCTGACTCTGATCAAGATGAACAAGGGTTGGATTGGGCCAGACTTCACCACACCACCAGCAAATGACAACTGAATTAAATTTTGTTATTTGAATTTGACATGTACCTCCACTCACCCATGGGTACACACTTCCGGACTTTGGCTAATCGCTGGACTGCTCCTCCTTCTCCTCATGTGACACCATGATGACCGTTACAATACTTAGGCTCTTGTTTGAGGTATACCCGCAGTGGTAAATTTTTTAGCCCATTCTGTTAGAATGGGCATTACAACGACAGGAGACCCGCTAATTTTCAATGGGAAAAATGTTTTTAGGCACTCCTACACGTCTCTATCCAGGGACAAAGAGGAGCCTCCCAATTTTTGGCTGCCCTGACCAAAGGGCTATACTACAATACACCCAGTTCTTGTTAACAGGCCCTCCTGCACGTCTCTATCCAGGGACAAAGAGGAGCCTCCCAATTTTTGGCTGCCCTGACCAAAGGGCTATACTACAATACACCCACTTGAGGTTTACAGGCCCTAATACATGTCTGTAAGCATGGGTCATTGTTGAACCTCCCAATTTTTGGCTGCCCTGACCAAAGGGCTATACTACAATACACCCACTTGAGGTTTACAGGCCCTAATACATGTCTGTAAGCATGGGTCCTTGTTGAACCTCCCAATTTTTGGCTGCCCTGACCAAAGGGCTATACTACAATACACCCACTTGAGGGTTACAGGCTCTACTACATGTCTGTAAGCATGGGTCATTGTTGAACCTCCCAATTTTTGGCTGCCCTGACCAAAGGGCTATACTACAATACACCCACTTGAGGTTTACAGGCCCTAATACATGTCTGAAAGCATGGGTCATGTTGAACCTCCCAATTTTTGGCTGCCCTGACAAAAGGGCTATACCACAATACACCCACTTGAGGTTTACAGGCCCTAATACATGTCTGTAAGCATGGGTCATTGTTGAACCTCCCAATTTTTGGCTGCCCTGACCAAAGGGCTATACTACAATACACCCACTTGAGGTTTACAGGCCCTAATACATGTCTGTAAGCATGGGTCATTGTTGAACCTCCCAATTTTTGGCTGCCCTGACCAAAGGGCTATACTACAATACACCCACTTGAGGGTTACAGGCCCTACTACATGTCTGTAAGCATGGGTCATTGTTGAACCTCCCAATTTTTGGCTGCCCTGAACAAAGGGCTATACTACAATACACCCACTTGAGGTTTACAGGCCCTAATACATGTCTGAAAGCATGGGTCATTGTTGAACCTCCCAATTTTTGGCTGCCCTGACAAAAGGGCTATACCACAATACACCCACTTGAGGTTTACAGGCCCTAATACATGTCTGTAAGCATGGGTCATTGTTGAACCTCCCAATTTTTGGCTGCCCTGACCAAAGGGCTATACTACAATACACCCACTTGAGGTTTACAGGCCCTAATACATATCTGTAAGCATGGGTCATTGTTGAACCTCCCAATTTTTGGCTGCCCTGACCAAAGGGCTATACTACAATACACCCAATTGAGGGTTACAGGCCCTACTACATGTCTGTAAGCATGGGTCATTGTTGAACCTCCCAATTTTTGGCTGCCCTGAACAAAGGGCTATACTACAATACACCCACTTGAGGTTTACAGGCCCTAATACATGTCTGAAAGCATGGGTCATTGTTGAACCTCCCAATTTTTGGCTGCCCTGACAAAAGGGCTATACCACAATACACCCACTTGAGGTTTACAGGCCCTAATACATGTCTGTAAGCATGGGTCATTGTTGAACCTCCCAATTTTTGGCTGCGCTGACCAAAGGGCTATACTACAATACACCCACTTGAGGTTTACAGGCCCTAATACATGTCTGTAAGCATGGGTCATTGTTGAACCTCCCAATTTTTGGCTGCCCTGACCAAAGGGCTATACTACAATACACCCACTTGAGGGTTACAGGCCCTACTACATGTCTGTATGCATGGGTCATTGTTGACCCTCCCAATTTTTGGCTGCCCTGGCCAAAGGGCTATACTACAATACACCCAGTTCTTGTTTACAGGCCATCCTGCATGTCTGTATCCAGGGGCATTGGTGAACCTCCCAATTTTGGACTGCCCTGGCAAAGGAAGATACTACAATAGACCTAGTTCCTCAAAATGGGCACTTTATTTCTAGACAGGGCTTCATGTACGTCTCTTGTCAGGGTCATCGGAGTGTCGCACAATGTTTTCACGTAAAATCTTTCATGTAATAACAAAAAGTGACATACACCAGCTTTATCTCACTATTGGGTATGTGCCCTTAACATTTCCACCCTAAATATTCATTTTGGTGTCATTTTGGAAGGTTTTCTGGAGACTCCGTAAAATTGGCGTGAAACTCGGACAACATTGTTCACAGCTGTGACTTTTGAGTGAGAAATGCTTCCAGGGGTCTTCCCCATGGTGTTGCCATGTCATTTCAGCACTCTTCTGAGACTTTTGTGACATTTTTAGGGTTTTTCCATGCTGCCGGCAGTCATTTTATAAAAATACTCATGTCTCCCATAGGATAACATTGGGCTCGTTACTCGGGCCGAGTACACGAGTATCTCGGGATGCTCGGCCCGAGCTTCGAGCACCCGAGCATTTTAGTACTCGCTCATCACTAAAAATTACCCCTTAATTCAAGTGTTCTCTACCTCATATAGTTAATTTTTATTTATTAGGGTGCCTTTGCACCAGCGCCTCCCCGAAATCGCAGCAGACGCGGCGAAATAAAAACCAACCCGCGACCACCGCATAACGGCCGCACCCGCGGCAAAGCCGCGGCAAGCCCCACACAATGCACGGGTGGGCCACACCGCGGCTGCGGTTGCGGCGCGGTTGCGGCGGGCCCCGTGCGGTGTGGCCCACCCGTGCATTGTGTGGGGCTTGCTGCGGCTGTGCCGCAGGTGCGGCCGTTATGCGGTGGTCGCGGCGGATGCAGGTTTTTTTTTGGGTTTTTTTCGCCGCGTCTGCCGCGATTTCGGGGAGGCGCTGGTGCGAAGGCACCCTAATAAATAAAAATTAACTATATGAGGTAGAGAACACTTGAATTAAGGGGTAATTTTATATGATGAATGTATGTGTTTTTATATGATGAATGTGATTTTTTATTTTAATATTTGGTTTAATATATTTTTAATGTAATTTTAAAGTTATTATAATGTATCTCTGATGTATTTTAATGGATTTTAAGCATGAACTATAGATATTTAATAATATAGATTGTATGGCAGGTAAGGTTATTCAGGTATACACAGAAGATTAGGTCAACAGGGGTGTGGTAAGAGAGTGGAAGGAGAAGGAGTAGGAAGAAAAAAAAAAAAAAAAAAAAAACACACCCCCATGTACAATGATTAGTACAGAGATAGGATATAAGGGAAGTCTGATAGAGGTCCAGTATCCACTTGAGAAAGACGCATGTAGCGTCGAAACGCGTTGTGGGAGAAGGACCTGTACTGTGTTTATCGTAATAAACTAATAGGTAATGTCTACAAAAGCGTTCGGCTTGTTCCGTTATCCCTAGCGCTCATTTCTATATACCACATTTATTATTGCATTATGTTCCTTTCTCCCTTTGGGGAGAGTGGTGCGAGCAGCTCTGGGAGAGGACCTTGCTGAAGAAAACAGAAACCTGGCCCCTGCACGTGCACGGGACGGTGCACGTGTGAGAGACGGAGCACAGACCTGGGTGTAAAGGGGAGACAGGCAATAGATGAAGACAGGGATCCTGCATAAAAAAAATCTCACCTACTTGCGGTTAATCTAGTTGTGCAGAGGGCACAACCAACTTAGGTGAGTGAAACGTACAGTGTAACGGGAATTAATACCCCTAAATTTGCAGTGTGGCGCAACCATCTATTTGGATTTTTTTCCACATGGCTGGTGGGAGGTTTATTTATATGGCCATGTATATAAAGCTAAGTTGCCTAAATTTGTTCCAGTTTTTTCCTTAGCTGTTACATTGTTCCAGTTTTCACTATATGTTTTAGCAGAGTGACGGCTTTTTTGTTGCTATTATGTATTGTGTTGGCATGGTACCTGTGCACACTATTTAGGATGGAGTGCTGCAGAAGTTTTTCATAGAGATGCATAGAAAAATGACCTCTGGCGTGCTCGATGTAAGGCCGGAGACACACTAAGTGAGACGAATGCAAGATACATGCATGTCTTTCGCATGACTCACCTGGAATGGCCGCCAACTATCTGGAGAGGAGCGTGTCAGCGGCAGAGAAACACAAGCTGCTGATGCGCTCCCATCCAGATATGGTGGCTGTTCCGGATGAGTCATGCAAGACTAACATGAATATCTCGCATGTGTCTTGCTCAGTGTGTCTCTGTCTTAACACTGGAGCTGCTGGCAGGTCACTTCTCAGTCAGACCAACCGGAGCGCCACTGGAAAAGGATGAAGGGGATGGAGGAGTATGAGACAGGGTACAGGAAACTTAGTTTTAAAGCATCGGTGCAATAAAAAACCCACTGGAGTAGTATATTAAACACAACAGAATTTCCCCCCAAAGCAAACTGCTAGTAGTAT
Organism: Allobates femoralis; assembly: GCA_033576535.1. NCBI lineage: Eukaryota > Metazoa > Chordata > Amphibia > Anura > Aromobatidae > Allobates > Allobates femoralis. The sequence continues at coordinate 140,848,511 of JARQOC010000003.1, forward strand.
GGTTCACATGACTAATTTCTGATGGAAGTTTTTCTCCATAAAAAAAGATGAGAAAGGTCTTGAAAAAATGCCGTGTAAGACAATTGGTAAAGGGATATATGTCACCGGGCAGCACGGTAACTTAGTGTTTAGTACTGTGTGTTTGCCGTAGGTTTCCTCCCACACACCATAGACATACTGATAGGGAACTTAGCTTGTGAGCCCCAATGGGGACAGTGTTGATAATCTCTGTTGAGCGCTATGGTGTTAATGCTACTATATAAGTGAGCAAAATAAATATTTTGATAATTAGGTTGCAGATGAATGCTAAACCCTTTTAGGCACACTTATATCTGTGGCTTTTATGATAAGTTAATAGACCAAAAAGTCAATAGACCAATGAGTTAATAGAAAACACTTCCAGAGTCTTACAAGCTTTTATGCAGAACATCCCAGGTGCTGAGGTACATATCATATCATAAAATGGCTGATTACACCTGGAATCCGAGAAAACCACAATGTTATCACGATGAAGGCTATTTCCCATTATACGATACTGGTACAGGCGGTGGAGGGCTATGCTGTAATTACTTTTGAATATTTTAGTAATTATGCTTAGCATCAGAATGGATTTGGCAAAGACTATTGGAAATTACTGCTGCCAATGTAGACTAAATAATATGTATGATGGGTGCCACATGTTACAATAATCTTTGAACTCGGCATATAAACATTTGGGTAATTATAAACCTCTAACAGGTATAATGTAAATTATTTGGCAGATACAAGTGCTGCTCTAGCTCTCCACTCACTCCCTTATGAGTCAATGGAGGATACAATCTAATATTATTTATTCTAAACAATTGCTTCTCCTAATGCTGGAAGCAATTATAAACTCTCAATGGCTTTTTAATATCACTTGATTGGTGCTGTTATGCAACATCATGCTTACGGCTTTCATTTTGCATGGGCCATAACTTTGTAAAATAGATTGGAACAATATTCTGGGCGCATTAACAAATCCATTCAGGTCGTTTTACTTCTCTTTTTAATTTATTTTGTCTTTGAAAACTTTTCAGTATTAAAGAAAAGCAGATGTAATTCTGCAGACTAGAAGCTACATGTTACAGTAAAGGGGTTGTCCGGTCTTAGTGTACAAGTCTGCAATCACTTTAAGTGACTGCAGCCTGGTGAATCCTCACAGTGCGTATACTGCGTGCTAAGAGGATTGTCCAATGGCGACATCGGGCGGTTAATGCAAGTGTATTGAGTGAAAACGGGCGCATCTAGTTGTAGTATGGCCGAAAGTATTAAAATTGCATACTTGCAGGTACATGACCACCCTCTCCCGGCATTGGCACAAAAAATCATGCTGTGAGGATTCACAAATCTGCAGTCATACAGAATGACTACAGACTTCCATCCTAACCCCTTTAAGAGCATCAACCAATCCAATGGAATTCTGGAATATGCATATTTTGATAAAGATTTTTTTCATGTTTTGTAAATTATATTTATTACGGTGGTCGTGATGATCAGATGTTTATCTGATATTTAACAGCATTTATTTTAAGGATAGGGACAATCAATTGTGACTGCACACTCCCATGGTCATAGATTTATTATAGAGCTCTAAAAGATTCATATAAACCCCTATGCAGTTAGCTTCCCTTAATGATGAATGAAGGCAAGCTGAATTGTAGCAGAGAATTTAATGGGAATCTGTCAGGAATGTCATTGTCACCAAACTCATTACAATGCTATGTAGGGTAAAAGTTTACACATATTTTCGTACTTGCAAATAAATAATTAATCAATGGGTGCTGTTGTCTGTGATATGCTGGTGTAGGGCAGACAAAGCTTGTTTCGAGAAGTAGTGAATACTGGGCTGCAATGGCCGTCAGCTTTCAAAAACTCACTGTATCCACTGTGACGACATGGACTCTTTCAATGCATAGCATGGGTTAAGTTTCTTAACTTTTAGTCAGACATGATGTTATTTTGTTGATTACTTGTGATATGCCACTCATTGTTTCCGCAAGAGTTATAGGAGCCTGCTAGTGTTTAAAGTTTGTAATGTAATTATCTCACCCCTTTGTCAGGGAAGGTGAGAAACTCAAAGACAGATAAGGATGTGAACCTTTTATTCCCTAAAGATGTGTATTACTGATTCTATGTAAATTAATTCAGCCACCATTGTTTGTTGTTATGATGGAAGACTGGATGGGCCTCACTTTGGCCCCTCTCTGCCCACATCATTTAAATGAACATTGTCCAGGCAGCTTGAAATCTAGCCAATGAGAGCACAGTCTTATTCCACCAATCATGAAGTCCCCAATATCCTGCAATGAGTGCTCAGGTATATAAGGAGGACTGTTTATTTTGATCAGCAGACTTGATACATGCTGCTAATCTAGGATCTACGGATCCCATTGGCAGGCCATAATCCCAGGCCTAGGCACTTCAGTGCTGACCAAGGGGATCAGAACCTTGATTATATCACCACATGGACTTCAGCATCGAATGTTAGGATTTGACTGGGATATCAAAGGCTACATAAGGAAGCAATACAGGTTGGGACAATCCAGTCACCTAGCTACAGACTTTGCTGTGCTGGCTCAGCTTCCTAAATCTGGCATTATTCCTTTCTCGGTGGGTGCCTGCCAAAAGCAGGGTTCTGCTGGTTTGGAGTAAGTAGCCCTGGAAGCTCCGAGGGCACAAATATTCTAATCCTTGGTGAGCCAGTGGAAGGGTGAGACTGCTGCCTTTTACATTGTGCGTTTTGCTAGTTATGTGTTATATGCTTTTAACTGTGTGGGGATGCAATAAAGCCTTAATATTGTGGTTCCCTCACCCTGTGTTGTCTGAGTAGTGTTCCACCCACGGATAAGGAGCTTGGGCGTTCAGTTGGGATGAGCCCTGGTCCATGTTGTCTTTTGAAAAGGCGTCTGGGTCAGCGGACTAGAGCACCCACTGACCCCCGTGTTTCAACATCCACCACGCGTAAAGGCAGCATTTCCATTTACCAACAAATGGGAGATGGTGAAGTTCAAGCTCTTTGCATTGGGATGTGTAGGAGGATATATTCTGACTATAACTGTGGGACCAAGGGCTGGATGCTGTAATAAGACAGGGTGGAGAAGGCCAAACACAGCCTAGGGGAAACTTAAGGATTTGGCAGTCACTGCTTTGAGGTCAAACACTGTCTTTTTAGGGGAAATTGAAGGATTGGGCAATCACTGCTTTGAGGCCAAACACAGCCTTTTTAGAGGAAGCGTAAAGATTTGGCAATCACTTGTATGCAAAAAGCTCAGCTTTGGTAATGCACACAGATTTGGTAATCACACCTATTCTCAGCAAAAAAATGCTTATGTCCGGAACGCCCTCCTATCCTATCTAAGAAGTAATCAAGTAGCTAGCTATCTTTTTGTATAGCACAGATAGAGCAGCATTGTCACTAAGCAGTAGCAGTCGAAACATTGTGGCGCCACCAAGTGGCCGCTTCTTATATCCGAGGGACAAGTGACTGGACCGCCAATGACACAAGCCAGCCCATGACACAAACCGTTGTGTCTACAACTTGTGGATTTTTTATGTGCCCTGATTGACTTGCGGCCAGGAACATCCACACAGACGTGCCAGAAAAAAAATGGAGTCTGATGCTACTTTGACCTCTCCCTAACCCCATCCCTTCAGCAAAAATGTCCCACCCGCTATCCTACACAAATATAAGGTAGAAGAAAAGCATCACTTAAACATAGCAATGCTTTTTTCTATCTGATCAGTAAACGAGCAAAGCCGCGTTTGACATTTTTTTTTTGTAAATTGCTCACGTTTTAAATCTCAGACTGAATTGTCAATGTTTGTGCCGAATTTGAAAGTGGCAAACATGTTCGAGGAAAGTTCGCTCATCTCTAGACGACAGGTAATTAACCTGGACTGCAAAAGACTGTAGATTTCTGTGTGCATTTCAAGCTGTGAATTTGCAGCATTTACAGCATAATACATCTGCCTGTATCATTAAAAAATGTGTGGGGATTAGGAATGAGAGAGCATGCTCGCCGGTACTCGGTGCTCACCCGAGCATCTCAGTACTCGGGATGCTCAACGCTCGCAGAGTATCGGTGAGATGCTTGGCTCTCCCTCCCTGCATGTTGGCGCTCTTTACAGAGCCAGCCCACATGCAGGGATTGGCTGCCACACACTGTGATGCCACAGCCATGTTGGTTGTGGCATTACAGTGATTGGCTGGCTGTACAGCGTCATCGGGTCTACATCAGACCTTACCGCGCTGCTGGTTTAAATGATCAGCTGATGCTGTCAGGTGATCACTTAAACCAGCTGAGCGGTAAAAAGCCAGCTTTTTACCTGGACTTAGACGATCAGTTGATGCTGTCAGGTGACAGCATCAGCTGATTAGCGGCAGAAACAAAAGTCGAGAGGATGTGTCTCCAGAGAGGTAAGTATGTTTTTTTTTCTACTGATACATCAGCTGATTGTTTTAACCGGCTTTTAAACAATCAGCTGATGTGTCATCTCATTCAGGTCCTTGAACCTGATATTGATCATCTGATCGGTTTGCTCCCACTGCATTTTCTATTGCCAGCTGAGGACAACCCATGCAGCTAATGGCCGCTAACCCCGGATCCAATATCATCTGATTGGTTTGCCGGCTGGCAAACCGATCAGATGATCAATATCAGGTTCAAGAACCTGAATGAGATGACACATCAGCTAATTGTTTAAAAGCCGGTTAAAATAATCAGCTGATGTACAGTATCAGTAGAAAAGAAATGCATACTCACCTCTCTGCAGACACATCCTCTCGGCTTCAGGATCTACCAGTAATCAGCTGATGCTGTCACCTGATGGCATCAGCTGCTCGCCCAAGTCCCGGTAAAATGCCGGCTTTTTACTACTCAGACGGTTTAAATCATCACCTGACAGCATCATCTGATCATCTAAACCGGCCAGGCATGAAAAACCCAGCAAATAATTATCACCACGGCAAATGATGTCAGCGACTGCGTGCGGGAGAATTTTCCCACATACTGGATGTCTGTTTTATTTCACTTTTTGACAATGGGGTTAGTAATGGGGTTGTCTTATAGACTCCATTACTAACCTGGGCTTGATGTCACCTGGCATAATAAGGTGACATCAACCCCAACCCCATAACCCCGCTGCCACTGCAATAGGGCAGTATGGCAGAGCGAGGCTAAGTACCAGATTTGGCACGTCCCATGGATGCACCATTTCTGGGACGTCTGAGGGCTTTTGTTTTTAGCCTTGGCGTAGGACAATATTCTTGGTCCCTTCCCAGGCTATTAATACTAGCCCCCAGGTGTCTCCTTAGCCTTTGCTAGCTGTTAAAATAGGGGGGACCCAGGGGCATAACTACAACAGGTGCAGGGGTTGCGATCGCACCTGGGCCTTGCAGCCTAGGGGGGCCCCAAAAGTCCTTTTGGCCCATAGATAAAACTAATATTATTAAAGACTTGCAATAATTGGGGGCCCCGTTGGAGCTTTCGCATTGGGGCCTGTGGGCCTGAATTTACGCCACTGGGAGGACCACACGCCATTTTTTTGGGGGGTGCCCCATTTTAATAGCCAGTAAAGGCTAAATATTAATCTGGGGGCTGATATTGATAGCCTGGGAAGCTCCCTGGGTTTAACCCCCTTCCCAGGTTTCTAACATTGGCCCCTGTTGTCTGCTTAGCCTTAACTAGACTTGAAATTTACGGGGAACCCCATGCCGATTTTTTTTAAATTTTTATTGTTTGAACAAAAATACACCAACACTGTCTTGCAAGTGAATATGAGCCCTTGATCTGATTTTGTCCGCTTTTTCACCGTGCACAAAATCAGAGACTGCAGCAGTTTTGGGCTCCGGTGAAAAAAATCGGACAGTCCTGAATCCGTGGCGATCCAGTGCCTATAATATGGGAGTCTATGGGCGCAAGGTCTGTGAAAAAAATCGGATCGTTTCCCGGATCTGATTTTTTGCACAAAGCATGCTTGGAAATCCTGCCGTGCTCCTTCAGAACCATAGACAGCAGCAGCAAACGAATACTGCTAAAAATAATAAAAGTGGCGTAATACTCAGACAGCATTGTTCACAGCAGTGACCTGAGAGTCAGAAATGCTTACAGGGGTCTTCCCATGTTGTTCCCATGTAATTTGAGCACTGTTCTTATACATTTGTGACATTTTATGCTGTCTGCAGACCGCCGGGTTGCCGCCAGCAAAATGCTCGAGTTTCCCCATAGGTTAACATTGGGCTCAGTGCTCATGTCGAGGACCCAAGCAATTCAATATGGTCGACCCAAGCATCGAGCACCCGAGCATTTTACTGCTTGCCCATCACTAGTGATAATCAAAGGGCATCATTTTTGTTGCAAGATTTACAATGGAAAAAAGACTCAATCTGTAGCTAAATGCTGATAAGTCAAGTCACATTTGCAACACAGTGCAAAGCATTTATGCAGATGGAGAAAAATGAGACAATGTAAGAATGCTTTCAAAAAGAGAAAATTGTTTATTTTTATTTATAAAATTAAAATTAAATGAACAAAAGACAGCCTAAATCAAATTGATTTTAGTTGTGCAAATCTTTTGTCTCTGTAGTAATTCCAGAGACTCGATGATGGTGAGGTCAGGGCTTTCTAGTGGCCATTTCATCGCTTCCAGGGCTGCTGTTCTACTATACACAGAACATAGTTCTTAAAGTGGACTTGTCACAGTTTGAGCATGTTAAACTGACTATATCATGGATCGCAGCTGTAGAGCTGAGTAAAACATTGCTTTTATTTTTTCATTTCTATTTTCTGATATATTACAAAAGTTAGAATCACAAAAAACAGTCAACAAACGTGTAAAAAATACTCTGTTGTAAAAAAATTCAGTAAAAAGCAAGTGATGCTGAAAAGTAAATACAGGTATTAGTTGATACGCTTTTTGCAAAAAATGTATACTAAGCTGCTCTACCAACTTCAAGGTAACCCGTATCAGAGCAGTCCCTATCTGATGTTTAAAACCTGGCATGTGTTTGGTCCTAAAATGAGCAGGATCCAAACAGTCAATGTCTGACTTGGACTGACTGCAGAACAGCTTTTTATGTGCAGAGTTCAAAGGGAGGGATGGGACACACCCAATCTTGCAGAAACAAGGAATAATTTAGACAAAAACTAATGAACCATGCACACAGTGAACATGTCTGTAGGACAGTGTTCACACCACCAAAAGACTGCATCACAAAACAGTTCACACACGTGTAAAAAAATTCAGCAAAAGCAAGTGCTGCTGAAAAGTAAAATACAGGGTGTTTAGTTTTGTCTACATTACAAAAGTTAGTAAGTTTCAATTCTAATTTATATCATGGTCAACTGGGGTTAGCAGACATTTATATATGGAGGTACACCTGTGGGTGGTTCTCCAAGATATTTAAGCAACTTAGCTCCTCAAAAACTATGTTCAAGTGACTGTTAGTTCACCTGATGAGGTAGGGCCTCCAGCTCAAGGTCCAGGTGGGTGCACAGACTAAGGGTGACGATGCAGCAGACAGATGATGTACGTGGAATAGGTAGCAAAGGTACTGGAAACAGTAGGCAGACAAATAATGGAAAGCAGGAAGCAAAGGTACTGGAGTCCAAGTGGACATGATACTAGAAAGCAGGTGCAGATCAGTAGGAGACAGGTGACGGAACAGACAGAACTCAGGAGTACAGAAAATCTTAATACAAAGACACAGTGTGTTGTTCTGAGCTTTATAGGCCCACGAGTAGAAATTGTTTAAGCGGTTCTTCAGTAAGCGCTGAGATTACCGAATACAATTATCTCCAATCTCTATCTTTATTCTTAAAAGATGATGCTCCAAACTCCAACCCATAATGTTTCGACGTGGCAAACAGTCTTCCTCAAGCGTATCCGCTTGAGGAAGACGTGTTTGCCACGTCGAAACATGTTGTGGGTTGGAGTTTGGAGCATCATCTTTTAAAGAATAAAGATAGAGATTGGAGATAATTGTGTTCGTGTAATCTCAGCGCTCTACCGAAGAACCGCTTAAACAATTTCTACTCGTATACATCTCCCTTCGGGGAAAGCGGTCTAACAGAGCTGCAGAGGGAAAGGACCTGATTGACGCCGTCCGGCCTGACCTTGGAGTGAGCACTTGATCGGCACATGATCGGAAGCTGAGAGGATCTAGGACACGGAAGATATACAGGTCCGAGGCTGGCAGCCTGAGCCTTAACACACGCCCACATTCTGGTTGTGCGGAACTGGCACAACCATAAAAGGTTAGTTGATCCCTAAGTGCAACCTTATAATAGCAGGATAAGTCCACAGGTGGCGCAACACATTTTTTTCTTTTCTGTTATATAGGCCCAGGCAGACAATTATATGGAATCACGTTGGGTCACCTGCAAAGGAAGAAGTACAGCACAACAGATTTCAGCCGACCACACAGAGGACCCAAACCCAGATCTGGGTCAGGTGTATAACATTGACCTATAGGAACTGGTGCTTTGATTCTATTTTTAAGAAATATTTCTATTTTTTTCACTTTAACAAACACCTAGTAACACTTTTATTTTCAACACCTCCTCACTTGACATCATTTTCAGTACTGTATGTAAAGTTATTTTTCCTTTTTAAAAAAAAATATTTAAAGCTATTTTCCTTTTCTATTGTCATTTTCATTTTAACTTCAAGTGACATCGATGTTTTATCTTTGTTAAAAATATACTTTTCTTGGCTTCTGACTTTTTTTGTGATTAACTGCAGATCGAATTCATAATCTTTCATGGATTTTCACTTCTAACCTGTTGAAGCTTGAGCTCTTTCATTTTTCATTCTCAATACTGTGCGTTGATTACAGTTAAATTACTTACTGCGCTCTCTGTATAACTTTCTATTCTTTAACAACCCTCCTTCAGCACTCTTTGTTACATTTTTGCAGCCTTACTTAAAGAAAAATCAATGTCTGTGTCACGTTCTTATATGATCACATTTAGCTTAGGTGCTATTAGTAGACTAAATATTTTATTTAAGAACTAAAATGTTTAAAAAGAACATTAAAGACAAGTTCATTTATATCAAGAAAATAAGGAAAGTTTAAATGTTGTTACTTTTTAAAATCTGTTCTTTTTTAAGGATTCTCACAGCTGGTTTGTAAAAATCAGACTTGAATTATATATTAATTAAAGATTTTGACAAAGTGTTAGGGTTAAAAAAGTAGAGTTTTTTTCTTTTAAGTTCTTCAAAAATAGCTCCATGAGTTGTGTTTAGTTTTCCACTTAAGCCCCATTTATAAAGTGGAACTGAGGCACATTGTTAAAGGGGAACTCCAGTGAAAGAAAACTTTTTAGTACAGTTCCTGCCCTGCTACATGATGAAGCAGAGTTGTACACTGGAGTTCTAGGATCTATAGATCTCTTATAAATTGATAAAATCATACCTGCTCCTCAGCTATGACCCCCACCTCATGGGACAGAGAATTTTCAGCCTGACAGTCTCATGCTGCTGATGAGAAGAGGAGATGTGTTGGGGGTGTGGATGCTTGGAGCTGCAGGATCATCTACATTCCAGTCCCCATACATTTCTGTACAGGGAGGAGGCATGGCCACCAACCCCATGCTCACACATACAATCCTGTCCCTGATATACCATCCAATGTTACAGGGAGGTCCAGACTTGAAATAGCAATCATGTCACCAAGCAGAAAGAAATACATGATGTTATCCTCTGCTGTATGATAATGCATAATGTGTACAGTTATTGCGAGGCTGAGAGCACAGGCCAAGCATTACATTGATCGATTCAGCTCTGCATGGTCTCTCCTCCCCCATATCTTCCTATCCCTCCAACTTTCAATGGATCATCATTACTCACTGGAATGTAGGATGATCCTGCAGCTTCCAGGGTCCACACCCCCGACACACCTCCTGTTCTCTGGTCCTGCATGAAGCTCTCAATTTTCTGTCCCATGAGGGGGGGACATCAATGGAGCAGGTATGAATTTATTGATTTATAAGTGATCTATAGATCCAAGAACTTCAGTGAACAGCTCTGCTTCATCATGTAGCAGGGCAGGGACTGTACTAAAAAAAATTATCTCCCCAGAGTTCTCCTTTAAACCCTACTGATGGACAAATTTAAGAAAGCTAATATGCTTTCCTAATCAAAAAAAGTATGAGGGACATAAAATCAGAAACTTCACCATAAACAGCCAAGGTCAGATACCAAATGCACTTAGCAGGATGCCACAGGCCCCAATGATAGAGGAAACACAAGTGCACAATACCGATGCCACATTCACTCTCAATATGCCATGATATGGGGAAGGTGATTGGGGGTATTTTAGATGCACACAGATGAGGTTTCCATAGGGTATCAGTCACACAAGCAAACATGATGCAGAATGTCTGAATGCAAGCTATTGATCATGCCCATACTTTTAGATCAGGTGGGCTGCCCAGCATTGTATACATGCACTTCACAGGATTGACTCCCCAAAAGGGCCTTATTGCATCCTGCAGAAAGTGTGAGGTATTGGTAGATATTTTTGGCCAAAACACGCAAGCTTGTAAGCCACGTCAAGGCTCCTCGCACTTATGAGTCCCTATCAATATATTCCGAAAAAAAACCTATAAGAACATAAAATCAGAAAAATCACCATAAACAGCCAAGGTCAGATACACAATTATGCACTCTGCAGGATGCCACAGGCCCCAATGATAGAGACAACACAAGTGCATAATACCGATGCAGCCATAATTCTCAATCTGCCATGACATGGAGAAAATGATTGGTGGTATTGGCTGTTAATGGTGAGTTTTATGCTTTCCTGATGTTTAACAACCCTATAAATGATTCAAGGGTTTGTACAATATTTTTAATAATGTAGCAAGACAAAAATATTAGGAACCAACAATTGAATAGTGTTCTTTAATTAAATAAGACCCCCTTCAGTTTCAGTACATAGGGTACCAGTGTCTGCAGTGGTGGACCTTCAGCCAGGAAGGGGGGGGGGGGGGCTGGCAGCTTTAGGGAGCAAGGGGGGGTGTGCGAGCAGGAGGAAATTGCTTGCGGCTCTTACCTGCGCCGAGCCACGCATTGTAGATCTGGGAGCCGGGGATGGAGAGGAGGGGCGGGAACAGCCAAGGGAAGCAGGAAGCTTCCCTCAGTTAACCTCCTCTCCTCTGAAATAGGGTCAGGGGGGCCCCCTACAGGTGCTTGAGGGGCCCCCTACAAGGTCGGGGCCCTGGTGCAGCTGAACCAGCTTCACCACGGTAGTTCCGCCCCTGAGTTTCTGCTCAAAGGATGATCTATAAAGTCAAGCAGGATTTGTTTAACAGTCCTTTTCCCCTCTTTGCTAAAGGTGCCAATGCAGTCTACATATTGTGTCATTTTATTTTGGGTCACATAAAAAGATTTACCGTAATCAGATGATGAATAAGTGTTTACTGTTTTGGCCAAACACTGTTTACTATGATCAAGAACAATCATTTGTACAAAGACTTATTTTGTCAATACTTGTCTGCTTTAAGAGTAGTGACACCCTCATAATAATCTATCAGGAGTAAGAAAATGAATCTATTTCTAGTGTCTAAGCTTATTTTCATGGTGCACATCGTGGCTCCAAGATTCAACAGATCAATTCATAATACTCTATGGGCCAGATTGATGTTATGCTGTACACGCCAAACTTAATAGTTATATGTTTTTGTGTATGATTCACGAAATTCATTAAGAGGCGGATAGAACTTAATAAATTGGTGCATCTTCTCAGTGGTGTGTGCTTCGTTGTACCTTTGCCATAGATGTTACTTCAGTCAGGGGCCAGAGTAACATTCCTAGTATGAAAATGGCAGCCGCTATTGAATGAGTTTGATGGGCAGGTGTTGACACACTCTGGCCCCCTCCCAAGCCCCTCTCCATTTAGCAGAGCTGCCCAAAACTGTCATGAAAATGCCACTTTGATTAATTGAGCCATATGTTCCCTGCAGAAGCAAAACCTATGGTAAAATGAGTAATGATAAACATAATAACTAGAGTTAAGCAAACATATTTGCAGGAACCTGATTCAAGGCCAAGGTGGTAGTCTGCAATTGCCACACCAGGGTCCTGCAAACCTCATTTTACCTGCTGGTATCTCTAGCACCCCTTATGATAAGTAGGCCCAGCACAAAATCATGCATTCATCAAACCGCAGGGATTACATCATACTGCAATGATGAAGGCCTACTAATGAGAAGAAGCGTAAAGGATGCTAGCAGGTAAGAGGAAGCTTTCAAGGCAGTGGTTTATCATCATCATGGACTAATGACATGGCCTGTAGACTGGAGTCCTTCAATATATTCTCCTCAACTCTAATCATGACTGTTTTCACAATTGATATTAGTTTATCATATGCATTGACACCTTACATCTTGCACTTGAGAGATCTGAGATAGATTTCCTTTACTTGCTCTTTAGCTAGTTATTCTTCAAGTAATGTACTCCTTTGACTTTTGTCTGTTATATGAATAGATTTTTATCAAAGTGCTATGATGAATTGTGCTTCTCATCCTCATTTTGTAATTGATAAAATGATGAAAGAACTTGACAAAAGAGTTCTCATCAATATTTTATATCTGCTAGTTTTCACTTATTCTTCTATTCATTTTAGTTGTCAACCTACAAGTCAAGGGTTATGGAACCAAGAAGTTACACAAGCAGCTTCTCGCTAAAATCAGAACATAGAAATCTGTACTTATTTCACTTACATATGTGCATCAAATATTTCATATATTTGTTGGAAAAAAAATGTTTTTTTTATGTACTTCCTTATTTTGGGATATAGTTTGCTATATGAGATAGAAAGCATGTCATACATTACATGTAGGTTCAAATAACACACTGACTGAGTAGATATTTTCATTAAATTCTTATTGGTAAGGGTTTTACATTGTGGAAGATGTACAGTTTATATGCTATGATTCAATAATTTTGCAGCCAAGCTTGTAAAATCTGGGTCCAGATGTTCGGGCTAACCCAATGAGATGGATCCACAGGACAGTGTAATACATGGAACAAGGGCGAATGGCTAAGTGTCAGGACATGGACAATGGGCTATGCTGGACAGCAGTCAAGCAATCGGAGCAGGGCACACGGGAAGCCACAGTGTTAGGAGTGTAGGCAACTTAAAAGAGCAGATGAAGGGTTAAACAAATAACCTGAACTAGGGTGCAGATGAATGTTGAAAAAACCAAAGAAGTTGAGATGATTGCACCTTAACATAAACAGACCCTAAATATCAATGTGGGATGAATACAAAGAAAATGGGTGAATCAGTCCAAAGTGTATTTAATGCATGCTAAAGAATGAACAGACATTTTAAAAAATGATTGCAACTATAGGAATTAGTTGGTGGCAAACTCCAATTGAACACAACACCGTCTGAATACTCGGACACCACATGTGTCTACATTGACCTTAAAAGGCCTTGGATGATAACATGGGTAGAGCTTGACCTTGGAGTCATGAAAGGTGCATAACAACTGACGTATATTCAAGTCATGTTTTATTGATGGTAAGCACAGCTATTGCTGATATAGACATGATTGATTTGCAATTGTGTGTTTAATATCTATTCTAATATAAGCAAGGTCACTAGTGCCTGCCAAGCACTTCATCTCACTGTCATAAAAATAACATGAATAACTCATGCACCACAAGAACGTAATCAGAGCAGTCTTTGACTGTAAAAAAAAATGGTTTAATTACTAGTATGCAAAGATCTTGAAAATTCATGGCAATTGAAACCCATGATATTGGCATACTTGCTGTATCACGGACTGAAAGTAAGTGAGCGTGACCAGCTTAGTTGGTGGGCATGATACCTAGCTTGGTGGGCGTGGCATTGTATCGTCTACCCATTTAATGCCCTTCGGCCAGTCGATTCCGCTGACTGAGCCTGGTCACCATGCCCCCCCCAACTGATTCCATCCCCTGATTAAAGGAATAACTTGGTGTATAAGGACGTATTGGGGGAGTCTTTAAACTAATAAACAATTTTTCTTTGTGTCTGTCTTTTTTAACTCTACACTTACTATGAGAGTGATGAAGCTTCAGAATTCATCAGTATCAGCCAAACAACATAGTATATTTGGTGTGTTTAGGCTAGGAAGGGATAATAACCATGTCTTTTCCCGCCATTATAATACCAGCCTCAAGCTGTCTCCTTTACCTTGGCTGGTAAATAAAAATAGGGCAGAGTCCACTTTTTTCTTTGTTTCTGTCTTTTTTAACTCTACACTTACTATGTGAGTGATGAAGCTTCAGAATTCATCTAATTTGTGTGCCAATTTGGTATATTTTATATATTTAAGATAGGAAGGGATAATAACCATGGCTTTTCCCACCATGATAATATCAGCCTCAGGCCATCTGCTTTAAATTGGCTGGTTAATAAATATAGGGCAGAGTCCAAAGGCGTGAGATCCCTTTTATTTTTAATCAGCCAAGGTAAAGCAGACAGCTAAAGGTTGCTATCTGTTTCCCCTGTACTAGTTATCAAAAATGAGTGGGAGCCCACATAATATTTTTCGTTTTACTTATTTCATATCCCGAAGCTTGTAGGAAAATTGCTCCAATTTTTCTTCCTTTTACAGCCCCCTAGACCTCATTATGACCATTTTACAGGAATTCGGGACCCTAATGACTTGTATGGGGCTCGAGGTTGGATTTGGATCAAGTCCAGGTCCCAAACTGAACTTAAGTCCAGCCAAACTTGGTGAACCCAAACATCCACGGGTCCATTCCTCACTAGCTTTAAGGTCTCTAATCCTAAGGTAAGATTTTTGGATAGTGAGGTGATAAGGGTGTTGAAGTAGGCTAGTTTGGAGAGTTGTATGTTTTATGCATAAACTTAAATTGGCTAAAGAATTGTTCTATGTGTAGGAGATTCAGCTTCATCCACTTTGCAGTGTTTCATTAAATAGTTTCATAGCAATCAGGACATGAGATGGAAGAGATTGGGTCCAAGTATGACTGCAAAGTATTTATAAGTTTCAGGGTATTAATGGCACATATATTCCAATGAGCGTGGAAATTGAGGGTGTTCTGAGTTAGGTAGCAGTTTTTCACAGTGAATCAAAGTAGTTTGTTGTCAGGGTGCAGGAAAGGGGCATTAGTAAAATTGCACACTGATCACAGCTGGGAAATATCAGGTGCAGCGTATTCTCATTTTCAAGTGTAGGAGACAGAGTACAATGTGAAAGGCCAAAAGAGGAGGTTAGGATACAGATAAAAGATGAGTGGAAGATGGGGAGAGGGGATCATCAATAAGGATGTTAAGATCCCCCAATATGAGAGTCACAGGCTACAAAGTGTGGAAGCCAAGTGGCAAAGTGATCAAGGAGCAAATGGGAGGGGGGAAATTTAGAAGGCAATACACAACTGCCTCATACAAAGAGGAGGACATGTACAGTCTGAAAGTGTGGACCTCAAAAGAAGAGAAGATAAGTCAAGGTACTGGGGGATAACCTAAAAAGCACATTTTGTTGACAGGAGCAGACCAACACCTCCACATGGTCTGTTTTCAGGTGTACTGGTATGTGAACATTTTAGGCCACCATATGAGAGAGGAGCAGTAGTGGTGTTGTCCAACTACAGGATCCAGGATGTTTTAGAATTGTTCAGACATTTATAGTCTATAATGAATATAGAAGTAGTATAAAGTAGTTTAAAAAGGTTTTCGGACTTCAGAAAGCAATAAGTGGTCATTTAATCATTCTCCAATTGAAGGGATTGGACTAAGGTCATTAGAACCTGGCCCTGAAGACACCATGTTGTATTATAGCAGTGTGAACTGTATTATATGTCCATGTATATATTATGATGATTTGATTTGTAGAAAATAAGGTGATATGTAACGTAGCACTCTATAGCAATGTAAAAAATAGGTATAGTGAATGCTAGTGTATATGTATAGTTGTAGTAAGACAGCTTGTTCAGCTACTAAGGTTGTACCACAAACAATTGTAAATTTTAATGAATAGATCTTATAATAAAAGTAAGTTCCACAATCGGATGTTTTAAAAATTAGAGAGTATACAGACGTTACAGCTGCAGATCACAGTTGATTCTTTCTGTGATGTAAAACAAGTTTTTAAACAGGCAATGAAATGTTTTTCATAACAAAACGAATCAGCTGTGATCCCCGACTACAATGTCTGTATTCTCTCTTCCTCCCCTGCCCAGGTGATGTGGCATATCCAACCTGTTTCTGTATGGTTGAACAATTACATTACACAGGGGCACATTTATAAGAATACTTTGGAACAGGAATTTTTTTTTAACACATCCAATTGAGGAACTTATTTTTATTCTAAGATCAATTAATTAAAATGTACAATTGTTCATACCGTAGTAAGCCCTTTAGGCTGTGTGATCAGCCCACTGGGAATGGAGGTAGCCTCTAGGCTTAGAGAGGAGACTCCATGTTAGTTTAGTTAGTTGAATAGTTGTAGCAGTAGTGTCAAATCAAGTCATGTAAATACCTTAGGTCACAGGTAAGACGGTGGCTGTGGCAAGTGTTACTCCAACATCAATGGACAGAGGAAACAAAGTTTCTGGGAAGGACTCGAAAAGTCACACGCATAGAGAATTAGCTTTGTCCCCGTTATCAGTTTTGGGCTCGAAATAGGTTCACCATGTCATTGGACTAACTCCAGTGGTGTGTATCCACTGGAGGAAGCTTGGCAGTGACCTGGGTGAACAGGCCAACATAGCAATTGACGTTAGATGAGGAGAATCCGGTCAATGGTCATAACCATTAACCCCTTCCCAACCTATGATGTTGTACAACGTCATGGGACGGTAAGGGGGGTTTGATGTGAGCTCCGGCGTGGCGCTCACATCAAACACCCGACATCTCAGCTGATCTCATCCGGGATCCGATCGGCGCTCATAACACCTTGGATCCCGCTATCAATCACTGACAGCGGGATCCAAGGCAGCCGCGTTGAGGAACACGCTGTTCCCCGCCTGATCCGGAGATCCCGGGATATTCAAACACCCAACATCTCAGCTGATCTCATTTGGGATCCGATCGGCGCTGTTAACACCTTGGATCCCGCTGTCAATCACTGACAGCGGGATCCAAGGCAGCCCCGGCAAGGAATGCTCTGTTCCCCGCCTGCTTCAGAGATCCCGCGATAATATCCCGGGATCTCCGGCGCTCACATGACAGCCCGGGGTCTTGGCTAGACCCCGGATGGTGTCAGAGAGAACTTCCGGGCTGTGGTTTGGCAGGCGCTGCCAACCACAGCGTGTCCGCAATTCTGGGAGATACTGATGAGCTGCAGCTCATCGATATCTCCTAGAAGCGATCAACATGTGCAGTAGGGTGCCTCTATATGGGGCAGTGTAAAAATAAGAATTAATAAAAAAATAAAGTTTTTAAAAACCTGTAAAAAAAAAAAAAAAAAAAAAAAGTTCGAATCACCCCCTTTTTCCCGTAATCACAATAAAAGTATTAAGAGAAAAAAAATAAAATATACATGTTTGGTATCGCCGCATTCAGAATTGCCCGACCTATCATCGTATTAAATTCTTTAATGAGAGCCCTAAACTCAGTAACAGAAAAAATGGTCCAAACGCCAAAATTCCGTTATTTTGGTCACCGCAACAGTGCTATAAAATGCAATAACAGGCGATCAAAACTGCGGATCCCCCCAAACATGGTATAATTAGAAACGTTAGCTCAAGACGCAAACAATAAGCCATCACACAGCCCCAGATCCCGAAAAATGAGAACGCTATGTGTCGCAGAACATGGTGCAAAAAGTCAGTTTTTTTTTTCATACTTCTGAATTTTTTTTCCCCACCTAGATACCAGTAAAGCTATACATGTTGGGTGTCTATGAACTTGTACCGACCCGAGGCATCACTCCGTCCTGTCGGTTTTACCGTATAGTGAACATGGCGACTAAAATACCCAAAAAACAAACGTGTAATTGCACTTTTTTTGCAATTTCACTGCATTTACAATTTTTTTTTGCAATTTCTCTGTACACTCTATGGTAAAATAAATTATTGCATATGAAAATACAACTTGTCTTGCAAAAAACAAGCCATCATATGTCTATATTGATGGAAAAAAAAAAAGTTATGGCTGTTGGAAGCAGGGGAGCAAAAGACAAATATGAAAAATGAAAAATTCCCCGGTCATGAAGGGGTTAAGTAAATGGATCCCTGTGGGTAGGATGTGACCCTGCGTCAAAAGGGGCCTAAATTACTTTAACATGCGAGAGTGTGGTGCTAAGCAGTGAGGTGCAGGACGGACTGGCTAAAGGAGTGGTTTTAATAAGATCCAATAAAATATGGATTTTTAGAAAAAAAATTATTTTCCTTTTGTGCAAAAGCTAGATTTGTTTCTGTTACTCTTCCCTTAGGACTTTTGCTCTGGGAGTCGGCCCTGGACTACATCCGTGCACTGCACCTACGTATTGTGGATGTATTGGTTCATGGACCGGTGACCTGATAATCATTTTTTATTCTTTCTGTGAAACAGTAGTGGTACCAAGATTTATGGAGCAGTCTAAGGGAAAGGTGTGCCCTAAAGCCTAGCATATCGCTAAAGACGTATCCGAGTGTTGTGCTTGCAGTATTGATGTGTTAAAGGTGCTATGTAAAATGTTAAGTAAAAAACTGTTTACCAAGAACCCGCAATCAGTGCCAATGACTTCCCCATGGAGAGTTCCTGGTCTGTTAGACAACCTTAATCAAAGTATGGCTGCCACACGCCTAGGCAGGATCACCGCAATAACACCCCCGTGTTCTGTGGGTATGGCCGGGTTGTGGACTACAGGAAGGAGCCGCCCACCCATGACTACCGCCTTGAGCCACTCTCACACAACACTGAGTCTCCATCAGTGCTCTTGGGTTTATGATTGTCTGCAGCCAATCAGTGAGATGAGCGGATCTTGTTGTCAGTTCAGGCACAGTCATTGAGCTTAGTTTTTGGCTGCAGCGTTGTCAGTGTGACCTCAGTGCTCCTGACAAGAAGAACCGCCAGTAGCAGAGGTGGAGTCAGCACTGGACCCAAGAGGAGGAGGAATAAAGGGCAGTTTGTGTTTTAAAATAAAATAGGGAGACAGGAGTTTTGGAAAACCTCTGTAATGGTAGAACATTGCAAATATGGTAGTGGTTCAACATAAACATGTAATGTATTAATTTCAAAGCATAGCTAATATTTTACAAACTCACTTTTTAGAAGCAAAGTAAACCTGAGAAAGGATAGTGTTAATTTACTAATGAAAGCTTTTTCTCCTACTCAACATCTGTCTCTTTTTTTCCAGCAGACAAGAGCAATAATGCATTTGGCAATTTGTGGAGCTGCTAGTTTGAATAAGCTTGTTAGGTATCTGTATGACAACCTTTGGCATATTAAATCAGTAATATATCAAATTACTTTTCAAACATTGACATTTTTGCATCCCAGAGAGACAACGCTGTTAAATAAGATGCTTTCACTTACATTGCGTGTGTCTCATATGCAGAGGTTCAGCAGCGAAAATCATTAAATTGGATGAGTGCACTCCTACAGATTCACACGGGATTATTATCTTTTTGGGAAATGTATTTGAAGCCTAATGTACATACATCCATTGTCAAGTTCATTTTGCGTAGGCATGGTAATGTTTTTCATTTCAAAATGTTATTTAAACTAAAGTTATTTTACATTAATATTCCATGTTGGCATAAACTTAAAGAGGACCTACCAACAGGTTTTAGGGCTACAAAGGGAAGTCACTACCTTACAGGCTTTGAGTGTGCAATCATACCTTTATGTCGGGCCCCACGGGGACGAGGGTACTCGGTACCGGACCGGACAGTGCCGGGGAAGTCACGGGTGGCTTGGTCCGGACCGTGTTCCGGGCTCGGCAAATAAAGGGGATTATTTACAGGGGAAATATCACTCGTGATGCCACCCACTTGATGCGGCCAGTGATGGGGGCCGCCGCTGCTGCAGAACCTTCGGGGGTGATGTGATGGCAGCGGAGATGGTGTAGTTCCAGTGGGAAGAACTGTATCCCCCGGGGCAGTAAGGGTTAAGTCTATGGTGAAGTTGTAGCACACTTACTTGCAGACGCTGCAGGGATCTCTCCTCAGTGTTGGTGCTGACAGGCTGGAGCTGTGGCTCTGCAGGTAGAGGTCTCTCTGATGCAATCCTGTTAGGAGAGAATCACGTTCGTGCAGAGACACAAGGGAAGCTGTTCCAGGGTTTTCCAAAGCTTTACTCAAAGTTCTTCCAGCTACTTTACAAGTCATTTGCAGTTCTTACAAGTTACAGTACACAGGCACATTCTCCCTCTCCGGGTTCCCTTTGCTCTGCAGCCAGGCCTCTTTCTCTGTGACCCCTCACACAGTCTTTAGTGTCCTTTCCGGGCTGTCTACGTTCTCCGTTTCTACGAGTTGTGTGTGATACGCTGGACAGTATGGCGGTGACTCGGACCCCTGGTGGGCCCTCCAGTTTGTCACTGAGCTGCCTGTCCTTTGGGTTGGGGACCCTAACGTGGAGCTGTGGTCCCCCGTCGTGTTGTTTGGGGATCCCGGGTGAACTACGGTCCCCTCTAGAGCCGACACTCTACTTTAGCCCAGCCTCTAGCAGTCCTCCAGCACGAGGCTCTGCTAGGCTCCTTCTCTCTATTCCTCTCTGTATATAGGAGGGCTACTCCGCCTGCAGTCAGTGGCTTTAGCTGTTGTCTAGGGCACGGGTTCCACCGTCCCTCTCTGTCCTGTCACACTCCTGGTGGCATCAGCGTCGGACGGGCTTTCTCTCCCCTCTGGCTCACACTGGCTCAGTACGGATTCTGCGCTCCTAGGCCTTGCACTCACAGGACGTGTGTAAGTCTTTCTGTCTTTACATCTCAGCTCACATCGGCCTACTACTTCCTTCACTCCTCCTCCTCACTATATACTCTCAAGTCACCTGACTTCTGGTGTGTCCAACCCACTCCTCTGATCCACCACCCCTAAATCTCATAGAGTTCTAATCTCAGGGCTGGATGTAAACCTCTTCTTCACGTGGGTTGTGTGGGCTGTGAGGGTGTTGTTGTGCAACAATGTCCTACCTGCCTGGCTGCAGTTCCCTTTGTGGCCTCCTGGACGCAGGGGCGCCACATTTACTTCAATGATTACATGTATGATTGCTGAGATAAATGTTATAAAAATCCTTAGAAAGAGTGCAGCAAGGGGATGGAGTGTGCAGCAATTAGCATAAGAGGGGCTGATTTCTTTGTATTACTTTCCTGTTTTCTCTAAGCCAAACCCTGCCCCTCCCTCTCTCCCTCCCTCTATCTCCCTGCTTGTGATCATCACAACCGGTAGAAGCCCCCACTCCCTCTACACGTCCTGATTTATCTCATCACACAGACCTGGACAGATCCCTGCTATTGTCAGCACAGATCGCAGATGACAGGTCACATATAGGGATCTGTCTATGGAACATGTTGGGGGTTGTAGTGTCTCTGGATGTGCAGACTGTGTGATGGAGCAAACTGGGAGTTGTAGTGTCACTTGTTCCAAATCTGCAGATCCAGAGACACTACAACTCCCAGAATGCTCCATCACACAGTCTGCAGATACAGAGACACTGCAACTCCCAGCATTTTCCATCACGTAGTCTGCAGATACAGAGAAGCTACAACCCCCAGAATGCTCCATAGACATCCTAATCTGTGATCTGTGATGACAATAGCAGGGATCTGTCCAGAGCTGTCGCTGGCTTTGGCGAGGGATTTGAATTCAAATTCCCCACCAAGCCGCACACCGCTTTGCTGATTGATTGCCGCCAACCACGGCGACCAATCAGTGAAGCGGGATTTAAATCACGTGCCAACAGCGCTGATTGGTCGCCACGGTCGACCAGCGAAGCAGCGCGAGGCTTGGCGTGGGTTTTGAATCCCAACCGCCATATCGTAATACCCATAACTTGGGTGTTCCAATATGGCGGTCGGGGTACTTCCGCTAGCGCCGCTGATCTCCCGACGGTTGCGGTGGCGTCTGTGTCACTTTCACTTCTGTCACTTGTGTCTCTATTCCCCAATGGCGTCGCGTGGATTGTGGGATAGCAACATAAGCGCCGTTAGTATGTGACAAATATTATTCGTGATTATGTATTTAGATGTTGTACACTCTCACTCACTAGGTGTCACCATGTGTTATCATTGTAGATTTCTGGTATTATCATATTTTGTTTTTTCTGCGCTAATCTTCATCCTCTGTTCCTTATTTCCCTGTGCTTCTCTGCCATCTCACTCTGACCCATGTTTCTACAGCACTCATGGACACAAATGGCTGTGGTCCTCCCCTGTCCACACTGTGCATCCTATGGTGTAGTCTGATGAAAGTGACCCCTGACATCTCTCATACTCAGTATATATACACACATACCATTTTTTATTCATCATTTAGAACTGCTGTATATGAGAATGACTGAATGTACCTGCAGGCACATTTCTCACTCCTTCCCTTCCCATAGATTATATCTGACACTTCCCTGTTCAGTACACCATTTTATTTGTACTGTCCCTGCCCTCCTATATGATGAAGCTGAACTGGGCACTACAGTTATTGGATGCCACCCATACCCTGTAAATTAATAAAGTCATATCTGCTCCTCAGCGCTCACCCCTCCTATATGGGAAAATACGTCATAGACCACTTTCAGGTTTGTGCAACTTTGGGCTGCTGCTGAGAACAGGGCTGTGTGGTGGGGGCATAGTCACCGGCTCTGATAAAGATCACA
The DNA here is from genome assembly GCA_033576535.1 of Allobates femoralis. Classification (NCBI taxonomy): domain Eukaryota; kingdom Metazoa; phylum Chordata; class Amphibia; order Anura; family Aromobatidae; genus Allobates; species Allobates femoralis. The sequence goes on from JARQOC010000003.1 coordinate 140,871,288, forward strand.
CTACATGCCAGCCCCAACTTTATGCCACCCACAGTCTATATATCTGCTCTATTTATCACTGTACTCTCCTGAGCTAACAGTGGCAGCTACACACACATGCACACTGACACTTAGCTCAGAATCCGCCGCAGATTATTGGAATCTCATTAAGTACATGAATATTCCGCCCCCTAATCTGGTAATCCTGCCCACACTCTGGGCCCTGCAAGGGGTGCCTGCACTGTAAGCATGCTGCATTACCAATACTGCCAGCACCAGGATCGCATCTCAAGATGACTCTCCTGAGCTAAGTGACAATGTGTATGTTTGTACAGATTTCACTGTCAGCTCAGGAGGAGAGCAATACATACAGCAGGAATATAGGGTAGGGGTGGCATAGAATGGGGCTGAGATGTAGTGTAGCATAGGCCATGCCCCCACCACACATGCCTGTTCTCAGCTTCAGCCCGAACATGCCCGAAGTTGAATCTGCTCTATGATGTATTGGCCCCATACGGGAGGGGTGAGTGCTGAGGAGCAGATATTGTTATTGATTTATAAGTAATCTAAATATCCTAGAACTATAGTGGACAGTTCAGCTTCATCGTGTGGAAGGGTAGGCATCGTACAATTTTTTTTTATCTCTCTGGAGTTCCCCATTAAGATCAGCAATAACTTTCTGTGTCCGAACCAGCTGTTAGGGAGTGTCCTCATTGTTTTTTGGGTATAAAATGTAGTTCTTGTGAAGCAATTGTGTGCATATAGTTATCACTGGTTTAGCTGGCAACATAAGTCATCTTGAAACTATACCAAAAGCACTATTTGAAGAGTTGGACTTTGACATATAAAGTACCAACTATAGGAGGCAATAGAGAGAACTTTCTTTTCTTCTGAAAGCTCCAGTACCTAAGAATCCATGAACTCCCCATTGAGAAGCCTAAATACAAACCCAAACACTATTCATATAACCACCAAGAGCCGAAATTGACTTGACAAGCTCATGTTAATCACAACAATGATTCTCTTTTGGCTTTCTTAAAGCAAGATTACTGTCAGCATTGTTGACTGGAAAAAGATTCTACTTATATAATCGGGAGTTGGGCACTGTAGCCCAATCCCAACATGCTTTGCGCGGGACTGCGAGTGATGACGCGCAGCGTCATCACGAGCCGCAGACCCGCACTACTCTAAAAAAAAAAAAATCCTCACCTCTACCCGAGCCCGCGCTGTCTCCCGCCCTCTCCCGCCGTCTTCTGCCGTGTTCCGCTAGGCTCCCGGTGGCTGTGCAGGCTCCCGGTGCCTCCAGTGATCTTCTATCTACTGAGACTGAAGGACCTGTGGTGATGTCAGAGTCACGTGACACCAGCTTACTCCAGGCAAATCGCGGGTCACGTGACTCTGACATCACCACAGGTCCTTCAGTCTCAGTAGATAGAAGATCACTCCAGGCACCGGGAGCCTGCACAGCCACCGGGAGCCTAGCGGAACACGGCAGAAGACGGCGGAACACGGCAGAAGACGGCGGGGCTCGGGGTGAGGTGAGCATAATCTTTTTTTATTTTTTTTAACCCCTGCCTTGCACGAGCGCACCACAGACACCTGTATACTCCACCACCACACACGCCTCTACACTCTGCCACCACCACACACGCCTGTATACTCCACCACCACACACGCCTGTATACTCTGCCACCACACACGCCTGTACACTCTGCCACCACACACGCCTCTACACTCTGCCGCCACCACCACACACGCCTGTACACTCTGCCGCCACCACCACACACGCCTGTACACTCTGCCGCCACCACACACACCTGTACACTCTGCCGCCACCACACACGCCTGTACACTCCACCACACACGCCTGTACACTCTGCCGCCACCACCACACACGCCTGTACACTCTGCCACCACCACACACGCCTGTACACTCTGCCGCCACCACACACGCCTGTACACTCTGCCGCCACCACCACACACGCCTGTACACTCTGCCGCCACCACACACGCCTGTACACTCTGCCGCCACCACACACGCCTGTACACTCCACCACACACGCCTGTACACTCTGCCGCCACCACCACACACGCCTGTACACTCTGCCACCACCACACACGCCTGTACACTCTGCCGCCACCACACACGCCTCTACACTCTGCCGCCACCCACACACGCCTCTACACTCTGCCGCCACCACACACGCCTGTACACTCTGCCGCCACCACACACGCCTGTACACTCTGCCGCCACCACACACGCCTGTACACTCTGCCACCACCACACACGCCTCTACACTCTGCCGCCACCACACACGCCTGTACACTCTGCCACCACCACACACGCCTGTACACTCTGCCGCCACCACACACCCCTGTACACTCTGCCGCCACCACACACGCCTGTACACTCTGCCGCCACCACACACGCCTGTACACTCTGCCGCCACCACACACGCCTGTACACTCTGCCACCACCACACACGCCTGTACACTCTGCCACCACCACACACACCTGTACACTCTGCCGCCACCACAGACGCCTGTATACTCTGCCGCCACCACCACACCTGCCTGTACACTCTGCCACCACCACACACGCCTGTACACTCTGCCACCACCACACACGCCTGTACACTCTGCCACCACCACACACGCCTCTACACTCTGCCCCCACCACCACACACGCCTGTACACTCTGCCGCCACCACCACACACGCCTGTACACTCTGCCGCCACCACCACACCCGCCTGTATACTGTGCCGCCACCACCACACACGCCTGTATACTCTGCCGCCACCACCACACACGCCTGTATACTCTGCCGCAACCACCACACACGCCTGTATACTCTGCCACCACCACACACGCCTGTATACTCTGCCGCCACCAGCACAGACGCCTGTATACTCTGCCACCACCACACATGCCTGTATACTCTGCCACCACCACAGACGCCTGTATACTCTGCCGCCACCACCACACCCGCCTGTATACTGTGCCGCCACCACCACACCCGCCTGTATACTCTGCCGCCACCACCACACACGCCTGTATACTCTGCCGCCACCACCACACACGCCTGTATACTCTGCCGCCACCACCACACACGCCTGTATACTCTGCCACCACCACACACACCTGTACACTCTGCCCCCACCACAGACGCCTGTATACTCTGCCGCCACCACCACACCTGCCTGTATACTCTGCCACCACCACACACGCCTCTACACTCTGCCACCACCACACACGCCTGTACACTCTGCCACCACCACACACGCCTGTATACTCTGCCACCACCACACACACCTGTACACTCTGCCACCACCACAGACGCCTGTATACTCTGCCGCCACCACCACACCTGCCTGTATACTCTGCCACCACCACACACGCCTGTACACTCTGCCACCACCACACACGCCTGTACACTCTGCCACCACCACACACGCCTGTACACTCTGCCGCCACCACCACACATGCCTGTACACTCTTCCGCCACCACCACACACGCCTGTACACTCTGCCGCCACCACCACACCCGCCTGTATACTGTGCCGCCACCACCACACACGCCTGTATACTCTGCCGCCACCACCACACACGCCTGTACACTCTGCCACCACCACACACGCCTGTATACTCTGCCGCCACCACCACAGACACCTGTATACTCTGCCACCACACAGATGCCTGTATACTATGCCACCACAGACACCTATATACTCTGCCACCACCACCACACACACCTGTATACTCTGCCACCACCACCACACACGCCTGTATACTCCACTACCCACAGACCCACCTGTATACTCTGCTACCCACAGAGCCGCCTGTATACTTTACTACCCACAGAGTCACCTGTATAATCTCCTACCCTCAGAGCCGTCTGTATACTCTGCTACCCACAGAGCCCCCTGTATACTCTGCTACCCACTGGCCCGCCTGTATACACACAATTCATTTCACCCTGCTCCCGATGCAATTGCATCGGGCCTTTTTACTAGTTAAAGTATAAAGAGAAATGTAAATGTGCAGTTTAAACAATACGTTACGTTACGTAAGATTAACAGTGATATCTGCTCATTTACCAATTAGACAGATAGAAACCAACGATGAGACTCATTTGGCAAAATAGATAGAAAAGTATCATTTTCTTCATGCTCCTCATCCAGATTACATGTATAACAGGGAAACAATGTGGAAATACGTCCTTATTTAATTGAATTAGGTTTTTCATAGTTGCTTAATAAAACTATGTATAAAGCCTATTTGATATCCGCCGCTTTGCTTTGTAGTTCCAGGATCCAGATAAAGCGTAGCATACTTTTATCAGCCAGCTGCATATGTGCAGAGTTTCATTTTAATTAGCTTTAAGATCCTCAGCTTAGATTGCATAGCAGGGGTCTCTAATTATCTTCACAAGCCAATGATCGGCCCAAATTGTGAAGAGCAATTAAGGCAGCAGGTAGTTGGACGCCAACATTCAGTCATTTTAGTTATGAGCAGTTTCCAGATATGTAAAATGAAGAATGCCACAGCCAGTTCTAGTGCTGGAATCTGTGCACTGGTTGTCGTTCCAACAACTTCCTGCTTACAATCAATCTAAGGGACCTAAATTCCTCATAGTAAATGATGTCTTTCTCCCATTCCTTCATATTCTCTGAAATCATGATTGTCACAAAGGTAAGGAGTTTGGGAATTTTAGCCATGTTTGGATCAAGAATAGTTTTGCATTGAAAGGTTGTTCTTCATTATTTGAAACTAGTGTAGTGTAAAGGTACCGTTACACACAGAGATATATTGCTTGCAACTCACTGGTTGCAGTGAAATCATGGACACATTGTTCCATTTTGTTGCATATACAAAATGTACAAAATGGAACAATGTGTCCATGATTTCACTGCAACCAGTGAGTTGCAAGCAATATATCTCTGTGTGTAATGGTTCCTTAAGGGATTTGACCATCAACATTTGTTGATTCACATTTGACGTTTTTTTGTTGCATGACTTTGTTTTAGGGTGCAGTCAAATGGCTGTATAAAATGGACTGAGGAAGGAACGCAGTGCACTACCGGCCTGCACCGCTCCCAATTACAGTGTGTCAGCTTCATGCAATGGCGAAAATAAGTATTTGCCGATCTTGCAAATATACTCACCTACAAAGAATGGAGATTGCTGTAACTTTTATTCTAGGTACACTTCAAATGTGAGAGACAATTAAAAAAAAAGGACAGAAAACACAATGTATGGTTTTTAAATAATTAAATTCCATTTTATTGCATGAAAGAAGTATTTGATACAATAGATAAACAGAACATAATATTTGGTACAGAAACCATTGTTTGCAATTACAGAGGTCAGAGGTTTCATGTGAGCTGAAGACCAAGTTTGCAAACACTGCAGCAGGGATTTTGGCCCACTCCTCCACACAGATCTTCTCCACATCTTTCAGATTTCGGGGTTGTTGCTGGGCAACATTAATGGCCACTTTACACAGCACGATATCGTTGTCCAACAACGATAAAAAGTCACAGGGTTCGTCCATTGCCGCCAATATCGTTCGTGCGTTGTGTGGTGGAAATGAGTAATGCGATGCAAGAACGATGCCAAAAACTATATCGTGGGGGAATTGTGCAGGCTCTCCAACTGGCCGATATTGGCTTGACATCTGGCAGGATCGTGCTGTGTGACAGCGCAACTACGATTTGGAGCACAACTTCCCCTATTCACTCCCATGTTAAATGGTCGTTCCCTGGGTCGCTCGTACACAGCGCAAAGGAGGGGGCGTAGACATTGCAGTTGAGTAGCCTGCCGATATTTCCCTGTGTAACATCTCCTATGCGATCTTGGACTAGTGCCAAAAACGTGCGCGCTCCCGTGCTGTTGTATCCAATATCGTAACAATATTGGGACTTGTAAAGTGGCCATAAGATTCAGCTCCCTCGAAAGCTCATCATTACCATTGTGATCTCATGTAAATGGGCTTCCTAAACCTCTAACAACTAATGCACAGTAAGTGGCATAGCATATGAAATAGTGATAAGGGAGAATGATTACCACTGCTTGATACTTGATCAATCGAGCATTAGGGTGCTTGAGTACACTCATTAGATCACTGGGGGTAAAAATGACGTGTCCAGATGTTGTGTGTAAAAAAAATGCCCACCCTCCCTTAGAAATGCTCTGATTATGGCTGGCTGTATGTGGGTTGAGTGCTGGACTGCCCAATAACTGACTTCAATTATACTCATTATACTGTAATTGAGCATCTCAAAACACAGCAATCTCTATCAATCCTAGGCTTATAAATTTTGCCCCAGTCCGCCTAGTGCCATTTCTAAAAATATAAAAAGTCACACTCACCTTGCAAATCATACAGCCAGGTCAGTTTTACCATACAGTGAACATGGTAAATAAAATATCCCAAAACAATTGTGAAATTGCAATTTCACCGCACTTGGATATTTTGTTTTCTGTTTTCCAGTGCACTGCATGGTAAATGAATAATGTTATTTAAAAGTACAACTCGTACCGCAAGAAACAAGCCCTCGTATGTCTATATTGATGGAAAAATATAAAAGTTATGGCTCTTGGAAGAAGGGGAGGGAAAATATGTAGATGCAAAAGAGTGAAAAAGCAAGGTTGTGAAGGGGTTAATACCGTAATAAAGAAATGTAAAACTTGCTTGTTTTTACAGGCACTTTGTAAATTTACGTGTGAAAGAATGTGGGATTAACCCGTTAAAGGGAGTCTGTCGGCCCACACTGACAGTTTACTGTAAGCGCTTAGCTTTGTAGGGGATTCATTCTCTATAAAAACTGCACATTTAGTTTTCTAATCGCAAAATAGTAAAAGAGAGAAAAGAAAAAGCTATTACTCGGAATCGAACAAGGAGAGCCATAGCTTTATGCCCAGTGCCTTGAAAAAGTAATCAAGCCCTATGAACTTTCTACATTAAGTAGAAACAATAAGTATCAAGTAAGTGGAATGATACATGGTTTTCTAAGGCTGCTTTCACATCAGCGGTTTTCGGTGATCGCGGCAGTTGCGGTGAAAAAAACGCAACTGCCGCGATTACCGCATAACGGCTGCACTTGTGGTTCACTTGCGGCAAGCCCCATACAATGTCTACGGGGCTTGCGGTAAGTGTGCGCCACGTGCGGCCAGTGCGGTTTCGGCACTTGCGGTAGGTGCGTCCCCGAAAAAACGCGGCATACCACAGTTTTTTTCGCGGCCGCACCTGCCGCAAGTGCCGAAACCGCACTTGCCGCTCCTGCCGCACACTTACCGCAAGCCCCATAGACATTGTATGGGGCTTGCCGCAAGTGAACCACAAGTGCAGCCGTTATGCGGTAATCGCGGCAGTTGCAGTTTTTTCTCCGCAACTGCCGCGATCAGCGAAAACCGCTGATGTGAAAGGGGCCTAACTATTTTTAAAAATATATATCTGAAAATTGGGATATACATTTATATTCAATCCCCTCCAGTCAACACTTTGTAGGACTGCATTTCACTGCAATTACTGCTGCAAGTCTTTTGGTGTATGTCTCTACAAGTTTTGCACATCTTGAGGCTGACATTTTTGCAAATTCTCCTTTGCAAAATAGCTCTAACATAGAAATTGGATGAAAAATGTTTCTGTACAGCAATTTTCGAGTCTTGTCACAGATTCCCAATGAGATTTAGGTCTGGACTGTGTCTGAGCCACTCACACACATGAATATGCTTTGATCTAAACCAATCCATTGTAGCTCTGGCAGTATGTTTGGGGTCATTTTCCTGCTGGAAGGTGAACCTATGCCCCAGTCTCAAATGTTTTGCAGCCTCCAGCAGGTTTTATCCAGAATTGCTCGGTAATTACCCCTTTTTATCTTTCTGTCAACTCTAACCAGCTTCCCTGTCTCTGCTGTAGAAAAGCATACCCCCAGCATGATGCGGCCACCACCATGTTTGATGGTCGGGATGGTGTTTTCAGTGTGTCGTGTAGTGTTAGTTTTCCATCACATATAAGTTTTTTATTTAGCCTCAAAAGTTCTACTTTGGGCTCATCTGACCAGAGCAGTGTCAGACTGGGTTAGCAGGGACCCTCCAGTAACAGTGACTCTGGGGCTTACTGATTAACCACATACAAATATTACATTCACATGCTATTAGGGATGGGCGAATCCTGAAATACTCGGAATCACTGGACTCTAACGAGTCCGGGTCCGAGACTCGGTACTCGTTGCGAGTCCAGCGAGTCCGAATAGTAACCTGTACTTTTGCAGTGTATCTATACAGATACACTACAAAAGTACCCTAAAAGTTAATCTAAGGGGTTAAAAACAATAAACATTCATACTCACCTTCTGTGGGGCTTGTACCTTATGTACCGGGACCGGTACCGAAGACCTCCGGACGTCACAAGACCTCAGATCACCGGGAGAAGATGGGCTGAAGGACCTGTGAGATTTCAGCCAATCAGCATGCGGCTAGCGGTCACATGGGCTTGTCACGTGGCCGCACTGCCAGCCAATGAGCGATCTGGCCAATCTGATTGGCTGGTAGTGCGGCCACGTGACAAACCCATGTGACCGCTAGCCGCATGCTGATTGGCTGAAATCTCACAGGTCCTTCAGCCCATCTTCTCCCGGTGATCTGAGGTCTTGTGACGTCCGGAGGTCTTCGGTACCGGTCCCGGTACATAAGGTACAGGCCCACAGAAGGTGAGTATGAATGTTTATTGTTTTTAACCCCTTAGATTAACTTTTAGGGTACTTTTGTAGTGTATCTGTATAGATACACTGCAAAAGTACAGGGACTCGCTACCCCCGAGTAATTCCTAAGGAAACTCGGCGAGTAGCGAGTCCCCCGAGTCCGCTACTATTCGGGCGAGTCCCGAATAGTAGCGAGTAGATTCGCCCATCCCTACATGCTATCTTTGTCCCCTGCGCTGCATATGGAGGTAGGTGCTCTGGTCAGCTGAGCTCAAAATATAACTTTCTGGCCCACATTCATGTTTTTCATTAGAGGAGAAAAAAAACGAAAGCCACTCACCCTAGAAGTAAAATGCATGTGTACTTTTTCATTGTGCAGAGGTGAATGGGGTATGCACATGTCTAGGGCCAAGAGCTTGGGGTACTTGGAGCTCGGGCGTACTGATACGGGGATGTCACAGGTGGTCGGTGCCCGAGTCCGTACCCTTGAGCAGAAAATGAAAAGGGGTAAATAATAAAATAAAGTCAATCGTGACGCCACCTGTAGGTCCGGGGATGGCACCGGCGCTGCTGGACCCTCCGGGGTGAAGTTCGGCAGCAAGATGTTGTAGCCCTCTACAGGTAGGGCTGAGCCCCCGGGTTGTTGTAAGTAGCAATGGTGGAATAGGGCAGTGCGGTCTCCGCTGCGAAGTATAAGGCAGGTAGATCACAGTTTATCAGAAAGGAACACAGACACGTTGCTCACTCTGAACGGGTACTTTACTGCAGGTTTGCAGGGTAATGCAGTTCTTTCAGCTAAGGTAGTGAACCGGGTGGTTCTGGTAGTGAGCAGTGTCCCTCCGAAGCTCCACTGATGTTCCTTCTCTACTACTTCCTCTGTACTTTTCTGTGGTGCCCTGCACAATCCCACTTCTTGAACCTGGCCCATTGGGTGATGTGGGAACCCTTTATCTCTCCAAAGGGAACCCTGCTTAGTGTTTCTGGTGGAGACTGTGCTTGGTGTAGGGTGGTTGGATTGTGCTCCTAAAAAGACATCGACCACGCCACTGATTTGCGGTTCAGGGATAGACCTCTGATTCACGTCGGAGCCGGTACCCCACTTCGGTCAGGGCCAGGGTATTTGGTTACCCTCTATCTGCCCCTTTCTCTTCTGGGTCACCAGGTTGAAGTGCCCTCCCCATTATTTCTCCTCTGCTGTTCTGTTCTGCTCCTTCTCACTGTTTTTCTGCAACTCACTGTTCCTCTTTCCCCACTCACTTTATAGCCTAGCTTCTCCACCCACCGGGACTGGTTACCCTAGTAATGGGCATCTGATTGGTCCCCTATCACTAGGTGTGTGTATGTGTGTGGTGCTGGAGCTTCAGGCTTCCACTACTCCTTACCAGAATAAAGCATACTGCACCTTCTGTTAGGGGTGCAGTACCCTTTTGTAGCGCGCTGACTAGCGGGGCGCTACACACACAGCCAACATTAAAAGGGAAACAACTATTTTGCTCTGGCTAGTGCATCATCTTAATAGCACCATTCTCAAGAAGTGTAGTTTGATGAAATATTCTAATTAGAAGGTGTGATGGACACTTGGCTTGGCCGAGTGGCTTAGTGCACAGATTTTTCATGCCTCCAATCTTCCTTCTCTGTTGATTCACAGTACAGGCTTGAACTTTTTCTGCAGACATTCAACAGGGATAAAAGTGGACTGAGCTGCAGTATAAAGTGCTGCAATGACATTTCTGTGTTGATAAATCCAACCACCACGGATTAGTGATGTTGTATTGTAGCATGAAGTGTGGTTATTCAGAGGAAACTTTACAGCTGATACATGCTACCCAAATCGCACCAGGCACATGTCAGCCTTTGTCTGTATTATCTTCGCCAGACATATTTGACTCTTACATTTTGTAAAGTTTGCAAAGAGACAAGCATACTTTAATGGCCATCGGAGACTAAGCCACACTGTAGTCAGACAGGTGAGACCCCTGCTGCTTCTACCTATTCGCTGATGGTGACTGTATAGGCAAAGAAGTATGAGTCCAGGGTAGTGGGTGACGAGAAGCCACTAAGACCTGCCTGTCTGACTAGTCTACATTGCAACTCAGTCCTCAGAGGCTGTTAAAGTATGTTTTTTGCTGAAACACAAACATACCTGGCTTAAATAATGGAGCAAGTGACTGATACTTGCTTCCCACAGTTTGGGCAGCATGTATAAACTGTCACATTCCCTTTAATTGTGGGATTAAATGATCACACTGATATACCATAATCCTCACCATTGCCCAATTTTATCTCGGAAACCAGATTACCTGGCACCCCACACTCAATTTACCACATAGTCTCCATTTTAAGTTTTTGGATTTAAAATGTTTTTTTCCTTTTGGAGAATAAAGCAGAGATTACTGCTACAGAGTTTGCCTCTTCTTCACCAGGAGTATAAAGTGAAAGGTACCTTCACTTAGCATCTAAATACCCCATCGCTAAAAAAGTGGCCTATTAGCAATGGCACCCCACTGACACGCAGCAACCAGAAGAAATTCCCCACTCCCTCTAAACTGCAGATAAATCCCTGATTGCTGAATATTAGTCTAAGCTTTGCCATTCATGTTTATTTCTTTATAAATGTAACTTTTATTAACATTATGAATAACATAGACAACAACATGTTGTACAGAGTAATGTAGAAAGACAAAATACAAGCATTGTATCGAAATATTGTTATCATGTCGAGTTGGTAGGCCTGAAAAATTAGAAGATACGAAATTCAGAACTGTATCAATAACATAGTAACATAGTTTGAAGGTTGAAGGTAGACTTTAAGTCCATCTACTGTAGTTCAACCCATAGCCTAACATGTTGATCCAGAGGAAGGCAAAAACCCCATGTGGCGACACTAATCTCCACATTGGGGAAAAAAATCCCTTCTTGATTCCACACACGGCAATCAGACTAGATCCCTGGATCAACGTCCTATCAAAGAATCTAGTATGTATAATTGGTAATATTATAGTTTTCAAGAAAGGCATCCAGGCCCTTCTTAAATGTTAGTAGTGAGTCACTCATTACAACATCATGTGGCAGAGAGTTCCATAGTCTCACTGCTCTTACAGTAAAGAATCCACGTCTGTGATTATGAGTAAACCTTCTTTTCTCCAGAAATAGAGGATGCCCGCTTGTCTCCATCTCAGGCCTAAGAGTAAAGAGATCATTAAAAAGTTCTCTGTACTGTCCCCTCATATATTTATACATTATTATAAGATCACCCCTAAGCGTTCGTTTTTCCAAGCTAAATAACCCCAAGTTTAATAACCTGTCTTGGTATTGCAGACCCCTCAGTCCTCTAATAACCTTGGTCGCTCTTCTCTGGACCCGCTCTAGTTTAGCTATGTCTTTCTTATACACCGGAGACCAGAATTGTACACAGTATTCTAAGTGTGGTCGCACTAGTGACTTGTATAGAGGTAAAATTATGTTCTCCTCATGACAATCTATGCCTCTTTTAATGCATCCCATTATTTTATTTGCCTTTGCAGCAGCTGCCTGACACTGGCCACTAAATGTGAGTTTGTCATCTACCCATACACCCAGGTCTTTTTCAGTGGTAGTTTTGCCCAGTGTTTTACAATTAACCCCTTCCCGACCTATGACGTAGGAGGACGTCATGGGCTGGTAAGGGGTGCTTGATGTGAGCTCCGGCACGGAGCTCACATCAAAGCCCCGACATCTCAGCTGATCTCATCAGCTGAGATGTCAGGGTAACAGCACCGATCGGATCTGGGATCTGATCGGTGCTGTTAACCCCTTGGATCCCGCTGTGAATCACTGAAAGCGGGATCCAAGGTGGCCGCGGCGGGGAACGCGCTGTTCCCTGCCTGCTCCAGAGATCCCGCGATAGTATTGCGGGATCTCCGGCGCTCACGAGACAGCACGGGGTCCTGGCTAGTCCCTGGATGATGTCACTGAGCAGTTCCATGTTGTGATTGGCAGGCGCTGCCAACCACAACAGGTCCGCGATTCTGAGAGATACAGATGAGCTGCAGCTCACCTGTATCTCCCAGAAACGATCAGACTATGCAGCAGTTGGATTTATCTGCATCTGCACTTAGATCTGCGCCTCTCTCCCTCTCATCCCTATTACTAGGACCATACAGCCCTGTGGGGTCCAGAAATATAACTGGAAAAGAAAACCTAAGGGGATTAACCCTCAAGTGTTTTTTTGCCAAAATAGAACACACAGAAGACGGGAAGCGCTGGCAGCTATCCTTCCCTCTAGTCCTTTGGATAAAACGTTGAAAACACTAATGAATGAGATTAGTTTGGAAACAAAAAAGAAAATTAGAAATTTATTTTTTAATTTTGAGAAACATATGAAGACAGAAATTAGACATCAATTGCATGCGGAATTCTTGGACCTTTGTATACAGCATAAGATTATACCAAAGGGACTAGAAATACATTTTGATAGTACTTTTGCTCAAGATAATGATTTTAGTTATAAATGGGAAAATACTTTACATACCTGTTCCTACACATTAATGACCATTTTGGTAGATAAATGCAAACAACTTGCTATCAAAGCTGCAGAAAGTTGGGAGCAAATTTTGGAGGAATTACAGCAATATACCGTATATACTCGTGTACAAGCCGACCCGTGTATAAGCCGACCCCCCTACTTTTGCCCCCAAAACCTGGGAAAATCTATTGACTCGCGTATAAGCCGAGGGTGGACCCCAGCACAGGTATACAGCCCCCAGCAGTGGTATACAGGCCTCAGCAGTATGATATACAGCAGCCCCCTGTGGTATATACAGCAGCTCCCAGTGGTATATACAGCAGCCACAGTGGTATATACAGCAGCCCCATTGGTATATACAGCAGCCCCCAGTGGTATATACAGCAGCCCCAGTGGTATTGCAGCCCCTATATACAGCAGCCCCAGTGGTATTGCAGCCCCAGTGGCGTATACAGCAGCCCCTACATACAGCAGCCCCAGTGGTATTGCAGCCCCAGTGGTATTGCAGCCCCTATATACAGCAGCCCCAGTGGTATTGCAGCCCCAGTGGTGTATACAGCAGCCCCTATATACAGCAGCCCCAGTGGTATTGCAGCCCCAGTGGTGTATACAGCAGCCCCTATATACAGCAGCCCCAATGGTATTGCAGCCCCAGTGGTGTATACAGCAGCCCCTATATACAGCAGCCCCAGTGGTATTGCAGCCCCAGTGGTGTATACAGCAGCCCCTATATACAGCAGCCCCAGTGGTATTGCAGCCCCTATATACAGCAGCCCCAGTGGTATTGCAGCCCCAGTGGTGTATACAGCAGCCCCTATATACAGCAGCCCCAGTGGTATTGCAGCCCCAGTGGTATTGCAGCCCCAGTGGTATTGCAGCCCCTATATACAGCAGCCCCAGTGGTATTACAGCCCCAGTGGTGTATACAGCAGCCCCTATATACAGCAGCCCCAGTGGTATTGCAGCCCCAGTGGTATTGCAGCCCCTATATACAGCAGCCCCAGTGGTATTGCAGCCCCAGTGGTGTATACAGCAGCCCCTATATACAGCAGCCCCAGTGGTATTGCAGCCCCAGTGGTATTGCAGCCCCTATATACAGCAGCCCCAGTGGTATTGCAGCCCCAGTGATGTATACAGCAGCCCCTATATACAGCAGCCCCAGTAGTATTGCAGCCCCAGTGGTATTGCAGCCCCTATATACAGCAGCCCCAGTGGTATTGCAGCCCCAGTGGTATTGCAGCCCCTATATACAGCAGCCCCAGTGGTATTGCAGCCCCAGTGGTATTGCAGCCCCTATATACAGCAGCCCCAGTGGTATTGCAGCCCCAGTGGTGTATACAGCAGCCCCTATATACAGCAGCCCCAGTGGTATTGCAGCCCCAGTGGTATTGCAGCCCCTATATACAGCAGCCCCAGTGGTATTGCAGCCCCAGTGATGTATACAGCAGCCCCTATATACAGCAGCCCCAGTAGTATTGCAGCCCCAGTGGTATTGCAGCCCCTATATACAGCAGCCCCAGTGGTATTGCAGCCCCAGTGGTATTGCAGCCCCTATATACAGCAGCCCCAGTGGTATTGCAGCCCCAGTGGTATTGCAGCCCCTATATACAGCAGCCCCAGTGGTATTGCAGCCCCAGTGGTGTATACAGCAGCCCCTATATACAGCAGCCCCAGTGGTATTGCAGCCCCAGTGGTATTGCAGCCCCTATATACAGCAGCCCCAGTGGTATTGCAGCCCCAGTGATGTATACAGCAGCCCCTATATACAGCAGCCCCAGTAGTATTGCAGCCCCAGTGGTATTGCAGCCCCTATATACAGCAGCCCCACACAAATGCTGGCACACGTCCCCCCTATTGTAAGGCCCCCCCTGCTGATTACTTACCATCCCTGGTCTTCAGCAGCACCTCCGCGCCGGTCCTCTCTGCTCCGGTCCTCCGTGGTCCCGTCATCTGTGCTCCGTTCCCCGGCTGCATCCGGGGTCCCCGCGCGTCGCAGACGCGATGACGTCATCGCGTCTGCGACCCGGCTGGTCACATGATACAGCCGGGGAACGGAGCACAGATGACGGGACCACGGAGGACCGGAGCAGAGAGGACTGGCGCCGAGGTGCTGCTGAAGACCAGGGATGGTAAGTATTCAGCAGGGGGGGCCTTACAACAGGGGGGACGTGTGCCAGCAGTTTGGGGGGCATTATGTACAGATATGCACTGCTCCCCCTGGCGCTGATTGACAGGGGGATGCAGTGCATATGTAATGAGCGGCCCCACGTGACGGGGCCGCTCAATATACAGTCTCCCCACCGCCTCCTCCTGCCTCCCCAGCCCGACACAGCCCCCACCCCACTCACCCCTGTATATTGACTCGTGTATAAGCCGAGGGGGGACTTTTCAGCCCAATTTTTGGGCTGAAAAACTCGGCTTATACACGAGTATATACGGTAATTTAACAACATATTATAATACTCTAAATGATGATATTAACTGCAATTTGTGCAGCTATGAAAACAATCTAATGGAAGTTAAAACAAAAAAACTGCGTAGAGACATGTTTAAAACAAAAAATACAGCAAAAAACTCGAAAAAATAATGAAAAAATAGATGGCAAAATGTGATAACACAAAATGAAAATTTGGACCTTCTCTCTAAAAAACAAAAAGAGGCAGTTGATAATCTACGAACATTTTATAATTCAAAACTGGCAGATACCTGAAAAAAAGAGAATAATAATAATTCCACGGAACATTACAGAAAATTAGGTGCAATACCAAAAGATAGATTAGGGAAAAATATGACATTAGGTACTCAAAAACTATTCCCAAAAAATTCCATAAATACTAGAATAGAGAGTAGGGATGTGAAACATTTCACACCAGATATTGTACAGAAACAATTTCAGTATAGAGGTACTATGCTTTTACCGCATCTGACTATGATCAATACAGATGTAACAAAGGGACTGCTACAAGAGAAATGTTTAATGGGACTACCAAGACCCAATCCTGGATTACCCCCTTTGAAAGCTTTGGATGTAACTAATAAACACATGAAGCTTTTACAGGTAGTATTAATTTAGATGAAAAAGAGGGAACGGAGATATGGAATGATTCCTCTAGCCCGCTGGATCTAAGTATCCTCACAACACATAGCGGTGAGGAAACTTCAGCCTTTGTAACAGTCTTACAAGCTCCAACTCCTTCTCCCTCCTCAATAAGCTCACGGGTCTCTTTTTTAGAGATTGGTCCACTTCGTCCCCCTCCCTTGGTAGACACAATAGTACCTACATTATTGACACAAGCAATATTAGCCCCAGTAATGAACCTAAATTCACAAATAATAGAACAGTCACACCATACCTCCCTCACAACAACAAATAACGAGTTTCTTTGCCCCAATAACAGCTATGAAAATAAAAATTAAAGGAGGACTAGAGGATGCAGAGGACGTAGAAATAACTCCCAAAAAACAAGAACGCCTGCGATGATGGAGACAAAGAATCGCGAATGAAGGACATGAATGCCAAACACTAACAAAAGAAAAATCATGTGGGGAGAAAAAAATCTTCAACTTATCTAGTTATCTCCTCAATCAAGAGGAAGAAAGATACTAAGTAAAGGGTTACATTTTTGTCCAACACAAAAAGCAAGCAGTTTTGATCTCTATGTGGATCTTAATAAATTTGTCAGACAACTAACATTAAAGAGACATTTTCTCTTACTGGATAAGAACAAAGGAGGGTCGCCATTAAAACAGATAATGATCCTATACAAGAAACAAATAATGCCAAAAATATTCATTTAAAACTGAAACCTCGTACAAATGTCAACCCCCTCCACCACAGAGGTAGTTATTTGGAAACCTTTTTTTCCCTTGTAGGAGACGAATTCCGGAAGATAGGGAATATAAAGAATAATAATAAAAGATCCCATCCTCATAAAAAACATAAAAAACAAAAATGGCGGGAGAATAGACAGAATATCAGTCTAAAGGAAAAACAGGACCTGAATAAATGAAGGGCAAATACAGATATAGTTATACGAGAAGCGGATAAGGGAGGGGGGATTGTTATCCAAGACAGGAGTGCTTATATGGCCAAAGCAAATAATATCCTTTCGGATATTAAATATTACAAAAAATTGGATAGCGATCCAACCAATGATTTTGTAAAGGAATATCATGCTCTTATTAATAATGCTGCAGAAAAGGAAATTCTTAATAAGAAGGAAAAAAGATTTTTAACCAACAGGGAACCGTCCCTGGCCTTTTTCTATCACCTTCCAAAGGTGCACAAAGATGTCAAAAATCCACCGGGACGCCCAATAATATCAGGGATAAATTCCCTGACAAGTTCCCTGTCACATTTCATAGATCTCCACTTACAGAATCATGTAAAATCCTTTGCCCTCCTATTTGAGGGATTCGAATCAATTAATTCAAGAATTAAATAAAATGGAATGGAAACAGAACTATCTTTTTATTACATTGGACGTTGTGTCCCTATATTCTAATATTGATCACATTTTGGGCATTGAAGCCACCAGATTTTATTTAGAAAAAAATGAAGATATGCCTAATGAACAAATTAATTTCTTTATGGATGGCTTAGAATTTATCTTGAAACACAATATATTTGACTTCTGTGGACAGTTGTATATTCAGCGGTTTGGTACAGCGATGGGGACTCGGGTAGCACCAAGTTTTGCTAATCTTTTTATGGGGCAACTCGAGTCCCTGTCACCTATCCGCTCTGAGGAATGTGAGGACAATATAGTAATGTAAAGAGGTATATAGATGATTTAATAATCATCTGGAATGGTTCATATACGAGAGCGGAAAAAATGATAAAAGAACTCAATGACAACAAATGGAGTATCACTTTCACTTCTGAGATAAATGTGGATAAAATAGTTTTCCTTGATCTAGAAATTACACATGAATTAAATAAAATCATAATGAAAACGCATTTCAAGAAAGTGGATGTGAACGGGTACCTGGATTACAAAAGTGCACATTATGGGAAATGGAAAAAGAATATCCCATATAGCCAGTTCCTCAGAATCAGAAAGAACGACACTAAAGATGAGGACTATAAAGAACAAGCAAAAATCCTCACCAAAAGGCTCAGAGAAAAAGGGTGCCCGAAAAAACGAGTGCAGAAAGCTTTCAAAATCAATGAATCAAAAACCCAACAGGATTGTCTCATTAAAATGACAGGGGAAAAAGAAAGTACAACAGATCCCCTAAAAATGTAATTGAATACATATCTCCACCACCTGAGGAAGATAGAGAATCTATCGAAACATGTTGTGGAGTAGGAGGGGAGTCTGAATAAAGGTCTGCTGAAAAACCATCCCAGTGCCTGCTGCCTTTGTGCCTGAGTGCCTCCAATAAGACGGCTTACAGTTTGTTTACCTTATAATGCTAAGATAGGCTTATTGACACATAGTCTATCAAAACATCTACTGTTTAATCATGACAAAAAAATTTAATATCCAAATAACACCGGTAGAACGAATACCAGAGAATAATCCCAATAGAATCCAACAACTAAACAGGAAAGAAGCTTATGGAGCATGTATCCTGACGGTTTAAATGAAAAATTGGAGAATATCTAGATTCCCATATGTAGATGCGACAGTGATCTGGATAGAACTCTGCTCTGTGTCAAACAGGGTCTTATACGCATTGATCGGGACAGATCCCCTAAACCATGACATTTGGAATACACTGATGGTCATAAACAGAAATATAGTATATTAACCAGCAGCGATGAGGTGATGGATGAGATAATGTGATGGTATTGGATATCATTGTGTCATCCATTCACCTTCGTTGAGACGACGAAGCTCTATTTTCTGAGTAATATAGATCAGCCCGATAGGATAAATGTTGAACACGCTTGCCGTTGTATGATAAGAATGGGGAGTGCGGTGACTATATAAATTCTATCCTTTGGGATGATAACTACTTCTGAGGATAACAAATTTTCCAACGGTAAAGGAATGAGTGATTAAGAAAAGTTAAAGAGGTCCTATATTCCATTCTAGTACGGGAATACGGCCCCTCTGAAAAATGTGTTCCCTAAATTATAAACAGCAAATGATAATGAGTGCAACTGAATATCATTAGCCACATTTTAGATCCCCAGTAAAAACTCTATTGACTGGTATAATTATTATTTCTCACCTTATCAGAGTGAGAGGAAGAGGAGAGAATATTAAATGTAGATTATAGATGTGGTCAAATAGATTGAAGAACTTCTTATAATAGGAGAGAAATCTTTGGAGTGAAAATCCGTCACTGTGGAAGAAAAAAAAAATACGTTACCCGATCTATTAGGAAGTTTGAATGGTATATTCCACACTGGACACACTGGTTAATGCGGGATCATATGATATGACCAAGGGGGAGTTCAAGACACATAAGGAATAAAAATGTCTCTTTGTAGGAACAAATGTGGAAAAATATATATGATTTAAAAAAAAAAAAAAAAACTACCCAAAAATACTGTAATAAAAGAATAAGACTGTTATATACAACCAGTGATTAGAATAGATAGGAAATAGTTTCAAGATCTTTATTTAATGATGCCTATGTGCAATTCTCCCATGAATATAGATGTATTAATATTTTGATGAATGAAGCTGTGAGGGGATAGTGGGGTCCGTAGAAACCACAGCATGCAAATTATAATATGTGAAGATGTTTTATTGAACTATATAGAAAATTAATATCAATTGTCCGTTGAATGAGAAATGTTTGAGTGTATAGATATATGAAGAACTATTCATTATGGGTTTTTTTTATGAATGTATTTTATGGAAATGTACAATGTGAGTATATAGTAACAGGATAAAATGGACTATCAAAGTTTTTGTATATAAACTCTATGTCCTCCTGTTCTCCCATGTGATGGGTGTAACCTACCAAGACTAATTAGAAGGATTCATTAATTGGATAATCGGGACACCATTTTCACAGAAATTTGTTATTTAAATTGTCCATTTTCATTGTATTTTTACCTGAAGAAGGCTATATTTTAAATTTTTTAGCCGAAACGCGTAGTTTTAATGAGAATAAAAATAATTTGGAAGTAAGAACAAAAGCTTCTATCTCTTCCTGGGAGCGCTTGTGATTTCCAACGGATGTTTTTTTTTTTTCCTAATTTGAATACTGCTGACGAGCCTACCGGCTGGAGGCTCTAGGTATCCGGCACGAAGCTGCAGACCAGGAGGAATCAGTTCAGCTCCAGCACCTCCAGGATACATGTAATATAAGACGACAGAAAGGTGTGGAGATTATTTTCAAAATTATATTTGGATTTATCTGCATCTGCACTTAGAGCTGCCCTCTCTCCCTCTCATCCCTATTACTAGGACCATACAGCCCTGTGGGGTCCAGAAATATAACTTTAAAAAAAAAAAATACACGTTTGGTATCGCCACGTTCAGAATCGCCCATCTATCATCATATTCAATCCGTTAATGAGAGCCATAAACTCTGTAACGGAAAAAATGGCCCAAACGCCAAAATTCAGTTTTTTTCGGCTATAAAATGCAATAACGGGCGATCAAAACTGCGGATCCCCCCAAAGTGGTATCATTAGAAACATTAGCTCAAGACGCAAAATATAAGCTGTCACACAGCTCCAGATCCCGAAAAATGAGGGCGCTCCGGGTCACAGAACATGGCGCAAAAAGTCTGTTTATTTTTTTTTTTCAAACTTCTGAATTTTTTTCACCACCTAGAAACCAGTAAAGGTATACATGTTGGGTGTCTACGAACTCATACCGACCTGAGGCATCACCCGTCATGTCGGTTTTACCACATAGTAACATGGCTAACATACCCAAAAAACAAACGTGTCATTGCACTTTTTTTTAAATTTCACTGGATTTAGAATTTTTTTGCAATTTCCCTGTACACTATATGGTAAAATAAATTATTGCATATGAAAGTACAACTTGTCAGCAAAAACAAGCCATCATATGTCCATATTGACTGAAAAATAAAAAAGGTATAGCTCTTGGAAGCAGGGGAGCAAAAAACGAAAATGAAAAATGAAAATTCCCGGGTCATGAAGGGGTTAAGCACATAATTATACCTTTTGTTTCCTCTGCCCAAGTGCATGACATTACATTTATCCCCATTAAAGCTCATCAATCATCAATATCATCAATAACGATGGATCCATTACGACTACTGTCGAGGGATCAGCTCAATACTTCTTTACAGAATATAACTAAACCACTCTGAGGAGTGGAGGAACTGAAACATGTAACTCAAGTATGAGTCAGTAAACTAGAAGATACTGAATAAGATGTGAACAAGAAAAAGGAGAGCGTAAAGAAAGTCTGAAAAAAAGAAGGGCAGGGGGTAGGGGTCAAAATGGGTAGGTGGATTTGTTAGGAAGGGGGTGGTAGGTTCCAGACACTGACATAGTGCATACTCGACTTGTCTCTAGCAGTGAAATATAATCATCAGATCCCTTAAACTCTGTCCAGTAATACCAGGTTTTAACTGGTCTTGAGAATTTTGAATGATGGAAGTGAGATCTTAGAGCAACATCATCTCATTTATCCTGGTTTATCCTGGCGAACCACATAGCCATCGTGGGGGGTTCTTTTTTTCACGAGGAAGGCAAGCTTTGGCTGTCGTGATTAAGTGATGTAGTAACGAATTCTTGTACCATTTATTTGAGATGTCACAATGATGTAAAAAGACAAGAGCCAGATCCAGAACAGTGGTCAAGCTAGTAACTCTATGTTTAACTGTACATTCTCCCAAAATGGGGCAAGACATTTGGATGACCAGAAAATATGCATCAGACTACTCTACTTCTCACCACCACATCTCCAACAGAGCAGGCTCACTTCTGGGAAGATTGAATGCAGTCTGGTCGGGACTCTATAGCCATCTGATGAGTAACTTAAAACTTGCTTCCTGATCATGGGAGGAGATAGAAGATCAATGAGTCAGAGAACATATTTTTTCCCATTGGGCCTCTGAAAACTGGATTTGAAGATCTTTCTCCCATTGTGATTGAAACTTGTTTTTAGTACTTTCAGCGGGTGTGTTAATAAGGATATAAAGAAAGGACATGTCTAATGGGACCTGTGCCTATGCATGCCTTCTCAAAAGGTGTTGTAGATTCATCGAAATGGGTTCTAGGAGAAAGAGATTTCAAGAAATGGGCCAACTGGTTGGCTCTCCATAAGTCGAGGGCACGGGGAGCTCGGTAGCTCATGAGTTTCTCCCTTATCGGCAGGTGTTTCCACTACCGAAGTATAGCACTCTATAGTAGCCGTCTCGTATAAATGAGTCGAAGATTTGGTCATCTACCTCCGGCGGAAAGAGCGTATTTTCCAAAATCTGGAACAATGAGGATGATTGAGGGAGTATGTGTGATCTAATGAACGAATTATCACAACATGCCAAAGTGGCCCCAATTGTGGGATGATCTCTCAAATGTTTTACTCTGCTGTATCCCACCCACAAAATGCCAGGTAGACGTACATCTGTGAAATCCTGCTCCACTACCAGGCCTTCATCTCTCCATTTCTACACCAATTCAGAACTCTTGAAAGATAAGCAGCTATGTAATATGATCTGAAATTAGAAAGGGCGATCCCTCCAGCCGGTTTGGAGCAGTACAGGATACAGGTGGTTGGTCTCCCCAGATGAATTTGGTTTGGATTGACATGAGGCTTTTGAAGAATGATGAAGGGACCATGATCGGGATGGCTTGGAAGATAAATAATATCCTGGGAAGGATATTAATTTTAAAAATTCCAATCCTCTCAAACTATGTGAAAGCATTCTTTCAACACCTCAAGCAATCATTTTGAACTTTCTGTAATATTTCAGGAGAATTTAGTCCCCCTGGAGCTCAGGAAAACCTATACCCCAAACCTGACCAAGAATAGGACCAGGGACCCAAGCAGAAAATAGGGATCCCCCACAGAAAGGTCCTCCCTGACGGCTGTGGAGTAGCATCCTGAGAGAGGAAGATACAGAGCGGCAGGTTCAGCTCCAGGCAGAACTTACCCCAATTACTGCAAACACTAACAGAGGAGGCCTAACAACTCTCCAAGGTGAACGTCCCAAACTGCACTGAAAACCTGGTTACCCTCCTGGACCGTGCCTGTTACCGGACATCAGTAAAAAGGTAAAAAAACAGAGGACTATTGTGTGTGTGTCCCTGCTTCACCGCCACCGCCTGTAGCGTTCACAGCAGAACCGCTACTACTACTCCCCTCATCCACCCGCTGCCCTGAGGTAAAGCTCCACCTGTGGGGAGCTGTACTACCAAAGCTGCATTTCCACCACCTCAGCGGCCGGCCGCAGCGTTGGTAACCCTATTTCTAGGTACCACATGTGGCGTCATGTTACAATTCCCCCATCATCATCATCACCCCCACCCGCCATTGAGGGTCCAGGGCACGGAACTGGGAAACGGCCAGCCGTGATCCCCACTGAAGTAGCAACCTGTCCCGGTATCGAGTACCCCCTACCCTGTCGACCGACTCATTTATATCATTTAATAAATTGAATATCTCCTCTCTGCACTCCTTCTTCACCCGTGCCCCATGTTTAATAAAAAAATATCCCTTGATTACGCACTTTTGCACCTCCAACACTGACCAAGGATCTAAATCCCCAGTCATATTGGTGACAAAGAACCAGTTTAAAGTTTCTTGAATTTCTGTTATTATAACAGGGTCATCTAAAGGCTACACATTCAGTTGCCAAAGACATTGCTTTGGTCTGAACATCGGTAGTAGTATAGAGATACTGACAAGTGCACGATCGGAAAAGATAATACTATCAATATTAGCACTACGGAGATGGGAAATGTCTTGGTGTTTAATGAAAAAGTAATTGATCATTGTATACTTGCTATGCGGAGTGGAATAGTAAGAAAAATCCCTATTAGTTGGCTGCAGTAATCGCCATGTATCTGGTAATTGATGGTTACAAATGCAGGATGCCACGCACTGTACGTCCTGATCGCCTAGATTTAGTGTACTTGTTCTCTTCTCCCTCATCCTCATGTAAAGTGCCATGGAGCCTAATGGCGCTATATAAATAAATAATAATAATAATTTTTGTATGGAAGGTGGTGTGGAGGAGACACCCCTGGAATTATCCAAGGTTGGGTCAAGAATCATATTGAAATCTCGGTACAGGATCAAAAGACCTCTGCCAGAGAATCCAATAGCTTTAAGTATGCATGTAGTGTCACTTATTTGGGAGGTACAAGGATGCCAGCGTTACCTTTGGGTAGGCAATGCATCTCTTGACCATCAGAAAGCGGCCCTTTCCATCTGTGTGAGATTCAGGGAACTCCCAAGGGATCGCCCTAGAGATGACTATGCTCGAACATCTAGATTTCAAACCATGAAGGGACTGTGATGTGCTGTAGTGAACCTGGAACCAGAAAGCTTAAAAGAGTTAATTAGACTGTAATAAGTTTCCTAAAGAAAGGTGATATCTAACTTCCTTTTATGTATAAGGTTTAGAAGGATAGACCATTTTCTGGGCTATGCAGCCCCTTTACATTCCATGATCCCACCATCAATTTTGAGTATGGGTTTGATGCCATTGTAATAATTATTTGTGGTAAATGGTTTGTTAGTATATGCACGTCTGGGTTAAGATATCTTAAGGAAGGGAGCAGGAAAGGAAGAATGGAAAATAGGGTAGAGAAGAGGGGATATTGTGAAAAGAAGAATAGTAAGAATAGAGCTTAATAGAGAGGAAAAAGGAAGAAAAACGTTTTGAGAAGCTAACATTAAATGCCTAAGAAATAATCCCAGGTAGGTTCCAGATGACGGAGTGTTAGGGAGTCTCAAGGGAATAAAACAGGAAGAAGAAAAGCAAAAACATTAAAAAGTAGAGGGGGAAAGAAAAAAAATAATGTGTAGGAAAGCTAACACTATATACCTAAGAAAAAACTTAGGCAAGCTCCAAGAAAGGAACGTTGGGAATCACGATGTCAAGAACAATAAAGATAAAGATCACACATGGGGGACCATGGCCATGGTACCACAACCCCCTGAAAGCAAACAGGAGAGTGAATGCACTGTTGCCATCTTGAATAAAGTTATCCTCCCAGACATATCAGGGGAAGACGATGACCAAGTCCAAAAAGCCACCGAGGTAGCCAACAGTTCCTCTTTACTCAAAATTAACTAAAATAGTAAGGCCTCGTTCACACATTGCGTATTTTGTGCGCTTTTTTACACGCACTTTTCAAAATACGCAATGTGTTTTGTGTCTGCTAGCAAAGTGAATGGGAAATTGACTTTGCCGTGCAGACAGTGCGTAAAAAATGCAGTGCAGCGAGTTGTAAAATGAGGTGCAATTCTTTACGAAGCAGCTCCTGCAATTTCTTCCTCTGGCGTCACAGAGGGGAGGAAGAATCCTGCTTCCTCCTCCCCTCTGTGACATGTGTGACCGCCGCATTAGATTTCGCAGTGTATTAATGTACACTGCAAAATTGAATTAAACAAAGCCAAATGTATGTAAAATAAAAAAAAATGAATATCTTACCTCTCTGACGCTTTTTCGCGGTGTCTGGTGCCAAGGCCAGGCAATGTGTAGTCCTGCCGTGATGTCAGAGGGGGCGTTCCCGCGCTGATTGGCTGCTCGCGGTCATGTGCTAATATCACATGTCCGCGAGCGGCCAATCAGCTTCGGCAATGCCCCCTCTGACATCACGGCACACTCTTACAGGACTATACATGGCCTGGCCTCGGCACCAGACACCGTCAAAAGGCGTCAGAGAGGTAAGTATTCATTCTTTTTTATTTTACATACATTTAGGGGCCCATTACACGGTGGCACCTCGCCGGCGATTGTGCCAGGCAATGCAGGGGCGTGGCCTAATCACGGACACCATCACCGGCGAGTCGCCCAGAGTAACAGGGCAATTCTATGGCGAAAAAATCACCTCAGAATGATCGCCAGGTTTCACAGCAGTGTTGTGAAACCTGGTGATCTGAACAGGGCGATCATGCCTGATCACCCTGTGTAACGCAGCAACCCGAATGTTTAACATTGTGGGTTACCGGTCGGTGGGTTGCTGGGCAACCCAGCAAGCGGTCGCCATCGCTACTTGCCGGCAGTTCGTCGGCGAGTTGCTACGTGTGACAGCTCACCGACGATGTCGGCGGGGATGCGCGCTCTCGTAATTCCCCGCCGGCAAGGTGGCACCATGTAACGGTACCCTTAGCTTTGTTTAATTTAGATTTCGCAGTGTATATTAATACACTGCGAAATCTAATGGGGGCAGTCACAAATGTCACACAGGGGAGGAGGAAGCAGGATTCTTCCTCCCCTCTGTGACACACCTGCGCTTTATGGGGTAGAAAATCGGCCGAAAATCACGCAAAAAAGCGCAACAAAATACGCAAATGTGTGAACGTAGCCTAACATTGTCAATGCCATAAAGAACAAGAAACATATTAACCCTTCATGACCCGGGAATTTTTCGTTTTTCATTTTCGTTTTTTGCTCCCCTGCTTCCAAGAGCCATAACTTTTTTATTTTTCCGTCAATATAGACATATGATGGCTTGTTTTTTGCGGGACGAGTTGTACTTTCATATGCAATAATTTATTTTTCCATATAGTGTACAGGGAAATTGCAAAAAAATTCTAAATGCAGTGAAATTGCAAAAAAAGTGCAATAAAGTTTGTTTTTTGGGTAGTTTAGTCGCCATGTTCACTTATGGTAAAACTGACGTGATGGGGTGATGCCTCGGGTCGGTATGAGTTAGTTGACACCCAACAAAGAGGAACCTTGCTGCACAGTCTGATCGCTTCTGGGAGATACAGATGAGCTCAGCTCATCTGTATCTCTCAGAATTGCGGACCTGTTGTGGTTGGCGATGAGGTGAATGGGGTGCCCCCACCAGTATGACGCTCAGACAACCAATATCTTCACTAAGAGGGGATGAAGAAGGACGCTCATATACAGAGTGAGAGTGGAGACATCTGGAAATATCTTAATAGGAGAGTCATTGAAAACAATCTCATCAGACTTCCAAGCATTCTGTAAAATGTCCTCTTTGGAAAATGAAGTCTACACAACACTCTCTTGGCTTGGCAGGGTCTAAGGGGCTCCTCCTGGTGAGGTGATGCACTCTGTCAAACTGACAGTGATCTCCAAAAGCTCGACCTATCACACTTTGGAAAAGCTTCTGCACCTTGGATTGTAGGCTCTCTCTTCACCTTCACTTTCAGGGAGCCCCTTTATCCGATTTTATTTCTCCTCCTTTTTTCTTGATCATCGAGTAGGAGAGCCATTTCTTGCATTTTGATTGAATGGTATCTTTCTCGCAGTAAGAGCGACACCTCAATCGCTGATGTCCTAGTCAATAGCTCTGCTACATCCCCTTTAACCCTTTATCTAGCAATGTCCTTTTTTCGGGATGCTTAATCTTTTGCTTCTAGCAACTAAGATTTTATCATTAGGTCCAATTTTTTGTGTTGTGTTTGTAAAATGAATGTTTTCAAAATAGGAAATCATGTCATTGTCATTTTTAATTGAATATTCTTCACCCAGAGAGCTTTCAAAACACCTATTTTCGAGGCTGAAAATGGCTAATTTGGCAAGTAATGGGTTAATGCTTTCAATAGCCTGCTGGTGAGATGTTTCATTTCTTTCGGCAAGATCAGCGAGGTCTTTTTTAGTAGGGAAAGCCTGAATCAAGTCCTTCAGCACCTGAAAGTCTAAATTAGCGTGCATGTGAGTGGTCCTGGTATTTGGAGGTTCCATGTCGTGGGAGGACAGTGGTTTTTGTGAAGAAGGATTAGAGGTGTCTTGCATATTAGAATCTGATGTGGCATCTTTAAATGTCGATTGCGGAGAGCGTCCCAGAAGGGAAGTAAAAGTCAAACTTTTAGGGGTGTCTCTATTCTTCCTCTAGGAGCCTTTAGTAACCGGTATTGAGTTAGTCATTGGTGCATTTGCTTTCTGGGGCGAGACAGTCTTTGTAGCGGGCGTTTAGTATGAAATAGTGTCCTGTTGTTTTGGACAATTTCCGTGTAATTTAAGGAGAGGACGGTAGTAAATCTATGTTGACAGGCCGGTGCTTCCCTAGCACCACTTTAAGATGGCAATATACTAGATATACATCAAGAGATGGGTATCCCACGTTAGCCCCATCTGTGTCCGCAATCACATCATTTTCATTTGGTGAGGTGGTATAGGGCTCAGGCTACAGCAAGAACCACAACACAGGGCAGTAGAGCTTTGTGCAGTGTGGGGTTCAACTCTAATCTATGACCTTGGGAGGCAGATGATGAAAACAGACAATGAGAGTAAGTAGCAATAAGCTGGAGGTTTAATGGAGATATAGCAACACTGCTATTCCGGTCTCCTATATGAGTGTAACTATAATTTGGATTAGGATCAGGGATAGAAGGCAGTTGTTCTCCCCCACTGAAAGCCTTATGTAAAATGCTTCTCCAATAGAGACACTGTGTCCTTTGGGGTCTCTTTCCACAAGCCCAGTATTACAAAAGTGGAAAGTATGATAAGTCTTTGTTGAAGGGGCTGGGTGCTGGGGCTACTGCTGTATGATTCACAGAGGCACTAGTAAGTCTCTGCACCATAAGGGCCCTCTTCTTGGTGTATTCTTCCTCCCGCACACTCCAAAGCCATGTCCTAGTTTCACTCCCAATCCCCTTGGTTGCCTGGTCCTCAGTGCTGATGAAGCGGGTTTGTTTTTTCCCTGCAGGATTCCTGCTGCCACGGCATCTGAAGTCCAGTCCGCGGTCTGGGCCGAGAGTTAAGGTCGCAGCAGCTCCACCTCCTGAACCTCTGTGCCCCTCTGCCACCTCTCTTCTGGATCTCACTGCGAACACTGTAATCTCACTGAGCGGGCAACCAGGCTGGTACAGCTGCAGGCAGGTCATCTCTGATAGTGCGCCGGTGTTCTCAAGAGTCTGGTGGTGAGGGACCCTGCCTGGGCCTTAACTGATGGCGGTCCATGGACACTTGACAGAGGTTCCAGGCATCGAAGCGGGACAAGATGGTTCCCGGATGCAGATGTATGTTGGCACATAGTTGTAGCCAAGTTCTCCGGCGATTTTAAGCCTGGATGACCCCAATGTAGCTCATATTGCAGGGAGTACACCACTTAGTGTCCTCCCTGTACAGCGGCCATCTTGGACTCCCTGCCATTCTGTATGTTTTGATATTCATGACCTGATTGATATCTGGCTAGTGTAAGATGTCCTGGATTACTTTTGTCCATCATTGCATTGGAAAGCATTCCGCTAGATACACCGAACCACTAGAACGGTTACTGTCACAATGGTGGTATGTCTACTGATACATTTGTACCACTCAATACTACGTAGCTACAATATAGTGTGCACTGTATTCCACAAGATGGCACACATCTATTGAGGACGAGCAAAGCATTCTATAGATTTTAGTCTCTGCAATAGAAAAAAAATGGCTTTGGCCATATTCTTTATATTTTTAGCTCATACTTCAGAAAACTTGTTTAAGGGACTGACATCACAAACTGGCTTGAGTGCCATGTGCTAAGTTATATCTCGAAGGCTGGCATCTGAAATTGATGATATTAAAAACCGTGGCAGTTTTAATCTATTTTGAAATGAAAACGTATAGTAAAAAAGCAATTAATTAGCTGTTTACAAGCTTCTTTTGCTAGCAGGCTCCTTTGGGTGCCAAAAACAAATATGTAAACAGATGTGTTTCTTCATCCGTCCCTGAAACTGAATTTTAATTTGTTCTGTGTGACTGTTCAGATCTGAGATGACTAATTTTTTCAGTCGTACCTTTTTGTCTTTCAGACACTCTACATGGTCAAGAATGCTGCTGTGTGGTTTTACTCTCAACGGGTCATAACCAGTTTCTTGTCAGGGGAGTATGAATTATTGTCTGAAGTGTTGTGTATATAAAAATAAATATATAAGTGGGTCTTGCCAAAATGAGCATTTGTCATCTATCCACAGACTGTGGGACCGATAAAGACAGATAAGTATAGCACTTGGCTGTTCCTGTCAATCCTATGAAGTATCAGGGTGCCTACTTGACAGGCAATCCACTTAAATGGTTATTATCATGTGTCTTGAATAAGGATGAGCAAACCTTTTAAAGTTTGCTGAGCTTCCATTCCCATTCAAATCAATGGGAAGAATAATGAAGGGCCGATAAAACACCTTCAACGGGCCCCAAAAGGCGCCAAACACAGCTCAAATTTATTATATAGTGGAGCGCTGCTGTTTTGGCACAGAAATTATCTTCTTACACTATTACTTAGCAAGCTTAAGCGCTGCTGTCACACTCACCATGCTTCCTGGCCCCCTCATGAAGCTCAGACATCCTCATGACTTCCCTGAGGCTGTCTTAGGTTACACAGCTGGTATCACGCAGCAGGGAATCCCGTTGTGTGATCTGAGATAACCTCAGTGGCACCAGCACTTGAAACACTAGCTGTCTTGTGAGAGCCGAGATATTGCGCAAGACGAAATGGACATATCTTACCGGTATCGTAAGACAACGCATGTGAGGATCCGTGAAGTCAGTTCAAACTTGCAGGATAACCCCTATGTGACCCCTAGAGTCTAAAGCACAGTAATATTTGTGGTGGAACCGCTTGTCACACTCTCATGCATGCATGCTCACACAGCATATGGGGGATGCTTTCTGTGAACGTTACCCCACCATACTTTTGTAAGGCCCTGTGCCCATGGTATGTTGTTTAATGCTTCTTTTCTACAATCTGCATTAAAATTGCATGTTTATCCTGAAGCCAGCAAAGTCAATGAGAGTTCAGAAGTGCTGGGCCACCTCTTTTTTTTTACTCGCAGATTTGGTGCAGATTTGGGGGCAGAAAAATTAAATCTGAACCTCATGTGAAAGGAAAATAAAAAACAATGTGGGCACAGCACTTCTGACCTGTAATATACGTTGCTGGCCTCAGGTTAGACATGCAGATATTGATGCAGATTCTCAAAATATGCTTAAAAAAGCATCAAACTACACACCATGGGAACAAAGCTTAAGAGGGTCCAGGGAGAGCCACAGTTGTGGTGAAAGGGCTTCTGGATTCCTATTGCCCCCTAGCTTCTTCCACAGAGACTTCAAAGGCAGTGTAGCTCACTACAGTCCTCAAGGTGTGAATACAATGCAAGTTTTGAAGATTTCCTCAGGTGGTAATTAATCACCTGCGGAGGTAATGATTTCAGTAACCTTTGCAATGCTAAGGAAATCCTGAAAACATACACTGTTTGCAGCACTTGAGGACTGCACTTGGCCAGCCCTGTTTTACAGGACTGCGTGTAGTTTCTTGCATCTCCATACCTCAGACAGTCAGGCCAGAAGCCTGCGGCTTATTTACCTGTCTCTGCAGGGAAGTTTCAAAGCACCTGTTTGCAGAAACAGTCCAGTAAAGTACAAAACGATTACTGTAACACTGACTATATTACATATAACGAAAGTCCGACAGGGATCAGCAGATTGTTAAAATGATGAAAAGTCCATGAAGGGCAGAGTCCATTAAGGGCTTTGAGTTGTACCTCGGTCAAAGAAGAACTTAAAAACAAATCAAAAAAGTCCTTCTCTGGACAAAATGCCAACTAAGGAATGGGTCATTGACCAACAAGATATCCTTTTTTTTTTTTTTTTTAGAAAAGTCCACTGTACTTGGTGTTAATACTATCTGCCATCATTCTCAGCGCTGCCTGGACTGAAGGTTGTCATTGATCATGGCACTCTTCTTCCAGATATTCAGGGGAAGGTCGCAGGGGCCACTCCTGCAGGGATTCTCCACCACAACCTACTCCAGCACACTGCTTTATGGTCACCACTGGAGAAGACGATGGAGGAACTAGGAGATAACCACCGTCTAAAGGAGAGAAAGAGCTACTTGTTTAACATCGACAAGTCCTGTGGGTTTCGGTGCAGCTAGCTGGCTAACTAAGTGAGGCCTGGACTCCACCTGATGCCACATTTTCTCCTAGTCAGACTCTTCCTGTCACTTCTCAAAGTTGTTGGTGGTGGCAACCTGACTTACGCCAACCACAAATTACCCCTTGCTGTCCATCACCTTCACTATTCATCTTTTGGGAAGATGGTCATGTAGCAGGGTGGACTGGGTGATGTAGCATCGATTCCCAGTACCTTGTTTTGCTAGGAAGCCAAACCTCTTCTGTTGGAAAAATGCCACCACCTTGCCTCTGGTACACTGGTCATAGAAGTGATTGGAAAAAGGCCCATGCAACCAGGCTATGTTATCCGCAAAAAAAATCTCCTCAATAAAGGTGACATTAGTGGAGCTGTATCACAGTATCTGGGGGAGAGAATGGAAAAGAGAGACGGCACAGATCTAAGTGCAGTATCTCTATTAAAATAGATATGCGTGAGGTAACTGAAAACTGCTCACCTTTGAGATGTCTTGAGATTTAGCGTTTAGTAGAGATTGGACTCTTATGGCTTGCAGCATGCTTTACCGGAATGATCAATAAAGGAGACAGGACTTGGATGGTGTGGTTCATGGTGTGTAGGATAGTTGCTTGGAGGGGCTAAGCGTCTCCCCATGGCATTCTCCCAGTCGAAGGTCTCTGGTGGGGGCGATACAGGTGGCTGGGAAACAAGGCCTTCTGCTCTTCTGGGTCCTCTTCTTCCTCGTCCTTCTCCTCATGGTCCTAGTTGAATTGGTCATCCACTATCTGTGGCACTGGTTGCAGGTGGAATACAGCCAGACAAGCTTCAAGATCCTCTGCAGTCTGATATCTGTTCCAAGATAGCATAGGGAAAAGGTCATC
This sequence comes from Allobates femoralis, assembly GCA_033576535.1. NCBI lineage: Eukaryota > Metazoa > Chordata > Amphibia > Anura > Aromobatidae > Allobates > Allobates femoralis. Next base: position 140,904,285 of record JARQOC010000003.1, read on the forward strand.
TACTGACTGTGAGCTCAGGTCCTCCTCTGGCATCAAAGCCCAGAACTGTCTCCACACCTTGCTGCAGATAAGGCTCAATGTGGGTAGCACGGTGCAGCGCCAGAACACATATGTGTCCATCTCCTCTGCAGACCGCTCCAGTTCTGGTGCTGCTGAAGCACCCTTTGCCCCTGGGTTGGTGAGGAAGATGACCTCCTCCAAATCAGCCCTGACTTGCAGGGGATCCATTGCCAATCTGCGCACTGCAGGCACACAGTAGCAAACAGCACAGCAACTGTAGCAGAGTGTAGCTGACCGACTAGCTGCATTGTGCTACACTACTAAGATGGTACTGACTCGCTGAGCTCTGCGGTGATGCTTATTTGCTTTGCCTAGATGTCCACTTCTTACAGCGCCAGTAGTCAGACACAAATAATCATTCCAAGATATTGATGTTTGCACAATCTTGTTGCCTACCTCCTCATTAACCTCTCCATGGGGTGGGGTGGGCTGCAGAAGTAATGTCACTCACAAATTCAACTCCCCATGCCACAAGGTAACAACTGGGTTGCGGTTAGGTGCAGTGATTATTAAAGCGTGACATATTTGAAGGAGAAATAATGAAAACAAATAAGTTTATTCAGGTCACTAACCATCACCAATTCATCTGTAATGCTGAATAAGGCTAATGGGCAGCAATGTGAGGACAACTTCAATCTGAATGATAAATATAACACATTTGTGCAAAAGGAATGATATGAAATAGTGATTGCACATATTCAAGAAGCAATATCCATATTATGGTGTTTTATGAGTGTGAACAAACCTATAAGACCATGCATATGAATCATATAATGGCCATGTGCAATTTTTTATATGAATTACATACTGTAACTGTAGAAGAGATGGCCTCACATGCTGCTGACCCTCTGCAATAATAAAGGTTTGCTGTAAAAAAAAAAAATAACAACAATAATAAATAAAATAAAACAAATTAACATTCAAAAACAATTCCCCCAAAAAATAATAAGCTCTCTTAAACTGATGTTTTAAGGACATTGTAAGCTTCCTGGCAGTGTTTCCAAAATTCATACCTTGTAGGTGTCAAAACACCTGCAAACTCCAATAAGCTTAAAAAATTCATTTAAAGCACCAAACAAATTTTACAGCTTGGTACAAGCCGTTAGCCCGATGGCGGGAACACTCCTAATCATATGGTTAGGTGTTGTTCCCGGCCAATGGGTCTTTTGGCAAGTGTTTTGGCCCCTAATAAACAGGGAAAGTTTTAGGACCATTTTAAGTTTCTAACTTTATTCCCTTGTTTGGTGAATTTTTTGAAAAATGTTGGGGTTTCTGGTCGCGAACCAAATATGCAATGTTTGTGCTGCAATTGAACTTGGTGAACATGTTCGGGGAAAGTTCGCTCATCTCTAGTCTTGAATAGTAAACTGTTTCCAGTCTGCTTATTTCCTTTTTACTTGGGGGAAGGCACTTTTCTTAAAGTTACAGTTCTGGTTCAGTAGTTTCCTCCTGATCCTGAGGTTCTGTTAAAGTGGCACATCAATGGCCTGTCAGTGCTTGGTTTGAAATTTTTATATTATCACTATATTTGCATATAGATAAAACAGGGCCTGTTAACAAGCCCAAAGCTAAGGTGAAAACTGCTGATAGTAGTGGCCGGCAAGATTATAAAATTGCATTAGCGATAACTAAGCTGCACATAGGTTATAATTATGCATTATGATGAGTCAACCTTTTTAAATGGAAACTGTCAGCAGGATCTTGCTATCTCAAAGAGAATAATCACTTATGTCCAAAACATATATTTTGTGCTTCACTATCAACATACAGTATATCTCAGTCAAACCACCCACAGTTAACTTCCACCAGGAGTACATACAGGTGAAAAAATGAATTTGCACTACACAGTATCATAGGCTCAAAAATTAACATCTTTATTGTTTAAAATTTTATCACAAATATATAATATAATATTTTTATTATGGGTAAGCACACATATCATATGGGTAGTTTAATCGTACAGGAACTGCTATTGTGTAGATATATTATGACACATTTTGCATTGACTGCTATTATATTGGAAATATAGTCAACTTATATTTATTGGGCCCCTCTATTCCTGATGTTGTTAGGGATATACTCAAATAAGGGTTCCTATATTGCTAGCACAGTTTCTCATGCTGCTCTTTTTTAATATTCCCCACTGATGTATTAGGAATCTAATCCCACCATCTACTATATAATTGTCTAAGGGTTTTTTGAGTGTGTCTGTCGCCGAAATCGCGCGCCACACAGAGGCAGCTCATTGGTGCCCGCCAGCTCATTGGTGCTCTCCTCACAGCCCCCGCTCCTCCTGCCCCCACTCCCCGCAGCACCCCTGCTCTTCCTGCCCCCTCCACTTCTCCTTCCCCCTCCGCTCGTCGCGGCACCTCTCCCTCTGCACCCCCACTCCCGCGGCCCCTCCGCTCCTTCTGCTCCCCCGTTCCTCATGCCCCCACTCCTCCTGTTCCCCCGTACCTCCTCATGGTACTAAAGACCTGTAGGACCTAGAAGACAGAGGTGGAGCGAGCCGGCAGACAGGTGAGTATCCTCACTGAGGATTTTTTTACTTTTACTGTGGAGGAGCAGGGGGCCGCGGAGAGCGGAGTATCGCCATATACCATAGTGCTGCTATACATGTACTGTAATGTACCTCCATATACCATAGCGCTGCTATACATGTACTGTAATGTACCGCCATATACCATAGCGCTGCTATACATGTACTGTAATGTACCTATATATACTATAGCGCTGCTATATATGTACTGTAATGTACCACCATATACTATAGTGCTGCTATACATGTACTGTAATGTACCTCCATATACTATAGCGCTGCTATATATGTACTGTAATGTACCACCATATACTATAGTGCTGCTATACATGTACTGTAATGTACCGCCATATACCATAGCGCTGCTATACATGTACTGTAAGGTACCGCCATATACCATAGCGCTGCTATACATGTAATGTAATGTACCGTCATACACCATAGCGTTGCTATACATTTACTATAATGTACCGCCATATACTATAGTGCTGCTATACATGTGCTGTAATGACCACCATATACCATAGCGCTGCTATATATATATATATATATATATAAAAATAAAGAGCAGCACTTAATCCCTGATAAGGGTGGTGCAAATCAGTCCAGGGTTTAGTTCCTTCTCCCCCATATACAGACCAAATAACGACTGCAGCACTCCAAAAGCGATGTATATTGCCTTTAATGGCCTTCAGGCATCTAAGTGGTGGACGTTTCGGTCCTCAGATCTTCTTCCAGCTGGAAGAAGGTCTGAGGACCGAAACGTCCACCACTTAGATGCCTGAAGGCCATTAAAGGCAAATACATCGCTTTTGGAGTGCTGCAGTCGTTATTTGGTCTCTATATATATATATATATATGTAGTTCACTCACATTGACTGAACAAGTTCTGTCAGTCACAGCATGTCAACTACACACATATTCTAGAATACCTGATGCGTTAGAATCGGGCTACCGTCTAGTGAATTATAATTAGCAGTATATTGTAAAATTTATCATACCTGTACTCCAGTTACTGATGCTGTAAATACTTCCCAATGTGGCCTCCCTCGAACGACTACGTACTGAGTAAGCCTTGAGCAAGAAACTTAAAACGTATGGCCACATTGGGACCAAAGTATTTACAGCATCAGTAACTGCAGTTCAGATACGATATATTTTACAATCTACTGCTAATTATACTCCATGGTGGGATTACGATCCTATTACATTAGTGGGAAATATTAAAAAGAGCAGTATTAAATACTTTGCTAGGAATATAGGAACCCTTATTTGAGTATATCAGTAACAACAGGAATCAGGAATAGAGGGGCCCAATAAATATAAGTTGACTATATTGCCAGTGTAATAGCAAACAATTCACTTTTTCACCTATAAGTACACCTGGTGGGAGATAATTGTGGGTGGTTTGATTAAGATATCTCAAAGAGAAGCAGTCACGAGGTTTTCTTCATACATAGTAGGGACAGCATCTTTTAGCCCACTGTTGCAGCATTTGTTTATTATACTCACCTATTGTGTGGTCTCTTCCGACGGGCATTGCTGGTTTTGATTCAGTGCCTCCTCTCTTCTTGCAATCACCATCCTTTTTGCTTTTTGTGGTTGACCATCATATATCATCCAAGCAGTATATTCCACCATGTTTTATGTGCAGGAGCACATCTCTCTGCCCTTCTAAAGGCAGAGTAAAGTACTATAGTGCACATGTATGAGAAAAGGCCAAAGACAGATAGAAGTGCACATGAGCAAGAGTGCGTTGGAGGATATTATGTGGATGAAGAAGAACGTGTCATCTGCTTAAGCAAGAAGAGAATAGGGGCTGGATCGAGACCAGCAATGCCCATCAGAAGATGAGTACGATCAAATATATTTTTTGCTTTGTGCAGAGCAACTTGGGCACATATATCCAGGATACATGAATTCTGCAACAGAGGGCAGAAACATGCTGGTCCTACTTTATATGGGTAAAACCTGGTGACAGGTCCCCTTTAAGGTTTACTCAGATCTGCATGTGAAATATTGCTCCCTTCTTGCTCCTGAAATTGTCTTTGAGTGAGGCTACTTTCACACTACGATTTTTTAAAATCCGATGCTGTCCGATATAAATCGGACAGCATCGAATTCTTCTGATGCCTGGAATCGGATGCCAAATAAGCATCCGATTCCGACATTTTATCTGATGCCTGCCCTCACCTCCCTCCTGTCAGCTGTCATCAGCTGTCTCTCCCCCGGTGCTCCAATATGGTCCCCGGTCCTCCCCTCTTCTACCGCGGTCCTCCATTGCGCTCCCCCTCTTGTCCCCCATTGCACTCCCCCTCTTGTCCCCCTCCTCTCCTCTTGTACCCCTCCTCTCGTCTTGTCCTCCTCCTCTCCTCTTGTCCCCCTCCTCTCCTCTTGTCCTCCTCCTCTCCTCTTGTCCTCCTTCTCTCCTCTTGTCCTCCTCCTCCTCTCCTCTTGTCCTCCCCTCTCCTCCTCTCCTTTCTCACCTGTCCACGACTCCTGCACGGTCCCGCGCGTCTCCCGGTGTCTTGCTGTTCTGTCTTCTGTGCTGCCAGGACCTCTCGTGATGTCACAATCACATGACTGCCGGCTATTGGTTACTGGCAGTCATGTGATTGTGACATCACGGCAGGTCTTGTCAGCACAGACGGCAAGATACCTGGAGACACCGGAGACGCCGGGAGACGTCGGGGACCTCGTGGACAGGTGAGCATAGATTTTTTTTTTAATTAACACATTCATTTACTTTTGGAGCGATTTTAGTGTACTGAGCATGCTCAGTACAGTAAAATCGGTCCGAGGAGACATCAGATGTTTCCTCGGACCCTTCTCCATAGGGCCCCATGTCAAATTGATAGGGTCAGATTGGATGTGCACTAAATGCCATCCGATTTGGTCCGATCCGAGTTTGTCCGATTTTATTTTCGGTGCTAAAATCGGAGCAGGCGCCGATTTTAGCACCGATAATAAAATCGGACAGAATCGGATCGGACCAAATCGGATGGCATTTAGTGCACATCCGATTCGGTCCGATGCCCATAGGGCTGCATGGGGCCCAAAATCAGTCCGATGCTGTCCGATTTTTATCGGACAGCATCGGAACTGATAAAATCGTAGTGTGAAACCAGCCTAAGGCTACTTTCACACTACGATTTTTTAAAATCCGATGCTGTCCGATATAAATCGGACAGCATCGGATTCTTCTGATGCCTGGAATCGGATGCCAAATAGGAATCCGATTCCGACATTTTATCTGATGCCTGCCCTCACCTCCCTCCTGTCAGCTATCATCAGCTGTCTCTCCCCCGGTGCTCCAATATGGTCCCCGGTCCTCCCCTCTTCTACCGCGGTCCTCCATTGCGCTCCCCCTCTTGTCCCCCATTGCGCTCACCCTCTTGTCCCCCTCCTCTCCTCTTGTCCCCCTCCTCTCCTCTTGTCCTCCTCCTCTCCTCTTGTCCCCCTCCTCTCCTCTTGTCCTCTCCTCTTGTCCTCCTCCTCTCCTCTTGTCCTCCTCCTCTCCTTTTGTCCTCCTCCTCTCCTCTTGTCCTCCTCCTCTCCTCTTGTCCTCTTCCTCCTCTCCTCTTGTCCTCCCCTCTCCTCCTCTCCTTTCTCACCTGTCCACGACTCCTGCACGGTCCCGCGCGTCTCCCGGTGTCTTGCTGTTCTGCCTTCTGTGCTGCCAGGACCTCTCGTGATGTCACAATCACATGACTGCCGGCTATTGGTTACTGGCAGTCATGTGATTGTGACATCACGGCAGGTCTTGTCAGCACAGACGGCAAGATACCTGGAGACACCGGAGACGCCGGGAGACGTCGGGGGCCTCGTGGACAGGTGAGCATAGATTTTTTTTTTTTAATTAACCCATTCATTCACTTTTGGAGCGATTTTAGTGTACTGAGCATGCTCAGTACAGTAAAATCGGTCCGAGGAGACATCAGATGTTTCCTCGGACCCTTCTCCATAGGGCCCCATGTCAAATTGATCGGGTCAGATCGGATGTGCACTAAATGCCATCCGATTTGGTCCGATCCGAGTTTGTCCGATTTTATTTTCGATGCTAAAATCGGAGCAGGCGCCGATTTTAGCACCGATAATAAAATCGGACAGAATCGGATCGGACCAAATCGGATGGCATTTAGTGCACATCCGATTCGGTCCGATGCCCATAGGGCTGCATGGGGCCCAAAATCGGTCCGATGCTGTCCGATTTTTGTCGGACAGCATCGGAACTGATAAAATCGTAGTGTGAAACCAGCCTAAGACCCGAGTGACTTGTGAGTGTACTTTTGTTTGTCAAGTGCTATGCAAGTGAAATATTTCCCTCTCCTAGTGTCAGTGTGACATCCGTGTGCCATATATTTTTAACATCACCTTTTATATGCTACATTGATATCAAACAGCTATATAATGTTCCAGCTCCTACATATTCTAAGCTTGCACCTGTTAGTGCCTTTCATGTGGCACTAAAGGGTGTTTAGCAACGAAATAAATAAGAACATGGGGTTCTCCCTATTTTTGTTAGCTAGCTAAGGTAAATCAGACAGCAGCAGCTTTACCTTGGCTGGTAATCCAGAAAAGAATTCACCCAAAGCTGTCTTTTTTAATTATTTCTAAATAAATTAATAAATTATTTAAAAAAAACCTGGAGTCTTCCCCCAATTGGATCACCAGTAAAAGTGAAGCTAACAGCTTTAGTTTGGTATTCTCAGGGTGTGAAGGGCTATGGTTCTTTGTCCCTTCCCATCCTAAAACTAGCAGGCCGCAGTAGACCCAGAATTGGTGCCTACACTATATGCGCCAATCCTGGTGCTTCATCTTAAGATAATGGCATTTGGGGTTGATGCCAGCTGGGTAATGTCAGCTAGCATCAAGCCCAGGGGATAGTAATGTTAAGCTATCTATCAGATATCTGACATTACAAATCAATTCAGTAATAGGAAAAGTAAACACACCAAGGGCTAGAAGAGCAGGCACTGATGACTCTGATCTCTGAACTATTATTTAACATTGGCGCGATTGCAATGCAATTTTTTCTTTCATTGCACTCGCAGATTTTATTCTAGATGTAAGTGAACCCTTAACCACAAGTAACATGGATTAGTGACGGCAATGTGGTCAAACCAGCCATCTTTCTTCTACCTATGGGGGCCTTTAAACTATTCTCAAGAGATGGTATCGAAGGAGTATCAAGTATATTGAATTTTAACATCTCAGGAGCGATGAACAAGAAATATCTCAAAATGGTTTACTCTCCCTTTCCCTATTTCTCGCCCCTACACCTCACTCGAGAACACCCCAAAAGTGCAAGTTTCATCCACTATGGAGCAGTATTTTTACAAATTACACTCCATTTTGCACTGATAGCTCTAAATTCACTTGGATTGAATCAGAAACATTTTAGACAGTCCCAGCAGTTGTGTTTGCCTGAATCTGCCAATTGACAGTCCTGCCCCCATGAAAGCCCCCATTTATAGCTGTAGTTGAAAATTTCAGTATAATGTCTTTTGGCCTGAAATTTTAGATGGGCCGTGAAGGAAACAAGACTTACCTTCACCAATAAAAAAATATAATTAAATATTATAGAAATTTAAAAAAAATTACAATTTTGAGAATATAACAAAACTATTATGATTTCTGACATATGTAATAATATAGAGAAGCAATTTTGAAGGAAGCAAAATTACCATGAACATAGTCCAAGAGTGTAAAACAAGGAAAATCATGTGTATACAATTCCGTTGCCCTGGTCTAACCAAGGGCTGCAAAGCAAGTGTTAACCCCTGAGTCTCCATGCCGTTTCATAATTTATATATGACATAAAGTGTACTATATACAATATTACATACTATTATCATAAACTGGATATTATTAAAGGACATTTTGCTAATAAAACATGTTGAAATAGGTTGAATTACGTTGAAATAAATGTTACATTTAAGTTTAGCATTTCAAATAAAATCAATAGCGCTGGGAAATAGCGCCATCATTTACACATGAGCTCCTGAAGTGAAGCTGCATACATACAGGGTAATTACTCTATAAATACAGCACTTTGGTGGAAAACAAGCACTGGCGTCCTGTACGCCGGAAAGTAGAAATGATTGTGAATCTGCTGATATTTATGGGCAAGCATTTGTATTTGTCAATTATATACAAGATGTACAATACGAGATTTCTTACACTTCAATTACACGAGGTTCCATGCATTCTAAGTTAATAAAATTATGAGGACAGGTCTGGTGGATTTTGACATGTTTATGAAGAAAATTATTTGCTTGGCAATTGTGGTGCTGCAATGCTCTCTAGTGAAGAACTGGATTATTGCACTTGCTTGTCTTATACAATATCATAATTTACTACATGAGACTTCTGCTTGGCTCATAGAAGGTAGGACTAAGTAAGAAACTTCTCAAATCCATCAGGTGATTACCAACAGTCACAATAATAATCAATGGGGTCCAGCTCTCGGTTAGCCATTCACTGACCATGGAAAAAAACATCTGGAGCACAGAAGCAGGCACTACATTGGCCAAAACTTCATGAACGAAATAAGAAGAAATCCAGATTCATCAGAAAGGAATTTTTTTCATTTGGAGCTCTATGGAAGCATTACAAGAAAGTTGTTCCTCATGATGGCATTAAGCACAGCATCATGATTAAGGGTGTGTATAACGCCTGAAACGCGTAGCTGTATTCACCATCCCCACTGTCAAACATGGTGGTGGCAGCATCAGGGTTTAGGCCTGCTTTTCTTCAGCAGGGACAGGAAAGATGGTTAAAATTGATGGGAAGATGGACGGAGCCAAATACAGGACCATTCTGGAAGAAAACCTGTTGGAGTCTGCAAAAGACCTGAGACTGGGACGGAGATTTATCTTCCATCAAGACAATGATCCCAAACATAAAGCAAAATCTACAATGGAATGGTTCAAAAATAAATGTATCCAGGTGTTAGAATGGTCAAGTCACATCCAGACCTGAATCCAATCGAGAATCTGTGGAAAAAGCTGAAAACTGCTGATCACAAACGCTCTCCATCCAACCTCACTGAGCTCCAGCTGTTTTGCAAGGAAGAATGGGCAAGAATTTCAGTCTCTCGATGTGCAAAACTGATAGAGACATACCCCAAGCGACTTGCAGCTGTAATCGCAGTAAAAGGTGGCGCTACAAAGTATTAACTCAAGGGGGACGAATAATATTGCACGCCCCACTTTTCAATCTTTTATTTGTTAAAAAGGTTTAAAATATCCAATAAATTCACAAAGCCCCAGATCCAGGAAAATAGGAATGCTACGGGCCTTAGAAAATAGCTACAATCGTGCATTTTTAAAAAAAATTTTTTTTTACAAACTGTTGAATTTTTTTCACCACTTAGATAAAAATAAATATATACTCGTTTGGTATCTACAAACTTGAATCAACTAAGGGAATAACGCTGTCAGGTCAGTTTTACCATATACATGGTAAAGAAAAACTCATAACACAGTAGTGTAATTGCATTAGATTTTTTTTTTCCACATTTTCCAGTACACTTTATGGTAAAATGCATGATGCCATTCAAAAGTACAACTCGTACCACAAAAAGAAACAAGCCCTCATATGGTTGTACTGATGGAAAAATAAAAACGTTATGGCTGTTGGAAGAAGGGGAGTAAAAAATAGAAATTAATCAAGGAAAATCTTCCAGGGGTGAAGGGGTTAAAGGGAACCCACCACTCAATTAATTCTGCCCATGGACAGCATAAAACAGAGCTTTTCCACAAAGTCTGAAATTTTATGGTATGTCAGAGAAAATATTGGATATGCAAATTGTCACTTCAAGGAGGAAGTAGACAAACTCTAATGCCACATAATAAAGCTAGCAATTCTAAAAGTCATAATGCTACCTTTATTAGGTGGCATTAGAGTTTGTCTACTTCCTCACTAAAGTGACAATTTGCATATGCAATTTCCCAGAGGAGCATTGCAGCTTTAAGTCTCCTCACTGCCGGCTGGCAGAATACTCTCCACAAGGAGAATAGCTGTTCCTCCAGACCAGAGAAAACATTGTTTGATGACTTACCAGGTACTGTAGGGAGGGGTGACACTTACGTGGTGGCTTCTTCTTGCACGGCTCTAGTTGAATAACAGGTCTCTCTTATATGTGTGCAGAGTCAGCTGTCACTAGTCAGGTCTCTCCCTATAATCCCTGAGTGACACTTCAAACAAAGTTGTCCTTGAAATGCTAGCATCTACTATATAATTGTCTAATGTTCTCTGTCTGTCACAGAAATCACGCGACAGACAGATGTTGCTCATTGGTGACCGCCAGAGGTGGGCACCAATGAGCGCAGACTATGCAAATAAGCGCGAGAATTCAAAGTTCGAATTCCATGCCAATTTGCAGCCAGGCTACAGCGGCGTGTTAGCACGGTCTCTCCTCACAGCCCCCCGTTACTCCTGTCCGAGCTCACTGTGGCTCCCCCACTCTTCCTGCCCCCCTCCGCTCTTCCTGCCCCTCTCCGCTCCTCCTGCCCCCTCGCTCCCCGCAGCCTCCCTGCTCCCCCACTCCTCCTCCCCCCCGCTGCCCGCGGTCCACCCCGCTCCTCCACAGATATAATAAAAATTTTAAAATCCTCAGTGAGGATACTCACCCGTCCGCCGTCTCGCTCCACCTCCGTCTTATATAGGGCTTGAGGACCTGTCGTTGCCTGGGAAGCCGATCAGCTGATCGGTTTCCCAGGCAATGACAGGTCCTGCCATGGGAGCTACAAGACGGAGGTGGAGCGAGCCAGCGGACGGGTGAGCATCCTCGCATCCATCCTGCCCCCCCCCCACTGGCACCATCCTTCCCCCCACGCCGGCACCATCCTGCCCTCCTGCCGGCACCATCCTGCCCCCCCGCTGGCACCATCCTGCCCCCCCCCCCGCCGGCTCCATCCTGCCCCCCGCCGGCTCCATCTTGCCCCCCCTGCCGGCTCCATCCTGCCCCCCCCGCTGGCTCCATCCTGTCCCCCCTCGCCAGCTCCATCATGCCCCCCCCGCCGACTCCTTCCTGCCCCCCCCCGCCGGCTCCATCCTGCCCCCCCCTGCCAGCTCCAACCTGCCCCCCCTGCCGGCTCCATCCTGCCCCCCTGCCGGCTCCATCCTGCCCCCCCCGCTGTCACCATCCTGCCCCCCCGCCACCATCTTGCCCCCTCCTGCCACCATCCTGCCCCCCCCACTGGCCCCATCCTGCCCCCCCGCTGCCACCATCCTGCCCCCCGCCACCATCCTGCCCCCTCCTGCCACCATCCTGCCCCCCTTGTCGGCTCCATCCTGCACCCCCCCTGCTGGCTCCATCCTGCTCCCCCCTCCGGCTCCATCCTGCCCCGCTCACCACCATCCTGCCCCCGCTGCCACCATCCTGCCTCACCGGCTCCATCCTGCCCCCCCTGCGCGGCTCCATCCTGCCCCCCTGCCGACTCCATCCTGCCCCCACACCGGCTCCATCCTGCCCCCCCACCGGCTCCATCCTGCCCAGCTTGCGTCCATCCTGCCCTGCCGGCTCCATCCTGGCCTGCCCTGTCCGCTCCATTCCTCAGTCCCCCGCCCCCTGCCACCATCCTGCCCCCAGCCACCATCCTGCCCCCTCGCCACCATCCTGCCCCCCCTCCACCATCCTGCCCCCCCACGCCAGCTTCATCCTGCCCCGCCGGCTCCATCCTGCCCCGCTCACACACCATCCTGCCCCCCCCCGGCTGCCATCCTGCCCCCGCCGGCTCCATCCTGCCCCCTGCGGCTCCATTCTGCCCCACCGGCTCCATCCTGCCCCACCGGCTCCATCCTGCCCTGCTCGCTCCATCCTGCCCCGCTTGCCACCATTCTGCCCCCCCTGCCACCATCCTGCCCCGGCTCTATCCTGCCCCTGCCGGCTCCATCCTGCCCCCGCTGGCTCCATCTTGCCCCTCCGACTCCATCCTGCCCCGCCAGCTCCATCCTGCCCCGCCAGCTCCATCCTGCCCCGCTCACCACCATCCTGCTCCCCGCCACCATCCTGCTCCCTCGCCACCATCCTGTCCCCCCGCCAGCTCCGTCCTGCCCCGCTCACTCCATCCTGCCCCGCTTGCCACCATTCTGCCCTCACTGCCACCATCCTGCCCCTGACTCTATCCTGCCCCTGCCGCCTCCATCCTGCCCCGCCAGCTCCATCCTGCCCCGCTCACCACCATCCTGCTCCCCCGCCACCATCCTGCTCCCTTGCCACCATCCTGCTCCCCGCTGGCTCCGTCCTGCCCCGCCGGCTCCATCAGCTGATCAGTTTCCCAGGCAACGACAGGTCCTAAAGGCCTGTAGGACCTAGAAGATGGAGGTGGAGCGAGCCAGCGGACAGGTGAGTATCCTCTCTGGGGATTTTTTTACTTTTACTGTAGAGGAGCGGGGGGCCGTGGGGAGCGGAGTATCGCCATATACCATAATGCTGCTATACATGTACTGTAATGTACCGCCATATACCATAGTGCTGCTATACATGTACTGTAATGGACCGCCATATACTATAGTGCTGCTATACATGTACTGTAATGTACCGCCATATATTATAGTGCTGCTATACATGTACTGTGATGTACCGCCATATACCATAGCGCTGCTATACATGTACTGTAATGTACCACCATATACCATAGAGCTGCTATATATATATATATATATATATATATGTATGTTGTTCATTCACATTGACTGAACAAGTTCTGTCAGTCACCGTATGTCAACTACATACATATTCTTGAATACCCGATGCGTTAGGTGCGGGCCACCATCTAGTTTAAGATAAAAAACATACCTTGCAGCAGTCGTGCAGACAAGCTTGGATCATGCTGCTCATGTTTTGGTTGGCATTAGTGATAAACGAATACATTCGGCACTATTCGTTACTCACATGAATATTAGGGTATTTTGGATACTCGTTAGTTGGTGAGTATTTTGGTATTCGCCTCGTGAGATTTGAGTGACCTGCCCAGCATGTTTGACGTCTGATTTTCAGCCACTAAACGCTGGCATTGCTTGCTAATCACAGTAATGCCATCAGGGCCGGTCTTAGGCTGAATGGTGGCACTGTGCAGTTTTACCTTTTGGTGCCCCCACCCCTCTGTTTGTTTTCTCAGAACACATGAGCATGCTGCCATCTTTCTCAACAACAGGGTCCTGTGACTGTTGCGGTCAGTGAGGAGGTGGCTGGAAATCCCAGAGAAATTAATAGGCATTCCGATCAGCTATCAATTTCAAGGCCTCGTTGTTGGGACAGATAGATCTTTCATCTGATTTGCAGAGCTTGGGTCTGTCAGAAAAATGGAGAACACTTTGAAAGCATCTGTGTGTTATTATAGTGCAGTAGGTCTTTTTTTCACTGATAGAAGGAGTTTGGAAATGTATATTTTGATCACTATTTATGAGAAAAAAGGGATGCCGCTGATAAAAATAAACCATCAGTTTTTTCTCATATGTAAAAAAATTGAACTCCTAAATGAGGCTGTGTCAGGCTGGTTTGAGACGCCCCGACGCGTTTCCCAATGAGCTTCCTCATGCCCCCTGACTGTAATTCCTGACTGTTCCATGTTTTTATCTGTCTATAATTTTGCAACAGGTAAAGATAGCCATTTTTGATGTTTTTGTAACAATATAAAACCCTTGCACTGATAGGCTTATCGTGGTTGCTGTTTATTTGGGCTCAAACTCTCTATGTAAACAATTGTGTATTAACCTAGTAAATGGCATGAGAAGTTGAGTTCACTGATTGGCTGCAGTGCTGATGAAGTGACATCAGCACTGCTGACAACAAAGAACACCGGAGCAGTGACAAAGACTCATCACTCGACTGAAAGTGATTGTATAGGGTGTGTTTTGTTTTGTTTTTTAACAACTTTTTTTTACAACAAACTGAAAACACATCTTTTCTGAAAACAGAAAACTCCTTTAAACTTCTTATACATATTAGATAGCTGCCTGCCAAAGCCAACAGTTTCTCCCCTAACACACCCATAAACAGAAACATTTTGCTGAGCCAAGTGCTCCTCAGTTACCTAGGGCAGAGCAGCTGCCGTAACGAGTCTCAACATGCTGGATCAGTCTCACCTGACATCTCTTGCATTAGAATTTGGAGGTATCTTTACACATTAATGGTGGGTTTACACGTCGCGATATCGGCGTCCAACTCCGACCCAACTCCGACCAAAAGTCACGTGGTTCGGGCGTTGGAGCCGATATCGTTCCTGCGTTGTACGGTTTGAACATCCGATACGATGCAAGAACGATGGCAAACCGATATCGGGGGTCGAATGAGCGTGCTATTCAACCGCCCGATATCGGATGCCAGTTGTAGCCGCATCGTCCCGTCTGACAGCCCAACTCCGATGTGTACTGCCACGTCACCCATTCATTCCCATGTTAAATGGTCGTTCCTGGGTTGGGGGGCGTACACATCGTCGGGACGTTGTATCCCGATATCGGGCTGTCTAAACCGACGATGCGATGCAGGGAAAAGCGCGCTCAAAAAGCTCGCTCCCGCGTCGTTGGCTACGATATCGGGCCGATATTGCGACGTGTAAACCCACCATAAGGCCAGTTTACACACACCAACTTATCTGTTCAACTTCTGACCAACTTGCTGGTTGCAGTGAAATCATGGACACATTGCTTCATTGTGTGGCTGTGTACATATGGAACAATGTGTCCATGATTTCACTGCAACCAGCAAGTTGCCCTCAGACTAAAATGTCCAGCTGATTGAAGTTCAAAGGAAAGGCAACAGTACATGAATATGTGGCGCCCCTGCGACCAGATGGCCACAAAGGGAAGTGCAGCCTGGTAAAGCAAGACGGTTGACAAAACACCCACACAGATGCACACACTGACCCTACGCCTAGGACTCTAGGTTGGGCAAGGGGTGGCAGGTGTTAAGAGTAGTGGGTGGAGTGTAGAGTAGCATTGACAAAGTTTGTGGAGAGACCAACACTAGAAAAACCTGGGAACACACAGTTAGAGGAGGAAAAGAAGTCAGAGCAGAGAGTGAGAACAGTGGTAGAGAGATTTCCCATGAGGAGTGGATCCCTGGAGGATGCAGAATCCTGAGAGCCACAGACCCTAGGAGAGAAAGCTCGCTGCATAGCCGGAAGCGAGGGAGACTACAGCCGCAAGCAGAGACACCCCACAGCTGAAAGAAGGTGGGAGGACAAGGGCCCGGCAGCCGCACACATCTTAGCTGACCGGAGGAACCCTGAGCTGAAACAATGACAGACAGAGGGAGCCTGGTGATCCCACAGCCATACCTGGGACACTGGAGGCTAGGCCGCTACAGCCATAGAACTGGCTCTGTACAGGTGACCGGGGAAAATCCAGGACCCTAATCACGAGACATACTGGTGTGGGGAAGGTGCTTTATGACCTGCAGCCTAACTTTCCACCACGATCTAAGGACACAGTCATCATACTTGGACTGGTGACCCTGAATGAGAGGGAAAATATTCACCCAAAAGCCTGCGACAACTAGACTGAACCCGTGAGTGAGGTACTAGAGGAGAGACTAAAAGGGCCTGAACGGACTTAGAGGAAGCAACGTGGAGGAGCCACCTGAGCTGCACAGTCTAGTAACTCGGAGCAGTGCTAAAGTGTTTACGTGTGACTGAAGAATTGTAAACTATGTAAACTGTTTGAAAAAAGTCACCAGTAAAGTACCTGGTGAGCTCACCATGGTCTGAGACTGTTCCTTCCAGCAACACAGCATAGACTTCCACCTGCAGAGCCGGAGACTGCTTTCTCCACACACTGGCTGTAGGAGCTGCCACGGCCGACGTTAGGGGGTTATTACTCTTGATAATGCATTGGGCAATAATGTCCACT
Source organism: Allobates femoralis (assembly GCA_033576535.1). NCBI lineage: Eukaryota > Metazoa > Chordata > Amphibia > Anura > Aromobatidae > Allobates > Allobates femoralis. The sequence continues at coordinate 140,920,744 of JARQOC010000003.1, forward strand.
TTTTTCTATTTTTTTGTACTGTTTTTCCTTTTTTAACTCTATTGTAAAGAACCATCTTGATTGCTGGTTGGGAAAGCTTTGCACATAAATTGAGGTAATGTTTGGTGCTGTTCCAATTTTTCATAATAAATATATGTATGGGTGGAGGCAGAGCATGGGTGGAGGTGGAGCATAGGTGGGGCTGGGCGGAGTCTCATGGAGGGCCCCAAAATTTTGGCAGAAAGGGGCCCCAAAATTCCTAGTGGCAGCCCTGGCAGCTGCAGCAGCAAAGTAAGTGAACTGTACTGAACATAATCCCTCACCAGGCCCATCCATTACCACTACACCTACCCTGGGGACCCTCAGCCCTACCCAAGGAGGGCTTACCATTCATGCTGCCCCAAGTCACCATCCCCAGCAGGAATACGGCAGCAGTGGTTCCACTGACCACATACCCCAGGTGACGTCACGACAAATGCCTTGTAAATACCTCTTATTGGACTGATCCCAGGCCACGGGATCGGGTCACGACTACGTGATTCCCAGAGAGACCGCACCGGCCCAGTTCCTGAGTACCCCATAGCCTGGGGGTGCATCAGTTTTCTGGAGTCACGAACAGGATACCATGCCTGTTAAACCCGGGTACTGTGTGCTGAAAAGACTTTAGTGAACTTGTGTTTGAACTATGTAAAACAAATCCCCATAAAGGCGGCCCAAGAAGACTGACACAATGTGCTTGGCGCTGGGCGTGCCAGTGCCCCTTGTTGTGGGCCGAGCCTGCAAGGAGCCGAAAAAGAAGATCCCGCCCCTGCCATCCTTCGCTTCCCTTTTTGGAAGATAGGCCCAGGACACAGGGTCAGGCGCGGCCGCCATTCCCCGTGACACAGCAGTTAACCCTTGCCACCTGACACCCGAGTACCCCATAGCCTGGGCGCAACATATCTTTTTCTGGCGATCACGAACAGGATCTCATGCCCGGTACCACCGGGTACTGTGCGCCTTGAACTTGGACTTAAAACTAACTTTTTCTGCCATTGCTTGGCGCCAAAAATGGGTTCCCGCATTACTGCAGGAGGACCCAAGATTGAGCTGTAGCCATGTACTAAACACCATGTGCAGGCCCGGGGATGTGCCTCAGCCCCTAGAGGAAGGAGGGCCAAGACGGAGGCGCCAAAAAGTGTGCCGCCCCGATTGACATCAATCAATCAGGAGATCCTCAATCCCTGGGAGAGGCCGCCCATAAGAAGACAAACCGGAAGAGAAGGACAGAACGAACAAGGCTCCTTTGTACCCGGCAGCATGGCGGCACCCCGTTGGAGAGACATTGTGCATTGAGCATGAGGAGCAAACCCGAGCCACGCAAGGAGACCCAAAAGCGGTGTCCCTCTTGACCTTGGAGGGGGATGCCGACTACTGGAGGGATGCCTTCAGACAGCTTCGCCAGGAGATGGAAGAAGCCCTGGCGTGGGTGTGCCGGCGGTGCAGTGTGGAGTGGACTTACGAACTGTCCTCCATGAGAGCGGCCCAAGAGGCGCGAGAGCCGGCAGTAGCTGAACGAGCAGTTGAGGAATACTGCGCCTCTATACCACCCGTACCACCACCCGTCCAGACCCGGGAAACGGGAGTTCAAACCGAACCCCAACCTCACCACCGTTCCAGGCCAGCAGTTGTCTCCAGCTGGAGGCAGCGCAGACGTCCCCAACTGAACCAAACATCGTAGTCGAGGAGGAGTTTGACGATACCGAGGATGAGGAACCGGAGGACGCAGAGGGAGCCTCAGGACGGAGCACCGCAGAAGCTGTGTGGACCGTGTGGCAGCGGCAGCAGCGAGGAGCCCCCACCATAATGAGCTCAGCAGAAACCTGAGTGGTGCCCAAAGTCCTGACCGGAAACTCACCACCTCCACAGTATCAACTACCCCAGCGGTCTCAATCAGCGTTAGATGAGAGAGATCAGCTAGCCAGAGAGAGACGATGGGAAAACTGGTTCCAGCGAGAACAGGCGACCAGGCGACTTCGGGACGAGGCCAGATTACAGCCCCCGCTTCCAATGGAGTTACGCCGCCTAGGAACTGTTGTTTCCGTGTACCAAGAGGATGGCTGGGGATTCTTGCGAGAACCCGGAATAATCGATGACGTTTTCTTTGCTTGACGTGACGTGGAATCCCACCTGCGGAAAGGAACCCGAATTGAGATCTTTATAGAGGTGAGCAGGTTACCTACGAGCGATACCTCGGCCCGTTAGGCTGGTTCGTCATCAGGATTTCCCGCGGAGAGACTTTACCTTGAACTAGCAATAGACTCCTGCGTTGAGACATTGCCCTGTAAATATCCCCTTCCAACAACCATTCCCCTTTAATTTCCACCTTTGCAACCAAGAATAATGAGCATTCCCTGAGTACGTCTTCGGCTGAAGGCTTAGAGGCTCTTTATTTTGAAATCTCCTTTGTTTAATAATGTGTGCTGAGTGAGCAGCAGCCCAGCGGTGATAACACACACTGGACTGTGCTGGACAATATATTACCGCTGGGCCCGCGTAGTCAGTATCGGTCCCCATTGGGACGAGTAAATAATGTCTGTGTATATGTGTAACGATCCAAGTAATGTGCCTCAAAGCAATGGGAAGAAATCTAAATATGCTTAATTGTAAATAGTTACCCGTTAATGAAGACAAAAATTCTTTTCACTTCCCGGTAGACAGGTACTAATACTGCAGATGAGTATGTTAAATCAAGGGGGTATGTGACACCCCGCTATGCAGGCGTCACAGAGGGGTACTGCACCCATAGAAGCGGTGCAGATACTCCAGCTGCAAGCAGATTCTAGGATGGTGAGTGGAACCCATACACAGACACTCCCACACTAGACTACACGGTGGGAGGGTACCCAGAAGGGAACAACACCACCTCTAGGGGAAACAAGGAGGTCTTTGGTCTCTAGGTCCCTTTTGCCTCACAGAAGGGAGTAGGAGAAAGGGCTCCCAGGCGCAGACAGTTACCGGGCACCGGAGCCTGCACCTGTGGGATACTATAGGACCACAGAAAATCCGGAGTCCTGGGAAGTCTACAAGTCTACCCAGGCACCGAAGCAACCAGAAGAGGGAACCAGGCACAACTTAAGGGCAGCGGTCGGCCACTAGAGGGTTACCCGACGGCAGCAAGGGTGAGAGGAAGAGTGGAGGTCTGGCTGATTTCAAGTCACCGGGTTTCATACAACTACTGGAAAAGAAGGCACACACCAAGGGTTCTATCATACCACCTAGGATCCACTTGCAGCCACCCGTTAGCTACCTGTTATAACATCTGAATACTGAACTGAAAACTGTAACTAATGCTGCTAAACGTTTCCAGTAAAGTACCCGGGGAGAAGTGAACTCGACTCTGCTGCATTTCCTTCTGCATGAACTTATTTCCTTACAGGAACGCTGCCCCGGAGGTCCAGTCCTACCTGTAGAGGACTTTACCAACCTCCGGTGGACTGTGGCGGCGCTGGTGGAATCTCACCAGATACTGCAGGTGGTGTCACGATGACAAACTTTGTACATAATCCCCTGTAAATATTACCCCTTTTTGGAAGATAGGCCCAGGACACGGGGTCAGGCACGGCCGCCATTCCCCGTGACACAGCAGTTAACCCTTGGCGCCTGACACCCGAATACCCCTTAGCCTGGGCGCAACATGCCCTCACACTGTCCCTCATATACTGCTCTCCCCAAAGTGTGCCCTTACACTGTCCCTCATATACTGCTCCGCCAAATAGTGTGCCCTCACACTGTCCTTCGTATACTTCTCTCCCGATAGTATGCTCTTATAGTCCTTACTTGAATACTGCTCTCCCCATGGTGTGCCCTCACAGTTCTTACTTTTGTGTACTGCCTCCTATACTATGACCTCATCCCTATTCCCCCTCCCACACTCTAATCATCATAGCTCCAGCTCCACAGTGAAGAATTTACATTCTGTCTCATTTTCACCTCATTTGTGGTACTATCTGACACACCCTGCACCCCCACATCCCACACACACTCTTCACCCCCACATCCCACACCCCTGCACCCCAACATGCCACATGCCCCGTATCCCACACACCCTGCACCCACACATCGCACACCCCCTGCATCCCACATATCCCCTGCACCCTTGCATCACACACACCCTGTCCCCCCCACATCCCACACCCCACACACCACCTACACCCCCACATCCCACATATCCTTTGCACCCCCACATTTCACATATCCCCTGCATCCCACATATTCCCTGCATCACACACACTGCAACCCCAAATCCCACACACCCTGCAGCCCCCACACCATGCAACCCCACATCCCACACATCACCTGCACCCCCACATCCCACACATCCCCTGCATCCCACATACCCTGCACCCCCACATACCCTGCATCCCACTCATCCTGCACCCCCACATCCCACACTCCACTGCATCAAACAATTTGCAATCCCACATCCCACACATCCCCTGCATCCCACACACCCTGCACCCCCACATCCCACAAACCCACTGCATCACACAATTTGCACTCCCACATCCCACACATCCCCTGCATCCCACACACCCTGCAGCTCCACATCCCCTGCATCCCCACATCCCACACATCCTCTGCACCCCCCACATCCCACGCATCCCCTGCATCACACACACCCTGCACCCCCACATCCCACACATCCCCTGCATCCCACACACCCTGCACCCCGCATCCCACACATCCCCTGCATTCCACACACCCTGCACCCCAACATCCCCTGCATCCCACTCACCCTGCACCCCCACATCCCACACACCCACTGCATCACACAATTTGCACTCCCACATCCCCTGCATCCCCACACCCTGCACTTCCACATCCCCTGCATCCCCACATCCCACACATCCTCTGCACCCCCCATATCCCACACATCCCCTGCATCACACACACCCTGCACCACCACATCTCACACAGCCCCTGCAGCTCCACATTCCCTGCACTCCCAAACACACACAGCTCATACCCTATATCCCACACATCCACTGCAGCTCCACATCCCACAAATCCCCTGTATCACACACAGGGCCGGCTCCAGGTTTTTGTATGCCCCGGGCGAAACAATCTCAAGGGGCCCCTTTAACAGATACCACAATTCATGAATCTAATATAGAAGCTGCGGGCTGTGTATATAATATAGAGGCGCCTGGGTGGGCTGTATATATAATATTGAGGATTTGCAGGGCTATGTATATTATCTGGAGGCTGTGCTGGCCCAGCACAGCCTCCATCTATATACAGCCCAGCGGCAGCTTCCAGATAATATATAGAACCCAGCACAGCTTCCAAATAATACATACAGCCCAGCAAAGCCTCCAAATTATATATAGCCCAGTGCAGCCTCCAAATAAGCCAGCACAGCCTCTAAATAGCTGAGTAAGGCCTCCAGAGAGCCCACTACAGCTTCCAAATTATATATAGTCCAGCACAGCCTCCATAGAGCCAAGCACAGCCTCCAAATTATATATAGCCCTGTGCAGCCTCTAAATACCTCAGCACAGCCTCTAAATACCCCAGCACAACCTCCTGCACAGTCTCTAAATGCCCCAGTGCAGCCTCTATAGAGCCCAGCACTGTATCCAAATTGTATATAACCAAACAAAACCTCTAAATACCCCAGCACAACGTCCAAATTATATATAGCCCTGCACAGCCTCTAAATACCCCAGCACAGCCTCTATAGAGCCAAGCACAGCCTCTAAATACCCCAGCACAACCTCCAAATTATATATAGCCCTGCAAAGCCTCTAAATAGCCCAGTGCATCCTCTATAGAGCCCAGCACAGCCTCTAAATACCCCAGCACAACCTCCAAATAATATATATTGCCCTGCACAGCCTCTAAATACCCCAGCACAACCTCCAAATTATATATTGCCCTGCACAGCCTCTAAATAGCCCAGCACAGCCACCAAATTATATATAAATACCCACCGGACACCGGCACCGATCTGTGTGCTGTATTCAGAGCGAGTTCTGCTCCAGCTCGCTTTGTCTGGCCCTGGCTGCAGGGCGGCGTACTTGAAGCACCTCTTCTATGCGTTCCACACTGTGGAACGCAAAGGAAGAAGAGAAAAAGTGGGGCGGATGGGAGGCGCCTTTTCTATGTGTTCCACAGTGTGGAACGCATAGGCAGCGGCGGAAGTGACGTCCTGCATGTGACGGCCCAGATGTGGGGACGGAGCGGGAGCTGGCGGCTGGCTTCTATAATGCATCAAAGCACCGTACCATGGTCTGCGCCGGTAAGAATAGATAATAATACTGGTGCGGGCGGCGGCGGTGGGCCCCTCAGTCACACCTGGGCCCCCGCACTTGCCCGGGTATATCAGGTGCTGACGCCGACCCAGATCACACACCCTACACCCCTGCATCCCACACACACCCTGCATCCCACACACCCAGCAACACCCACATCACCTGCATCTCTACATCTGCACACCCTCCACCCTCACATCACACACATCCCCTGCACCTCCACAACCCACACATCCCCTGCACACCCACATCCTACACATCCCCTGCATCCCCATATCCCACACATACCCTGCACCTCTACATCACACACATCCGCTGCTCCCCCACATCCCACACACCCTGCACCCCCACATTACACACATCCTCTGCACCCCCACATCCAACACACCTGGCACCCCTACATCACACACTCACCTGCACCCTCACATCCAACACACCCTCCACCCCCACATCACACACATCCCCTGCACCCCCACATCCCCTGCACCTCCACTTCACACACAGCCCATACCAGCCGATACCTCCATTTCACACATGTCTCATCTTCCCTCATTACCTGTCACGCGAGACTCCATCTCCTCCAGCTTTTCCTTTACATCCTGCTACTTCCAGACAGCAAAATTCTGAGGCTCCTTACCCTTACAGCAAAATTTTGAGGCTCCTTACCCTTACGCCATACTCACCTTTGCTTCTGACATTACTGTGATTGGCAGGCGCAGTGAAACAAAAATAAACCAAAAAGAAAAACTTACTATCGGACCTTACTAGGAGGTCTGTAAAAAGGTTGAAATGGGTGGAAAAGCTGAATGGGAACAGCATGGATGAGATGCCTTCATGGATTTCTGACTCACAGCTGTGTACTATGATTGGCAGGCACAGTGAAACATCTCTACATATTTGTGATACCTATCTCAAGTAAAGTAGGCAGCTGTGTGCTTCAGAACCAAGCTGTGTGCTGTATCTTGGCTGGTTATCACAAATAGAGGCTCCCCCTTGACTTTTTTTTTAAATTATTTACACAATTAAAAAGAATGGCATAGGCTCCCACCCATTTTTGATAATTACTACAGATAAAGAGGACAGCTGGGGACTGATATTCTCAGACTAGGGAGGCCCATGGTTATTGGGCCCTCCTCACCTTTAAAATAGCAGCCTGTAGGCAACTCCGATTTGGCACATTATTATTATTATTATTAGGTATTTATATAGCACTATAAGAATACATGGCACATCTATTAGATGTGCCAAATACTGGCACTTTTTCCACCTCATCTTAATTCCCCTGTTTTGATGGCAATTGGGGTAATATAAGGGGTTAATGACAGCTGTGATCTGTCAAAAATAACAGCTGTTGTGATGACCAAATACTAAAGTATTGGGGATTGGATTACTCGTACCAAATAATATGAACTATTCCAGTGACGAATAACAAACCTAATGCAAATAAATGAAGACTTCAAGCATTTTTCTGGAAAATTTCCTTGAGAACTGTTCAAGTTCCCCATTGATTTGTATTAGGCTCATTATTTGTTATGAATACTGGACTAGTTCATAGTATTTGTTATGAATAATCCAAACCTGAATACTTAGTATTCGCCCATCATTACACAGCTGCCAACATGCACAGGGTTAGTGATATGAGACTTCCCTATTTCCAACTCTGTAAGTAAAAAGAAAAAAAACACAAAAACATAAACTGTTATTTTAAATAAAAATCACACACTCTTTCACCAATATATTAATCCTAAAAACACCCTCCCGAAGATCCTGGCTCTGCTACATCCAGAGGCCACTGTCGGCAGTAACATTACAAACGTTACTGCTCACCACGGCCTCAAAGACACACTAATAGCACTCTGGGTGCTGCCAGAGTGACCTAAAGTGAACTCAATGCCAGTCTGTCAAAATGGTTGTCATGACATAGTTCCCCTGAGCACACTTCTGGCAATTCATACAATACCTGCTGTGTAAGCAGGTATTGTATGTGTACTTGAGCTGTGACCTTAAGTGAACTTGATCATGCCATAGCAGCAGGGCACTACAACAGGTAGTTGTGAGGACCAGAAGTCTTAAAGGAGACTTTAAAAAACATGTTAGGGTTCCTGGAGCTTCCTGCTGTTAGGATACCTGGTGGCTGTGAACTCCAGGAAGAGTTCACATCCTTCAGATGTCCCAGCAACTTTTGAGGTTACCTGAGTTCACATCCATTGGGTCCTGCAGCAGCTGTCAACCAGGTGACTTTAAGGGAGCTTTTAAGGATCCTTAAGGCTCCTTACGTTTCCAGCTGTTGAGCTACCTAGATGCTGGGAAGTTTGGGAAGAGTTCACTTCCTCCAGATGTCCCAGCAGCTGGGAACTCCAGGAATCTGAAAACATAATTTAAACATTAATTTAAGGTTTCTGGGCCTCACAGTCTCCAGGAGACCCGGTGGCTATGAACTCTAGTAATTTTCAAGGTTACCTGAGTTCACATCCATTGGGTCCTGCAGCAGTTGTCAACCCAGTGACTTTATGGGAGCTTTTAATTTTAAGGCCCCTTAGGTTTCCAGCTGTTGGGATACCTGGATGCTGGGAACTTTAGGAAGAGTTTTCAGCCTCCATACACTCCAGAAGCTGTGAACTACAGAAACTGTAAAGTCACTCATAATGTTCTTTTAAGGTTTCCGAGCCTCACAGCCACTGAAAGACCTGGTGGCTGTAAACTCTTGTTTAAGGTTGTCTGAGTTCAAGTCCTTGGGTGTTGCAGCAACAGTCAACATAGTCACTTTAATGGGGCCTTTAAGATAGTTCTTAAGGTTTCTTGAGTTTCTAGCTGTTGCAACACCTGGAGGCTATGACCTTTTGGAAGAGTTCACAGTCTCCATATCTCCCAGCAGCTGGGAACTCCAGAAACCTTAATATCTCCCTTTATGTTCCTTTAAGGTTTCTGGGCCTAACAGTTTTTGGAAAATCCAGTGGCTGGTAACTTTTAAAGAGGACCTGTTACCCCCCTGGTGCCATGCTAACTTAATGCAGCACTGAATGCAGCATGTCTGCTGCATTCAGAAAAGGGGTCCCCCATGTTTCTAGCCTCCCTGTAAGTTGTCAAAAAGGCTTTATAAAGTGTACAGATAAGGAGTCCGGAGGGACTTACTCAGTAATGAGTCATCGCTGTTGCTGGTGTCTTACCCGCCTCCAGGCCTCTCTGTGCCACCTTCAGCCCTTTCTTGTTCAGCCTTTTGTATGTGTCATCGTTGTTGTTGGTGCCCCCCTGCCTCCAGCCCTCTCTGTGCCACCTCCAGCCCTCAGGTTGACAGCTGCTGCAGGTCCCAATGGATGTGAACTCAGGTAAACTTAAAAGTTACTAGAGTTCATAGCCACCAGGTCTCCTAGAGACTGTGAGGCCCAGAAACCTTAAAGGAATGTTTAAATGATATGTTCAGGTTCCTGTAGTTCCCAGCTGCTGTGACATCTGGAGGATGTGAACTCTTCCCTCCTTTTCTGTACACTTTATAAAGTCTTTTTAACAGCTTACAGGCTCTAGAGACATGGGGGACCCTTGCCTGAATGCATGAAGCAACAAGATTCTACCTGACAAAATTAAAGTCAATGTGCAAAATACTGTAAGAATCTGTTTTTTTCCTGATCTTCCAAATCAGGAAAAAAACGCAAGTGTGAAAGGCCCCTAAGATAACTTGAGTTCAAGTCTTTGGGTCTTGCAGCAACAGTCAACCCAGTGACTTTAACGGAGCCTTTAAGATAGCTTTTAAGGTTCCTCGAGTTTCCAACTGTTGAGACACCTGGAGGCTGTAACGTTTTGGAAGTGTTCACGGCTTCCAGATGTGCCAGCAGCTGGGAACTCCAGAATCCTTAAAGCCTCCCTTAAATGTTCCTTTAAAAGTTCCAGGTCTCACAGCTTTAGGAAGACCCAGTGGCTGTGAAGTCTGGTACTCTAATTTAAAAGGCTAGATATTTAGCTAGACAAATAGTTGGATGAATAAATAAATATATAAAAAAAACAGAACAGCACCAAACTCATACAACAGTGGAGTGCTAAAGCCCAAAAAATGTCGTTGACCAAAGCAAAAATGAACATAGAAAATAATCAGGCAGCACTCAAAAAAAGAAAAAGTGGACTTTACTTAGTCCATGTGGCGCCACGTTTTCTTTACTTTTTTGAGTGCTGCCTGATTATTTTCTAAATAAATAAATAGATAGATAGTTAGATAGATACAGTAGATAGATAGATAGATAGATACAGTAGATAGATAGATAGATAGATAACTAGAAAAAAATCTCTGCAGCACTCAACTACAACCAATGATGTACAAATGCTAACAAGCTATATGTATTTGAGAAAATTTTTTAAAAACTTAAGTTTTTTTCAAAAAACTCAAAAATCTTATTTTTTTATTTCTGAAGTTCTTGGTACACACATTGGCCAATGTCTGTTTGCACATCAACTGCGACAAAGTGACTTCAGGTCTGATGAGTCCTAACGCTGACATCCCTGCCTTCCTTGTCCACCCCCCCCACTTCTCAGTGGGCGGACACCATCTCGACCCTAGACCACCTGTAGACGATGAGGGTGCAAATTGCAGCATGGAGCCAGCAACTCCATATGATACAAAACAGGAAAAAAAAACTGCACAGCACTCACAGACAAAATGTAGCATTTGTACATCATTTACCAATCAGTAGCTGAGTGCTGCAGATAATTTTTTCTAGTTATTTGGCCCAGCGTCCCTGCTGGCACCAGTTCACATTTTGACTGTGAGTGCTGTGCAGTTTTTTTTTCTGATAGATAAATAGATAGATAGATAGATAGATAGATAGATAGATAGATAGAAAGATATATAGATTTATAGATAGGATAGAGTTCACAGCCTTCAAATGCCCCAACAACTGGGAAGTCCAGGAACCTTACAGTATCCCTTTAACAGTTCCTTTAAAGTACCTTGGTTGACAGCTTCTGCAAGACCTGATGGCTGTGATCTCTTCACACCCAACAGGTCTTCCGGAAGCTGTGAGACCCAAAAACCTTAAAAAAAACATTTAAAAGAGATGATAAAGTTCCTGAAGTTCCCAGCTGCTGGAACATCTGGAGACTGTGAACTCTCCCCAAAGTTTACAGCTTCCAGGTGTCCCAACATCTTGGAAGCCCAGCAACCTCAAAGTCTACTTTAATGTCTCATTAAGGCTCCTGTCCTCACAGCTACCAGACTATTGAACTGTACTGCCGCACACTCACTCTGAAAGTCATAGTCTCCACATTGCCTGTGTTGTTCTAGGTTTATAGAGACTGTCAGGCTGGGCTGACTCTGTGTCTCAATCACCTGAATTCAGCTCACTTAATTAAGAGCTTATTTAAACTAGCTTGCAGCTCTGCTCTGGGTCAATTGTACATTTGCTTTTGGCTTTGTAAGACTTGATCTCTTTGTGTTCTGAACCAGACCCTGCCTGACTTTGTTTCTAAGGCTGGTTTCACACTGCAGTTTTTTTCCTGATCAGGTTCCATCCGGTTTGTGTGCCAAAACCAGGAGTGTCTCCAAAACCCAGAACAGGTGTCAATCTTTCAATTATAGTTTTTCTCTGCAAGTTCCTCTCCTGGGTCCTCTCCTGGTTTTGGCACATAAACCGGATGGAACCTGATAAGGGAAAAAACTTACTTGCACTTGACCCTCTTCTAGTAACCTGACTTCTCTTTCTGTTGTGTACCTTTGCACTCTGTTTCTGTCTCTCCCGTTTCCTGACTTCGGCTTGAATTGGATTCTGCTTCTGTTAACCCTTTGCTATACTGCGCCATTTCCTGGACCTGACCGCGGATTGCTTTGACCTCTCTTTACTACCAGTAAGTAGTATAATTGTTATATTTATTTTCCATTTATTTCGGTTAGTTTTGTGCTCCTCTGAAACTAATTATTACGTGTGACCAGCGTCACAATCCTATTGTTGTCCAGATCAGATTCCTCGGGCACCAAAGGTGAATCCTTCACAATAGACAGTCTATTAATGTCTGGTGCCATGATGTAAAAACAGATAGTGCCACCCTCTGACTTTATAGCAGAGTCCTAACAAAAGGTGGGATATAAGGTTTTCCTCTACTTTCAATAGTGATTTTCATGATGTATGCCTAATCTAATTACTGTAAGAAAACATATTAAAGGGAACCTGTCCCCAGGTTTTTGCCGTCCCATCTGAGAGCAGCATAATGTAGAGATGGAGACCGTGATTCCAGCGATGTGTCACTTACTGAGCTGCTTGCTGTCACTTTGATAAAATTAGTATTTTCTCTGCTGCAGATTTAGCAGTTTGTGAATATACCAGACTACCAGACTAATGATAATCTCCTGCTGATTAAAGAGTGATTTTATCAAAACTACACTGAGCAGCCCTGTAAGTGACACATTGCTGGAATCAGGATCTCAGGTCCTATATTATGCTACTCTCAGACTAGGTTGCAAAATCCTGGTGACAGGTTCCCTTTAAGTTTATTAGCTTATTTTTGTTTAAAGACCAATATTTTAAAATGTAATATAAATGTACTTGATTTTTTAAGTCATTTTTTCTCTGGGCAATATTATTCATGGCCAGAATAGTCATACAATGTTATTACTTTATTTGGGGACATTGCGGCAATTCCTGGCATAGCGTTAGGTTTGAATAACTTGCCCTTGTTTCAGACTGCCATTACACCATTTACCACTAGAGGGCAATGTTGCAAAACAGATCATGAAGACCTAAAATCTGTTCCATTTTTATATAATTAATACATTGTTATAACAGGCTGAAAATTAATTGTGAAGTAATATCTGAGATTGTGGAATGTTTGGCCTAAATGACTAAAACAAATATATTTCATATTATTAAAACTTCTCTGGAGTTTCTGCAAAATGATGTCTTTTCTGGAATTGATACCATTTCTTTGGTGAAAATATAAAACATATTGCTAAATAGGTCTATCCTTACTTTACCCTTGTAACATTATTGTAACATGTTTCTGTTTTAGCATTCAGCATACCTATCTTTTCTGGTATAGGTCCAATGAAATAATTTATTGTTCTTATTTAAATCTGTGTGTGTTTCTGTCATTGTGAAAATTAGTGACTCCAGAATCTTCCAAACTGACCTACGTGCTATGGGAAATTAATCATCGGAATAAACAGTACATAGTATGTATTGGTCAATAATATCCAGGAAACTGTAAGGGCTAAAAGGAATGGCAACATTAGCCAAATTTATAGCATATATGTGTACCACAAATCTAGAGCAACATTGTGCGAAGTAAGGCAGACAAGAGGATAGAAGGAAGAGAAAAGTGTTTACAATGTCTTAAAAAGGATCTATTACCGGGTTATGTCTGTTATTATTATTGAAAGGGGTTCTCTGAGAATGAGATCAAATGACAACTACAAACTTCAGCCCCTCATAGTCATGTGTCGGTAGGCATACAGCCAGTGGCGTAAATTGAAACTCATGGACCCCTATTTGAAAGCTCCAATTGGGCCCCCAAATCTCATAAAACTTTACTAGTATTAGTCTTTTTCTATGGGCCATAGAGACTTTTGGGGCCCCCTAGACTCCAGGATCCGGATGTGATTGCAACCCCTACACCTGTTGTAGTTACGCCCCTGCATATAGCTCCAGTGTTTCGACTCACAACAGCTCTGTCATACATACCTTAGTGAAGAAACATTTTAAACCAAGTTTTGCTGGACAAAGTTATCTAATTTGAAAATCAGGGATTGTATGCTGACTGGTATCTGGACGTATTCAGCTGTAAGTGAGTTGAATGCCAGTGCAGTTGTTAGGTTGTTCCGGTGTTCCAACTTCCTAGTGATTGTCCAGCTACTTAGCTGAGCAGTTTCTCCCAGAACTCTGCCAGTCAAACATTCTTCATACATTCTGTTACAATGATGCTGTTAGCCTGTGTTTTTGTGTTCTGCCTGTTCTGATCATTGTTATCTGACCCTGGGCCTTTGCCTGACTATTCATCTTTTTTCTCCTTGTACCTGACGTTCTCTCCTGCTATTTTGATCCTGGACTGTTACCTTACAACGCCTCAGTTTACTCCCTTATTCCAAAATATGCTCTCCTGGTATTGTAACCCTGGACCCTAACGTGACTATGCCTCAGTTTATTCCAGGAATCCACAACGAGCTCTCCTGGGACCTGACCCCAGACTGACTACCCTGCCTTCAGACCTACCCGTGAGTAAGTGACTAGCATCACTCTGTTTGACCACTTTATAGCAGTGCACGTAAACTGTTTACATACAACTGGAAAACAAACATTGAGGAGAATGGACCTGGAGATTCTGGAGATAATCCCAGTGTGCTCAGCAAGGAAGGGATATACAGGGTGGACTATTTATAGGGTGGGTCATTTATATGGATACACATAAATAAAATGGGAACGGTTGGTGATATCAACTTCCTGTTTGTGGCAGATTAGTATATGGGGGGGGGGAACTTTTCCAAATGGGTGGTGACCATGGTGGCCATTTTGAAGTCGACCATTTTGGATCTAACTTTATTTATGTGTATCCATATAAATGGCCCACCTTGTATTTTTTCACATATGAGGTATGTGTGATGCAGCTCTTATGAGTTGACACACACAGTTCTTAAGAGCTATTTATTTTCAGTCTGCAGGATGTACTGACATGTGACTGGGACAGGCTGTATTTTGAATTATACCAGGGGTGCCATTTTATCTCATCATTGGAGAACCCATTTAAGAAAATGCTGCCAAGTGTTCCTAATGCCAGGCTAAAGGACTTGGCTTTCTATAAAAAGATGGTTCTGAACTACCGAGACCACACTAGTTTCTCCTGCTCTCACATTGGCCCATTGGTCCACACCACACCCCCTCTCCTGGCTTTCATTGGTCACATTCATGTCTTAATCTTGCTTCTTTCCTTTATCTGCCCATAGTGCACACGCCTTACTAGTGCGGCAGGCTCAGTACCAGTGGTGGACGCCACGGCTATACACAGCTTTATTTCTATGTTCTGAACTCCTCACCCACTGCAATGCAGTATGTAGCTCATTAAATATATTTACAACTCATTCCTCCTGTTATGCCTGCAGCCTCACTATCTACTTACCTTTTGTTTAGTCTTGGTATTTGCTTTTATCTAATAGGACATCTACATATATTTCCCCCTCCCCCTCTTGTCATATAGGGATTTATTATATTACGGTATGTTTGTTTTGCTTTATTATGTCATATTCAGTTGTGCTCTTAAAATATGCCCTAGTGATATTTTGTATTGGATGACAATTTTTTCATCTTATATTTTATTTATCATGCATTCTGATTTAGTCTCATCTATATTACTGCATGATGATGAATGTCAGTGTCTAGGCCGAAATGTCTGTGCTTTTGTGCATTTTTGGATTACTATGGAAATGAAGATCATTTTGCTTCATCTAACTTGAGTGCCAAGATGGATATAATTTATTACATATGAGATTGGACACAGTGTACTAGGCACTGCAATGTACTAGGCACTACAAGGACTTATGTGCAGTTTTGAATTTTCTGAGTTTGACTCTGTGGGTGTTTTCCAGAGACAAAATCATTACTACACATGTGGATGAATTGCATGAGGGGTGTAATTTCCTACATATGGTCACTTGTGGAGGCTTCTGATATTCTGGCACTGGAGGCTCTGCAAATAGAGTACTATTTTAGGAAAATATGTGCTCCAAAAGTCAAATAGCGCTTCTGGTGTGTGGCCAAACAGTACTGTCCAGTCACATGTGGGGTATTGCCAAGTTTACAAGATATTCTGCAACACATTATGGGGCCTACTTTATCTATTCTTCTTGTGAAAATTTGAGACCCAGGAGTAAAACAACATTTTAATGTTAAAAATGTAATTATTTTTTTCTTCATCATGCAATAGTATAATTTGATGACACACTTGTGGTGTCAATATAATCACTCCACTCCTTAATGAATTGATTCAGGGTCACAGTATGTAAAATGGGGTCACTTTTGGCAGATTTCTGAGGTTGTGGCACATCAGGGTTTTTGTCAATGTGACATGGCACCCATAAACCATTCCAGCAAATTCTAAAGTCCAATATGGCGCTCTTTGCCCGACTCAGCTTTGCACTGTACCGCAAAATTTGTTCCCGATTACATGAAGGGTACTGGTGCACCCCAAAAATATTTATTATTGTTTAAATATTATTTATTATTACCTTGTTATTCTCATTTTTCACTTATAGAAATTAAAAAATTGGGGCTAAAACAACATTTTAGTGTAAAAAAAGAAACGATTAATTCTTCACCGCCCAATCGTATAAAATTCAGTGCACACATGTGCTTTCAATATGCTCACTGCACCCCTACAATAATTCTCTAAGGGGTGTAGTTTATAAAATAGGGTCACTTATGGAGGTAAGTTATCTGCTCTTCTGGCATGTCAGGAGCTCTGCCAATGTGACATGGCATTCCCATATCATTCCAACAAATCTCCAATATGGCGCCCTTACTATCTGAGCTTTGCACTGTGCCTCAAAAGTGGTTTTCAACCATATATGAGGTATTGGCAAACTCAACAGAAATTGTGTAACAAATGCTATGGTCCATTTAACCTATAACCCTTCTTGAAAATTAAAACTTTGGAGCTAAAGCAACATTTAGTAGAAAAAAATTTATTTTTTTTATTTCCTCAGTAAAATTGCTTGAGTGATGTACTTTCCAAAATGGGTTCACATGTGTGTGTATGTGTGGTGGTGGGGTCTACTGTTTTGGCATGTCAGAGAATCAAGTATAATAATATTTATTTATATAGCACTATTAATTCCATAGCACTTTACATAAAGCAATACTGTCCCCAATTGGGGCTCACAATCTAAACCTCCTATCAGTATGTCTTTGGAGTGGGAGGAAATTGGAGGAAACCAACACAAAGATGAGGAGAACATACAAACTGCTTCCAGATGTTGTCCTTGGTGTGATTTGAAGCCTGGACTCCAGTGCTGCAAGACTGCAGTGCTAACCTTTGAGCCAGCATATACAATGCTAACCACTGAGTCACCGTACCACTGTGCCACTCAAGGCATCTGCATTCTGTTTCAAAGTTGTGATCCAAAATACAAATAGAGCTTCCTACATTCCGAGCTGTTCCATGCACCCAAACAGTAGTTTTCTACCACATTGTGGGGTACACCTGTACTCAGGAGAAATTGCACAACAAATGCAAAAATTAAAAATGTAAGGCTAAAGCAACATTTTTGTGTTTTTTTTTATTTTTCACTGCTCAACATTATATAAATTTGTATATACAAAAAACTGAGCCATAGCAGACATAAGTGGAAATGCCTAGTAAGATCATATTCACACTGATCACCAAACAGACTAAACCTAATAAAAACAATATGCAAATGTGCAAAAATACTCTGCCATGAATAATTAAAGCGAACCTGTCACCCCCCCTGGACATCAAAAGCTAAAATAGCCACCTTCTGCAGCACTAAGGCTGCATTCAGGGAAGGTGGCTATAGGCTTTTGATGCCCTATACTCACTCAAATATGAACTTATATAACTGCTTACACTTAAGACGACCTAAGACGGGAGGCGGGGTTTCGCGCTCCTCCGACCCGCCCCCTCTTGTCAATCAGCCTGGTCGCCTGCTGCTGCCTCTCCTCACAGTCTAGCATGAACGCGCACCTCCGTTCTCCTCTATGGCGCCGCGCATGCGCTGTGCGCGCAGCCCGGCGACTTCATGGACACCCGGCGCACAGCGCATGCGCGGCGCCATTGAGGAGAACGGAGGTGCGCGTTCATGCTAGACTGTGAGGAGAGGCAGCAGCAGGCGACCAGGCTGATTGACAAGAGGGGGCGGGTCGGAGGAGCGCGAAACCCCGCCTCCCGGTCTTAGGTCGTCTTAAGTGTAAGCAGTTATATAAGTTCATATTTGAGTGAATATAGGGCATCAAAAGCCTATAGCCACCTTCCCTGAATGCAGCCTTAGTGCTGCAGAAGGTGGCTATTTTAGCTTTTGATGTCCAGGGGGGTGACAGGTTCGCTTTAAGTAAAGAGCAGATGCTAGTAAAAAACAGGGTACCTAGTATATATGTTTTTGCAAGGTGTGTATAGTTCATCCCCTTGTATTAATACAAGATAGGGAGTGCCCCACCCTCTCCTTTTACTGAGCTAACCATTTATTTTGCCTCCCATTGCTGTGTGTCCATTTTGGGACCCAGGTTATTCTTCATCCTGCTTCCATTGAGGTCAGTCGACACATGAACAGGTTCAAATTAGATAGAGTAGGTAACGTCCCAAAGTGGGTACACCTTGACTATGGTGGGATGGCATTTTTCCTTTTTGCCAAAACGTATATACTAAGCACCCTGTTTTTTACTAGCATCTTGCTGTGCTGGGGGAGAAAATGGCTAGAAGGTTGGAGGAGTGTTTAAACTAGGGATTTGGGGGGAGGGTATTCATTGTATAGGAGGGGAAGATAGTGTAAATAGTAACCTGGGCACAAGTAATAAAATTGGGGGTGGCATGGGGGGTGGGGTTAGAACAGTCAATCTAGTAGGAAGGAATAGAGGTAAAGAGAGATGCATAAAGTGCATGTACACTAATGCCAGAAGCCTCACCAACAAAATGGAGGAATTAGAATTGATTTTGTTGGAAAATAATTATGACATGGTGGGGATTTCGGAGACTTGGCTGGACGAGAGCCATGACTGGGCTGTTAATTTACAGGGCTATTGTCTGTTCAGAAATGACCGTACAAATAGGCGAGGAGGAGGTGTATGTTTATACGTAAAATCATCCTTAAAACCCATCCTGCGTGATAATATAGGCGAATCTAATGGTAATGTAGAGTCCCTGTGGGTGGAGATAAGGGGAGGGGGAAAAAATAATAAATTACTGATAGGGGTTTGTTATAAGTCCCCAACAATAATGGAAGTGGAGGAGAATATCCTCATAAAGCAAATAGATGAAGCAGCGACTCAGGGAGAAGTCATTATTATGGGGGACTTCAACTACCCTGAAATACATTGGGGATCAGAAACCTGCAGTTCCAGCAAAGGTAATAAGTTTTTGAAAACTATGAGAGACAATTACCTTTCACAACTGGTTCAGGACCCAACAAGAAGGGGGGCACTGCTGGACGTAATATTAACCAACAGGCCGGACCGCATATCAAATATACGGGTTGGAGGTCACTTGGGTAATAGTGATCATAACTTAATAAGCTTTCAAGTATCCTTTACTAAGACGTGTAGTAGAGGGGCTACAAGGACACTAAACTTCAGGAAGGCAAATTTCCAACGGTTGAGAGATGATCTTAGTGCAATAAATTGGGACGATGTCCTGAGACATAAAAGTACACAACACAAATGGGAGATGTTTATTAGCATCCTGAATAGGACCTGTGCACAATATATACCCTATGGGAATAAGCATGCTAGAAATAGGAGGAAACCACTATGGCTAAATAAAGCGGTAAGAAGTGCAATATGTGACAAAAAGAAAGCATTTAGGGAATTAAAGCAAGTAGGTAGTGATGAAGCATTATTAAATAAATACAGAAAATTAAATAACATTTGTAAAAAGCAAATCAAGGCAGCAAAGATTGAGACAGAGAGACTCATTGCCAGAGAAAGTAAAAAGAATCCCAAAATATTTTTTAACTACATAAATAGTAAGAAACTAAAAAATGATGGTGTTGGCCCCGTTAAAAATAGTCTGGGTGAAATGGTGGATGAGGATGAGGAAAAAGCCAATATGCTAAATGACTTTTTTTCAACAGTATTTACACAAGAAAATCCCATGACAGACAATATGATCAGTGATAACAAAAAGTCTCAATTAAATGTCACCTGCTTAACCCAAGAGGAAGTACGGCATCGTCTAAAAATCACTAAAATTGACAAATCTCCGGGCCCGGATGGGATACACCCCAGAGTGCTGCAGGAATTAAGTACTGTCATAGATAGACCATTATTTTTAATATTTAAAGATTCCATAATAACAGGGTCTGTACCACAGGACTGGCGTATAGCAAATGTGGTGCCAATATTCAAAAAGGGGACAAAAACTGAACTTGGAAATTATAGGCCAGTAAGCTTAACCTCTACTGTGGGTAAAATCCTAGAGGGTTTTCTAAGAGATGCTATACTGGAGTATCTGAAGAAAAATAACCTCATGACCCATTATCAACATGGTTTTACGAGGGACCGTTCCTGTCAAACTAATCTGATAAGCTTCTATGAAGAAGTAAGTTCTGGACTGGACCAAGGAAATGCAGTGGATGTGGTGTATATGGACTTTTCAAAAGCTTTTGATACGGTGCCACACAAAAGGTTGATACATAAAATGAGGGCAGTGGGGATAGGGGAAAATATGTGTAAGTGGGTTAAGAACTGGCTTAGTGATAGGAAACAAAGGGTGGTTATTAATGGAACACACTCAGAATGGGTCACAGTTAACAGTGGGGTACCACAGGGGTCAGTGTTGGGCCCGCTTCTATTTAATATATTTATTAATGACCTTGTAGGGGGCATACGGAGTAGAATCTCAATATTTGCAGATGACACTAAACTCTGCAGGGTAATCAATACAGAGGAGGACAATTTTATATTACAGGAGGATTTATGTAAATTAGAAGCTTGGGCTGCTAAATGGCAAATGTGCTTTAATGGGGATAAATGTAAAGTCATGCACTTGGGCAGAGGAAACAAAAGATATAATTATGTGCTTAATTGTAAAACACTGGGCAAAACTGTCACTGAAAAAGACCTGGGTGTATGGGTAGATGACAAACTCACATTTAGTGGCCAGTGTCAGGCAGCTGCTGCAAAGGCAAATAAAATAATGGGATGCATTAAAAGAGGCATAGATGCTCATGAGGAGAACATAATTTTACCTCTATACAAGTCACTGGTGCGACCACATTTAGAATACTGTGTACAATTCTGGTCTCCGGTGTATAAGAAAGACATAGCTGAACTAGAGCGGGTCCAAAGAAGAGCGACAAAAGTCATTAGAGGACTGAGGGGTCTGCAATACCAAGACAGGTTATTAAACTTGGGGTTATTTAGCTTGGAAAAACGAAGGCTTAGGGGTGATCTTATAATAATGTATAAATATATGAGGGGACAGTACAGAGACCTTTCTAATGATCTCTTTACTCTTAGGCCTGAGATGGAGACAAGGGGGCATCCTCTACGTCTGTAGGAAAAAAGGTTTAATCATAATCACAGACGCGGATTCTTTACTGTAAGAGCAGTGAGACTATGGAACTCTCTACCACATGCTGTTGTAATGAGTGAGTCACTACTAACATTTAAGAAGGGCCTGGATGCCTTTCTTGAAAACTATAATATTATCAGTTATACATACTAGATTCTTTGATAGGGCGTTGATCCAGGGAATTAGTCTGATCGCCGTATCTGGAGTCAGGAAGGAATTTTTTCCCCCAATGTGGAGCTTAGTGTTGCCACATGTTTTTTTTTTGCCTTCCTCTGGATCAACATGTTAGGCTATGGGTTGAACTAGATGGACTTAAAGTCTTCCTTCAACCTTAAAAACTATGTTACTATGTTACTATGTTTTTTTTACTTATTTATTCTTGGCAGGGTATTTTTGCACGTTTTGACTACTGTTTTTCCTTAGGTTTAGTTATATAAATCTTAGAAGCTCTTGTGGGTTGAAGGTGCACACCACATATCTACATGACTTTCTTAATGGGTCTACTTTCCAAAATAGGGTAACTTGTGTGAGGTTATCACTATTTAGGCACAGGGGTCTGCAAACACAACATGGCATCTGCTATCTGTTTCGGGCAATTTTGCACTCCAAAATTCAAATAGGGTTTCTTCTTTTCTGAGCCCTGCCGTGTGCCCAAACAGTACAGTAGTTTTCCACCACATGTGAAGAATCCTTCTATTCAGGAGAAATTACAGAAGTGCAGTGGTTTTCTAATGTTACCCTTTTAAAAATGAAAGAATTGGGGGTTAAAGCTAAATTTTATTTTTCATTTTAACGACTCAACGTTATGCAATTCTGTAAAGCACCTGTGATTCAAGGTACTCACCACACATGTAGATAAATTCCTTGGTGGGTGTGGTTTCCAAAATGGGACTTGTGGAGGGTTTCCACTATTTGGGCACATCAGGAGCTCAGCAAATGTGACATGGCTTCTGCTATCTACCCCAACCACTTTTGCGCTCCTAAATTAAAATAGCAGTCTTTCCCTTCTGACCCATGCCATCTGCCTAAACAGTAAGTTTTCCACCACATATGGGGTATCAGTGTAGTCTTGAGACATTTCACAACAATTTTTATGGTTCATTTTTTCTGTTACCTTTGTAAAATTAAAAAAAACCTGCTCTATGTAGAAACAGGGAGTCTATTTTGCCTGAATAAGTCATGAATCAATTCAAAAGTCAATGTCAGGAGGAGGAGTGGAGCAACTGTGTCAGGGACTGAAGAGGGGAATTAGTCTTGTAGGTACAAATGACTTCCTGCTTCCATAGAGAGCAGAGAAAAAAAAGAATTTACTGCGTAAAAAGGCAGTATAAGCAATTGTAAGTACCCAGTGCTATATAATGCAACACGTTCAATATATTAAGAGGATAAATACTTTATTGAGAGTGCTTCTTTACAGGGAATATGTCAGCAGCTTTTTGCCATGTCTTCTAAGAACAGTATCATGTAGGAACAGAGACCTTGAATTCATTGATGCTTCACTTAGTTTCCTAGGTACAGCAGTTCTGACATAATCAGTTTATAGAGTTAGCAATGCAATAGTTGAAAAACCTGCCCCCACCCAAGCAATGCTCTTTGTATACAGTAAACTGCTAATTACAGAGCTTATTATCATTTTTGCCTTGTATATATAAAAGCAAGCACCAGCTACCTGGATTGTACATAGCATTGTCTATAAACACCGCTGGCAAGAGTTAATTTTTCTATCCTTAAATCAATTATGTTAATTTGTTTCAGTTGTGGGTGTGGGGTTGTTTTGTATATTTATATGTGGTCTTTTAATATGAATGTGCTAATGAATAAGAGGTTTTTCGAAATGCATCTTGCTGCCCCTGCAAGGGTGCTGAGATGATTTTAATTTTTGTGGCGGAATAAAAAAGATTTGAAGATTATGATGATCCGCACCAGTGTCCTTTCTACATTTCTAAAGCAAATGTGGTGCCAATATTCAAAAAGGGGACAAAAACTGATCTTGGAAATTATAGGTCAGTAATCATAACCTCTACTGTTGGTAAAATTCTGGAAGGTTTTCTAAGAGATGCTATACTGGAGTATCTGAAGAAAAATATCCTCATGACTCAGTACCAACATGGTTTTACAAGGAAACATTCCTGTCAAACTAATCTGATCACCTTCTATGAAGAGGTAAGTTCCGGACTGGACGAGGAAATGCAGTAGATGTTGTTTTTATGTCCTTTTCAAAAACTTGTGATAGTTTGCCATACAAAAGGTTGATACATAAAATGAAAACAATGGGGATAGGGGAAAATATGTGGAGGTGAGTTAAGAATTGGCTCAGTGATAGGAAACAAAGGGTGGTTATTAATGGAACACACTCGGACTGGTTCACAGTTAACACTGGGGTGCCACAGGGGTCAGTATTGGGCTCGCTTCTTTTTAACATATTTATTATTGACCTTGTAGGAGGCATACAGAGTAGAATCTCAATATTTGCAGATGACACTAAACTCTGCAGGGTAATCAATACAGAGAAGGACAATTTTATATTACAGGTGGATTTATGTAAACAAGAAGCTTCGGTTGATAAATAGCAAATGAGCTTTAATGGGGATAAATATAAGGTCATGCACTTGGGCAGAGGAAATAAAATGGTTAATTATGTGATTAATTGTAAAACACTTGGCAAAACTAGCACTGAAAAAGACCTGGGTGTGTTGCTGGACAACAAACTCACATTTAGTGGCCAGTGTCAGGCAGCTGTTGCAAAGGCAAATAAAATAATGGGATGCATTAAAAGAGGCATAGATGCTCATGAGGAGAACATAGTTTTACCTCTATACAAGTCACTGGTGCGACTTAAAATACTGTGTACAATTCTGGTCTCCAGAGTACAAGAAAGACATAGCTGAACTAGAGCGGGTGCAGAGAAGAGTGACTAAGGTTATTAGAGGACTGAGGGGTCTGCAATACCAAGACAGGTTATTAAACTGGGGGTTATTTTACTTGGAAAAACGAAGGCTTAGGAGTGATCTTATAATAATGTATAAATATATGAGGGGACAGTACAGAGACCTTTCTAATGATCTTTTTACTCTTAGACTTGAGACAGGGACAAGAGGGCATCCTCTATGTCTGGAGGAAAGAAGGTTTAATCATAATCACATACGCAGATTCTTTAATGTAAGAGTAGTGAGACTATGGCACTCTCTGCCGTATTATATTGTAATGAGTGATTCACTACTAATATTTAAGAAGGGCCTGGATGCCTTTCTTGAAAAGTATAATATTACAGGTTATATATACAAAATTCTTTGATAGAGTGTTTATCCAGGGAACTAGTCTGATTGCCATATGTGAAGTCAGGAAGGCATTTTTTTCCCCAATGTGGAGCTTGCTGTTTGCTACATGGTTTTTTTTTTGCCTTCTTCTGGATCACCATGTTAAGCTATGGGTTGAACTAGATGGATTTAAAGTCTTCCTTCAACCTTAAAAATTATGTTACTATGTTACACATCAAAAACCTGCTGACAGATTTCCTTTAACCCTTTCCCGACCCATGACGGACGTTACACAAACTTCATGTGTTTCGGTGCCTTCCCAACCCATGACGTCGTGCAATGTTATGGTGGGATCAGGATCTCGCAGCTCCGGTGACCGGGGTCAGTGAAATTTCACCGGTGGTGTGGGAACATGAGGACCTGTACTTTATCCGAGGGGGGTGACTTCCCCCCCACCCACCGTGGCTAAAATCGCTCTGATTGGCAGCTGAAAGTGAAACTGCTAATCAGAGCGATTCATTTTCCCCCAGATCTGATTGGAGCTAGCATCTAAGTGATGCTAGCTCTCCAATCAGGTGTGGAGGGGCAGGTGCCCTCCCCCTCCTCAGCGCCCTGGTCCTGATCACCCCCTGTCCCTTCCCACCGCCCCCCACCTCCGATCCCCGTGTCTTCACCTCTCCCACATGCTGCTCTCTCCCCGATGCAGCCACCTCTGATCCCGTCAGCTTCCTCACCATGGCATCTATCCTCCTCTCCTGGGCTCCTCCTCCTCACCCGAGGATCTTGAGTGAGGTGAGTATGAATGAATGGATAGATGGATGGATGGGTGCATTGGTGCATGGATGGATGGATGGGTGCATGGGTGGATGGATGGGTGCATGGATGGATGGGTGCATGGATGGCTGGGTGCATAGATGGATGGATGGGTGCATAGATGAATGGATGGGTGCATGGATGAATGGGTGCATGGATGGATGGATGGGTGCATGGATAGATGGGTGCATGGGTGCATGGATGGATGGATGGGTGCATGGATGCATGGATGGATGCATGCATGGGTGCATGGATGGATGAATGGGTGCATGGATGGATGTGTGCATGAGTGCATGGATGGATGCATGGGTGCATGAATGGGTGCATGGATGGATGGATGGGTGCATGGGATCATGGATGGATGGATGGGTGCATGGATGGATGGGTTCATGGATGGATGGGTGCATGGATGGATGGATGGGTGTATTGGTGCATGGATGTATGGATGGGTGCATTGATGGATGGTTGGGTGCATTGATGGATGGTTGGGTGCATGGATGGATGGATGGATGGGTGCATGGGTGCATGGGTGGATGGATGGGTGCATGGGTGGATTAATGGGTGCATGGGTGGATGAATGGATAGGTGGATGGATCTGCCATACTGTGCACCATGACTTTGACTCCAGAGACTACAACAAGTGGACGCTTGATCCCTTGTTGTAGTCTCTGAGGTCACAGTCATGATGCACGGTACAGCAGATCATTGCCATACAGTGCAGCATGACTCTGACCCCAGAGACTACAGCAAGGGATCAAGTGTCCTCTTGTTGTAGTCTCTGAGGTTATAGTCATGGTGCACTGTATGAAAGATCATTACCAACAGTGCACCATCAGTGTACCCCCAGAGACTGTAGAAAGAGGACACTTGATCCCTTGCTGCAGTCTCTGGATGCAGTAGAGGCGATCGAGCATCTTGGGACCATCGTTGTGGACTACGTATGGTATGGAGTAATAAAGATGGAGTCTCAATTTGTATTTGTTTTTTTTCAAATAAAAATATTTTTCTCTTTGTGGTGTATTTTATTTACTATTTACTAGATATTCCTAATGGCTGGGTCTAACATTGGCCCGACATTATGAATCTTGGGCTTAGTGCCAGGTGCCAATAAAAAAGCTGGCATTAACCCCTTTATTACCCAGTTTGCCACTGGCACCAGGGCAACTGGAAGAGTCTGGGTACAGCGCCAGAAAACGGCGCTTCAATGAATGCGCCATTTCCTGGGGCGGCTGTGGGCTGCAATTCGCAGCATGGGGGGCCCAGAACGCTCGGGCCTCTCCATGCTGAGGATTCGAGCCCCCAGCTGCCTAGTTGTACCTGGCTGGACCAAAAAAATGGAGGAGCCCCACATCGTTTTTTTTCTCAAATTAGGTCTATAAATAAAAAAAGGGCTTTGCTGTATTTTTGGTTGCCAGCCAGGTAAAATGAGGCAGCTGGGGGAGGGTGGCAGTCCGCAGCTGCCAAGTTGTACCTGGCTGAACCAAATATATGGCAAAGCCCCACGTAATTTAAAAAAAAAAAATTCTACAAATAAAACGACATAGAGCATTGCCGTATTTTTGGTTGCCAGCCAGGTACAACTTGACAGTTGGGGGGCTGGAATCCTCAGCGTGGAGAGACCCAAATGTTGTGGGCCCCCACACTGAATTGCAACCCACAGCCACACTTGAAAATAGTGCATTCATTAGAGGCGCCATTTTCTGGTGCTGTACACAAACTCTTTCAGTTGCCCTTGTGCTGGTGGCAATGCTGGTGACATGGTGTCCGCTAACAACTTCAATGGAAAATTAGCTCAAATTGTCAGCGGACACCATGTCGCGTTTGGAGAACCCCTGTGTACCTAAACATTGGAGCTCTCCCACAAGTGACCACATTTTGGGAACTAGACCCCCCAAGGAACTTATCTAGATGCATAGTGAGCACTTTGAACCCCCAGGTGTTGCACAAATTGATCCGTAAAAATGAAAAAAAGAAAATGTTTGCGAAAAAAAATTACTTTTTCATTTTTACGGATCAATTTGTGAAGCACCTGGGGGTTAAAAGTGCTCACTATGCATCTAGATAAGTTCCTTGAGGGGTCTAGTTTCCAAAATGGGGTCACTTGTGAGGAAGCTCCAATGTTTAGGCACACAGGGGCTCTCCATACACGACATGATGTCTGCCCCTGTGTGCCTAAACATTAGAGCGCCTTCACAAGTGACCCCATTTTGGAAACTAAATTCCCCAAGGAACTTATCTAGATGCATACTGAGCACTTTAAACCCCTAGGTGCTTCACAAATTGATCCGTAAAAATAAAAAAGTAATTTTTTTTTTTCACAAATATTTTCTTTTAGCCTCAATGTTTTCATTTTCACATAGGCAACAGGATAAAATGGATCCTAACATGTGTTGGGAAATTTCTCCTGAGTACACCTATACCTCATATATGGTCATAAACCACTGTTTGGGTGCACGGCAGGGATCGGAAGTGAAGGAGAGCCATTTGACATTTTGAATGGAAAATTAGCTCCAAAAGTCAAGTGGTTTATGACCACATATGAGGTATTGGTGTACTCAGGAGAAATTGCCCAACAAATTTTAAGATCCATTTTATCCTGTTGCCCATGTGAATATGAAAAAAATGAGGCTAAAAGAACATTTTTGTTTTAAAAATTAAAATATCCATTTTTTTCTTCCACACTGATTTAGCTCCTGTGAAGCACCTGAAGGGTTAATAATCTTCTTGAATGTACTTTTGAGTAGCTTGAGGGGTGCAGTTCTTGGAATGGTGTCACTATTGGGTGTTTTCCGTCATGTACAACCTTCAAAGGGACTTCAAATGTGATGTGGTCACTAAAAAAATGGTTTTGTACATTTTGCCCTGATACCCCCTCACCTCATTGCTGTGTCTCCCCAGGGTCCCCTGGCCCCTTTTTGGCTCTGATCGTGGCAGGGTTCGGCTGGTAACAGCGCGGCTCCGCTCTGAGCAGCAGCCGCTTCTATTAGTAAAACAGTGTACATTCGGCTGTATTGCAGCTGTACCCTTCTAGCTCTGTGAATCTCGCTATGTAGTTTGCGTTGCTGAGGTTTACAACATCACTAAGCAACCAGCCGGTTCGCTTGCACAGATTACATCAGAGCCAATGGGGGGCCAGGGGACCAGGGGGAGACAGAGCAATGAGGTGAGGGGACATCAGGGCACAAATGGCTGCAGCACCAGCAAGCTCCAGATTTCCTCCCTGCTGTAATTATACAGCATAACAAGGAGCAGGAGAGGCAAAGGTGCTGACATCAGGGGCATAGGCGGGACAGGCGAGGATAGCTCTACACACATGAGGCAGGGAGCAGGAGAGGCCCCAGTGAAGTGAGCTTAATCCAGCCACAGGGAACACCCTCATGGCTTCTAACTGTAAGTTTTCTTAAGGCTATTTTTCGGGGTACACAGCACACAGACACATGGGGGACCCCTTGCCTGAATGCAACAGACATGCTGCATTCAGTGCTGCAATTAGATTGCAATCCTGGCGAGGGGTAACAGGTTCTCTTTAACGTTATATGGTCATTCCAATAAGGGTGGTGTTTTAAGTAAAGGGAATCTGTCAGCATGTTTTTTCTATGTAGAGCATCATGCTGTAGGGACAGAGGCTCTGATTCCATTGATGTATCACTTACAGGATTGCTTTATGTAGTTTGCATGGATTCCCTATTGTATCATCTATATTTATTCAAAGTATTTTTACCTATTATCTATATCAGGGGTCCCCAACTCCAAACCTCGAGGGCCACCAACAGTTTATGTTGTCAGGATCTCATCACTATCGCACAGGGGTTGGAATCATTACCTGTACATTTGATTACATTAACACCTGTGCAATACTAAGGAAATCCTGACATCCTGCACTGTTGGTGGCCCTCAAGGCCTGGAGTTGGGGACCTCTGATCTATATTGTAACTACAGCAGTGGTCAGAATGCTGATCTGTGTATAACCCAGCCCATACCCCTAACTGGCAGCTAATGTGTACACTGTGATTGTCAGCAAGGTGGCAAACAGATGGGGACGGGGTTACACAGAATAGCTTTACTGGCCTGGATGTGAGACTTTGTCCTTAAAGGGAACCTGATCCCGAAAAATGAGCCCCCAGCCTCTTTATATCTGTCCCTGCACCATGCTAATACTTTTTTAGCCATCCCTTTGTGTCTGTATAGCGATATTGCAAACCTTATCAAAGTTGTTTTTATTCCTTCTGATCTGCGGCTTCTCAGCATTTGAGAAGCCGCAAAAGGTGTTCCTTCCTGCTTTTCCCTGCCGCCTGCTTGTTAATTATTCACTCCCTGATGGGCGTGCTAAAGAGCAGAGAGCCTGTGCGCGTCATCAAAGGGGCGGTAAAGCCACTATGACGCGATTTTTACGATTTACACATATACACACACGTACACACAGGTATACACATATGTATAAACACGTGTATACAGACACACACATGCACACACACACACGAACACATGTATACAGACACACACATGACAAACAAATACACACATGTATACAAACACACATATGCACACAGACATGTAAGCAAATACACACATGTATACAGTCACACATATGTATAGACACACATGTACACACACATGTATACAGATACACACAGGTATACATATATGTACACAGACACACACAGGTGTGTACAGCTGTACACATGTACACAGACATGTACGCACAGGTATACACACATGTATACAGACACACATATGTACACACATACAC
Source organism: Allobates femoralis (assembly GCA_033576535.1). Lineage (NCBI taxonomy): Eukaryota > Metazoa > Chordata > Amphibia > Anura > Aromobatidae > Allobates > Allobates femoralis. Next base: position 140,951,046 of record JARQOC010000003.1, read on the forward strand.
AGACGCAGATATACACACGTTGCTTGATGCTCCGATCCGGCATAACTGCATTTGCCGCACCGGACTGCAACCCCATAGACAATGCATGGGGCTTGCTGGATCTGGACTGCAAGTCGACCATTAGGTGGCAGATCTGGAAGATGTGGCGCCATCTGCCGGATCTGCCGCACATCAGTGAAAACCGCTGATGTGAAAGGGCCCTAATTCTGAATTTGGAGAATACTATGCCTTGTCAACACATCATCCTAACATATAGTGTCGTCCCAGGGTGTTGGGTACTCGGGAATCAGGCGGCAGAAGGGTTAACTGTTTCATGGGGAATGGCGGCCGTGGCTGATCCCGTGTCCCGGGGGACTATTCTCTTTAAAAAGAGGATTATGTACAAGGGATTATTTACAAAGTTAGTTTGTCGTGACGCCACCTGCAGTTCCTGGTGAAGGAGCACCAGCGCCGCCACAGTCCTCCAGAGGTCGGTGATATTGCGGCTGAGATGTTGTAGTCCTCTGCAGGCAGGACTGGGACCTCCGGGACAGCAATCCAGTGGAGGAATGAGTTCTTGGAAAGCAGATGCAGCAGAGTCGAAGTCACTTCACTCCGGGTACTTTACTGGAACTTTAGTAGCAATGGTTACAGTTCAGTGCAGTAAGATGTTAAATGGCAAGTAGCTAACGGGTGGCTGCAAGCGGATCACAGGTAGCTGGATGGAACCCTCAGCATGTGCCTTTTCTCTTTCAACTCTTCCCTGCTTCCCAGTAGTTTGTGTGAAGTCTGACCCCATACAGTGGATCTGGCCTCCTGCTGTCTCTCACTCTCCTCACTCCCGTCGGGTTACCTTCTCCTGGACCGCCGAACCTTCAGGCGATCCTGGTACCTTCTTCTGGTCGCTTAAGAGTCTGGTCAGTATATATGTATACCCCTAGGTCACCGGATTTTCTCTGGTCCTTGGAGGATCCCACAAGGATCTCTGAAGTCCATCTCTTCCCCCAGGCTGGCTGTCTGCACCTGGGATCTGTTCTTAGCCTTTCCCGGGTCCCTCAGCCGAGAGACCCTCCTTGCTCCCTCAGGCTCACTGCCTGGCTGCTAGCTCACTGACCCTCTAGTTTCCCCTGGAGGTGGTTTTTATCCCCTCCCGGGTACCTCCCACCATGTGATCTAGTGTTTTGGTGCTTGTGTGTAGGTTCCACCCATCAGCCTGAAATCCACTTGCAGCTGGAGTATCTGCACCGCTTTTATGGGTGCAGTACCCCTCTGAGTCGCCGGCTTTGCGGGGCGCCACAATATCACCTATGCTTTGTATTTTGAAAGTTAAGGACTTAAGTTCCTGATGTATTAGAAAATATATATTATTTATAGGCGTTACTTCATACCAGAGTGGTAAGAAAACTGCATCCTAACTTTAATAACCGGCACATTTCACCTTCTGTGCTTGGAGACTTTTTAAGCCCCGTCAATCAGGTGCCACTCAGGGTAAGCTGTATGTAAGGGGAAATGGCATGTTAATAAGTGCTATACATGTTTTACAATAACATTGATAAAGACATCCAAATAATCAGACCTTAAGGCACTTAGCCTCATTTATCAGTGTCTACAAAGGATTTGCCATATTCCCAAGCCTTGATAAGCAATTGAAAGGTTAATATAGGTATTGTTCTGCTATTCTAGCTACGTAAATATCTATATTGAGCTTATTTATCTTATATATCGCTTCTCACATTAATCATTCACACGTCATTTTTAGGGACAACAACATTTGCTATGTGGGAAGCAAAGACTTAATAGGAATCTAGGAATTGAGTTGCTCATTGAATACAGTCATTTGTTCAAATTCTGCCTTTTTCATTGACTTTACATTGAAGGTATAACAATTTTTTGGGGAATTTTTCAAACTTTTTCAAATTAAACCTTAAATTTACTATTCAGAAATTCATATATGAAGGTGAAGGATAAAAAATTAGAGTAAAGCATAGCTTGGGATGGGATGATGTGTAAATGAAAAAATAGTACATGGGAGATTGAAGTTCTCTTTTTTTCCCTAGTCTTTGTCCCGTTCTTCTAATTCAAAATACAATTTCATTTACACAAGCCGATTTTGCCGAGCAAAATGACTGTCAATCTGTAATTATTTACCAATAAGCGTTGGTTTAATTGCCTGTAACACATGTAACGCTGTAATCATTCAGTATACATGGGCTGACATTGGTCCTGTTTACACTGAACAAGTAGCTGTCAAGAACAAAGATTTTTTTGTGAAAACCAAAGAACCTTTCACCTGACCAAGGAATGTTTTGCTCATTTGTTGGGTGATTGTCAGCCTGTTTAGACTTATTAAGTAGACCTTCACGGCTATTACATTTTCCAATTTGTAACTCCCATCTGCCAAATACTGTTTCTCTGTCATTTCATTACTATTGATATATGACTACTAACAATGGTTTGGATGAACATGATTAGAATGCTTAGAATACTCCAAAATCAGCCCTAAGAAATGGCCGGTATAAGCCTTTGGTGGGAATAGCAAAACGTAAGTATTCTTGTAATAACCAATAAACTCTATCCACATGATCTGTATTTGAGCACAGTTCCTCTATATACTTTATGTATATTATCTGCACTAAAAACTTCCAATCCCAATTTTATCCATTCAGACTTGTCTGACTATTGGATACCATGTGAACCATTTTCCTCCAAGCTTCTCTGTTTGTCACATCATCTTTCAGTTCTCTGATGCTCATTCCAGTGTCTGCCATGATGGTGTCCAGCCAACAGGTCTTAGGTATTCCACAACCTCTACTGCCACTGACCATACCATATTTGCTTTCCCACATGGCCAAAGTAAGACAGTTTTTGATTTATGACCTTTCCTACCAGGAACGTCTGTGGATTGACGCGTTCCAGAACATCCTTATTTGTGATCTTGGCTGTCCATGGGATTTGTAGGAGTCTTCTCCAGCACCACAGTTCGAAGAAATCGATCTTTCTAGGACTAAGCATCCATTAAATGGATCGGCCACCTTTGAGGGCAATTTTTATTTGCTTTTTACTTAAAAGCATGTCATTTTTTTTTTTACTAAGAATCATTTTTGCTGCTGGGTTTCATCATACATTTTGCATAATTTGGCTTTTACAGGGTCTTTCTTTCCCTGCACATTTAATTTCAATGGAGTTTGTGGTGATAAATCAGCTGACAAGCTCAAAAACTACAGAAAAGTTACAAACTTTCCTTCTAGACTGTGAGAATGAGCTCACTGAAAAAGTCTCAGGTAAAGAGGTCGGCCACCTACTCTTGTTAGCGCAGCTTTTGCCACAGACTGACTGAAACTTCTGTCCATACAATGGCTACTAGTAGAGGAGGAGCATGTGACCAGTCCATCAGCTTCTCCAACTGTAAAAAACCTCACATGTGAAAACTGCTTTTCTATAGGAGGAGGCTATTGTACTTTTCTGAACACTTCTAGGGATGAGCGAGTAGTCAAATACCAATGTTAGTCAATGGGAAATGTGAGTAATTGTCTGCTGGACCCAAAAAAGCATTGTGGGGGCTGAGGAAAAGGCTGAAATAGGTATATATCTAGGGGTAAAGGGGGGCTAGAGCAATGGAGGATCCCTTCCCTGAATGCAGCAGACATGTTGCATTCAGTAGTGCATTTAGATTGCCATGCACCAGGGTAGTGACAGGTCCTCATTAATTAACATTATGAACCAATGAACTTGTTATGGGTGAATAACACTTAACAAGTGCAACTACTGCTTACAACGGTATATAATTTTCCTTGCAGTAAAAGCTGCCATAAAGGGATCACGCTTAAAAACCCTTAAAGGGAACCTGTCAGCTAGTGTATGCCCCCCCAGCTATCACTGTCTATAGCTGCAGCTTTATAATACTGGTCTAATCATCCCTGTCTGAGCTCATAGTGTAATGTGAAAGGTGAGAAAAAAACATCTGTACACTTACATTTCCTTAGGCTGGTTTCACTCTGCGGTTTTTTCCCTGATCAGGTTCCATCCGATTTGTGTGTCAAAACCAGCAGTGTCTCCAAAGCTCAGAACAGGTGTCAATCTTTCAATTATATTGTTTCTCTGCAAGTTCCTCCCCTGGTTTTGGCACACAAACCTGATGGAACCTGATCAGGGAAAACAACTGCAGTGTGAAACCAGCCTTATGTATTGAGGAAGTCAGTATCCAGCTTCGAGGACGGAGACTGGCAGGTTAATAGATAACATTTCAACCTTATGTTAAAACATGTTGGGAGACCTGATGTGATGTCATAATCATGTGACTACAATAGGCGGAGCTAAGTCCCCATCTACTATATAAGTGTCTAATGGCCACTTCCGTCTGAGGCCGAAATCGCGCGCTGCAGACGAAAGTGGCTAGCATGTAAAAGAGCCGCGCAGCGCGCAAATTCAAGATTCGTGTGCTCTCTTCCAAGCCCCCCCGCTCATCCTGCCCGCGATACCTGCGGCCCCCTGCTCCCGCAGCACCCCCGCTCCCTGCGGCCCCCGACTCCTCCTGGCCCCCCGCTCCTCCACAGTAAAAGTATAAATAAAAAAATCCTCAGTGAGGATACTCACCCGTCCGCCGGCTCGCTCCACCTCCGTCTTCTAGGAAGAGAGACAAAGGAGCAGTGACAGGAGAATCGGGGGGCAGGAGAAACGCGGGGTAGGAGGAGCACGAAGCAGGAAGAGCGATACAGGAGCGGGGACAGGAGGAGAGACGGATGAGCGGTTACAGGTGGAGAGATGAAGGAGTGGTGACAGGAGGGGAGACTGAGGAGCAGGGACAAGAGGAGCGTAACAGGAGGAGAGATGGAGGAACGGGGACAGGAGGAGTGGTGACAGGAGTAGAGACAGAGGAGTGGTGACAGGAGGAGTGGGGACAGGAGAAGAGATGGAGGAGCGGTGACAGGCAGAGTGGTGACAGGAGGAGAGATGGAGGAACGGTGACAGGAGGAGCGGTGTAGTTCACTCATGTTGACTGAACAAGTTCTGTCAGTCACAGTATGTCAACTACATACATATTCTAGAACACCCGATGCGTTAGAATCAGGCCACAGTCTACTAGAACATAATAAGTTTGCTCGCTAAGCTCTGCCCACTATGGTCACATGATCGTTACATCACACAGGACCTTTAGCCATGCAAATTAATAAGGAGTTAACTATTATCCTGCCAGACAGTCTCCCTCCTTCACTGTGTAGACTGAAATGTAAGTGTAGAGATGTTTTTTTTCACCTATAACATTACACTATGAGCTCAGACAGGGATGATTAGAATAGTATTATAAAGCTGCAGGTGCAGACAGTGATAGCTGGGGAGACATAAACCACCTGACAGGTTCCCTTTAAATACCGCACAGTTCCTTTCATTATTTTTAGGATAAATGTCTCAGGTAATAAGGAATTAATTGACCAATACATGAGGTACCTCCCAATAAGACTAACATCAATCACTTGTATGTAATTTTTAGTGGCACCAAAATAATAGACCCCAGAGATCAAATGCAAACCACCAATCTGAGGTGCATTACACAAGGACCAGCATAAAACCTGACGATTGACCACCAGATGAACCCACCGCTACAATACAACTACCAATACCTAAGAACTTGAACGGCACACATACAAGGTATAGCTCCCTTTGGTCACAAAACCACTAGGATACGAGTATTATAGTATACGAGATGGTTCAACCAAAGTTGTAAATACGGTCATCTTTTTTAGGAACAGCTCTCATATGACCCAAAAAGAAATCCAAAGGCACCATTCCCTACAGTAAGTTGCTGCACCGTCACAATTACTGTCATTAGACGTCATACGAACTTGAATACCTATAACTAAGAACCATTTGAAAGTGTTTACCAAAATTGGTACTTTCTGCCACATACCCAATGACCATAATTGTACATAGCTAGTGCTACTTTAATAGTTATATTTCTACTATATTTGTAGCAACAACGAATCAACAATTCGGGACACAATTACTCCTAACATCACATTGTCGAAACCAGGGACCACCCTTCAAGAGGTAAGATGATATATTATTCCTAGACAGAACACAACCCAAAAAGGAACATATACACTGATTTGGTTTACCTTATGTTTACAGTGTTCTAGTCTGCTGGCAAAATCTGAGAACAAACCAATACGTGCGACTAGCAGACCAGTGCTACAACATCACAGCATATATCCAAACTAAGGAAGATAAACTGTGGTTACAGACAGCATACATTTTATAGTTTTTAAAAAAAACTTTTAATTTTATATTTTGCTTTTTCTGGTAGGATTTAATTAGAAACCTATCAAATTGTATTATATTCCAGAGGTTTTATCTTATATGTTAGATATTATATTTTATACATTTGTCTTAATAAACATCCTTTATAAAGGTTAAAGCAATATCGAGTGGATACAATCATTACCCTGTAAGCTTTATGTAGAAAAGGAATTTCAAGTCCCTTAGTAAGTCCTGGCCATCACTAACACCAATAGTTCCTGAAGTTAGCGCTAGGCTTATGTGGAGACACGGGGGTCAGTGGGTGCTCTCGTCCGCTGGCCCAGCCATCTTTGGACAGACAAGGTGGACCAATGCTCATCCCAAAACTGAACGCCCGAGCTCCTTCACTGTTTAAGGCGATATATTAAGCGCGCCAGTCACCAGACAAGATAGCGGTGCTGGCTGCGTGTCACTTGTGCAGTACCGTGCGTTCTATTCTGTGTGAACACAGCAACACAATGGCAAAAAAATTGGCCTGCAGGGGTAAATGTGACCCCAAAAATAGCTGGGAAAACTGTCACTACTCCCTGACCTTATACTTTAATCTCTAGAAGAGCTGAAATATTGCTGACTGTACTATGTGGTACTGTAACACTCCTGCCTATCTCCTTGTACTACAGTCACATAGTACTACAATACTGGTAGCTCTCACAAGAGCTTTTGGGTTTTACACAGGATTTCTGGACAATTTGCATGAGCACAACTCTCCCTAGCAGCTATATTAAAAGGTAGGGGCACCGGGCACCTTCATAGCTATTGGTCCTTCTTATTGCTCCATAAAGACAGACCGCTGTCTTATCCCCAGCCACCTGGTGGTGCTACGCCTACATCAGCCAATCAAGCATTTACAGTCCAAGTATAGAAAACAAATAGGCGGCATTCACCGTATGTTCGTAGGTGCTTTCTTTATTGAAGAGGTGCAGGGGTGCATGAAGGTACAGACAACAGGCCCTGTTTCGCGGTTTATCGCGGAGACCTGTAGAAGCGGATAAACCGCGAAACAGGACCTGTTGTCTGTACCTTCATGCACCCCCTCCCCGCACCTCTTCAATAAAGAAAGCACCTACGAACATACGGTGAGTGCCGCCTATTTGTTTTCTATAATTGGACTGTAAATGTCTCCCTAGCAGCTATTCACATTCTCCCTACACTAGCTGTGTTTTCCATGCAATGTGCAGAAAAAGGCGGCGGCAGGGCTTATATAGAGCCTATGAGTCACAGGCTATGACTCATGTATGGTGCTGGGCGGCCAGCCAATCATAATAATGCCACAACCAAGAAGGCTGTGGCATTACTGTGATTGGCTAATGCTGTGAGATCCGAATATTGTGAGGCGAATAGTGAAATACTGGCTATGTTTCGAGTACTGCGAGTACCTCATTACTCGCCGAGTAACAAATACTTGCGATTATACTCGCTCATTCCTAGTCACTGCTCCTCCACCATCACCCATTGTATGGACAGAAGTGCTGGTCAGTCTGTGAGGAAAGCTGCACTAACAAGAGAAGGTGGCTGACATCATTACTTGAAAAATCTGTAACTTTGTCAAATCAGAATAAAACCATGGATTCATAAATTGTAATATTAGATTTGTGACAAAATCATCTATGTCTCCCTTTTACTTGTGCAATGAATCAAATATTACAATCTCTTATGGTAGGAAGCTCCACAGTACTATCTGAGAGGATTGTGAAGCCTTTCTTCTAGATGTAGCGGCTGTCCCCCTGAAGGTACCATCACACAGGGAGATATCGCCGGCAATGTTGCTGGCGATCGCGGGAGCGCGCATCCCTGACAACATCGCCGGGGAGATGTCACACGGAGCAACTTACCGGCGATGTCGCCGGCTAGTTGCCGCGGATATCGCTCGCTGGGTTGCCCAGCAACCCAGCGAGCGATAACTCGCAATGTTGTAGATAGACGGAATCGCCCGCAACATTGCAGGTTGCCGCGTTACACAGGGCGATCAGGCATGATCGCCTGACCAACATCGCCAGGTTTCCCAACATTGTTGGGAAACCTGGCGATGTTACTCAGGCGATTTTTCCCCTGATTATCGCCCTGTCACACGAGGCAACTCTCCGGCGATGTCGCCGCAACCTGGCCACGCCCCTCAGTTGCCGGCAACATCGCCGGCAATATGTCCCTGTGTGACGGTACCTTGACAATGATTGTCATTCTGAACTATATTATTTCTGAGTGCAAATCTCTAATCTATTCTTCAATATTCAGTCTTCTTTACATCACAAATGTAGAATTGACCACTTTACTCTACATCCTGGACCATCGTTGTACATTTTAGGAGGCACAATTTGCCACAACATCTACAAACTCATTGCACATGAATACATTGAAATACTTTACAGCTATGTCAAGAAAAACCTGGACAGGTCATTGGCAACATCATGTACAATCTGAAACAGGTGGGGCCATGAGTTCTTTCACCACAGGCAACTCATTTGTTTCCTTAGCTGCCTGCTGAGACCATGTAAGGACGCCTCGTGGATGGTCATCAGAAACAAATGTGCCATTAATCATGTTTTACTCATGATCTCAGTGCCACACACAATGAGGTGATGGCCCCAAACCTCTGTCTGAGAGTGAGTGGAGCTAGAGAATGGATGTGGGTGATCATTTTGACCCTTATCATAAGGATTTTGCTTTAATTTCTATTGTTAATATTTTGAAGTCAGGAAAATGTTGTCTTGAATTGGAGGCTTTTTATTCTCATGATACCGTCTATGTAAACTGCATGTTTACGAGGACTCATCGGCAATGAGTGTTGTTATTAATGCTTTTTCATCTAAATGTGCCATTTGTGTCATTGCCAAAGTATCACTTAGTGTCACTTATGTTGTACTATGCATGCTGTAACTTACCGCAGGACAAACCACAAAGCTGAATTTGATACTTTTGTTCTTTTATAACATGACTAAAATAAGAATAGCCTTATTCTATTGTGTTGTCTAATATGTCATGGCAACCACATGAACAGTAAGTCAAACATCACCATTTTGGGTTGTAGTGTAAACTACATAGAAAGTCTCTAAAATATTAGTATTATGCATGCAAAAGAGTATATGTAAGCTGTTTTTGCCACTCAATTTTGACAAGTGTTAGGAACTTGTATTTTTATTGGGAAATTAAAAATACATACTGTATACATAGTATAACATCCCAGAAGAAAAAATATATCACTACATTACAATATACATCAAATTTAAACAGAGCTCCACCTGCAATATTCTAGATTAGTTTACACTATTCAGCAGAAAAAGTGGTGCACGTCCTGTGACAATACCGTTCCTTGTGTCAATGGTTAAGAAAGGCGCTATTGTAGCCTATTGTGTAAAAAAGTGTGTGCCTGACATTCTGCATGTTTGTCACCATTATCAAGAAGAAAAGTGTGTGGCTCGTTCTGTTGTAGATGGGACTGTGGAGGTGACCGAGATCTATTTTAAGCAATATGAGCATTAATGGCAAATAAACTTACTGTCTAATGCCAAATTCTTTCTATGACTGATACACCCATCTGGAGGGGCCCCACATACATCTTGTCCACTAACTCCAATTGTATTAAAAGAATAGGAAACATTGTATCAGGCAGGTAAAGCTTTGTATATTCGAGTGTGATTTGCAAACCCCAAATATCAGTGAAACACTTGACAATATCTTTTCACATTTTAACTAGGGATGAGCAACTATACTCGCTACTATTCGGTATTCGCCGAATAGTAGCGGTGTTCGGGCTACTCGTTACTCTCCGAGTATCTTATGTGTACTCAGCAGTAGCAAGTAGTCCAAATACTTTCGCAGTGTATCTATAGATACACTGTGAAAGTAGCCTAAAAGTGATTAAAAGTTGTTAAAAAATAATAAAATTACATACTCACCTTCCGACGCCTGCACAGGGACCGGCAGATAAGACATCCGATCGCTGGACAAGGTGCTGTCACTACCAGCCAATCAGATGGCCGGTAGCGATGTGGCCAATCAGATGACACCACGTCACAACCACGTGATTGCTAGCGGCCACCTGATTGGCCAATTTGCAAGGTCCTAGATGTACTGTCAGGACCTTGCAAACTGGCCAATCAGGTGGCTGCTAGCAATGACGTAGTTGTGACTTGGCGCCATCTGATTGGCCAGATCGCTACTGGCCATCTGATTGGCTGGTAGTGACAGGTTCTTGTCCAGTGATCGGATGTCTTATCTGCCGGTCCCTGTGCAGGTGTCGGAAGGTGAGTATGTAATTTTATTATTTTTTAAAAACTTTTATTCACTTTTAGGCTACTTTCGCAGAGTATCTATAGTTGCACTGTAAGAGTATTTGTACTCGCTATACTCGCAACGAGTAGCGAGTACCGATACCTACTAGTTGCGAGTATAGCGAGCACGAATATTAAGGTACTCGCTCATTCCTAATTTCAACAATAATGCGGGAGAGGCCATTATAATTAACTAGAAAAAGGCCCGATGTGATTGCATCGGGAGTGCGGTGAAATGAATTGTGTGCATCCTTAGATGTGCTAACAGGAACATTAAACATGGACACTCTTTGCGCTTGTGAAAAAAGCATAGTTTGCACATTTGCAAAATAAGGGCAAAGCATCATACTATAAGGTAATAATGACAGAAAAAGAATGTACATAAGTTTATTGAGTATATACAGGTAGCTCTGTGGGTAGCAGAGTATACAGTCAGCTGCGTAGGTAGCAGAGTATATACAGGCAGCTCTGTGGGTAGCAGAGTATACATGCGGCTGCATGGGTAGCAGAGTCTATACAGGTGGCTCTGTGGGTAGCAGAGTATACAGCCAGCAGCATGGATAGCAGAGTATATGCAGGCAGCTCTGTGGGTAGCAGAGTATACAGCCGGCTGCATGGGTAGCAGAGTCTATACAGGCGGCGCCATGGGTAGCAGAGTATATACAGACAGCTCTGTGGGTAGCAGAGTACACAGCCGGCTGCGTAGATAACAAAGTATATACAGGTGTCTCTGTGGGTCGCAGAGTATACAGCCAGCTGCGTGGGTAGCAGAGTATACAGCCGGCTGCGTGGGTAGCCGAGTATATACAGGCGGCTCTGTGGGTCGCAGAGTATACAGGTGGCTCTGTGGGTAGCAGAGTATACAGGCGGCTGCGTGTGTAGGAGAGTATATACAGGCAGCTCTGTGGGTAGCAGAGTATACAGCCAGGTGCGTGGGTATCAAAGTCTATACAGGCGGCTCCATGGGTAGCAGAGTATATACAGGCAGCTCTGTGGGTAGCACAGTATACAGCCGGCTGCGTGGGTAGCAGAGTATAAACAGGTGTCTCTGTGGGTCGCAGAGTATACAGTCAGCTGCGTGAGTAGCAGAGTACATACAGGTAGCTCTGTGGGTAGCAGAGTATACAGTCAGCTACGTGGGTAGCAGAGTATACAGGCAGCTGCGTGTCTAGCAGAGTATATACAGGCAGCTCTGTGAGTAGCAGAGTATACAGCCGGCTGCGTGGGTAGCAGAGTATATACAGGTGTCTCTGTGGGTCACAGAGTATACAGTCAGCTGCGTGGGTACCAGAGTATATACAGGTACCTCTGTGGGTAGCAGAGTATACAGTCAGCTGCGTGGGTAGCAGAGTATATACAGGTAGTTATGTGGGTAACAGCTTTCTGGGCATGATGGCAACCTTAATGGGCGTCCCGGTCAGTGGAGAGGTGATGTGATGCAATGGCTGTCACCAACGACTTCTTCTATGAGAGCTGCGTACTTCCAGAGTGGAGGAAATAGGGGCGTGTCCTTGCTGTGAGGTAAATTTCGTGAATGCGCATGTGCGGTGATGCATGGTTACTGCACTCATGAGGCTGTGAATGGCGTCGCAACTGTGCCTGGCGTGACTGCGGCTCGCGGTGGCGCGCAAACGCGCCATCGCTCGAGGTGCTGTGAATGGCGACGTAACCGTTGGGGACGTGACTGCGGCTTGCTGTGGCGCGCAAGCGCGCCACTGCTTGCGGGGCCGAGTCTGTGAATAGCGACTCGCGAAGGCGCTGCGCGCCATCGCTCGCGACGGTGCCGCGGTGCATGCCGGAATAGCAGGTAGACGTTTAAACATATGACATAATCAGACTGGATAGTATTGAGATTTGGATTTTACATAGTTTTCATATATATGGAGTTATACATGGTAGCCTTTAATGTTTCTTCTTCAATACAATCTCACAGTGAATGAATCCATTTTTATCAAAAATCCATCGTTACAACTTCATACACACCGGCTGTAGCAGATCTCTATTCAGGTGCTTCCATGAAGCAAGACAGAATCTTTCTCTCTATCTTCCACACTAGGTGGGCAAATTGTAATCCACCATTGTTACAGAGTGACTTGTTCAGCCCACAGCAGTCCTAGGTCTACCCGTGACTCTGCTCCACGGATGTTCCATAATTTGCTCCCGTTGTACCTTGTTCAACTTCCAACCAAGTTCTACTCACTAACAGGATAATACTTCTGCCACTGGATCTCTAGTCATGCTCTGGTACAATCTGTGTTCTGTCTGTCTGATGCTCACTGTGCTATAACTACAGGCACTCAGATATACTAGGCCTGAACCAACCTTTAGATTGTTAACACTCCTCTTGTAGCTTTCCACTAATTGCTAATCCTTTGCTACCCAAAACTCCTGCATCTTGCAACAGTTTTTACATTACACTTAAAATCAATGCAGAAATCGAGAAATGCATCAATATATAACACATTACTTTTATGATATGATCCTCTATCCACACTCTTAGGCTGGCTTCACACTGCAGCAGCATCAGGTCCGGGGCTGTCAGGGGTGAACTATGCCCTCCGGTCCTGTTTGTATCCGGATGCAGCCGAGCTCAGCTATCCCCTGCGAAGTGGTGCTGAACCGCTTCACAGGAGACAGCTCCCTGGTGCTGAAGTTCAGCGTGGCTCATGCTGAACTTCAGCCGCAGATGTCCAGCTCCATGATCCTCCCGGATTGGGGCAATACGGACACAAAAACTCCCATGTTAGGGAGCGCCAGATTGCCCCGGATCCGAGAGAATACGGGAGGATCCAATTTGGGGAGATTGGAAGCAGCATTTTTGTGTTCGGGAGAAAAATCTGAATTCCCCTGGATCCTCCCGGAGAGATGGAAACCGGATGGTCGATAGCTGCCATCCAGCTCTAACCAGCCCCATAAGGCTGCACTACAGTAAAATCGGGTCCAGGGCTGTTAGGTTCACCCCGGACAGCCCGGGCCTAATAGAACCGTAGTGTGAAGCCATCCTTCCACTTTCCTGTCTGAGATATCTTAGTGCAATTTGTTCATTAGCTACATGTGGTATACTCCTAAACGACACACTTTTCTGTGCATCCATTCCTCTAGTAGTTCCTTATATGAATCAACAAGGCTTTCGTCGAATATGATAAGTGGACGAGCTTCATACGCCATCACATATTTGAATTGTGGACCTCTAGATGCTGTGTCTATTGAGTTGTATGCACTCCCTTTTTCTGTCGGTTCTTATTTTGAATCTGCTCTGGTTGAATTATTTTCCTACTTGTTTTGTCAGTCTTTAATGTATGCACAGGACCTTTATTACTTTTTTATTTGATAGAATTGATGAATATATCCATGGATACACTCTGCTAACTGCTGCAACCAATTACAGGCAGCAGCGGTTCTCTGACTTCAGAACAGAGCAGTCATCACTTCCGGAGCTGTATGCCACAATTTTAATATTAGAGCATTCGTGCCATGCACTATTGTCTTATCTCAGACAACCCCTTGAAGCCCTTCATACAAAATTGATAAAATGGATGGCTGTCGCCTGAATGATCGTTCTTCTGGTTCTTCAAAGTGTCAATACACAGGAATGATCACTTATTTTCTATGACAGAGTGACTGTCAGACTCCTCTGGTTACAGCTTATCAACCAGAGAACAAAAAGATCGGATTAATGCCGGATTAATCTCTCACCTGACTTAATCTGTCATTGGTGAGTTGGGAGGGCCCCAATTACGTTAGATTGTCAGCTGATCCTGCCAATATCAAAGGCTCCATCTGACAATACGCCAATGTTTATAGGGCCTTTAACTGCATTAGTTCTGTAGATGTTAGTGACTCCCGCTGGCGGGGACCGTGTGGTGCTCGAGACCAGGCCCTCTCGTCGCTATGATCCCCTCGTTGGGTAATCAGTTAAAATAGGGTAATTGAAAAATGGATAAAAAATAAAAGCAAAAATAAAAGTTTTGTCGTGACGCCACCTGTGGAATGTGGCCGGTATAGCTGCTGCTGCAGTCGGGACCTCTGGAGATGATGGGAGTTTCAGCAAGGATAGTTCAGCTCTCCACAGGAAGAGTAGTTCCTCATGGCAACCGAAGAGTCTATGGATATGATGGATTCATTGGGGGTGCAGAACTTAGTGTATGAAGTTACTGACAGACACAGGGGTAACAGTCTCCTTTACCTGTACTGAAGTACGTAGCAGGTTCATCCAGGGTACTGCTCACAAGTGGTGTTAGGGGTCTGGAGCCTGGAAGCAAGTTCAGGTTTTCCACACCTGGCAAGTTCTGAGGCCTCCCTGCTGTGCTACTCCCTTTGGGCCCTGGCTGCTTGAAGCTGTGCTGTGATCCTCTCCTCTTTTGTGCTGTCTGGGCCATCTGACAGGCGGCTTGAGTCCTTTTTATGTTAGGCCCTTTTCACATCTAATGCAGGGTTGCGTTTGCCTTTATTTGCGTTTCTATGCGTTTTTACTGCTAAAAACGCATGCATTTTTGGCCATATATGGTTTAATGGAAACGTATGCAAAAATGCATGTCATTTTCAGCAAACGCAAAAACACATGCGTTTTTTCAAACGCAGCCCAAAACATGTTCTGCAACATTTTGGGCTGTGTTTGCAAAAATGCATGCGTTTCTGTGTTTGCAGAAAATAACATGCGTTTTTGCATGTGTTTCCATTAAACTCTATGGGGCCAAAAACGCACGCGTTTTTAGTGGTAAAAACGCATAGAAACTCAAATAAGGCAAACACAACCCACCATTAGGCCAGGGTCCTCAAATACCAATCCTCTTTTTTAAGCCCTTAGAAAACGTATCCGTCAAATTTAGGGTGCCAATAGTGTCCCCTGAGGTCCTGACCATTTTTTGGACTTAAGTCATTTTTTTCCAAAAAACGTATGCATTAACGCCTGTGTTAACGCATGGTGCCCTTATGTACCAGTCGTTAACGCATTTGTCTCTCATAGGGCCCCATGTTAAAAAAACACACGTGTTTTTTTAATGCACCCAAAAGCGCTGCTAGCAGTGTTTTTTGGGATGCTGCACAAAAACGCACGCATTTTTGAAAAATGCACACACATGCGTTAATGCATATGCGTTTTTGGACTTAGAAAAAACAATGGCTAAAAATATCCCAAAAACGGATCTAAGGCAAAAATGGTCGGTATGTGTGACCCTGGCCATAGATGTGCAACAGGCCTTGCACTCCTTTTACTGCGTCTCCCTGAGCTCTTTGATGTGGTTGTGCCTCCTGGCTTTTTGGTGGGCGAGCAACTTGGAATCACCCACCCTCCGGTGTTGGTTGCTGGGCATATAGTCCCTTGCAACGTCGGACTCCGGTGTCCGTACTGCGCTCGGTGCTGAGGCGAGCTGGCACTGCTCCACTCCCTCACACCTACTCCTTCACTTCCTCAGACCCTCACCACGGGTCACTCACATTGGCTAGTCAGTTTCCTCGGATCGGCCTAGCACGGCTGCCGACCGTAGGATGTCTTCTACAGTCCTCTAGGAACTGAACCTCTAACCCGCTCCCAGACCAGAATTTATAGGGGACCTGCCCTGAACTCAGGTTTAGAGCTCCTCCTTCTTGCCTGGAGTTGGGAAGGTGTTGTGTGCTGAGTTTGTGTTTTCCCTTGAGGTGGGTACCTTCCCTTACTTCCAAGCTTAGTTTTGTGGCAACTGGACCCTGGGGCACCACATTAGCAGCTTATAGTTGTGAACATGAAGGTTTTCATTCACTAACAGGATATTCTGAAAAAACAAACTCAATGCAAATAGGTGCTCTTGAATCTGTAGTAAAACCCTATGCATCAAATGGTTCTGTGTTCTAAAAATTACTCTTAGGCTATGGTCACATTTGGAAGGCACAATCCGGCAACCACATCCATTACCGGATCCAGAATTACTGCGTGCCTTCACATTTGGCATCACATTGCAGATCTGGATCCAGTAATTGTGGCACCAAAATCCGGATCCGGTACCCAAGGTACATCCAGTTGCCAAGGCAGCCATTATAGAAAAACCGGATCCAGTTTTTCAACTGCCCCGAAAAATGCAGCCTGCATGATTTTTTACCGCAGGCTGCAAAACCAGATGTGGTAACCAGATTGCATTAAGTGCAATCCGGTTTTTCTATTGCAGCCTATGGCTGCGGATCCGGATCCAGTTTTAACCATTTTTAATGGTCAAATCCGGATTTGAAAAACAACCGGAAATGTGACCCTAGCCTTATTTAATCTTTGAACTGGCCCTTCTAGAAACTATTGGATAGACAGACTTTTTTTATTCAGCCTCTTGAAGCTGCAGCTAGGATTTTATTACCTATGGCAAAATGCCATAGAAAGTGTCTCTCGTCTGGTGGAGAATGAAGTTAAGCAATCCTCTTATATTATCAAAACCAACTGCTGTATGCTGGCTATACATTTCTTCATTACAATTCTTTCTTATCTTTTACAAATGAGCTGAGATTCATGTACAGACTATAAACCATGGGTCAGATCAACACAAGAACACTGAGATTATTAGTGATAAAACATTTTAAGACTATTACAAAAGGAAAGCAATAGCCTGCATGGACCCGCGTCCCCTTGCACTAGTTTTGATAATTCTTCCCAAATGGATCTTGTGTCACTCTATTTAGCTTTAGATTTCTATGGCAGAGGATGTATATAGGCTGGTACTGAAGAAAAAGGGATTGGCCAGTCATAATAAAAGTCTACAGTCACTTCACGTGATTTGCAGACTTCTGAATCCTTATAGAGTACGCACCACACACTGACAGGATTCTCCGGTATTGGCTGTGGAAAAGAAAATATGTGATTTGTCTACTTGTGTGTACTCCCTGTGGGGGATTGCCACAGGACCCTCCAGTGCAGGGAGGGATGTACGCTTTGGCACACATCAGCACACAACACCTTCCACTCTAGACCTGGAGGGGGAGCCCCACTGGCTGTCCTTAAGCCAGGTCCCCTATAAAGATCCAGGCCTGAGGGGAAGTGTCAGTACTGACTGAGTTCCAGCCAGTCAGTCAGTGAGTGAATAGTCAGTGGAAGGACTGGAAGGAGCTGGTTTCTGGGACCAAGTCAGGCCCAGAACCAGGAAACCTGACCCAGCTGTGCAGCACCCTAGAGAGAGTGACAGAGGCCAGTGGAAAAGGTAGGTAAACAGAAGAAGGGAACAGATCTGAGATCCGTTTAGTCCACCCGGACTCCGAGTCCGAAGCTGCTATATCTAGTGGTAGCAGAGAAAGCCTGGACAGACCAGGAGGATTTAGTCCCCCTGAAGTAAAGAAAGCAAGACACCAAAGCTGACCAAGCATAGGACCAGGAGCTCATAAGGAGAATAGGGATCCCTACAGCAAGGTCCTCATTGTCGGTTGTGTAGTAGCATCCTGAGAGGGAGAAGGAGAAAGAGCGGCAGGTTCAGCTCCAGGCAGAACTTACCCCTATTACCGCACACACTAACAGAAGAGGTCTCACAACTCTCCAAGTTGGAAGTCCCAAACTGCACCGATAACCAGGTTACCCTCCTGGACCGTGCCTGTTACCGGACATCAGAAAAAAGGTACTGAAACAGAGACTATTGTGTGTGTGTGTGCCTGCTTCAACGCCGCCACCTGCAGCATTCACAACAGAACCGCTACTACTACTCCCCTCATCCACCCCGCTGCCCTGAGGTAAAGCTCTAACTGTGTGAAGCTGTACTACCAAAACTGCATTCTCATCACCTCAGCGGCCGGCCGCAGTGCTGGTAACCCTATTACCAGGTACCACATGTGGCATCACATTACAAATCCCCCATCATCACCCCCACCCCGCCACTGGGGTCCAGGTCACAGAACCGGGAACCGACCAGCCGTGATCCCCACCAAAGTGAACCCCCAGTCCCAGTATCCAAGTACCCCCTAACCTGTCGACTGGCTCACTTGTATACTAATGCAACTAGACATGATTGGCCTCACCCAAAGCACACGCATTAAAGATTCAAAAGTCTGCAGTCACTAAGGGCCGCTTAACACACACCAACTTCTGTGACCAACTTCTGAAAAGATCTCTGGTTGCAGTGAAATCATGGAACATTGTTCCATTTTGTGGCTGTGTACAAATGGAAAATGTGTCCATGATTTCACTGAACCAGAGATCTGTTCAGAAGTTGGTCACAGAAGTTGGTGTGTGTAAAGCGGCCCTTAGTGACTGCAACTTTCATCTGAAGTTCAGACAACCATTTTAATAGCCATATTAATGGAAAACAACTTGATACCCACTGATAAAAACAGCATTTGCATGAATTGACATTTATTCCTCTTCAAAATGAGAGGGGATAGCTTACTATTAAGAGGGGACATGTAAAAACAATAAAGACAATACAAAGAAGGGGCTCTGCTCACCTGTTCAGTTTTTGGTAAGTTTTTCACATAAGTTTTTGTAAGCCAAAACTAAGAGTGGATGAAAAATACAGAAATGGTCTTTTTATTAGGTCACATTTACACATTGAGTATTTGGTCAATATCTTACATCCATTTTTACAAGCCAAAACCAGGTGTGGACAATCAGAGGAAAAGTGTAATGAAAAAGTGTAATAGAAAGACTTCTATACTTCTTTATTTTTTGATTCACTCCAGATTTTGGCTTACAAAAACTGATGTGAAAAACTGATTAAAAACTGAATTTATTATCTTAACTTAGCACCGTTCAACAGTTACAGGAGTGAGGACTCTGCTTGCAAGTTTACAATATATAAACAACGCTGGTTCCATTGATATGTAATGATGTCAAAGTCAATGCAGACTACTAATCACTCCAAAACATGAAGACTGGTGGAAAGCAGGAACATTTCAGTGAGAGGTAGTTTTTTTTTCTTTTTAATTCTGTAGCAGTTTGTTTTGGAGAAATTCCCAATGCTCCTTTGCAGATTTTTCTTTAAAGTGAATAAATCACGTGATTTTCTAGAACAAAACTAAAAAGGTATCCTGGAACAAGGCTTGGGCAGCCCTTTCAGGATCAGTTACGGTACTTTTATTGCTCTACTTTCTAATGTTATCTTGCTGTAAGTCTGGGGAATTCAGAGTTACACACTGTTTAGTTAGTAAAGTGTATATAAATTCAAACTGATTATGCACTGTCCCCCACAACCATAATCCTACCACCTCTCCTGTGCTGGTATCAGTGATAGTGAAAATCTTTACAGTCATTTACTATCACTGCTGAAAGGTGGGCATGGGGAGAAGTCCATAAGTTTGTATTTACACCTGCTTGATTAGCTGGTGCGGGATGCTGAATTCTCCATGGCTTACAGCAAGATGACAGGAGAAGGTAGAAGAGTAAAGGCCACGTTACACACACAGATATCTGTGACCAACATCTGAACAGATCTCTGGTTGCAGTGAAATCATGGACACATTGTTCCATTTGTACACAGCCACAAAATGGAACAATGTGTCCATGATTTCACTGCAACCAGAGATCTGTTCAGATGTTGGTCACAGATATCTGTGTGTGTAACGTGGCCTTTAAAGTTACTAATCCAGAAAGGGCTGCCCAAGCCCTATTCCAGGATACCATTAGATTTGTACTAGAAATTCACCTGACATATTCCCTTTAAAGGTTGCTGTCCTTTTCTTCCTCAAATTCACATACACCCAGTGCCCACTATTTCAGAGAGCCTTTACTTTGGCTACCTATGGCAATTTTATTGAGTTACCTGATAGATAAACTGTAGGAAAAAAAAAACTTTAATTTTAGGGGAAATGGGGTTTGGTTTTACACGGAAAAATTGCATTTTCAACAGTTTATGTGGAAGGAAGAAACTTCATGCTCCAATATTTAGTATGTTGAGATGGCAGTTCACTGGTGAAATGGCCCTTTTAGTTTCGCTTTATTTTTACACCTTAGAGGTAGCCATCAAAAGTGGCCACAATGCCACATAAACGCCTTAAAAGAATTCCATTATCAAGGTCAATCATTTTCATATTGACGTTGTTGAGGAAACCAGTTGAACTCACTAGTTACATATCTTGGATACCAGTAAATTTGGATGAGGAAATCTCTGACAAGAAATGTCATAAAATTTGAGCATTTAGTTCAATGGCCATACGTGTTATACATGAATGCTTCCAGTGGTTCTTAGATGCTCCTCTGACATCTTTAGGCAATAATAGAGCATACAGGCAAAGATGAAAGCCCTGAAAAGAATGCATATTGGATGCTGAGCTCTGTGTTATGTAATCGACTATTACAATTCCCTAGATTCTTCTAGCTATAATGATTTTATGGAAATACAGTTTGATGTTTTGGAATAAATAAAATCTAACGGTACAAGGATACAATATCCAATATGGAGATTTTTATACACTTACAATGATTTCTTGCTACAAATAGTTTGATGAGATGGATGGAAATATTTGGTAAAAAGCACGCATGGGGCGCTGAACATTGTACAAGAACCATTCAAAGATAACATTGTACATCAAGGAATGTCTAAACTTAGACAAATCTATATATTTACTTTTATAACTATCCCCGACCATATGCAGGAATCACAATCCGAGCGTGTATCGGAAGGCGATTTCTTAACTGAAAAAATGAAAACATCTGGGAGCATTTCTTCCAGCTGCAGGGACACCTTAAAGTGTTGGTAGCCAGCGTAGACGCTCCATTACATAGAAGGTCATTTCAGGTTGACTATAGCGCACACAGACAATGAGGCACATGATTGTTTGGTGCACAGTGCTCTCATAGCAATATGATACATTCATCCTAAATCCGCTTGCTGTTCCACCTGTATCATCTAATCCATTAAACTGTCATGAGCAGAAAAGGCAAGGTGAGATATAGCACAGTAAAATGATAAAAGTACACATATCTGTAAAAGAATGAAATAAAACTGTGAGCACTTGGATCTTCTAAGAGCCATTAAATTCAGGGCCTCTTTCCTAAACAATGAATGCAGTAAAGTGGTCTGATGCGAAAATGGAAAATATATTATTACATAGTGTCTCAGTGAAATTTATATAGTAATTACCATGCATTTTTCTTTGTTTTATTGGAGTAATAGTTCATTAATTTGTCACTCATGGTTTGGTTGTAGCTTGTTTGTGATCATCTATATTTAAAGGGATCCTGTCACCCCCAAAACACCTGTAAACCTATTAAAACCTGTCCCTAGAGCATATTAACACTATCCCTACACTCTTTTTACCTCCTAAATGCAGTAAGTGACATTGAATAAAAACGTTTTATAAGTACCTGATTAGTGCTGATAATGAGTGACTATCTATTCATAGTCACTCATCAAGACTGCCCCTCTGCTTCATATCACGCCTATTCAGGCGTGATCGTCAGCCTAGATTCAAATTGCCGCCTCCCTGCCGTGCCCTGTCTCGTCCGAGGCTGCAGTGTGGCTGGTGACGCGATCCGCGTCATTCCCGGCGCCTGGTGACGTATTTAGACCGGCGCCGCGCTGTTAGCTTCAAAATGCGCACTGCGCATGCGCATTGGGCATGCGCAGTGCGCATTTTGAAGCTAACAGCGCGGTGCCGGTCTAAATACGTCACCAGGCGCCGGGAATGACGCGGATCGCGTCACCAGCCACACTGCAGCCTCGGACGAGACAGGGCACGGCAGGGAGGCGGCAATTTGAATCTAGGCTGACGATCACGCCTGAATAGGCGTGATATGAAGCAGAGGGGCAGTCTTGATGAGTGACTATGAATAGATAGTCACTCATTATCAGCACTAATCAGGTACTTATAAAACGTTTTTATTCAATGTCACTTACTGCATTTAGGAGGTAAAAAGAGTGTAGGGATAGTGTTAATATGCTCTAGGGACAGGTTTTAATAGGTTTACATGCGTTTTGGGGGTGACAGGATCCCTTTAATGCCCCTTTTAGGTTTTACTTAAGCCAACCTTAAATACTATAGCCAAGCAGACTTGCTGTCATGCCCTCGGCTGCGGGGCAGGTCTCCTCCGGACATGAAGACCGGTGCCTACTGCCCGTCTCTATGCTTCTCATCCGCTCTGTCCCTGCTGTGGTTCTGATCTCTGCTGAGTATGGAGACCGGTGCCCATCACACAACTCTGCTGGCTCTGCTTGCTCTTGTGCCATGTCTTCCCCTATTCACCGTTCCTGCAGTCCCGCGTGGCCATCTCCCTTAATTTCCTCCTGGAGCCGGCAACCTCTTGACAAGCCTCCTGTGAGTGTACTTAGGTGGCACGCCGCCCCCCGCAAACATTTAAAGGGCAGTAAATCTGTTTCCCATTTAGCCTCTCAGTCTAATTGCTGGGAGGTCTAGGGTATATAAGTTATCTTTCCCTTATGGTAGGTGACTGGGCAACATGTTAATATAATTGCCTATCAGGCTATACTTGTATATAAGACTTTTCACTTTATTTGTTGCACTATGCTTGAGGAAGGAGGATCAACGCCGAAACGTTGCACATAAGGCTGGAATAAATCCACATTGAGATCCTATAGGAGTGCTGCCTGTTTTTTTCTGTATAAATATATATATATATATATATATATATATATAGTGTGAGGCAGTGGCAGGTGTCATATCTGAAGATCGCTGTGTATCCCCCAGAATGTGCATTGAAAGTTATTGAGACCCACTGGAGTGTGTTGTTTTCCCAGCAGCTGCTGTGGTGCAACACAAATAATAGCAGAGTGTGAGATTGGTCAAGCTATTCGACCATGTCTTTTAGGAAAACCTGTTTTGGGCTTTAATTTTTTTAAAGATCTGTAGGATGATAGTGGGAAGAATCTTCCTCCAGTCCAGGTCTAGAAACTTGCCCATGCCCATGATTCTTATTTATTCCTGCATTAAGGAGCAGGGTGTGGATCAGTTGCAAATGAGATTTCAGAGCGACAGGTCCTTAGTGAGCCCAAATAGGCCAGAACTAGAGACCTGTACAGATTCCCCAAACAGATGCTGAAAGCTAGATCCTGATCGGACTGTAACGGGAAATTATAGGAGTGAAGAGGCTATTCAGTTCTGTCTGAAGTGTGTTGTGGAAAATGAAAGTGTGTGATTTAAGGCCCCATTACACGGGGAACCATCTCCGCAACATTGCCGGCAACTCAGGGGTGTTGTCATTCTGAATCGGCATCGCTGGAGAGTTGCCCCGTGTAACAAGGTGATATCAATGACGATAGTTGCTTCAGCAACATCGCCTGGTTTCAGGACAAAGTCCTGAAACCTGGCGATGTTGCTCAGGTGATCTGCCTGAATCGCCCTGTCTGACATCGCAGCAGCGATGTTGCAAGCAACTTCCCCATTGAGTCCAATGTTAAGGATCGCTGCCAGGGTTGAATTTAACTCTGGCAACGATAGTTTGCTTTCAACATCACCGCTGCATTGCCTGGGATGTCTCCTCGTCTGACAGCTCACCAGCGATCTTGTCCAGCGGCCAAAAACGTGCGCGTTCCCGCCAGTTGCCGGCGATGTTGCCAGAGATGTTTCCATGTGTGACAGTACCTTAAGTCTTTAACTTCAGGGACACTGCCTCACTTTCTGGCTAATGTAAGCCACTGCTTCACAATATATATATATATAAAAAAAACAGAAAAACGAAACAGCACAGTCGCACACGTTCGGGTGCAAAACCCTCCTACCACATCACTGGTATTAAAGTAGTTGAAAAAAATGAAAGGTAGCACTTCCTCCAGTTAGATTCATGTGGGTTTAATAGTCCTAGGACTGCAACGTTTCGGCACACAGCCTTTCTCTGCTTGAGAAAGGCTGTGTGCCGAAACGTTGCAGTCCTAGGACTATTAAACCCACATGAATCTAACTGGAGGAAGTGCTGCCTTTCATTTTTTTCAACTATTTATATATATATATATATATACGGTATATATATATATCCTATGGCATCTCCCCTTTGTTGTGCTCCACTTTGGGTTTCATAAGTTATCTCGCAAAGTCCAGTGCCACCATCAACCATGAACTTTTATAGTTCATTCTGACACTGAGACTCGTGTGTGTCTGAGTACTAAAGTACTACCATATGCAAATGGAACATAATGTAAGGGCCGGGGCCATCATTCCAGTTATATATGACATCCTGAACTGTTTGCTGTCATTTTGATAAAATCACTGTTTTAGCTGCTGGAAATCTAATGTGGGTTTACACACACCAATTTATCTGTTCAATATCTGTACCAATCTCTGGTTGCAGTGAAATCATGGATACATTGCTCCATGTTGTACACAGCCACAAAATGGAGCAATGTATCCATGATTTCACTGCAACCAGAGATTGGTACAGATATTGAACAGATAAATTGGTGTGTGTAAACCCACCATAACAGTTCTCTGAATGCTGAGCTCTATATAACTCTGTCTACAGCACTGTTGGGCAACTTTCTGTCTATGCACAGTGTAGACATAAGGCTTTCAGTGGTGTGACTGAGGTTTTACAAAGCTCATACATAAAACTTCCAAGCAGCAGGTTTTATAGTCATCTAATGATAATCTCCTGCTGATAAAACACTGATTTTATCAAAACTACACTAAGCAGATCAGTAATTCATACATCATCAGAATCAGTGTCTCTTTTCTACATTATATTGCTCTCAGCAAAGGTGGCAAAATCTTGGTGACAAATTCCCTTTGTGATCAGATACCTTGTGTTTGCAGTTTTTCCCCAGTTGTGTCAGCTGCTAATCATCTCAGCCAACTTCTGTTTCTTATGGCCACTTTACACACACCAACTTCTGTGTCCAACTTCTGAACAACTTACTGGTTGCAGTGAAATCATGGACACATTGTTCCATTGTACACAGCCACAAAATGGGCAATGTGTCCATGATTTCACTGCAACCAGTAAGTTGGTCAGAAGTTGGACACAGAAGTTGGTGTGTGTAAAGCGGCCCTTACTTCTATTTGCATGCACTTCCAGGCTCAGAACTTCGACCAACCTTTTGCCTGTTGTAATCATAGCTGACCCATCTTTGGACTTTTTCACACTAAAAAAATATATCAGTGTTATATATCATCGTGTTCAGTGGTTCTTAGATGCCCCCTTATTTATAATCAGATGCCCTCCTCTAGGGATTAGGCGATCACAGTTTTCTCAAATCTAATGGGACAGCTGTCTGAACCCAGGATGAGGAGATATAATTAACAGTAGTTCCATATATAAGACCATGTGATGTGGGTAGGTAATAAGAATAAGAGAGAGATGCCTGCAGTAATATGGAACATAGGGAGGTAACGAGTGCGCAGGCGCGGGTTCGGTAACATGGCGTTGTATCTCCACCCCTGGTTTCTATACCAGCAGGTACACACTGATCTAGGCGCGCATGCGCAATGCACATTTCCAGGACGCCGGGAACACGAGACAGGCACAGGAAATTACTGCAAAGTTCGCTTGTTTTTTCATATATTACTATATTAATTTGAAAAATTGTTACAATATGTGGCCATGTGACTTCCAATTAATCAAAAATACACTAAAATGAACTAAGGAAAATGTGTGTTACCAGAGTGAGGATCATTAACATTATATATGAGCACTATGGTTATGGCCACACCGATGCATATAAGTTAGCATGTTATGTTTTATACTGTATTTTACATATTGGTGGATTAATGATGTAATTTGAAAAGATTTAGAAAACATGACCTAGCCAGTGTTTGCTGGAAAAAGGGCGGTTGTGTCCGAAACATGACCGTCTTGTGCCTATGCTGGAATAAAAACTCATTTTGCATCAGAATCGGAGTGCTGCAAACCACATTTTTGGATTGTTGTCTATCATCTATATATCTAGTTACCAGTGCAAAATAATGCATGCTACACATATGTACAAATCTGTAGAATGATGTTATATTGTGCTTGTTTTCTTAACCGGACAGAAAAACGTGGTAGTCCACATTTGCATGGGCATTTAAAAAAAAACGCTTGTTTGCAAATACATGCTCATTTTTGCATGTGTTTTTTGAATGGAAGCCTATGGATGCGTTAAAAATCTCTCCGTTACACTGCGTTTGTGCTGCTGTCAAACAGATCTGTTAAATGGACAGCACAAATGTGAACCTATCCTAACTTGTCTTTTATTTATTGAAATATCTGCTCATTTATTCAAGAGTCAAGGAGGTTGTCCTTATGAGTGATTTATATGTATCTGTAGGCACGATTTATACAAACTTAAATGGCCAATCTTTGGTTAGGACTGTCCCCTTGACTGCTAATGAATAAAATACATTTATATAAACACAGTCGTGTAAATGAGGCCTAAAAGTATAAACTTGGTAGCAAGCAGAAGATAGAAGACTTGGGGGCATCCTTCTTCTATTTCGACTTCCAGCTAAATATATTATGCTTATTCAAAGGGTAACATATAGTATGCTACATGTGATGATACAGGGACATGACCTGGACATTCTGGGCATAACAGCACAGTTTAGAATGTAAGGAGATAGTTTTCAACTAAACAGCTAAAGATAATTTTCTGTACACTCCACCATTTCGTAGTTTATCCAATAATCAGTGCTGGTCTGCCAGTGGCCACAGTCTGCAATCTCCTGCGTCACATAAAATGTATACAAAATTAAATGCTATTTCATTTTTTTTGTTTATTATTTATTTATAGAGCACCATTGATTCCATGATGCTGTACATGAGAAAGGGATACATACAAACAAGTTAAAAATACAATGAGCAAACTAAGGGTACTTTTACACGCCGCAACCGCGGCAAGGAATCTGTCCGGCGATATGTCGCCCTGGCACCATCGCCGTCAAATTGCCTCACAGTTGCGGCTTGTAATTTGGGAATTTGGCGGCGATAAAAAACCTGTCGCCTGGTTCTGATTTCACAGCACTGCTCAAAAATCAGAGACAATCATGAAGGCGGCTTTTGGCCTGTGAACGGGCGATAGTGATGGAATCTGCGTCGCCTATTGATTTCCCGTAGACATGCCACAGTGTGCTGGAGTCTGTGATCTGTCAGTGAGGATTGGTGGTCGCTACTGTTTTTCCATTGGCTGTCACTTCACAGGGCGCCATATTTGAAGAGCTGTCCATTCACAACCACACAATGGCAATGGTGTCATGTATTAGCCAGCCTTCCAGCGCAGGCTGACCAATCATAACGCTATTGCGTTGTCTAACCAGCGTGCTTGGGGCGCGGTATACACCAGTCTGCCACGCCTATGTTCTCGTCGCGCTGAACATGTACTTTGGGGATTGCGGCGTGTGAAGCAGCGAGGGGAGTCTACCGGATGTTCCCCGCTGTTGGTGTGGCGATTTCCGGCGCTACACATCGCCTTAGGTTGAGGGCGAAATTGCGGCGTGTAAAAGCGCCATCGGCGATCTGAGGCGAACATGAAAACGTGCACGTGCATGTTAGATCGCCTCCGATCGCCACCAAAAGTTGCGGCGTGTAAATTTACCCTAACAGTGACAGACCGATACAGAGGGGAGAGAGATGACCCTGCCCTTGCGGGCTTACATTCTACAGGGCAATGGGGAGAGATACATTAGGTTGAGTCTGCTTTTGTGGTGGTGGAGCACCGGGTCCAATGGTGGTAGAGCACCGGGTCCAATGGTAGTGGAGCCCCGGGTCCGATTGTGGTGGAGCGCCAGGTCCAGTGGTGGTGGGGCACCAGGTCCATTGGTGTTGAGGTTGCATTGTGGTCATTGCAAGTTGTAGGCTGTTCTGAAGAGATGGATTGTCAGGTTCCGCTTGAAGGTTCAGAGTGTGGACGTTTTGTGGTGTAGAATTCTAGAGAATGGGGGATGCTCGAGCGAAGTCTTGCAGGCAGTTAGATGAGGAACGTACAAGTATGTAGGAGAGAAGGAGGTCTTGGGAGAATCGAAGATTACGAGTTGGATGATATCGGGAGATTAGTTCAGAGATATATGGGGGGGACAGATTGTGGACAGCTTTGTAAGTTAGTGTTAGTAGTCTCAATTAGATACGCTGGGGAATTGAGAGCCAGTGGAGGGATTTGCAGAGCGGAGAAGTGGAGGAATAGCGAGGAGAGAGGTGGATTAGTTGGGCAACAGAGATAAGGACAGATTGGTGAGGTGCAAGAGTGTTAGCAGGAAGGCCACAGAGTAGTAGGTTGCAGTAGTTGAGACGGGAGATGATGAGGGCATGCACTAGTAGTTCAGTAGATTGAGGGTTGAGGAAGGGACGGATTCTAGAGATATTTTTGAGTTGAAGGCGGCAGGAGGTGGCAAGGGCTTGGATGTGCGGTTTGAAGGACAAGGCAGAGTCAAGGGTTACTCCGAGGCAGCAGACTTCAGGTACAGGGCAAAGTGTGATGTCATTTATTTTGATAGATAGGTCTGGTAAGGAAGGTTTGTGAGATGGAGGAAAGATGATGAGTTTGGTTTTGTCTACATTGAGTTTTAGGAAGCGAGAGGAGAAGAAGGACGATATGGCTGATAGACACTCTGGGATTCTGGACAGGAGAGAGGTGACGTCTGTGCCAGAGAGGTAGGTCTAAGGGTCATCAGCGTACAGGTGATACTGGAAGCCATGGGACTTTATGAGTAGTCCCAGATCTAGGGTATAAATTGAAAAAAGGAAGGGGATCCAGGACAGAGCCTTGAGGGCCCCTAACAGAGAAAGGATGGGGCAAGGAGGTCATGTGGGGGTGGGAGACACTAAATGTGCGGTTGGAAAGGTAGGAGCTGATCCAGGAAAGGGCAAGGTCAGTGATACCAATGGAAGAGAAGATCTTTAATAGGAAGCGGTGGTCGACTGTATCGAATGCAGAGGACAGGTGAAGAAGGAGGAGGACGGAGAATGGTCTGTTAGCTTTGTCCGCGAGTAAGTTGTTAGTAATTTTGTTCAGGGCAGTTTCAGTGGAGTGATGGGGAGGAAGTCGCATTGAAGGTCGTCAAAGAGAGAGTTGGATGAGTTTATATCATGTATCAAATTGACAGGTTGTTAAATTAAAGCAAACATTTAAGAAAAATAAAACCAAATGTATACATTTTCCCTGACAAATGTCACCTGTCCATTAGTAATGCAATAAGCAAGCAGATTTTATAACAAGTTATTCTGGTTCTGCAATCAGCAGGCAGTGTGCACCTATCCTATTGATTATTGTCATTGGCCGTGTTCAACTCCCAATATGGAAGTGACCTGAGCCAGAATAACATTTCAGGTTGGGGCTAAATAGCATTGTTGGATCCTTCATACTCTGTCACATCGCAATAAAATGTCAGTGAGTTGCACTGCAACCAGCAATGTATCGTTCGAAGCAAGTCAAAAATGGATGGAACCAATTGCAACCATTTTGCTTGTTGCAGTTAGAGTATCTTAGAGGTTGCAATGCATGACTATTCATCTGCTCTAAGCTGTGATGTAACAGCGGTGTCAAGCCTTTTGTGGCCATGTGACCTACATTTTGGCCAAAGTCAGTACAGTACAGTACAGTAGCTCGAGCCTTCATTTACTATAAAAGGTGTTGGCAAAAATATGTGTTATTAAAACACCAATCGTCCAGTGATGCCACTATGGTGGTCTACTTTGGGGCCAGAATTATTATGATTTATTATTATAGTGCCACTGATTTCATGGCGCTTTATATGTGAAAAGGGGCATACGTAGACAAGTAGAATAATTATGAACAATACTGTACAAGGCTCAGAATGGTAAAGGAGGAGAGAGGACCCTGCCTGGCTCACAGTCTACAAGGGATGGGTGAAGAGAGAGAACCCTGTCCATGAGGGCTCATAGTCTACAAGGGATGGCTGAGAAGAGAGAACCCTGCCCACGAGGGCTCACAGTCTACAAGGGATGGGTGAGGAGAGAGAACCCTGCCCATGAGGGCTCACAGTCTACAAGGGATGGGTGAAGAGAGAGAACCCTGTCCATGAGGGCTCATAGTCTACAAGGGATGGCTGAGAAGAGAGAACCCTGCCCACGAGGGCTCACAGTCTACAAGGGATGGGTGAGGAGAGAGAACCCTGCCCACAAGGGCTCACAGTCTACAAGGGATGGGTGAGGATACACTAGGAGAGGAGAGAGGAACCTGCCCACAAGGGCTCATAGTCTACAAGGGACAAGAGAGGATATAGTAGGTGAGGAGAGAGAACCCTGCCAACCAGGTCTCAGAGTCTACAAGGAATGGGTAAGGATACAGTAGGTGAAGAGAGAGGACCCTGCCTGCGAGTGCTCATATTCTACAGGTATGGGTAAGGATACAGTAGGAGAGGGTAGTATATAGTGGACTGAGGGTTACATTCTCTCTAGATTGTCACCAGGCCGTAAGAACACAACTTGAAAATGTTCCTATGATAAGACTCAAATGTTGCTCTCTTGACATGAATAAACCACATATTGGATTGAACCCTGATGGAGATTTCATTTTTATATATTTCATTTGGATGAGGATAAAGATTTTTCTTATTGATATCCTGTATTGTACATAGATGCATTTCTGTCTGTTATGAAGCAATACTTCATATAGTTATTGTTATGTATTAGTTCATGGAGATAACAACCACAAGGCACTACAATTGAGAAACCATATTCTGCAAGTAAACATAGGGAGTACAAATCTTTCACCAAACAGTACAATTAGTGGATACTAATTTATTCTTCTTTACCGGTAAACATTTATAGAAATGTCGGCATAATAAGGCATTTTTAACGTTATTCCCACATTCTCTAAAAACTTCTCCAGATCTGAATAAATGACTAATCCAGCCTGTATTCCTATCTGACACTACAAGCCAGTGTCCAGCAGGCAGCAGCAATGTTTTGACTATAGCTCCAAGAAAAAGCTTTTCAGATGTCATAGAAACCAGAAAAAACAGCATTATAACATGATGAGAATTCAAAGAAAGGTCATTCTAGACAAATAACAGAAAAGCCGTGTGTTTTGTGGTTACTTGTCATTCTTTTGATCTGTGTTCAATGCTATGAAGAAGGTACTATAAATTAAAAGTAATAAATATGATAAACTCTGTTACCCAGCCAAATGAATGTCACACATATGCTTATATGATGTCTGAGTTTACAGTTTAGCTGATGTACAGTAATTCACTCTTTAATCAGGTATATTATCCAGTAATTTATTATTTGACATATAGGACCTGTGTATAAGAAAAAAGGCAAAGAAAAAAGTGGACTTATTGTCTCTAACAACTAAAGAGACTCTATTCTTTAAGACAGGTTTGAAGAACTCCAGGCCTTAAGGGCCACCAACAGTGCAGGTTTTCAGGATTACTGTGGAGCCCCAAGGGATGTGGGGTACTCGGTACCGGACCGATCTGCTGCTGGGGATGTCACTGGTGGCCTGGTCCGGACCGTGTCCCTGGCTCAGCACAATAAAAGGGGAATATTTACAAGGGATTATGTCACGGGTGACGCCACCCACTTGGTGCGGCCAGCTATGGGGCCGCGGCTGCTGCAGAACCTCCGGGGGTGATGGAATGGCAGCGGGGATGGTATAGTTCCAGTGGGGGGAACTGTATCCCCTGGGGCAGTAAGGAGTTAAAGTCTGTTGGTGTGTGTGTGTTGCTGGAGCACACTTACTTGCAGACGCTGCAGGGATCTCTCCTCAGCGTTGGTGCTGACAGGCTGTGGCTCTGCAGGTTGAGGTCTTCTTGGTGCAAGCCTGTATGGGAGAAAGGGTCTGCAGATGGAAGCAGGCAAGAGAGGCAATGCAGGGTTTCCAAGGCTTTACTTAAGGTCTTTCAAGCAAGTTACAGGTTATCTGCAGTTCTTTACACAGCTCTTAACATTCAGTTGCATTCTCCCTTTCCGGGTTCCCTTCTCCCCTGCAGCCAGGCTCCTCTCTCCTTGTGACCCCTCACACAGTCTTTAAGTGTGCCTTTCCGGGCTATTACTCTCTCTCTCCGTCTTACACGGGTGTATGCGGACGCTGGACAGTATGGCGGTGACTCGGGCTCCTCTGTGAGTCCTTGTACGTCACTTAGCTGCCTGTCCTTTAGGGTTAGGAACTCCAGCTTGAAACTGAAGCTCCCCGTCAGTGAATCTGGGGATACCGGGTAAATCGTCGGTCCCCTTCAGAGCTGACACTCTGCTCTAGCCCAGCCTGCAACAGTCCTCTCGCATGAGGCTCTGCCAGGCTCCTTCCTCTGTTTCCTTCGGTATCTAGGAGGGCTTCTCCACCTGCTGTTAGTAGCTTCAGCTGCTGTCTAGGGCATGGGTTGCACCGTCCCTTCTCTGTCTGTCACACTCCTGGTGGTTTCAGCATCTCGGACGGGCTTTCCCCCCCATCTGGCTCGCATTGGCTCAGTACGGGTCTGCGCTCCTCAGCTTAGGCTCTTCCAGGCCGTGCGTGTCCTTCAACCTTTACTTCTCAGCTACTTCAGCCTACTCTGTCGGTCGTTGCTGTTGGTCTTTGCATCTCAGCACCATGGCTTACTGAACTCCTTCACTCCTCCCCCTTTCTATATACTGTCAGTCACCTGACCTCTGGTGTGCCCAACCCACTCCTCATCCACCACTCCTCTGGTCTCATATTGTATCTAACCTCAGAGCTGGATGTGACCCCTTTCTATGCGTGGTGATGTGGGCTGTGAGGGTGTAGTGTTTACTGTTGTCCTACCTGCCTGGCTGCAGTTCCCTTCTGTGGCCACCTGGACGCAGGGGCGCCACATTACCTTAGCATTGTACTGGGGGGTTGGAATCATCACCAGTGCAGGTGATTATATAATCACAATGCAATGTGCGCAATGCTAAGGAAATCCTGAAATCCTGCAATGTTGGTTGCACTCGAGGCCTGGAGTTCCTACCTCTGCTTTAAGGCATTGTCTTGGGTCCAGTCTTATTTGCTCAGGATCTGCTTTCGGCAATTCTCTAAATGTAGATCTGCAAAACCATATCTAAACGAAATGAAAATCAAGCATGTGCAATCTTGATCCATTCATTGTCTATCGGACTGGTGAAGACCTAACTCTTTCATTTAATTAGACAGCTCAAAAACAATACTTTCTAGATTGAATGGAGATCCACCCTTCTCTTCTCACATTAGAAAGTAAGTCCTATTATTTAGTGTAAAAAATCCAGTTCTGGTCCCCAAACTAGGTTTTTTGGTGGTAAGTGTGGCGCCCCTCTGGCTAGGTGCCACAGAGAGATATTACACTTTACAAATATATGTGTTCCTCTGTAAGTTGTGGGTTTAGGGTTTAATCTATGGAGTCTGAATTTCCACACAACACTAGGCCACCTTAGAGTAAGGAACTGATTATTCAGTAGGTCCAAAAGGGGGTGGAGCCTAGTTTAGGGCAGAAAGAGTAGAGTGACAGTTAGTTCAGTTAGTGCTGGGAAGGCTGTCAGGGAGGACGTGCCTGACAGCGCCGATGACAGGAGGGACCCCCAACTTTAAGAGGGGGACCAGGACAGAAGGAAATGGACTAGACCCGGTTGGAGCCGGCTGGTAACGTTTGGGGAACACCAGCAACACAGAAAGCCGAGGCGGTCAGCAGTTTATCTCTGGCCGCAAACCGACGAGCTGTGGGCCCATAACTACCGGGTTGCCGTTAGCACCACAAGAAGGTACCTCACCCCTCAGCCCAATATAGGTCCAAGATCACAGGAGCATCGGCCCGGATTCCAGTGGCGGGAGGAGTTACTGCTCCCGTCCGTACTGGTAAAGGAAACCCGTGCTCCACTGTAGGAAACCAGTGGACTGGGGGGGGGGAGCTCTGCAAGGGTGGTGAAAGAGAGAGAGAGGACAGAATAGACCCCGAAAGACTAAAGAAGGGAACATCTAGAGACTCCATAGGGAAACCCTGAATCGGCAACAATCATCCGTTAAACGAGACTGTACCGTGTTTCACCTTAACATCTGCCGGTACCCAGTAAAGTGGAGTTGGAGGTGAACTGGTCTCTGTCATTCCACTCGCCAGTGCCCGGAGGGCCTCAGCACCATCAGCATCTCACAGGAGGGGTAAGAACAACCACCACTCCCTTCATCCCCCTCATCATCCTCCATCACTGCTGCCCTGAGGTAAAAGCTCCTCCTGTAGGGAGCTGGACCACACTGAGCTGCACCCATCATCACCTCAGCGACCAGATTGCAGCGCCAGTACCCAAATTACCGGGATCCACAGGTGGCGTCATGAACTCTCTTTTTCCCCTGTAAATATCCCCCATCTAACAAATGACAGCCAGGGCACAGAACTGGGAACCCAAACACCCGTGACTCCCAGTTAAAACCATCAAACCCAGGCCCAGTATCTGAGTACTGCTGAGGAGTGATGAAGTGTAGTGGCGGGCTTCGGAAAGGCCTGAAGGACTCACCTATAGGACTCTTGTGGTGGGCGGGCCTAAAAATGTAAAAGAACTATGTGCTGGCCCAGGGTCGTGCCTTGGCCCCTCAGCATACATGGGTCATCCAAGAGGCGCCAAAATGTCTTCCCGCCCCCCTTTAAACAGGGTGCGGCCGGAGCACAAAACGAGATACCTGGTCAGGCTCTGGACCCATTACCTGTAACCGGTTGTGAGGCAATGGCAGTCCCCAGTTTTAAACAACTCATCCAGGAGGTTGAGAAGGACATTCTGGCTGACTGTGCTGCCCTGGGTGTGCCGACACTGGAGACGTAAGGCGAGGACGGTACCTTCTGGTGAACAGCCCTTATCGATCCATAGGCTCAAATTATACGTGAAAAAATGGATGGCAACACTTCCTTCATAGGTGAAAATGTGGATTTATTACCCCAGGATTTTCACCTATGAAGGAAGTGCTGCCGTCCATTTTTTTACACACACATATACATATACATATATATATTTACAGTGCCTTCTGAAAGTACTCGGCCCCCTTGAACTTTTCAACCTTTTGCCACATTTCAGGCTTTAAACATAAGAATAAGTTCTAATTTTTTCGTGAAGAATCGTGAAGTGGAACAAAATTTATTGCATATTTGAAACTTTTTCAACAAATAAAAAAACTGAAAAGTGGGGCGTGTAATATTATTCGGCCCCTTGAGTTAATACTTTGCAGCGCCACCTTTTGTTGCAATTACAGCTGCTCGTCGCTTGGGGTATGTCTCTATCAGTTTTGCACATGGACAGACTGAAATTCTTGCCCATTCTTCCTTGCAAAACAGCTGGAGCTCAGTGAGGTTGGATGGAGACCATTTGTGATCAGCAGTTTTTAGCTCTTTCCACAGATTCTCGATTGGATTCAGGTCTGTACTTTGACTTGGTTATTCTAACACCTGGATACGTTTAGTTTTGAACCATTCCATTGTAGATTTTGCTTTATGTTTGGGATCATTGTCTTGTTGCAAGATAAATCTCTGTCCCAGTCTGAGGTCTTTTGCAGACTCTAACAGGTTTTCTTCCAGAATGGTCCTGTATTTGGCTCCGTCCATCTTGCCATCAATTTTAACCATCTTCCCTGTCCCTGCTGAAGAAAGCAGGCCCAAACCATGATGCTGCCACCACCATGTTTGACGTGAGGATGGTATTTTGAAGGTAATGAGTGTGTTACTTTTATGCCAAACATATCATTTGCATTGTGGCCAAAAAGTTTGATTTGGTTCATCTGACCAGAGCACCTTATTCCACATGGTTGGTGTCTCCCAGGTGGCTTGTGGCAAACTTCAAAAGAGACTTTTTATGGATATCTTTGAGAAATGGTTTTCTTCTTGCCTCTCTTCCATAAAGGCCAGATTTGTGCAGTATACGACTGATTGTTGCTCTATGGACAGACTCTCCCACCTCATCTGTAGATCCTTGCAGTTTCATCCAGAGTGATCGTGGGCCTTTTAGCTGCATCTCTATCAGTCTTCTCCTTGCTCGAGATGAAAGTTTAGAGGGACGGCCGGGTCTTGGTAGATTTGCAGTGATCTGATACTCCTTTCCATTTCAATATGATCGCTTGCACAGTGCTCCTTGAGATGATTAAAACTTGGGAAATCTTTTTGTATCAAATCCGGCTTTAAACTTCACCACAACAGTATCTCGGACCTGCCTGGTGTGTTCTTGGTCTTCATGATGCTCTCTGCACTTGAAACAGAACCCTGAGACTATCACAGAGCAGGTGCATTTATACAGAGACTTGATTACACATAGATGGATTCTATTTATCATTACCAGTCATTTAGGACAACATTGGATCATTCAGAGATCCTCACTGAACCTTCTGGAGTGAGTTTGCTGCACTGAATGTAAAGGGGCCGAATAATATTGCACGCCCCACTTTTCAGTTTTTTATTTGTTAAAAAAGTTTAAAATATCCAATAAATTTTGTCCCAATTCACGATTGTGTCCCACTTGTTGTTGATTCTTCACAAAAAAATTAGAATTTCTATCTTTATGTTTGAAGCCTGAAAAGTGGCAAAAGGTTGAAAAGTTCAAGGAGGCCAAATAC
The DNA here is from genome assembly GCA_033576535.1 of Allobates femoralis. Taxonomy (NCBI): domain Eukaryota; kingdom Metazoa; phylum Chordata; class Amphibia; order Anura; family Aromobatidae; genus Allobates; species Allobates femoralis. The sequence continues at coordinate 140,987,902 of JARQOC010000003.1, forward strand.
TTTCACAACGCTCTGTATAGATATATATGGTATATTACATTCAGAACAACATGACCATATAGTGCAAATCTTAAATCAATTATACATTGATAAAATAAAATTAATGTCGAGTAAAAATGGAGAATCTACTACTGCCGGCAGGTAACGCATCCCCCAAATAAGCTAATTATTCACTTAGCAGACATTTAAAGCCAATCTGTTGACACATTTTACATCTGGTGTGACACCAGATTTCACCAATCCGTCAGAAATGCACATGTGTGGATAGACGTCAGACGTGTGTGTGTTCTGCTGCACCCACCTGCCAGGACGGATTAGAGCCCACTGTAAATCCTGGGCAGGACCTCACTTATAGCAGGTGCCCACTCATTGTGCAATGCTCTTTGCATACTTTTCAGTAAAACATATCATGTATCAAGTTCAGGTATCCTGATATTAATGACATAACATGAAAATAACATACAAATTTATCTTTTTGGGTATTAAATGAGGATTGTATATGTCATAACAGTTGCCAATTTATTATCTCTGAGCCTGGACAGTGGTGAGCATTGGTGGGAGATGTTTATGTGAATAAGCAAACATTGTCATTATATCTGCTGGTCAAAACCAGAACTGTCCACATAGGTGAGAATGGTGTAGAAAATATTTATAATGTTTCATACCCATGTAGAAATATTATATTAATACGCAGGATTTTAAAAAAAAAAATAATCTTATTTGCAATAAAAATACTATGGGGTTGTAAAATTACATTTAAATTCCTATCCTTTCACGCAAAACCTGCAGAAAAGCATGATCTTGCTGCCCTCATCCCCATAATAACTAATAAACTATTTTTAATCAATACAAGTGCATCTTTAATGAATTAAAATATCATCAAAAAGTTTATTTATTTCAGTAATTCAATACAAAAGTGAAACTCATATATTATATGGAGTCATTACAACAGAGTGATCTATTTAATGTATTTATCTCTCTAAATGTTGATGAATTATGGCTTACAGCCAATGAAAACCCAAAGGTATAATCTCAAAAAATTAAAGTAGGGAGGATGAAGGGTTAATAACTGCGCTGCCTTATTCCTCGATACATCAAAGTGTGAATATAATATTGATTTATTAGTCAACGCGTTTCAGAGCTCTGTGAAACGCCCTGGAACATGGCAATATGACATTGATTTGTCCTGAGGAAGAGGCCGTGGAGCTCTGAAACACGTTGACTAATAAATCAATTGATTTGACGAGCTCTGAAAAGTCCAAAATTGTGAGATGTCTTGCAGAGGGATGCAGCAGTCTTGAAATTGCCAAACTTTTGAAGTGTGGATCACCGAACAATCAAGCGTTTCATGGAAAATAGCCAACGGGGTCGCAAGAAGTGTGTTGGGCAAAAAAGGCGCAAAATAATTGCCCATGAATGGAGGAAAATCAAGTGTGAAGCTGCCAAGATGCCATTTGCCACCAGTTTTTCCATATTTCAGAGCTGCAATGTTACTGGAGTATCAAAAAGCACAAGGTGTGCCATTCTCAGGGACAAGGCCAAGGTAAGGAAGGCTGAAAAATGACCACCTCTGAACAAGAAACATAAGATAAAACATCAAGACTGGGCCAAGAAATATCTTAAGACTGATTTTTCAAAGGTTTTATGGACTGATGAAATGAGAGTGACTCTTGATGGGCCACATGGATGGGCCAGAGGCTGGATCAGTAAAGGGCAGAGAGCTCCACTCCGACTCAGACACCAGCAAGGTGGAGGTGGGGTACTGGCATGGGCTGGTATCATCAAAGATGGCAGTTTTTGAAAGAAAACTTCTTCAAGCAGTAGTACAGGAAGAAGTCGGTATCGTTCAAAAAACATGATTTTCATGCAGGACAATGCTCCATCACATGCATCCAACTACTCCACAGCGTGGCTATGACATGGCCCCTTGTTCACCTAATCTGAACCCCATAGAGAACCTGTGGTCCCTCCTAAAATGTGAGATCTAAAGGGAGGGAAAACAGTACACCTCTCGGAACAGTGCCTGGGAGGCTGTGGTGGCTGCTGCACGCAATGTTGATCATAAACAGATCAAGCAAATGACAGAATCTATGGATGGAAGGCTATTGAGTGTCATCATAAAGAAAGGTGGCTATATTGGTCACAAATTTTTTGGGGTTTTGTTTTTGCATGTCAGAAATCTTTATTTCTAAATTTTGTGCAGTTATATTGGTTTATCTGGTGAAAATAAACAAGTGACATGGGAATATATTTGATTTTTATTAAGTTGCCTAATAATTCTGCACTGTAATAGTCACCTGCACAAACAGATATCCTCCTAAGATAGCCAAATCTATAAAAAACACACTCCAACTTCCAAAAATATTAAGCTTTGATATTTGAGTCTTTTGGGTTGATTGAGAACATAGTTGTTGATCAATAATAAAAATAATCCTCTACAATACAACTTGCCTAATAATTCTGCACACATTTTATAGTGGTTGTGACTCTCACAACCACACAAGGTGAAGCCTCTGATACCTATTTAGGTAATATTTTATCTCTCAGACCCTTCATCCTCCCTACTTTAATTTTCTGAGATAATGACCTTAGGGTTCTCATTGGCTGTAAGCCATAATCATCAACATTAACAGAAATAAACACTTGAAATAGATCACTCTGCTTGTAATGATTCTATATAATATATGCCTTTCACTTTATGTGTTGAATTACTGAAATACATTTTTGATGAAATCCTAATTCATTAAGACACCTGTATAAGTCTAAAATGCCCCAAAACTGACCAGTTCTCATGTTCTGTAACTTGTCATTTGCTGTTTCTGAGTGGGCAACTATTACATTTGTAGTCTGACCACACTACAGGTCCTGAAACTTCCTTTCCTCATTTTTCAGCATGCATTGAGCCTGCCAAAGTTCAATGGCTTTACTGCACCAAACTACAATCCCCCCTCTATATTATGCTTGTATGGAGTTTGACAGATAATAAAGCAAGATCACATGTACAATGACAAGTGTAATCCATCTCGAGGTCCATCCTACTGGAGATGGATTACACTTGACAACTGCAACAAGTTAGACAGAAGGGAGACATAGTAGCAGTCCCTGTGGAGGATGTTTTCAGATAGTAAGACAACATATGGTCATTTTTATATAAAGTAATTTGCAGATTGCCTATTTAGCACAATATCTTTCAATTAATATCATATTTTCTGAAAGTGACTTTTAAGGGTGCCTTCACACTACGGCGTGATCTGGTCCAGGGCTGTTCGGGATGACCCTGACAGCCGCGGACTGGATCAGCACACAAGACTGGAGTGCTAATATGCCCTCTGGTCCGGTGTGCAGCCGCACGCAGTTCCAGCTGCTGATAAGTCAGGACCGCGGCGCCACGGTTCTGACCTGTCAGCGGCTACAGCTGTGTGCGGCTGCACACCGGACCGGAGGGCATATTAGCACTCCAGTCTTGTGTGCTGATCCAGTCCGCGGCTGTCAGGGTCATCCCGAACAGCCCTGGACCGGATCACGCCGTAGTGTGAAGGCACCCTAACTCGACTCTAAGACCATTCTACATCAATTAGTCAGCCTCTTGTTTGAGTTATCAGTTGGTATTGGTTTAGCATCAGAAGGCTATCAGCTATTATGCCTATTACTATTATTACATACCAGCAATTCAAATGGATGCATGGATATGCTGAGTCTGCCAGAACAATAGCAGGTGAGTATGGAAAGTATTCAGACCCCTTTAAATTTTTCATTCTTTGTTTCATTGCAGCCATTTGGTAAATTCAAAAAAGTTCAATTTTTCTCATTAATGTACACTCTGCACCCCATCTTGACTAAAAAAAAAAACAAAATTGTAGAAATGTTTGCAAATTTATTTAAAAACAAAAACTGAAATATCACATGGTTACAAGTATTCAGACCCTTATATTTAAGTCACATGCTGTCCATTTCCTTGGGATCCTCCTTGGGATGGTTCTACTCCTTCATTGGAGTTCAACTGTGTTTAATTAAACTGATAGGACTTGATTTGGAAAGGCACACACCTGTCTATATAACACCTCACAGCTCACAGTGCATGTCAGACCAAAGGCCCTGTCACACAGAACGAGATCGCTAACGAGATCGCTGTTGCATCACAAATTTTGTGACACAACAGCGATCCCGTTAGTAATCTCTTTCTGTGTGACACGCACCAACGATCTGGTCTCTGCTGTGAGATCATTGATCGTTACACACTGCTCTGGGTCATTTCTACGATGTTGCGCTCCCACTGGGAGTGCTACATCGTTGCGGAATGGTCAGGGTCGTTTTCCGATCGTAGGTCTTCCGCTGGGTGGCCAGCATCGGCGTGTGGGAAAGCGGGAGACCAACGATCAGCGACCTTCGGGCCGATGCCCAGCACCGCACAGACACGCTGGAACGCTGGTAACCAGGGTAAACATTGTGTAACTAAGCACAGCGCTAAGCTTATGACCCACCCAGGCCAAGGTACATGGTATCAGGGGAACGCTCTCATGGGTGGCTGCACCCGAGTCCATGGCTCTGGGGGTTGGTGACTTCTAAAATACAGTTTTTTGTTAGAATGGTTTGTGAAGCCACCTGTAGTGTCTGGTGGAGGATCACCAGCGCCACCACAGTCCTCCGGAGGGCGTTGGAATTGTGGCAAGGGTGGTATATCTTCCACAGGTGAAGCTGGGCCTCCGGGGCAGCGTTGAGTGGGCAGTTCGAAGTGGGGCTTGGGCCAAGGTAATGGATAGTGAAACAGTCTCTACTGAGCGCGGGAACAGGGAGGAATAATGCGCGCACACACACTGAGTGTCTCTCTACCTTTTACTGGTGAAACTGCAGATTGATGGTCAACAGCATTTTTGGTGCCAAAGATATTTCATTGAATTTAGGGTAACTTTGGGGTGCTGATTCTGAATATGTCATCAGTTTTGCCAGATTGGCTCAAGTTTTTGAGATTTTTCGTAAAATGTGTAAAAAAAAAGACGTTTTTTGCTACACGCGCATTAACTTTATTGATATTGTCATGAATACAATAAATTTAACAAAGTAAATGTTGATTTTAGTTTATTTTAACTAGTTTTAGAAAGTAATCTTCAAAAATGAACAAGACATGAAAGATAGACATTTAATCGCTGGAAAAGCGCTTTTTATATGATTTCCTTCTATGTGAGCTATTGGGGCAGTCACGCTGTAGATTGCAGCAGTAATCAGCCATCATATGTCTGTCCCATCTGCCTTGGTACCTTTCCTCCATCACCATAATATCCTGATGAAATCTCTCCCCTTGTTCTTCGCTAAAATCTCCAAGGTTTTCTTGAAATCTGTCCAAGTGACTGTGAAGATAATGCAATTTAATGCTCATGTGTACACCCAGATTTCTAAATCTCAATAGCATGTTTTGTACCAGTTCTTCATAATTGTCTGCCTTTTGATTTCCCAAGAAGTTCTTCACTACCAACACAAAACTACACCATGCAGCAGCTTCAATGTCATTCATTTCCTTAGGAAAATTTGAATCTTTAATGAGTTTCCGAATTTGAGGACCATCAAAGATTCCTGCCTTCAGTTTTTCGCTACTAAGACCAGGGAAAGATCTGCAGATGTACATGAAGCAATTACCATCTTTGTCTAATGCCTTGATGAACTGCTTCATTAATCCTAACTTTATGTGAAGTGGTGGTAGAATGATTTTTTCCCTGTCCACCAAAGGTTCGTTCACTATGTTTGATGCTCCTACTGTCAAGGTGTCCCTTGGAGGCCAATTCAGTTTCTCCCAGTGCTGATGTTTTGCTCTACTATCCCACATGCAGATGAAGCAAGGATACTTTGTGTATCCACTTTGCTGTCCAAGTAAAAAGTTGACCATTTTTAAACCAACACATATCAGCCACGAATGTTCATGGTAGCACAGTTTCTCCAAGACCATTTTGACATTTTGGTATTGTTCTGCAAGTTTAGTTGAGTGAGCTACTGGAAGAGATGCACACTGATTGCCATTGTTCAACAAAACACATTTCAAACTCCTTTTAGAACTATCTATGAAAAGCCTCCAGTCTACAGGACGATATACTTGTAAACCCATTTGCAGCATCAGGCCAGGAATATCCTTACAATATACAAGTAGGTCATCTTCACAGAAAAATGGAAGAAGTGCTTCTTCTCTGGTCCTGTAAGATGTAATTTTAGTTCCAGGAGTCAGACAATTTTTTTCACTTGGCCTTGAAGCTAAAAGTTCGGATGCACTTTTTGAGAGGTTGAGGTCTCTTATTAGATCGTTGAGCTCTCCTTGGGTAAATTGCGTAGGTGTTCTGAAACTTCCTTCATATTCTAGTTCACTTCCAGAACTAATGCTTAGCTCCATACCTGCATTTCATCATCATCATCAGGTGGGGGAAGGTCAGGTAACATGGTAAACACAGGTACAGGCACATCTTCACAATGAGGGACAGGCCTTCTTGCAGATTCCATGTTAGGATACTCCCATTTTCGTTTCTTATGCTTATTGAATCCTTGTACTTGCACTGCACAGAAATAACAGTCATCATGATGATTTTTTTGCTCTCTCCACACCATTGGAACACCAAATTTGAAGCTTGTTCTTTGTCCTTTGCTCCATTTTCGTAATAATTCGATACATGCTTTGCACACTATGTGTGGTGCCCAAAACTTGTCTTGGTCCCCAAGCATAACCCCAAAATAGGCAAAATACACTTTTTTAACGAAGTCTGTTATGTTTCTTCTATGTTTTGGCAGTGTATATTCACCACAAATGTAACAGAATGAGTCTGGATCGTTAAGACAACTTCTTCTTGATGAGTTCATGCTTTTCACTGGAAAACAGACAACAACATAAAGTTAGTGCAAAAATCAAGCTATGAACAAACTTTTAGAACACTAATTAACACAAAACTATATTGAGAACTGCTCAGTTCAAGTACTAATCCAAAGAAATTAATGAGATGATGCGTCGCATTTACCAACAAGTGCTATAAATAAGATACCAAAAATCTCAAAAACTTGAGCCAATCTGGCAAAACTGATAGCATATTCAGAATCAGCACCCCAAAAATACCCCAAATTCATTAAAATATTTTGGGCACCAGAAAAAAAAATTTTTTTTGTTGACCTGTGATACGTCCAGAGCACTGTTGGGTGACCAGAAGCATAGTTGAACTTCCACAGAGAGTGGGTATAAGGCCTCCTTAAGTTCTCTCTCCTGTTGTTGAAGCCCTGCCCGTGTATAACCTGGCTTGCCTCCTCACTTCTCTCTCTCTCCTCCTGCGCAGTTTGTGGGTTACCCTCGATGATCACCATTGCCCTCTCATCACTACAGCTCCCTTTATGTTGAGTATGCAGGGGGACCGGGTGACTGAAGTCTCCACAGTGTGACGGGGTTTTCTGCTGGCTTGAAGCACTGCTGCAGGTGCCAATCCCCGAAGTCCGGTGTTTACTAGGGTAAATCTCCACTGGCTCCTCTACTCCCACTGTTCTCTGTACTCCTCGCCTTCCGATCCTACTCCTGGGCCTGGCTGGACGGCAGAAGAGCTACTCAGGGTCACTGGTTCGGGCCTAGCATGACACCGAGCACCAGAACGTCTCTGCAGCTCTCCTAGCGTCTGCACACTCTGCCTAACTCCTCCCTCAGCACCAGTATTTTTAGGGGATCTCGCCTAAAGTCAGCGAGTTGGGCTGCCCCTACTGTGCTGAGGTGGAAGGTGTTGTTTGTAGGTGGTACCCTCTGTGGAAATCCAGCCATGTACTAGGGAAGCTTGTGGTTACCTGTGGGAGCATGGCAGTGTGGCGCCCCGCAACGGGTGCGTCACAAGGGAGTATTGCAGCCGCAATATTCTCTGACACAGCAGTGAAATATTTTAACTTTGAGATCCAACCCAACATGCAACACCTAGAACAGGGGACCAATCATAGGTCCTGGGGGGTGGAGTGTTAGGGTAGTGTAGTAGAACACACAATAATCTAGACAGAAAGAGAATAGTCTAGAACTTGGAGAAGAAGGGTCTAGGACTAGAACTTGGAGAGGAGCGGGGGCTCCGCCCTCCGTGCGGGCCCCTGGGCCGTCACCGGTCGGGTGTCAGCACCTGAGGCCTTAACTACCGGGATTGGGCATTTCTACACGGGTTCCCAAAAGACTCCCGTGCCCACAACTCACAGCCGGTTCACTGGTACCGAAGCTGGCAGCAGTTCACCTCTGCCACGCGAACCAGAAGAGTGGAGGAGCAGCTTCACAGGAGCACCCCACCACCAGCCAGTTTCCAGTCGTCTAACCAGCGGTGTACCCACTGAGGGATCCAAGGCTCCCCAAAGCATCCAGAACGTACATCATGGATAGGGCATTGAAGCAGCCTCCCCGTACCTGACCTGGTATTCCTGGGCGACACTGGCAAACAAGTTAGGTAGAATGGAGGAAGGAAGCATCGCCTGTCTAAACCGGAGTCCCGGTCACGGTGAGTCAGAATTTGGCGTCACGAACAGGATACGAGCAGGCCCGTTACCCAACGGGTATAATGTGCTTAAACTGGACTTTATTGTCTACAATTTGGACTTTGTTCATCCCTAAAAGAACTTTCCCGCCTTTTCACCATTGGGCCAAGATGGCGTTCCCGCCACAAGAAGCCGCCACGTGTAAGCCCAGGAGTGAATCAACCCCCCCCTCATCGTGGGAGGGCTAAAGACAAAAGGCACCAAACTCTTTGTCCGCCCTGATTGCTCGAATCAACCATGGGGGCGGACCCCAAAGACTTTTCCCACGATTGGACTACAAAAAGCCCACAGGAAATGGGAGTGTGAGAGACAGAGAGAAGACTTCTTCACCAGCTCAACCAGAACGTCTTACCGGTTGAACGGGTGTGGTTTCCCTCCAAAGAAGAGAATGGCCAGCATGAGACTCCAAGACCTAATGCAGGAGGTCGAGGCGGAGGCCAGAGCAGCCATAGGCCAACCGGGTCCGGATCCTGCCCTTACCATAGACGGCAGCCCCGACTTCTGGCTAGAGGCTCTACAAGACCTCCGGGTGCGGTTACTAGAGACTGTGGAATGGACGATTCACAGCTGGAGCGCGACCCTAGGCAGACGACTACACCATGCGATGCAGCAGAGCCGACCGGGTACAGCTTCTCCAAGCCCAGACGACGTCACCAGCTTCTCAACAGCCTCACCGTCGCCTACCACCTGTCCTGCTCCGTCGCCAGAGCCAATAGACTGTGTCATTCCGGTGGAGGCCGCAACTCGACCCGTTCCAGCGACCAATATCGCAACCGACTCCGTTCTTGGGCCGGAGCTCACACTACGCTCCACAGAAGAACTTGATCTCTACCAGGTTCCCACTGAGGAACCCGCGACATGTTTCACCACTACAGAGACTGTCGCCTGTTTTATCTCCGTACCGGAGGCTTCCCTTGCCATTGCCGAGGCCTACCTGGTAACCGGGATTGAAACACCTCTACCTGCGGAAACAGATGAAGAGGCAGGCAGCCTGGAAGCCCTGCAGGACGTCCCTACGGAAGGATCTGCAGCACCACCGCCCTGTTGTACAACGGAACAAGCTTCAACATCTCCAGCCAACGAGCAGCCTGATGTGATCATCGAGGAAGAGGTCGGAGAGGATGACGACGAGACCCACAGCACCGCTGAGGATTTCGACACCGGGTTCGCTTGGGGAGACAACAAGGAACTTCCTACCGGGCATACAGCTCGGGTACACTGGTCGGGTGCAATGCCGACACCTTCCCCTGTGCCGTTCCACCGGGTTCCGATACAGACAGCCCGCCAAGTTCAAGCTTCCCGCCAAACCACCAGCTCCGTTACTCATCTCTACACCCCGAGCCGTAACGACGGAGATGTACGCCAGAGACGACGAGAGGAGTGGCAAGCCCGAGAACGCGCCAACATGCAGGCCCGTTGCGAGGCTCGCCGCCAGCCGCCGCTGCCTGATGAACTCCGCCGTGAAGGTAGAATTTCCACCTTTAATTTACATACCGGGTGGGGGTTCGCTTGGGAGGTGGGTTTGAATGAGGAGGTGTTTGTGGGGCGCCGGGACGTTGAGTCAAACTTGCCAAGAGGACATCCCGATCGCGACCTATACCGGGGCGATATTATCACCTACGAGCGCTACGCTTGTGCAGATAGGTGGTTCGCTATCCGGGTGCGCCATCGTTCTCCGTGCCAGTGACTTTAAAACTTAAACTCCCCCAATGACTCTGTTCCCGTTAATCACTGACTGTGAGATCTTGCGGCTACAGCCTGGACTCTAGTTAAAGGACAGCCTACCGCACGTCGGGTCCGCACAAAGTGATTACCTGTTTCTTTGCTTATGTCACCAAAGCATACCTTTACCTGTTTTTCATTTTAATAAAAGTGTGTCATATATGTATAAAAATACAAAAACCTCTGTAATGTGAGTAGTGTGACGCTTGGGGACAAGCTTATTCAACCAAGGGGGAGAAAATTCTGACTCACCGTGACCGGGACTCCGGTTTAGACAGGCGATGCTTCCTTCCTCCATTCTACCTAACTTGTTTGCCAGTGTCGCCCAGGAATACCAGGTCGGGTACGGGGAGGCTGCTTCAATGCCCTATCCATGATGTACGTTCTGGATGCTTTGGGGAGCCTTGGATCCCTCAGTGGGTACACCGCTGGTTAGACGACTGGAAACTGGCTGGTGGTGGGGTGCTCCTGTGAAGCTGCTCCTCCACTCTTCTGGTTCGCGTGGCAGAGGTGAACTGCTGCCAGCTTCGGTACCAGTGAACCGGCTGTGAGTTGTGGGCACGGGAGTCTTTTGGGAACCCGTGTAGAAATGCCCAATCCCGGTAGTTAAGGCCTCAGGTGCTGACACCCGACCGGTGACGGCCCAGGGGCCCGCACGGAGTGCGGAGCCCCCGCTCCTCTCCAAGTTCTAGTCCTAGACCCTTCTTCTCCGAGTTCTAGACTATTCTCTTTCTGTCTAGATTATTGTGTGTTCTACTACACTACCCTAACACTCCACCCCCCAGGACCTATGATTGGTCCCCTGTTCTAGGTGTTGCATGTTGGGTTGGATCTCAAAGTTAACTATTTCACTGCTGTGTCAGAGAATATTGCGGCTGCAATACTCCCTTGTGACACACCCGTTGCGGGGCGCCACAGCACCACACTTAGTTACCCAATGTTTAACCTGGTTACCATTGTTCTCGCTGGTTGCCGGTCGCTGGTGAGTCTGCTTCTTTGACAGGTCACCAGCGATCATATAGCGATGTCCCAGCAATCTCGATCGATGGTCAGATCGCTGTGACATCGCAGCATGTAAACCGGCCTTTGTAGCATCCATACGCCTGATTATAATATGGCACCTGAGTGGTAAGTTTTCTCCTTGTGGAAAGTGACATGTCAGGTGTGTCATGCTAGTATCAGGAGACCTAAATGCCTGCAATGGTCCTCTGTCTGCAAATTGAGATTCTGTTTGGATATAATTACCCTAAGCCATATAAAAAGTCTCATTAAAGGGTTAATATTGTTTATAGGATTGCTATTTCCAATAGGTGGTGCTAAAGTTCAAACCCTCTTCCTCTCTGAACAGACAATTTGCATGTATTATGGTATGGACAGCGATAAAGGTGAGCAAGGTATTTTTTTCCATTTCTTGTCATATACTATTTTGTTTCAATAGGTGGTTACTTTTAATTCTGTTCTACTTTTACTTTACTACATTTTTCTATAATACCAAAAGTTGTATTTCTTCATTCAGAATTTGTTGCACATTTAGTAGAGGATTAATTGAAATTTAGTCTTTATAATTTATATGATTCATTGTTTAATTGATAACAAACAATATAATTTTAAATATACAAAGAAAATTCCTCATATTTTTATTACAACTTTATTCCTATGGAATAAAAAACTGCTGAAAAAGAAAGTCGCACAAATATGAATGAAAGAAGAGACATTAAACTATTCATTACCCCCTAAGGGTGCCTTCACACTGCGGTGTGATCCGGTCCGGGCTGTCAGGGATGAACCTGACAGCCGGACTGGATCAGCACACAGAACTGGAGGGCTAATTTGCCCTCCGGTCCGGTGTGCAGCCGCACGCAGCTGCAGCCGCTGATAGGTCAGGACCGCGGCGCCTGTTCCTGACCTATCAGCAGCGGGAGCTGCATGGGCTGCACACCAGACCGAGGGCAAATTAGCCCTCCAGTTCTGTGTGCTGATCCAGTCCGGCTGTCAGGTTCATCCCTGGCAGCCCCGGACCGGATCACATCGCAGTGTGAAGCCACCCTTAGCATTTTTAGTTAGTGCAAAACAGAAGATGATCTAGCAAATGTCTCCATATAAACCTCTTTTCTTTGTTAGACTAATACTTGCTTCATTTGCCTTAAGCAATCTGAAAAGAAATGTTGTGTCCTAATGCCATTTGGTTCAAATTAGAACATCAGGCCGCCTTGTGACAGCAATTTACCCTTTATATATTTCAGATAAATTCAGATCATATGTAAGCGTGCAAGTCCAATGGACAAACCATTTAAGTTATTGATGTTCAGTTAGACACACAGAAATTACAGCTACTGTACCCTCTGTATAGCTCAAGATGATTTATGGGGTAGATGATAGACCAAAGTCTAATATGCTAAAGTAGGACATTGACAAACCATATAGGGTTCCTCTTTAGGGTATTAACAAATGACTACAAAATTGGTTACTTCAAAGGAAATAAAGCAACTGCACCATTTACTTTTAAATGATTTATCCACTAAATATATTTATCACCTATTTACAAGATAGTTCTAAAAATATGTTGGCTGGTGGTCTTATATTGTCATGTGGATCACATGCTTAATTATCACTCTATTCACTTTTATGAGACAGTTATCTCCATCATAATAATAATATATAGCAGTAATATTTATTCATTTATATAACTCTATTAGTTCCATAGCACTCGACATACATTTGCAACACTGTCCTCATTGGGGCTCACAATCTAAACATCCTATCAGTCAGTATGTAATGTGGGAGGAAAGCAGAGTGCCCGGAGGAAACCCACACAAACACGGGGAGAACATACAAATACAACCCCAGTATTTGAGCACAAACAGCATTGCTTCATTCAAAAAGAGTTTAGAACCCTCATTTCCAATTAGTGGTGGTCTCAAAGGCGGTGCTCAGATGATCATACATTAACAACCTATCCTGTAGACCAGTGTTTCTCAACTCCAGTCCTCAGGACCCACCAACATTACAGGTTTTCAGGATTTCCTTAGTATTGCACAGGTGATCATTTAATTATCTGCATAGGTGATGATTCCAATATCTGTCCAATACTGAAGAAATCCAGAAAACATGCACTGTTGTTGGGTCCTGAGGACTGGAGTTGAGAAACACTGCTGTAGACAGTTAATACACTTAGAGTACCTTTACACATCACAACATTGCATGCAATTTCACTTGCAACTTACTGGTTGCAGTGAAATCATGGACACATTGTTCTATTTTGTTGCTGTGTACAAAAGTAACAATGTGTCCATGATTTCCTGCAACCAGTAAGTTTGAAGTGAAATTGCATGCAATGTTGCGACGTGTAAAGGTACCCTTAGGCTGGCTTCACACCACGGTTTTTTTGATCCGGGGCTGGTGTAAACCAGACAGCCCCTGACCGGTTTTTTGGCCCCATAGCAGCCTATGGGGCCGGATGGAGCTGGATGGCAGCTCTCTGCCATCCGGTTTCATCACTCCGGGACAATCCGGGGAATACGGATTATTCTCTCCGGACACAAAAATTATGCTTGCATCATTTTTTGTCCGGCGAGAAAAATCTCCCCAATTTGCTGGGTCCCGGATTCGGCCGGATTCTCCCGGAGCCGGGGCAATCCGGCGCTCCCTAACATGGGAGCCTATGGGGCCAGATTGCCCCGGACCTGGAGGATCCGGGAACCGGACACTGGCGGCTGCACGCCGCTGTTGTTTCAGGACCGCGGCTAGCTCCATGCTAGCCGCGGTCTTGAAAAATCAGTAGCTGCGGCTGCAATTAGCAGCATCCGGCTGCACACAGGACTGGAGGGCACATCTGGTCCTCCAGTTCTGTGTGCTGATCCGGTCCGGGGCTGTCAGGGTCATCCCAGACAGCCCCGGACCGGATCACACCGTGGTGTGAAGCCAGCCTTAGAACTAGTGTTGTGCAAAAAGATTTGCAGCACCCTGGTCTAGCAATCATGCAGTAATCCATATCCGCTGGACTAGAGACCTGCAAACCTACTCCTACTTGTCATCTTTGTCACATCTTCCGATTAGTAGGGCCAAAGCATTTCCACTGTGCAGAGTGAAGCGTTCATGATATTGTGGCTTAGCTATAAATTAGAAGAGGTCGTTGGGATATTGGTGACTTCATGGAGGTTCACAGGTTTCTGGCCCGGAAGGCCATTGACTATCAATTAAATTACTGGATCAAGGTCTGCTCCATTGTACTTAAATCCAGTGATACCTTTGCTGATAGTTTAGATCTTAAGTCTTTTTCTGCTGATGTGAATTCAGCAGATTTGATATCCAAAAATTGGAAATGGTGAACTGTTATTTCATTTTATTACATGATGGAAAAAAGCATCCTATACTACTCATTGGTGGCTTAATGGTTAGCACTGTTGCTTTACAGCACTGGCGTCCAATGTCAGCATCTGCAAGGAGTTTTTGTGTTTTCCCTGTGTTTTTGTAGGTTTCATTCCACACTACAAAGACATACCAATAGGGAACTTAGCTTGTGAGCCCCAATGGGCACAGTAATGTTTGTACAATGCTGTGGAATTATTGATATGATACAATTGAGTAGAATAATATCTTATATGTAAAGACGCAGGGTTTTTTGTAGACAGCACAAGAAACAGGCTGAAAGTCACTATAAGGCTGGATTCCCATGGCCGTAAGAAGCATGCAAGGATTGCAGGTGGCTCTTCTGACCTGAATGTGTCAACATCATAGAAAGACCTGAAGCTGTCATGATAGGATCTGGAGATCCGCGGTCAGTCCAGGCAGTGTGATGCGATCCTCGCACAAGTCATATGCTAGGGTAACGCCACCCTCAGTCAATATAATAAAGTAAGTAAATGGAATTTGGAATCATAGAGTAGGAAGAGTTAATGAAGCACCCAATTTCTTCACACTGCATTATCACTGACGTGTAACCTCATACGAATACTAATTTATGATTTTTTTCATTTCCAGGAAGCAACATATGAACCAAAAAGCAAGCACCTGGCTTGAAGTTAGTAACAAAAGCTGGATATATAAATCATCTGACAACATTTCAACCTTTCTGCGTTACGTGTCTGTGTGGTCAATAACTGATTTGAAATTCTTACAACAATTCTTCCAATGACTGTGAAGGAATGTGATATGGAAACCATATGTGAAGTGTATGAACTGCTAAGCACCTGTGTCATTGGTCTGGATTTAAGAATTGTAGAAAATCCTTGTAGAACCTGTCCAAGAACCTTTTAATGCCCTCTGATTGATCTATTGATCATCATTAGTTACCAGACTACTGTACAAGTGAGGGCTACCTCCACCATTAAGTAAGTGAACTAGTAATGTACAAAGTCTAGGCATAGCAAATACAATTCTTATAATTAAAAAGTCAATGATCAATAACTAGTGATGAGGGAGTACCGAAATATTCGTAATCGCTATACTCGTAACGAGTACTTTCTAATAATCGTGTATTTGTTCTGAATAGCCAGTACAATGGAAGTCAATGGGAAATGCAAGTAATTTTCTGTTCTACCCTACAAACAGGTCTGAGTCTTGGGGAAAAGGCTGAAATGGATGGGAATATGATGAAACTGAATGGGAAGAGCCTGGAGAATATGCCTGCATGCATTTCTGACTCACATATGGTTTCTGGGAATAATTTTGGAACAGTATTACGTGACTTTTACAGAATCACAAAAACACCTTCCAAACCTAACCTAAATTGCATTTAACAGGCCAAAAAAAGTTAAGAATAAGTTTTTCCTGCATAATCACTTGTATATAAGATTAAATAAATCAGAGTAACAAAAAACATCCCTTTTATCGTTTGTTCACGCGTTCTGTTGTGGCTTTTTTTGCCTTTTACAATTGGGGGGGGCCTCATACATACATTGTGTAGCTCCCTCTGTCATGCTTCATTTTTAGTTAACTATTCCCCAGCAATTTTCAACTTTACAAGGCCAACTAGAATGTACCAGTAGGTATGTTGATCTTTGACCTGAAGGGTCTCAGGTGGTCCTGTAACATGCATTTTGGAGGAACCGCTCTTATTTAGATATTTGAGCGGTCCCTCCCTCATTGAGACTCAGATAGTGGAATACAAATTCTGTAGCAGTTTACAACGTGCCTATTGTAGCATTGGACTTTACCCTCCTCCTCCTCGTCATTCACCTCCATGTGATTCTGTGGCCTTAAATTCAAATGTTCAGAGGGTCTACAGTAGGCAGGAAACCTGAGTTTAGCGAGAGACAAGAGGTTGGCCCTGTAACATATGTATGGAAGGATCTTCCTCAAGGAATTTTGGAGGTCTCTCTTGTGTACATTTGAGAGTGCCCTCACTTATTCATATTGTAGGACCCTCACTTTATCATTTAACTCATTTAAGGGCAGAGACTACAGAGAAGAAGGGCAAGCAACATGGAATATTTGAAGGTAGCACTGATCGCGGCCTGTGATCCTCAGTTTTGGCTGAACTCTGTGAACTGGTAGAACAAAGCTGCAGTAGTCAACTGTATAATGAGCTCAAATATATCACTTGTGCAAGTTAATGGACAAAGGATGTATGGTGCCCACCTTCTCAGTATTGGTTGGAGAAGCTTCTCCAAATGGCTCAGAGATTTTGATTGGCAATATTCCCCAGATTACACAGGAAGAGACGACTTCTTTATACTCTACTACCTTGTCCAGTGCAGAATGTGCATTGTATTTCCAAAAACTACTCCTGGGAGCTGTGTCATAGATGCAGGAAGACACCATGACAAGGGCCACCCTTGAAAAACATTATCTACGATGGACTACTGTAGTAATTGTGGCCCTCAATTCAGGTTTTCAAAAAGCGATCAGAACCCAGCAATATTTTTTTTGCTAGATAGGGTGACTGACAGTAAATTTCTTTTGAATATGTATCCCCTATCTCAGTCACAATGTGGTACAACATCTGACAAGGGCCTCCACTGACAAATATTAGTTTTGTAGGACTACTGTACATTCCAGATTTGTCCACTGCACAATGTACATAGGGATTGTAAATATTAGCGCTATAGGCTGAATCATGGATGATGCAATGAGATACCATCACAAGGGGTTCCAATGACAAATAGTAGTTAGGCTGGAGTAGGAGTACTATCCTGGTTTGTCCACTACACAATGTGCATTCTGTTTCTAAAAATATGTCCTATGGGCTGAGTGAAGGTTGACACAGGAAGCCACAATCCCAAGGGCCTACAATCACAAATAGTAGTTAGGCTGGAGTAGGAATACTGTTCTGGTTTGTCCACTGCACAATGTGCATTGTGTTTCCCAAAATTAGCCCTATGGGCTGAGTCATGGTTGATGCAAGAAGCCACCATCCCAAGGGCCTCTAATCACAAATAATAGTTAGGCTGGAGTAGGAATACTGCCCTGGATTGTCCACTGCACAATGTGTATCATTGTGTTTCCAAAAATTAGCCTGTGGGCTGAGTCATTGTTGACTCAAGAAGCCACAATCCCAAGGGCCTCCAATGACCCATAGTTATTTGGCTGGAGTAGGAATAGTATCCTGGTTTGTCCACTGCACAAAGTGCATAGGGTTTGTAAAAATTAGCCCTATGGGCTGAGTCATGGTTGACACAGGAAGCCACCATCCCAAGAACCTCCAATGACACATAGTTATTAGGCTGGAGTAGGAATATTGTCCTGGTATGTCCATTGATCAATGTGCTAAAAGTTTGAAAAATTTGCCCAATGAGCTGAGTCATGGTTGATGCAGAAAGCTACAATCTCAATAGCCTTCAATAACACATAGTCATTAGACTGGAGTAGGAATAATGTCTTTGTTTGTCCATTGATCAATGTGCATAGAGTTTGTAAAAATTAGCTCATGGTTGATGGGGGAAGGAAACAGGTTTTAATGGGAAGGGGTGGACGTTAACAGCATTAGCATAAATCAGCATTTTCGTGAATTAGGGTGGCTTGTTGTCATCCGGTGGGATTACAAACTGTGGACAAATCCAGTTCTTGTTGAATTGAATCAGAATAAGTCTGTCTGCATTTTCCGTGGAGAAGCTTGTGCGCATATCAGTGATGATTGCCTCAGCGCACTGAAAACACGCTCTGACATCACACTAGCAGCTGGGCAGGCCAGCACCTCCAAGGTGTATGAGGAAAGGTCAGGCAAAGTGTTCAGCTAGTACACCCAATAATTAAGGTAGCTGAAGTGTTTGAAAGAATGCAGGTATGCTCACTTAAGTACCCCTTGACCATGCTCTGCAACTTCTCCCTCCTTGGCATTGTTACACGCACAGATAGACCATGCTGATGTGCTGATTTATTGAAAATGGCCCAGTTTGTGCACATTCCCCCCCACCCCTCTCTGTTGGACCTCTCTCCATTATCCCTTGGTGTTGAAAAAAGATGGTACCTCTCCCACCAGCGTTGTCTGAAGGGGATGTTTTCAACAACTGATCTACAATGGCCCTCTTGAAGGATTCCATTGTGCAACTCTTTGGTGACTCCAAAAGTAGAGAAGGAAATTTCTTCTTGTACCGTGGGTCAAGAAAGGTGACCAACCAGAATAGGTAATTGGATAAATTGTGTATCCGGCAAGGGTCTTGCTACAGACACTTACACATGAACTGTACCTTGTGAGCCAAGCTGCAAACAGGCAAATGTTCTCTGTCCCCACCAGTAGGAACAGTACCCATCCTTTCCTCATGCTGACTTGTTGCGCCCAGACTTTGGGGTACTCGGGTGTCAAGCTGCAAGGGTTAACGCTCCTGTTGTCACGGGGAGTGGTGGCCGCGCCTGACCCCGTGTCCTGGGCCTATCTTCCAAAAAAGGGGTGATATTTACATTGGAATATATACAATTTGTCGTGACGCCACCTGTAGTTTCTGGAGGTAGATGGTACTGCGGTAAGTTGGTGAACTCCTCCACACATAGGACTGGACCTCCGGGGAAGCGTTCCTGTATAGAGGCAAGTTCATGCAAAAGAAGAAGCAACAGAAACCAATTCACTTTTCTCTGAGTACTTTACTGTTATATGCAATGGTCGCATACAAAATCACAGTTCAGCACTCCTGATGGTATGAGGACAGGTAGCAGGCAGATCCTAGGTGTTATGGTGGAACCCTCAGTGTGTGCCTTCGTGCTCTGCCCCCATCTGTTCCTTCCTTCTTTCCAGTTAAATTGTGAAACCTGACAACTTAAAATCTGTCTGACCTCCTTCTTTCTCTCACCCTTGCTCCCGTCGGATAACCTTCTGCTGGCTGGCCGCTCATTTCTTCGGCGGTGCTTGGTACCCTCTTTCGGTGTTCTCAGGTGCCCAGGAGAATTGTAGACTCCACGGGATTCCGGATTCTCTGTGGTCCTAAAGTATCCCAGAGGCTCCGGTGCCTTTAAGCTGTCTGGGATAAACTTCCTCAAGTTCCTCACTCCCTTAGGCTGTCTGCGCCTGGAAAACTTTCTTCTATAAGCCCTCTCTTCTTCCTCCATCTCTCCTGTTCCCTCAGCTGAGAGACCCTGACCTCCTCAAGCCTCTCAAGACTCTCTTGTCTCCCTAGAGGTGGTTTTTATTCCCTCCTGGGTATCCTCCCACCATGTACACCAGTGTGGGAGTGCTGGTTATGGGTCCCACCCACCACCTGCAGCTGGAGCAACTGCACCTCTTTTACGGGTGCAGTACCCCTCTTTGACGCCTGCTTGGCGGGGTGCCACAGACTCACCTCCTCCTCCTTCTCCACCTCCTCCTCCTCAACCCATCCATGCTGGACAGATATGAATGTTGAGTTGGGAGTCCCCTCTATAGCATTGTGGTTCCCCTCGGGAGCTCAGAAAAACAAGTTCCCTCTCTCCTCATCTTCCTCCTCATCAATCAATGTTGCCTCAAAATATTGGCTGGGCTGGGTAGTATCACCCATTGGGAAACCTGGCTCCATAGCCTCATGCTGGGCACCAAAAGCTTCCTCTCTGAGATTGTGCTGTGATTGTTTCAAGAGACACAGCAGCTTGATGGTTATGCTGATAATAGCCTGATCACCGCTCATGAGGTTGGTGCAGTACTCAAAGTTCGAAAGAACCTCACAAATGTCAGCGATCCACACCCACTCGACAATTGTTATGTGTGGTGGCTGAATCTCAGTCTGACAGGCAAGTTGAAGCTGGTATTTAGATACTGCCCTCTGCTGCTCCCTAATCCTCACCAACATATGACAGTTTGCATACCACCATGTGGGCAGGTCATAAATGAGCCGGTGACTTGGCAAATTCAAGCGCTTTTGTAGCGCTGTAAGACCAACAAAAGCGGTAGAGGAATGGCAGAAATGGGTGATAATACGGAGCACCTTCTCAAGTAGATACAGCAAGTCAGAATAAGTTTTCAGAAATTTCTGAACAGCTAGGTTAAGCACATGGGCCATGCATGGCACGTGTACCAGTTTGCCGACCTTTAAAACCGCCACCAGGTTACGCCCATTATCACAGATGACCAGACTGGGTTGGAAGTGAAAAGGGGAGAGCCATTGATTGGTCTGTTGTTTTTATAGCTTGCCATAGCTCTGCTGCAGTGTGTGGATCTTAACCTAAACAGATCAGCTTCAGCAGAGCTTTGCACAACTCCCAGCTTGACAGTGATGAGAAGGGTACTTCAGCAGAGGATGAGAAGCAGGAGGAGGGGAGAGAGGAACTGGAATATGACAAGGCAGAAACCCAGACAGAAGTTGGGCTCACTATTCTTGGCATGTGTAGGATATGTGATGTTCCAGTTTGCGCCTTTGTCCCACTCTCCACCAGGTTCACCCAGTGTGCCATGAAAGAAATATATCGTCCGGGTCAACAACAACATGTCCAGGTGTCTGTTGTTTGGTGGACCTTCACGGTTATGGCGTTGGTGAGAGCATGGTTGAGATTGTTTAACAAGTGCTTGTGTAATGCAGGGACAGCACATTGGGCATAATAGTGACGGCTGGACACACTGTATTGTGGGGCAGCCACAGCTCAGCTAAGAGATCATGGAAAGCCTGTGCTCCAACAAGCCTAAACGGCAACATCTCCATGGCTAGCAATTTGGCAGTATGTGAGTTTATTATTTGTGTCTGTGGGTGTGTGACTGGATATGTATGCTTCCTTTCCAAGTTCTCAGGCACAGACAACTGGATGCTGCTCTAGGCCAAGGAAGTGGATATGGTTGATGTTTTTTGTGTGTGAGCAACCGCAGCTTGTGGCCAGGAGGTATGAGCGCTTCTTCCTGGACAGCAGATTCTGAAGGACATAGCACAGGTGACATGGCATTGGATTGGCCTGCAGACACAGATTTGGTACTCCGTTGTTCCACCTAACTACTGGGTTGCTTGGCTGACTTGTGATTTTGCAAACTGCAAACTGGTGGTGCTCAGGTTGCCTTTGCCCTGGCCTCTCCTCAACTTTGAGTGGCAGATGTTACAGACTTCAATGTTTTTCACTGAGGGACTATCAGAAAAAAACATCCACACAGCGGCTAAATGCTCCCTTGCCCTGACTTGGCCCACAGCAGGGGTGCTCTTGGTAACAGTTGACCCAGTTCTCACTCTGAGCAAACCACAACCCCTTGGTGCCTGTGTTGGTGCTACATGTCTTCCTCTGTGTTGCTGTGATGGCTATGCATGTCAACGGTCCAGGTCGAATCAGTGGACTCATCATTGACCACCTCGTCTTTCATCTCATCCTCATTCCTAGTTGAGATTTTAGGCTGACCTGATGGCAACTGTGTCTCATCATCATCAGCCTCTACCTCTGGAGCCAATAAATCATGGTTCCTCAAAGTGGCTTTTTTCTGGCCGTAGGTCCTCAAATACTTGCACATCAATGTGTGCCACTTACTCATGTCCCTCTTCATTGCTGCACGGTGAGAGGCCAGAACCAACCAATTCATATGTACAAAAAGATCCTTGGAGTGGCCAAACATGGGTCATATGTCTCCTGTGACTGATCATGATGGGAGGAAGAAGAACCAGGTTGAGGATTGGATGGATAAGCCTTTTATTTATTGACAGTAGACTGTGTGATCGTGGAAGAGTTGGTGCTGCTTGAGAAATGCATAGAAGCCTTGTCTGCTATCCAAAACAGAATCTGGTCTAGCTCTTCTGACTTCCACACATGTTTATGTTCCAGACAGGGAAAATTTTGCCAGGAACATAGTGGATGCTTCAGGCTTCTTCTCACCTAACACAGACTCAGTGTCTTGTCGCACACCACTGACAACACTATGTCCATGTCCCTGTCCCTTAACAACAGGCTTTTTTGGCAGTATGGGTTTTGTTGACAGATTTTCAGATTTTGATGGCACAAGCCAAGCTAGCTGTGACTGCGAAAATATTCGGGAAAATGGACTGATGCGTGCTTTGTACCAGGCAGCAATAAATGTGAGGCGGTCGACAGGGTATGGGGTACTCGGGAACCAGGGCTGATGGCGGCTTTGATGGGGGAATCACGGCTGGTCGATCCCCGATCCGTGCCCTGGACCCTCAATGGCGGCGAATGGTGGTGAATAAGGGGATTGTTAACGTGACGCCACCTATGGTACCTGGTAATGGGTATACCAGCACTGTAGCCGGCCGCTGAGGTGATGGTGGGTGCAGCAGAGTGTGGTACAGCTCCCCACAGGTGGAGCTTTACCTCAGGGCAGCGGGGATGGATGAGGAGAGTAGTAGTTAAGTCTTTGCTGACAAAGCGGTGAATTGCAGCGGTTAAACAGGAACACAGACACACAGGAATTGTTGTTTCGGTACCTTTTACTGGTGTCAAGGTAACAGGTACAGTCCAGAGAAATAACCAGGTCTCCGGTGCAACTTGGGACTTCCACCTTAGAAAGTTATGAGGCCTCCTCTGTCTTTGTGCTCTGTGGTTAGGGATGAGCCCTGCCTGAGCCTGGACCCACCGCTTCTTCTCCCTCTCTGGGCTTTATCCTAAACTGGAAATGAGGCCCTTCTGTGGGGTCCCTGTTTCTCTTATGGCCCCTGGCCTATACTTGGTCAGTTTAGCGTCTCTTACTTTGTTCTCCTCAGGGCTGAACTCCTCCTGAGTCTTCCGGGCTTTTGCTGTAGCACTAAATACTGGAATCTTTGGACTCCGGTGTCCGGGCGTACTAAAGGGCTATAGTAACTGGTTCCTTTTCTTAGTTCCCTTCTTTCTCAACTTATCTCCGACCCTTTCCCTAGGGTGCGCACAGTGGTCAGTGGTCCCTGGTCCTGGATCTCTCCCAGCGACCAGCTCCTCCATCTCCTCTCTCTTCCCTCTCACTGCAGACTGACTAACTCCTCCCCTCAGGCCTGGATGTTCTTAAAAGGGAACTGACTTAAGGCAGCCAGTAGAGCTCCCCCTACAGGTCTGGGGTGGAAGGTGTGGTGTGCTGTGCTAACCAAGGTGTAATTCCCTCCTTGTACTGGTGGATCCTATGGCAATCCCCCGCAGGGGTGCCACAAATGCTTGTAGTACTGCTTTGGATTTGGCTATGGCACTAGCACTGTATTAACATCAAAGATGTGGACAGCACAAGCCAGGCTGTGACCCCCAAAATATTGGGGAAAAAGGACTTGTGAGTGCTTTGTACCAGGCAGTAATACATGCTTGCAGTACTGTTGTGGATTTGGCTATTAACGTGGCTGATATGGACAGCACAAGCCAAGCTGTGATCCCCAAAACCAGCGGGGAAAAAGGATGATGCTTGTAAACGAAAGGCAGCACAAAATACTACTTCTCTCTCTGCTGGAAAAAAGAGGTATGGACACTGGAAGAACAGTTTAATCTCTCCCTCCCTGTACTATGATCTTGTTCTGTGGTTTCAGCTCTGAAAAGAGCTATTGTATTCTGTTACTATGAAGCTGGTGACCAGATCCTTTAAACTGTCCCTGCTCGAGAATTCCTCTCTCCTTACACTACACTGACCTAGTATACACTGCAGTTAGCCCTCAAAAGGGCTTTTGTGTTATAAAGAGGCCTAAACACTCTGTTGAGCAGCTGCTCCATCTCTCCCTATGCTTCTCCAACACTAGTTCCAGATGCAATGTGCGCAAAATTACAGCGGGAGAGCTTATATAGACCCTACGATGCTGCGTGGCCAGCCAATCACAATAATGCCACAACCAAGATGGCTGTGGCATTACTAATATTGGTTAAGAAGCGCAGCATGTTTAGTGGCTTCAAATAAGGTGCCAAAACTGCTGGGTGGGAGATCCAAATATCGAAAGGCGAGTACACAAATACTCGAGGTATAACGAGGAACCCGAATACTGTATTATCCGTCAGAATAGCAAATAGTAACGATTACACTCACTCATCACTGTCAATAACAAATGTATAACATGTGTGAGGATGGATCAATTACAATTAATATAGAGCTTTCATACTTTGACTCATTGTTGGTTGTAATATATGATATTATTTAGCTGAAACATATACTTTTTAACCTAGCTGTTTTAATAAATGGAAAAAGAGGGATGGGTTGTCTACAAATGAACATGTCATAGAGAATAACTTGCCGATCCTACTCCATGAATAGTAGACATCTTGTTTTTTTTGTTTGTTTGTTTTTTAATAACACATTAACTGAGATTAATAAACATGCTTGAATCTTTTTCTCCATCTATTTCCATATTATATGGTTATTAAAAAAGTAATCCTATTATCCTGTTATGCTTCATCAGTTTTGTAGGTTTGCCAAATTTGGAAAGGCTTTAATTTATGCTAATCTTAAAGAACATCTAACCTAAACTGCAAGTTTTTTTACATAAAAAAACAAAAACACATGGAAAATAAATAAAACTAAAACAGCAAATACTGATTCCGGCAAAATCTCAAGGAGGAGAGAATAAGATTCAGCTGTAGACAAAGAATGAAATTCAGCTGTATTGACAAAGAAAAGATGAAGCGAGGGGCGGCAGATTGCAGTTATGAAGTGCAGCAACTTGGAGGAATTAACATTCCAGTCCTGGCAGATATTTTTGATCTGGCCACACACTATAACTGAAGACAGGCTACTCCGTAGGTGGGTAAGGAGGCGCTGCTTATGATTTAAGAAAGGATCAAAAATCAGGAACAACCATCCATTTCCTCAAGACTCAGAACACTCTTGTTTAGTATAGTAATAGTAGTATAGAAATTAATGGAATGTGGAGATATTTAATGAAATGAGGAAATAATTTAATATAATACACTGTAAATCATAACATCATCATAACAATAGCAGAACAAAAGAAAGAATATACATAAAAAAGAAAATGATATGTAAACAAAAAAAAAATTATATATTCATTATGAGGATGAAATTGATGGTTTATGGAACTATAAATCTATTATATAATTGCGAATGGATTTTTTGCCCCTTCTGAGTCCACTCGCGCTGCGAGTCAGTGTCGTCATGTGGATACGCCCGAAGCATTGGCCGCGCAGCGGCCATTGCGAGCAGTTCTAAGGTGACTCGCTATGCCCGCGCAGCGGGCATGGCGAGTCGCCTTAGCAGCGCGAAGCATTGGCCGCGAAGCGGCCATTGCGAGTCAGAGACTCGCTCTTCTAGAATCCCGATGCATGTGCATCGGGCACCCAGCTAGTACTAAATAAAAGTACAATTTCTATACGTAGAGTTGTCATAAGTGTCATTATTACCCCACAGTAATGGTGGGTTTACACGTCCCAACATCGGTCCGATATTGTATCCAATGCCGCGGGAGCACGCTTTTTCTGGGCAGAATTCCAAGATCGCATAGGAGATGTTACACAGCGCGATATCGGCATACAACGTCTCTACGATGTCTACGCCCCCTTGACGGCTGACCCAGGAACGACTATTTAACATGGAGAGAATAGGGGACGTTGTACTGCACATCGTAGTTGGGCTTTTACACAGCATGATCCGGCTCCAACCTCCATCCAATATCGGCCCGTTGAATAGCACGCTCAATCGATCCCCGATATCGGTTTGACATCGTTTGTGCATCGTATTGGTCATTTACACCATACAACGCACGAACGATATTGGGTCCAACGCACGAACCACGTGACGTTTGGTCGGAGTTGGACGCCGATATCGGGACGTGTAAACACACCATAAAACTTGCCATGGAATGTCATTCCACCATGACAATTACCTGTAGATCTGTAGATAACCCATTTTTATGAAAAGGGGAAAGACATTTATTATTATATTATTATTTATTATTATAGCGCCATTTATTCCATTGCACTTTACATGTGAAAAGGGGCATACATAGACAAGCACAATAATTATGACCAATACAAGGCAAACATAGATACAGGACAAAAGAGGATCCTGCTAGCTTAGCGCAGTAAATTAATTAATGATACATATCTACCGACGTCTGGAAACCTAGGTAGTACAGAAAGGTAGTGCGGCATATGAGTGAACCCCTCCTACCTGGTCATGTGATCGTGCCCAATTGCGGGAGAACAGAGTTCTAATGAGGAACAACAGGCACCGGGCAGTCATGTGACACTGCTTACTCTCGTAAGAACTGCGGGTCCATGACACAATACAGGCACCAGCTTGGAGACTACATAGGGCGCGTCACATGACACCCTCCTTGTTAGAATCCCATGTTCTAGAGCTTGATGCAACAAATTATCAAGTTTTTTCTTGAATATTGCAGTTGGAGCTGAGTGCGACAATGTGATACAACAGTGTGAGTTTATCAGTTGTCTATGGGCCTCCTTGGTAAAATGCAATCGGCCACAAGACCTCATTGCTCCCTTTACCCGCTTCCTTAATAAGGAAGAAGGTATTTTCTGCTTTCAATCACCTTTATTGTGTTTTGTATAAGCTGTGCTTGAACATCAGACATATGCACTACATTGGTGAGAATTTCCCTGCAGATGTATCTGATTCCATTCACTCATTAACCATTACATAACATTTTGCTTAGGTAATTAATCCAAACTTATTGACTCTGATAAACCTATTGATTTTAATATCGGTGGATTCTGCTTATGTCTGCTCTACCTTTGTGGGCCTCTTCACTTTGATCGCCCACAACTAGTTCTATACTTTGGGATCCATGGGTTTAAATGGAACCAACCACCAAAAAATCCCTATCTAACCTATAAATATCTATCCCTGGAGCCTTAAATTACTATTCTAACCATCTCTGACTGACGAAATCTACCTAACTACATTCACAATAAATCACTTTTTATACTTACCAAATTCTTGACTGATGGGCGTTCCTCTAGGGTCTTTGTCAGCGAGGTGGGTCTCCTCACCGCGCTTGCACCCGCCCGCTGCTGTCCATCTTCTTCCAGGATTCAAATTAACTGCCCATCGCGTCCTCGCAATGAGTGGGTCACGTGCTACAGGCCCCGCGTCACTCCCAGCCGCCGCGTCACTGGTACACCCAGGCCGGCTTCCAAGCATGTGCAGATGGCATGCTGAAGCCAGCCTGGCGCGTCATAGACCCAGCGACGTGGCGGGGGAAGTGACGCGGGGCCTACAGAACGTGACCCGCTCATTGCGAGGATATGATGGGCGGGTAATTTGAATCCTGGAAGATGGACAGCAGCGAGGCGGGGCGAGCTGGCGAGGAGACCCGCCTCGCTGACAAAGACCTGGAGGAACGCCCATCAGTCAAGAATTTGGTAAGTATAAAAAGTGATTTATTGTGCATGTAGCTAGGTAGATTTAGTCAGTCAGGGATGGTTAGAATAGTAATTTAAGCTCCGGGGACAGATATTTATAGGTTAGATAGGGATTTTTTGGTGTTGGTTCCCTTTAACACTGCATTTTCTTTTGTGTCTTGCAGGTAGGTGCGCTTGCATACTCTTCGGCCCTGTGGCTCGGCCGGATGACTTTTGTGTGCCTGTGTCGTCTAGAGGCTGGGGCTTGTATTAGACCCATGGCTCTCACGAGACTACGCAGTGTCATGCATTGTCATGTGACCGCACGCCTACGTAGTCTCCATGCCGATGCCTGAATTATGTCAAGGACCAGCAGTTCTTGCGGAGAGTAACGCGGTGTCACATGATTGCCCAGATGCCTGTTGTTCCTCACTAGAAAACTGTTCTTGCGAGAATGGGCATGATCACATGACCATGGAGGAAGGGTCATATGCCGCACTATCTATTTGAACTATCTAGGTTCCCAGGATGTTGGTAACTATGATCATTAATTGAATTGATTATGCTAACTTGCTTCCAATTACAGCATTACTGTGCCTATATTAGAAACTCAGCTTTGTATTGTGTCAGCATTCACTTTCCCCCTGAGGTAAGCTGCCCATGTAGTGGCAATATGTATGGGGTCCTCCCACATACTCCCTCCTTGGCCCAGAAGCAGGTCTTTAGCAGGTTCTAATTCTGGGTACTTCTTTCCTTCTTTGCATGATAATACTAGATAATTGGCTGTTTTTGCATTATTTTGCACTTGCGCATTGATTGGACTCCATGCCCATGTGGGGTAAGGTTGTTTCCTCCCCACATTTATTAGCACTATGTATCTCCAGGACCTGGTTTTGTGTTTATGTGGGGTTTTTGTCATACCCGATTGTCTTGTATGTTGCATTCCAGCCTTTACCTTAACACTGTTAAACCATGGAGAAGTATAACCCTATTGACATTTAGATTTATGGAAATGTTTCTTTCCCACCTGCATATATTCTAACCTTACTGGGGGTCTGTAAATTGTGTGGGATTGTGATTGCATATTATGGCAATGTATGCATTTTAATTGTTTTAATGGCTTGCTGTGTTTTTGTGTATAATAAAAATGTTTTAAAGGGATCCTGTCACCCCCAAAACGCCTCATAAGGTATTAAAAGATGTCCCTAGAGCATATTAACACTTATCCTACACTCCTTTTGGCTCCTAAATGCATCTAGTGAAAATGTATAAAAACGTTAATAAACTCACGCATTAGCGATGTTAATGAGTGATTACTGTATGCATAGTCACCCAGGCAGGCTCTCCTCATAGTATCACGCCTTAATAGGCGTGATCTTGAATGCTGATTGAAATGCGTGCGTCCCCTCTCTCCTCTGAGCCAGCCGGGCTGCAGCGTGCGGCTGTTGAGGCGTGATATTATGAGGAGGGAGAGCCTGCCTGGGTGACTATGCATACAGTAGCCACTCATTAACATCGCTAATGAGTGAGTTTAATAACGTTTTTATACATTTCTTTTAATACCTTATGAGGCGTTTTGGGGGTGTGACAGGATCCCTTTAAATTTGTTTTTCATTTTACATGATCCCATTTATTTTATACACAATTGCTTTCTTCTTTCTCAATTCATGTAATTTTTGAGGTGTGGTATGGAGATCCCATAGGCAAGAAGTGTGGTGCTCTCTACCCTTACTAGCACATGGGTAAGACCACAGAGAGACCATGTCACAGATGTTTGGGGGAGGCAGGCTGTAAATGTGTAGTGGCTCAGTCCAGATTGTGTATGTCCCTTTAAGTATCTCTGGACTGTGACTAGCTCCTGCACAATTCAGTTAATTCCCTAGCTACCGTTCTAGGGTTACACTGGGGAACAATTTGAAAAAAAATTTCTGTTGAGTTAGGTTTTTGAGCTGATTTATACTAAAATTGGCATGCTGATTCCAAAAATGTAGTCAGTTTTTTTCTAGCACGTCAAGTTTTTCCTCCACAACTTACCTGCCAGAGAAGCACAATTGCACTGATATCTGTAATAAGACTTGTTATCTGATTACAATTCGACTCATATAGAGCTACGTGGCAACTTGTAAGAGTAGTCACAACTGAGACAGTGTGGTGAGAGGTGTATGCAGGTCCCAATACGTTATAATTATCAATATCTTGAAAAAAAACACTTTTTAGGTACAGTAGTTTACATATTTTTGAGAAGACAAAAATCCTATAGTTCAAAAACTTGACATGATAGAGAAAAACTGAGATCATTTCTGGATTCAGCATCCAAAATTAATTAAGAACAGTTGTCTGACCTAACTCCTAAAAAATTGTGTTCCCCAGTGTTATTAGTGAGTTTTAGATATGTATTTGCAGTTATTATTATTTATTTATATAGTGCCATTAGATTCCATTGCGCTTTACATATGGAAAGGGAAGACAAGGATAAGTACAATATGAATGGACGATCAAGATGTACAGGTACAGGAGGGGAGAGGACCCTGTCTGTGAGGGCTCAGAGTCTACGAGATAGGGGTATACAGTAGGAGAAGATAGTGCTGATTGTGAGACGGGTGCGGTGGACCGGGTCTCATTGTAGGTTGTTCCCAGGGTAGGCAAGTGTCTGATGTGCTGGGGGAGAGAGTTCCAGAGTATAGTGGATGCACAGGAGTAATCTTATATGTGGTTGTGAGAGGAGGAAATAAGAGGGGTGTAGAGAAGGAGCTCATGGCAGGATTGCAGGTTGCGTGAGGGTAGGTATCGGAAGACCATGTCAGAGATGTATGAAGGGAACAGGTTGTGGATGGCTTTGTATATCATGGTTAGGGTTTTGAACCGGCATCTCTGAGAAGTGGGGAGCCAGTGAAGTGCTTGGCAGAGCGGAGAGACAGGGGAGTAGTGGGGAGACAGATGGACTGGGCAGCAGAGTTTAAGATAGATTGGAGAGGCACAAGGGAGGTAGCGGCGAGGCCAGTAAGCATAAGGTTGCAGTAGTCAAGGCGGGAGATGATGAGAGCATGAACAAGTGTTTTAGCAATGTCATGGTCAAGAAAGGTGCGGATCCAGGAAATGTTTATGAGCTGGAGTTGGCAGGGGGTGACGAGGGATTGGATATGAGGTTTGGAAAGGGAAGAGTTGAGGATTACCCTGAGACACTTGGCATGGGGGACTGGGGAGACTGAGCAGTCGTTGACATTAATGGATAGGTCTGGTAGTGGTGGAGAGTGACTTGGTGACTTGGAGGGTAGACGATGAATTCTGTTTTGTCCATGTTCAGTTTTAGAAAGCGAGTGGAGAAGAAGGATGAGATGGCGGACAGTGGAATTTTGAATAGTAAAGAAGTAAAGTCAGGCCCAGACAGATAGATCTGGGTGTCATCATCGTAAAGATGATACTGAAGGCCGTAGGATTCAATGAGTTGTCCAAGGCAGAGGGTGTAGATGGAGAAGAGTAGGGGTCCCAGAACTGAGCCTTGGGGGACACTGACAGATAGGGGGTAGGGCAAAGAGGAGGTGTGGGAGTGGGTGACGCTGAAAGTCTTGTCCGTTAGATATGAGGAGATCCAGGAGAGGGATAGGTTAGAGAATCCAGAGTCTGTAGTAGGAAGGAATGGTCTACGGTGTCGAAGGTGGCAGATAGGTCAAGGAGGAGGATGGAGTAGTTTCGTTTGCTCTTGGCAGTCAGAAGGTCGTTGGTGACTTTGGTTAGGGCTGTTTCAGTGGAGTAATGGGATCAGAAGCTGGATTGTAGGCGGTTAAAGAGGGAGCAGGAGGATAGGTGGGAGGACAGTTCAGAATGGACGTGTTGTTCAAGTAGATTTGAGGCGAATGGGAGAAGAGATATGGGGCGATTGTTGGAAGCAGATAATGGGTCAAGGGAGGGTTTTTTGAGGATGGATGTGATCAAGGCGTGTTTGAAGAATGAGGGGAAGACGCTGGTAGTGAGTGATAAGTTGAAGAGATGGGTTAGGGCAAGGATGAGGGTTTTGGTGAAGTTCTGGATGAGGTGGGAGTGGAGTGGGTTAAGGGCACAGGTGGTGAGTTGTGATTGTGACACAAGGTAGGAAAGTTAATCTTCTGTTATAGTGGAAAAGCTTCCTTTGGATGAGAATGTCTGGGTGGTAGTGGGAGAGGGCCGAGAGGACAGTGGGTCAAAGCTTAATCTGATTTTGTCGATCTTCCGTTTGGGGAAGGAAGCAAAGTCGTCGGCAGAGATGAGGGGAGAGAGAGGAGGTGCAGGGGGATAGAGTAGAGAGTTGAAAGTTTTGAATAGTTGTTTGGGGTTGTGGGACAAGATGGTTATTAGACATGAGAAGTAGGCTTGTTTTGCGGTGGTGAGTCCGGTCTTGAAGTTACTGAGGGACTGTTTTTACATGGTGAAGTGCACCACAGAATGGGATTTTTTCCATCTCTGCTCGGCCGCCCTGGACGCCTGGCGCAATTCTTTAGCGAGGGTAATGAGGCAGGGTTGCCTGTGTGTGCTGGTTTTGTTGTACGTAAGGGGGGTGGCCTGACTGAGGGCTGTAATTTTTGTGGTGTTATAGAAGTTTGCAGCAGCATCAGCGTCATCATCATGTGAGGAAGCTAGGTCAGTGAGAGGAAGAAGGGACTCAGAGAATGAGTGAAAGTCAATAAGTTTAAGGATTCCACGGGAGTGAGTGTGTTTCCGGAGAGGGGGGAGTGTGGTGGGAGGGGAGAGGGAGGAGAAAGTCAGCATGTTGTGGTCAGATAGGGGGAGGGGTGAGTTTGAGAGGTCAGTGGGGAAACAAAGGCGGGTGAAAACAAGGTCGAGCGTGTGGCCGTCCTTGTGAGTGGCTGAGGAGGACCAATCGGAAAGCCGAAAGGAGGTGGTTAGTCAAAGGAGTCTAGAGGCAGCAGGGTGGGGGGTGTTGATAGGGATGTTGAGATTGCCCATGATGATAGTGGGGATGTCAGAAAAAAGGAAGTAGAGAAGCGAAGTAGTGAAATGGCCAAGAAAGGTGGGGGTATATCCTGGAGGGTGGTGGATGACAGCCAGCTGAAGGTTGCAGGGTGAGAAGGTGCGGACAGAGTCCACCTTGAAGGAGGGGAGAGAGGCAGAGGGTGGCAGGCAGTGTAATTGGTGTGAAGGAGCAGCTGTTGGACAGGAGCAAGTGGACTCCTCCACCATGCTTGTTGCTGGGGAGGGGGCGTGGGAAAGAGTGAGTCCGCAATAGGAGAGCATAGCGGGGGAGGCTGTGTCAGAGGGGGTGAGCCATGTTTTGGTGATGCCAAGGAATGAGAGTTTGTTGGAGGTGAAGAGGTCATGGATAAATGAGAGTTTGTTGCATTCCGTGCGAGCATTCCTAAGTGCTCCAGGTATGGAGACTGGGGGAGGGAGGGCTAGGTGAAAGGTAATAAGGTTGTGGGGATTGTGAGAATTTGTGTTGGGGAGTGGGTATGGCTTTGAGGTGACTGAGGAGATGTGGTGGTGGGGGGGGGACCAGGATTCAGGCATATGTCACCTGCAAGTAGGAGAAGTAGCAAGAGGGTTAGAAGTTGGGAGCAGGAGAGTTTACTTGGTGGGCGTGTGTATCTGGAGACAAGGGACTGTGTGTGAAGGAACAGTTCGGAGGAGGGGAAAGGTGAATGGATAGGATGGAGGGAGAGTTCACTGCTTCCTTAATAGGTGAGTGGATAAGAGGGGTAAGTAGAAAGTGAAGTAGAATGGGGGTGAAGGCGAAGAGAAGAGTAAACATTATAGGTATTAGGTATGGATGGAGCTCATCATGGTGAGATATATCAGGGGGTGAGGTGCGGCCAGGAATGGGGTGCAGCTGGGGTGAGATGCAGTCAGGGCAGCCAGGGATGAGATGCAGCCAGGCATGAGGTCCTGGCAGGGGTGAGATATAGTCAGGGATGAGATGCAGCGGGGGATGAAATGCACCTGGGGGCTGGCGCAGTGTGAAGATGAGCGAGGTTGATGAAGTCGAACTAGGGTGCTAGCCATAGGAATGAGTAGCAGCCAGGGGTGGGATGAAGTCTGGCAGCCAGAAATGAGATGCAGCCATGGATGAGATGCAGCCAGGGGTGAGAGGCAGCCAGGGATGAGATGCAACCAAGGATGCGATGCAGCCAGGAATGTGGTGCAGCCAAGGGATAGGATGCAGCCAGAAGTGAGGTGCAGCCAGGGGTGAGAGGCAGCATTGGAAAGAGTGAAGGTGCTGAGTTTGATGCAGGGAGCAGGTTTTTTACTTCATCCAGCTGGTGGTGGATTATCAGTGGGGGCTGGTGATGGTGTGAGGCACATCCTCTGGCCTGATCTGCTTGGTGCTTTGCAGCAGTGCCTTCAGTGGAGCTGATGATTTACAGGGCCTGGGGCCCTGTGAGTGTCCTGCAGCCGATATCTGGGAGCACCAGGGAGTTTTTAGAGTATATTATATAATTGGTATTAGTATATAGGTTGCTAGAAGAGTAATACCACACTACGATAATTTTTTGATAAAAACAACAACTTTATTGTACAAATTATAAAAGGATCTAGACAAACAATGACAAACAAAAAATGACAAACAATCACAAAGCAAGTTTTCATGAGTTTACAGCATCCTAGTGAGCCTAATAAGCCCTATGACAAGCCCTGCCTGTCAATGGAGGTAGATCACCATAGACCATTAGGTGCCCCCATTCCACGGTAGCTATCCCTATTATCACCCTGGTATAAACCAAAGACAAATTAGGATCCTCTCTGTCCAATGGCACATAGATTCGCCAAACACAATCTTCCCACCAATCCAAGAGCAAATTAGCATAGGAGGGAGCACAGGGGCTCCCCATTGCTGTGCCCCTGAGTTGGTGGTAGTGTTGCGCTCTGCTCAAGCAGATAGCCACAGCCTTCCCTACTGCACAGCAGGTACCTAGACTAGTCATTTTGGGTGGAATAAGCTGGAGATGCTACTCAAAGATAGGTTCTTTTGGGTAGGCATGCGTGGATCCATTGAGAGGTGGTGTAAGAATTGTGGACCCTGCAGCCTTAGAAGAAAAGACTTACAGAGCCAGAAATCACGGCTCCAGCCATAGTGATGAAGCAGCCTCTGGAAATAGTAGCCCTGGAGCACGTAAAACTGACTCCAAGTAGATCTGGCTACACATACGCGTTGACCATGGAAAACCATTACTCGAGGTCCCTGATGGTTGCCCATCAAGTGAAAGACTTGACAGTTGCCACCGCTGCCAGAACATTCCAAAATGCATTCTGCAGACCATTGGGTTATCCAGAGCAGATCCTCACAGACCAAGGTTCAGCTTTTGAAGCAGAGATCTTCCAAAAGTTCTGCCACATGTATGGGTGTAGGAAGATTAGGACGACCCCATATCATCCCCAAACCAACAGATTATGTGAGAAGATGAACAATATCATCATTGACATGTTGAAGATCCTACCCTTGGAAGAAAGGAACCAATGGCCGGAGAAACTACCAGACTTGGTTGACATGTATAACCACATTCCAGTAAGTTCTACAAACTGTACACCAGCTTACCTGCTGAGAGTCCGTACAGAAAGGTTAACCGTAGACTTGGAACTCGGAATAGTTGACCCTAAAGCAGATGCCACAACACCCAATTGTAATGAAAACCACCTCGAGCACTACAGAATGGTTCAAGCTTGTGTTGGAGACAACCTGGAGAAAGCCCATGAGAAACAAGAAAGGAACTTTAACAAAAATGCTCCAGCAGAACCTATTGTACCTGGAAGTATTGTCTTGAAGAGAAAGCGGAAACAACACAAATTAGATGATCAGTGGGAACAAGAACCCTACGTCCTATTAGATTCTGGATTTGACAATGACAAAGCGTGTCTCATTAGTAAGAATGATGGAAAGACCACTCACACAGTGTCAAGGAACCATATCAAGAAGTGTCCAACTGAATGGGAAAACCAGAATTCCCCAACACAACCAAAAGACGAACCAGAACCTGAAAAAGAATCCAGTCCATGTGAAAGCCCAAAGGAGAAGGTAATCTCAACGATCCTAGGAGATTTCCCGGAAGATTGGCCTCAACAAGATGGAGCAATCTTAGTGCCTTTACTGAATTTCTACCAGCCCCAAGAAGTGGTACAAAGGAATCAGGAAGAAATACTTGTTGCTAGAGAATCTGAGGATGCTGCAATTGGTACACCTGCTAGCCCTGTTGTGAGACTAAGTCCACGCAGACGCTTACCTGATATACCTGCACCAAACCCATCATTAGAAACCTCACATGAGACATAGATACCTGCAGTGCGCAAGTCACAGAGGAGCACACAAGGTCAACTCCCATCTAGGTCTGGAGAGTGGGCACAGTAAAGTCAGAAGTAGAATGAACAGAGGCAGTAACTTGTAAATAGCAGCTATAACAGTGTACATAGTAGTGTACAGAAGGGTGGAGAAAATTGGCCCATCCCCATGCACATTAAGTTAGGAACAGAAAGTGCCTGTGGTGGGGAGGTACTAGGTCTCCTAAGCAGAGACACTCATAGGGAAATGTGTTAGTTTGAAAATGTGTTTATGGAAAATATGGACTGTTGAAAGACTTTTTCCCCTTTTCTTACCCGGAGCGTACAGAAATTATACTGTATAGACTCTTTTGAACTGAACCTATCCCTTTGAACTTTTCCCCAGATTGCATTTAAAAGGACCATGGTCACAGGACTGGTGTGACAACAAACTTCTCTTTTTCAAAGCCTGCAGTGAACGGACTAGCACCGTATGGACTTACCTGTTTTTCTATTTTTCCAATATTTGTCAGTGGTTTTTGTAATTTTTTATATTTTGAGACTTTAAAAATATGTTACCTGTTATTACTGTTAATAATTGTTATCCCTTTTGTTGAATAAAAATGCTCAGTCCAGGAGTACTGAAATTACCTGTTTTCATTTTGCCATCTTTTTCAGTGTTTTTTGTAAATGTTTATATTTTGAGACTCTGTAAATAGGTTACCTGTTATTATTGATTATTGTTATTCCTTTTGTTTAAAAACAAAAATGCTCAGTCCAGGAGTACTGATGTTAACTAGGGGGGTATATGGCGCCCTGCTCACGCAGGTAGACACAGCCTTCCCTACTGTACAGCTGGGTTTCTACAGCAGGTACCAACTACATGCAACACCTTCCATCCCATCACAGTAGGGGGAGCTAGACTCACTGACTTTAGGTGAGATCCCCTATAAATACTGCTGCTGGGGGAGGAGTTAGGTAGAGTGTGCAGATGCTAGGAGAGCTGTGAAGACGTCCTGGTGCTCGGTACCGTGGTTAGGCCCGAACCAGTGACCTGGAGTGGCCCTTCTGACATCCAGCCAAGCCTAGGAGTGGGGACAGAAGGCACGGAGCTTAACCAAAGGAGCAGAGAAACTAGTTGAAGTTTGTCCAAGACCTTTAGTCACCCGGTCCCCCTGCATACCCAGCAAAAGGGAGCCAGACACCGTAGTGTGGAATCACACAGCAGTGATCAGAGAGGGTAACCCGTGGACCACACAGGAGGAGAGAGAGAGAGGACCAGAGAAAGTGAGGAGGCCAGTCCTGTTGTATACAGACGGCTTCAGCGAAAGTAGGGAACCTGAGGAGGCCTTATACCCACTTGCTGTGGAGACTCACTGTGCACCTGGTCACCCGACAGTGCTCTGGACATCTTTACCTGTGAATACCATCAGTAAAAAGGTAAAAGAGACTTTCTTTAGCGTGTGTGCATTATTCCTCTCCGTTCCCAGCCTCCATATAGACTGCCCCACTGCTTCTTACCCTGGCATCAAGTCCCACTCCAAGAGGCCCCTTTATTCTACGCTGCCCCGGAGGCCCAGTTCCACCTGTAGGGAGCTTTGCCATCCTTGCCACAATACCATCGCCCTCTGGAGGACTGTGGCGGCGCTTGTGATCCCTCACCAGGTACTACAGGTGGCGTTACGAGACAACAAACACTTTCCCTTGTATATAACCCCTCATTGAAGTTTCACCCAGGCCACGGGCTCAGGCACCGCCACCCGTGACATCCCTGTGAACCCCTCTGAGCCTGATACCCGAGTACCCCCCGGGCCTGGGGCTCAACAGTAGTACTTACGATTGAACAGGAAGTAATTATGATATAGGACAAACCGCAAAAGTTCCAAAATGAAAAAATTGTGCTGTGTAAGGTGATTGCCTCTCATCCTTAAGAAATGCTCAATCGCCCTCAAACCTATGTCATGATGTATGGAACTAAATAAGGATTCCACATCAATAGATGCAAAAAATACTGTCTCCTCCATAGTTATATCATCCAATTTCCTAATTAGGTCACTGGTGTCACGGACATAGGAGGAGAGCAATGTGACAAAGGGTCTCAGGAGAGTGTCTATGTAGATCTCAATATTTTGAGAGATGGAATTCATGCCCGCAACTATAGGTCTACCTTTAAGAGGTGATGTTCCTTTATGGATTTTTGGTAGAGCATAAAACGTAGGTGTAGTAGGATGCTGTTGCGTCATAAATTCCATTTCAGTTTTTGATATTAACCCCTCACTAGAATGTCATACAGGGTATAAGAAAAAGTGGTAGTGGGATCAGATTCTAAAGGCCCAGTTACACACACAGATAATTGTGCAGAGATTGTTCGCAGATCTCTGGTTGCAGTGAAATCATGGACACATGGTTACATTTTGTGGCTGTGTACAAATTAAACAATGTGTCCATGATTTCACTGCAACCAGAGATCTGCGAACAATCTCTGCACAGATATCTGTGTGTGTAACTGGGCCTTTAGACACGATAAAAACGATTATCGCTCAAAATAGACTGACACATTTCTAGATAATTTTTATGATCCAGCAGCACTATGTTCCTGCCTTCATCACAATTTGTTTGTTCCTGGATAGAAGGACCAAAGTATTAATTTCCTAGGTAGATAAATTAGAGGAATAGCCGCCTTTCTTTTGGTGTAGGGTATTAATCTCATCAGATACCAAAAAACATCAATAGAGTAAAAAACCCCTGAAGGTGGCAGTTTTTTACTTTTATTTTTTAAGGATGTAAAAGAGCCAAGGCCAATGGGTCTCCTCCTGTTCTCCCAGTCACCCAGATCCTTGAGGGCTTCTCTGTCCTCATTAGTAAGGCCAAGTGCTGAAAGATCCTCTTCCTTACTAGTAAGAAAATTTTTGTTTCTAGTACGCACTAGCCTATTTTGCCCAACTAATACTGTGCCTGACTCTGAAAACTCTTAGCATTGTTAACCACAAACGTATATAACTACTATATAAGTAGGGATGGGCGAATCTACTCGCTAGGACTCGTTACTCGGCGAGTAGTAAGGGACTCGCAGGACTCGGTACTCTGCGAGTTTCCCAGTGATTACTCGCACAGTAAACGAGTCCAATGCAAATCAATATCAATCCTAGTTTTGTCAGAGACTCTGACAAAACTAGGATTGCCTTTGACTTGCATTGGTCTGATTACTGTGCAAGTAATCGCTGGGAAACTCGCAAAGTAACTGCTGTTACTTTGCGAGCCGAGTTCAGCTGTCTTCTCTGTGCAGGCTGCCGCAGCTCCAGGGTCCTAGAGCCCGCCTGCTCACAGAGATGATGTAGCAGAGCTGCGATTGTTCTCAGTCTGCTCATTCCCTGTGCATAGACATCTATATCTATGCACAGGGGATGTAGCAGAGAGGACATCGCGTTTTAGACTACGTCGGACGGAAGAGGACTTTTTAATTAAAGATGGAGTTCCTAATGGCTTTTTTTTAAATTTCTAATAAAAATTTTTCTCTGTGTTGTGTTTTTTTAACCCTTTATTGGAGATTCTTAGTGGCTGGGTCAAACGTGGCCTGACATTAAGAATCTCGGGCTTAATACCAGCTTGTATAACAAAGCTGGTATTAACCCCTTTATTACCCAGCATGCCACTAGGGCCGCTGGAAGAGCGGGGTTCAGCGCCAGAGGATGGCGCTTCAATGAACGCGCCATCTTCTGGGGCGGCTGCGGGCTGCTATTTGCAGCGGGGGGTGCCCAGAATGCTTGAGCATCCCTGCGCTGCAGATTCCAGCCCCCAGCTGCTTAGCTGTACCTGGCTAAACATAGAAATTGCGCGGAGCCCCACGCATTTTTTTTTTATTATTTCATGAAATTCATGAAATAATTTAAAAAAAGGGCTCCCCTATATTCTTGTGTGCGGCCAGGTACAAATAGGCACCTTGGGGTTGGGGGCAGCCCCTCGCTGCCTGCTGGATCCGGCTGGTTCCAGAAATACGGCGAAGCCCACGTGAAATTTTTTTCTGACAAATCCATAAAACAATGTAAATAAAAGGGACTGCATCTTTATTAACCCCTGGACCATGGGCGAGGGGTTAATAAAGATGCAGTCCCTTTTTTAGGATTGTTTTATTGATTTTTCTGAAAAAAAATTACATGGTCTTCGCCGTATTTCTGGAACCAGCCGGATCCAGCAGGCAGCAACGGGCTGCCCCCAATCCCCAGGTGCCTATTTGTACCTGGCCAGACACAAGAATATAGGGGAGCCCTTTTTTTTAATTATTTCATGAATTTCATGAAATAATTAAAAAAAAATGCGTGGGGCTCCGCGCAATTTCTATGTCTAGCCAGGTACAGCTAAGCAGCTGGGGGCTGGAATCCGCAGCGCAGGGATGCCCAAGCTTTCTGGGCACCCCCCGCTGCAAATTGCAGCCCGCAGCCGCCCCAGAAGGTGGCGCGTTCAATGAAGCGCCATCCTCTGGCGCTGAACCCCGCTCTTCCAGCGGCCCTGGTGGCAGTGGCACGCTGGGTAATAAAGAGGTTAGGGCCAGCTTTGTATTATCAGCTGGCCCTAAGCCCGAAATTTATGGCGGTCACGCCAATATTAGACATGACCGCCATGAATTTCTATTAAATTGTTTTAAAAAAACACAACACAGAGAAAATTTTTTATTAGAAATAAAAAAAAAGCCATTAGGGACTCCATCTTTAATTAAAAAAATCCTCTTCCGTCCGACGCAGTCCAAAACGCGATGTCCTCTCTGCTACATCCCCTGTGCATAGATATAGATGTCTATGCACAGGGAATGAGCAGACTGAGAACAATCTCAGCTCTGCTACATCAGGCAGCAGGCGGGCTCTAGGACCCTGGAGCTGCGGCAGCCTGCACACAGAGCAGACAGCCGACTCTTATCTGTGCGAGTTTCCCAGCGATTTCTTGCACAGTAAACGAATCCAATGCAAATCAATGGCAATCCTAGTTTTGTCAGAGTCTCTGACAAAACTAGGATTGCTTCAGGCTGAAGTTTCCGAGACACATCTGTGATTTGTAAATCGCACACTACTCGCTATTACTCGCTTCCCCATTCATTAACATTGGACTCGCTAGACTCACAACGAGTAGCGAGTCCCAGGCTCGGACTCGCTAGAGTCAAGCGATTCCGAGTAATTTAGGATTCGCCCATCACTATATATAAGGTATTTTCCAATATGTGTATTGGATTCCAGGTTTGTAGTTTGCATATACTTATATTGTCTTTTCAGGCAAAAAAGACTTCTCCCTATACTTCTGATGAGCCCCTCCTATTACAAGGGGTGAAACGCGTCACATTTTTATCATAGGAATCCCACTTAACCTTGAGTTAAGTTGGGCTTAATTCTTACCCTCCTAATTTGTCTTTGGTTTATACCAGGGTGATAATACCCTATTGTCTATGGTAATGTACCTCCTTTGAGAGCCAGGGCTCGTCATATGGCTTATTAGGCTCACTAGGATGCTATAAACTCATGAAAACTTGCTTTGTGAGTTCCTTTCATGTCATTGTCTGTCCGGATCCTTTTATAATTTGTACAATAAAGTTGTTTTTATCAAAAAATTATCCTGGTGTGGTACTACTCTCTGAGCACCAGGGAGCCAGATATGCATATGGAGCCCCTTCCCTCTGATCAATCAAGGAGCCCAGTGCAGTTGAGTGGAGCACCGAGTGCTGCGGTGCCAGGATGGAGACACATAAAAAGAAAAAATAGTGTTGCGCCACCTGTGGACCTCTCCTGTCTTTAAAGCGGTCGTATTATAAGTAAACTAACCTTTAAAGGTTGTGCCCGATCCGCACAACCAGATTGTGAGCGTAGTTTTGTGGCTCAGGCTGCCAGCCTTTCTCCTGTATCCTCAATCACCTCTGCTCCTCCGCTTGAGGAAGACGTCTGTACGTCGAAACATGTTGTGGTCTGGAGCTTTTTATGAATAAAGTTACGGAGATAAAGATTAAAGTATCCCGTCTCATACCTGCGCTCTACTTTAGAACCGCATATTCTATTTGAATTCTAGGATGGAGACACAGGCAGTCAAGGAGCAGACCGCTGCTGGCGTGCGTCAGAGGCCACCAATCCAGGCCGGGGATCCGACTGGAAGTGAAGGCCTCGGCGTCATCTACAGGAGCCCCCGCTCATTGTCCTTGCTACCGATGCTGCCGCAGCCAGAGAGTATCCCCTAGGACCGGAGTGTGCTCATCGGATGAGTCAGTATACTCCACAGTTCCACAGCAGGGGGATGGCCTCCGTCAGGGATGTATATGAAGCCTTGATGGGGAAGCGTGGGAGGGGGGAATTTAAATTCATTGATACTTAATGCATTTCCCATGTATCTGTAAGTGGTTGTGTTCCAGCATCATTTGCTGGTAAATACATATGGTTTATATCAGTTTGTATTGCAAAGACCTGAAATGTAAATTG
This sequence comes from Allobates femoralis, assembly GCA_033576535.1. Taxonomy (NCBI): domain Eukaryota; kingdom Metazoa; phylum Chordata; class Amphibia; order Anura; family Aromobatidae; genus Allobates; species Allobates femoralis. Next base: position 141,030,408 of record JARQOC010000003.1, read on the forward strand.
GGTGTTGTCTTATTGGTTGGTGACTCACAGACCTCAATAGGTGGAGCTATTTCCAGTCTCTGTATGGGCAAAGCTGGAATTTCTCTACTCCTGGCTCAGACACTACAGGGAGCAGAGCACACGTGGAGATTCCCTTTACCACAAAATTTCCTGGCAGGCCCCAAGTCCTAGGATCCCTCTCTGTCTTCCACAGACAGTATGCCAAAGGCTGCAAACAAGGGGAGAGGAATGGGGATAGGTGCTTCACTGAATTAACAGAAACCGTCCTCAGCTGGAGAGGAAATCCAAATCCTCAACGATAGATCAAAGGAAAATCCAGCAAACGATGCAGTCTTAATTTTTTTCATTTTTATTTTTGCATTGTGAAGATTTTAAAGATAATCTTTGGGGAAAGCATACTATTACACTCCCTCCTTTTTATTTATAAGATTAAAAACCAACCCCTATAATGCAACACGTGATTTATAATTAGTATATATTATAGTGGTAGAAAAAAACAACCTCTGATTCAATTGCACAGAGAAAAAGCAGCATCATGAGTAAAGAATATAACAGGTTAAATGTCAGAATATTGCAATCCGTAATATCTTTCAATAAAGATATTGAGTAAAACTTTCATACCTGATTACCACGGTTTTTATATATTCATTTACAATGATGTTTCCAATAACTTATCCATTTTTTCCCTCTTAACTTCACTGAGTTTAATAGAAATATGATACCCGTATATACTCGAGTATAAGCCGACCCGAGTATAAGCCGAGGCCCTAATTTTACCCTCCAAAACTAGGGAAATTTATTGACTCGAGTATAATTCTAGGGTGAGAAATGCAGCAGACCCCCATCCTGTTATATAGCCCCCCATCCCGGTATATAGCGCCCCCAATCAGTGGTATACAGGCCCCCAGAAGTAGTATACAGGCCCCCAGCAGTGGTATGCAGGCCCCCAGCAGTGGTATGCAGGGCCCCAGCAGTGGTATACAGGGCCCCAGCAGTGGTATACAGGGCCCCAGCAGCAGTATACAGGGCCCCAGCAGCGGTATACAGGGCCCCAGCAGTGGTATACAGGCCCCCAGCAGCAGTATACAGGCCCCGAGCAGCAGTATTACAGGCCCCCAGGAGCGGTATACAGGTCCCCAGCAGCAGTATACAGGGCCCCAGCAGCAGTATACAGGCTCCCCGTAGTATACAGGCCCCAGCAGCAGTATACAGGCCCCCTTCAGCAGTATACAGGCCCCCTGCAGCAGTATACAGGCCCCCTGCAGCAGTATACAGGTCCCCAGCAGCAGTATACAGGCCCCCAGCAGTGGTATACAGGCCCCCAGCAGTGGTATACAGGCCCCCAGCAGTGGTATACAGGGCCCCAGCAGCGGTATACAGGGCCCCAGCAGCGGTTATACTGGGCTCCAGCAGCGGTATACAGGCCTCCAGCAGCGGTATACAGGCCCCCAGGAGCAGTATACAGGCCCCCAGCAGCAGTATACAGGCCCCCCAGCAGCGGTATACAGGCCCCCAGCAGCAGTATACAGGCCCCAGCAGCAGTATAAAGGCCCCCAGTAGTATACAGGCCCCCAGCAGCAGTATACAGGCCCCCTGCAGCAGTATACAGGTCCCCAGCAGCAGTATACAGGCCCCCAGCAGCAGTATACAGGCCCCCTGCAGCAGTATTCTGGCCCCAGCAGCGATATCCAGCCCCCCTCCTTAGTATCTGTCCCCCAGGCTGCGGCACACATTAAAATAACAAACACTTTATACATTTCCTTTTCGGCGACTCCTTGCTGGCACCACCTCATCCTCCGGCTTCTTCCTGCTTGTGCCGGTGTCATGTGACCAGCGCAGCAGTGATGACGTCATTGCTGCTGCGTCGGCCACAGCAATAGAAGCCGACACAAGTAGGAAGAAGCAGGGAGACCGGAGGATGCAGTGGTGCCAGCAAGGAGTTGCCGGAAAGGTAATATATAAAATGTTTATTATTTTAATGTGTGCCGCAGCCTGGAGGACAGATACTAAGGAGGGGGGGCTGGATATCGCTGATGGGGGCCAGTGTAGTGCAATATGCACTGCTCCCCCCGCCGCTGATGGACAGGGGGATGCAGTGCCTATTCATTACACTAATGGGCGGCCCCACGTTACCGCCCACGGTCACTGCGGCCCCTCCTGCCTCCTCCAGCCCTCGGTCACAGCCCCCCCCAAGCAAATACCCAGTGACTCGAGTATAAGCCGAGGGGGGCACTTTTCAGCACAGAAATTGTGCTGAAAAACTCGGCTAATACTCGAGTATATACGGTAAATAAGTGCGCAGATTTAGTCCCACTGGTTGGCGAGTATTCGGACTCAAGATCCATCTCGCTTCTTTTTCAAGCACTAGTTTCTCTATATCTCCACCCCTAAAAGTGTTTTTTATTTTTTCAATGCCTTGGACTCTGAGACTTTTGGTGTTACCCCCGTGTATATCCAAGAAATGGTGGGACAGGCTCGACATCTGTCTGCAGCTAGCCATATTCTGTGGATTTGTCGCAGACAGGTGTTCTCCTATCCTTTTCTTAAAGCACCTTGTGGTGCAGCCAATGTATTCTTTAGCACATGAAGTACATGTAGCCATATATACAACACTGTTTGCATTACAATTTATATATGATTGGATATTCCAACTTTTCCAGTGGCATGATTCACAAAGGTGTCATTGACTTCCATGTACCTGCATAAGCCGCATCGATTGCCACCACATCTATAATTGCCTCTAGTCTCAAGACATGCTGTTACATGTTTATTGCTGTTAAAAAGGGATAATGCTTTCCTTGGAACACATCGGACACCACTTTGAAGGATTTTAAACACGTAGACCATACCCACTATGGAATCGGAAATAGGTTATAAGAACACTCATAATCTGACTGTCATTAATTTATCTGCATGTGTGTTATCAGAGTCAGAACAATGTGTACTGGTTAAGGGGTTAAATTTCGTACCAACACGGAGGGGTCAATTGTTTGACACTATAAAAGATGTTAATAAATTTGTACAGTTGTTAACTGTTATACGTCATTTTTATAGTGAAATCCCTAACCATTCTTACCCATCATTAGCTTCTTGTTCTACAGATGATTGCATCCCTTTACATTTGGGCATCGGGAATCAGATAACATTGATAACACTGAGTAGTTTAGACACTGATTCTGAGTAAAACATCCCTGATAGTGACCCAAATGAGAGAATACCTAACCCCACCTTCTATCCACTAAATTCCAGAACACCAGCTATAGATCAATTCCAGAATGTAGTGGAAGTTGAAGTTAGAAATTTGTTAGAATCTGCACCTAAAATCTGTCCAAATTTGAGCTATGCAGAGAAACAAGCATTAACATCCTTACAAAACAATCCACACATTGTTGTGCGATCAGCTGACAAAGGGGGCTCAGTGGTCGTGTTGGACAGTAGTCTTTACCACAAATCAGTGGTGGAGATGCTGTCTGACACTTCCACTTATCGGATGCTCCACAGTAATCCAATAGAAAATTTTCTAGGTTAACTGAGGAAAACCTTGGATGAGGGGGTGGCTTTGGGTGTTCTAACGAAAGATATGGCTAAATATTTGTTTGCTGACAGACCGACTAGCAAAGGTACATAAAGAGAAATTTCCACCACCATTACGTCCAATTGTAGCTGGTATTGGTAGCATGAATGAAAGATTGTCGGTCTGGGTCGACAAAAAACTACAGCCGCTGTTGAAAAAAATCAATTGGATTTATACGCGATTCCAAGTGTGGAGCCATTGGGATGGGGTACTCGGTACCGGACCGGGGTACTGCTGGGGAATATCACGGCGGTCTTGGTCCGGACCGTGTCCCGGGTTCCGCAAGTAAATGGGGGAATATTTACAGGGGAGTTTGTCGTGATGTCACTCTTGGGTTGTGGTCAGGGTGACCACCGCTGCTGCAGAACCTCCGGGGATGATGTTTGGCAGCTGGGGATGTAATGGCTCTCCGCAAGTAGAGCTTGGTTCCCCGGGGCAGAGATAGTAACAGTCTATAGATGGTGCTATGGATATTGCAGGATAGGGGTAGTAGTAGAGATGATAGCTGTTTGTGAGGGAAAGCAGGATTTGAGCACAAGTATCAAACAAACTCACGGTTTTGAAGTTTTCCAAGTCTTTACTGCAGATGATGTTGTTATCAAAGTACTGTCCACGGAGTCTTTAATGGGGCCGGGTTGCTCCCACCCGGTCCAGGTCCTCAGCTTCCCTCTCCTGCGCTGTGTGTGTGGTCCTGCTGCCACTTCAGCTAGGCTGCTGGCCTGGCTCTCCTCACAGGTACCACCTTTGCTAGGCAGCTTGAATCTTTCCTCTGTATTTCTGACCCTGCCGTGTTGCTTCGTCGAGGTACAGTGTAGATCTATAACTCTATAACGTCCACTAGTCCGGTGTTTACTATGCAGCGTATGTCAGTCACAGTTTCAGATCCGGTATCCGGTCTGTGCGCTCCTCTGGGGCGAGTTATGAGATAACTCAGTCTCCCAGATGTGTTCTCCTGTTTCTCTTACTCCTTCCCTCAGACCCTGGCTAGGCCTGGAAGTGGGTAGCAGGCTGTGGAGAGGCCTAAGGCAGCCCCTTTACACCACCAGTCTTTCTTCCTCAGTCCTCCCAGGAACTGAGCTGAACTCCAACAACTGTCACTGCCACTCTGAGGTAAACAACATTAGCTCCTCCCACCACTCTGCTCTTCCCCACTTCCTCTCCACACCAGAATATATAGGGAATCAGCTTTAGCTCCCCTTCTGGCCTGAAGGCGCTAGTTTAGTGTTGTGGGTTGTGTGGGGAGTTAACCCTTTGTGGTGTTACTGTGGCACATTAACCTCTGGGGTGCCACACAGGTACCTACTAGGATGTCTGAAAAATATGGAGTGGAAAAAAGAATATGCATGGGTTACATGCGATGTAATATCGCTGTACTCATGTATACCGCATTACCGTGCTTTGGAGGCTGTACATTATGCTCTTCAGATATCTAAGATCTATTCAGATGAAACCTCGCAATTTATCATCATATGTGTGGAGCATTTATTGGCTTCCAATTTCTTTAAGTTTGATGTGCATTATTATCTACAACTGTGTGGTGGTCCTATGGGGGCTAGGTTCTCCCCATGCCTTGCTAATTTGTACATGATGTTTTTGGAGCATATGTATATACATAACAGTGATAATCCTTTTTTGGACCGGCTTGTGTGGTGGGGGAGGTACATCGACAACGCCCTCTTGATTTGGGATGGGTGTGCTGCTGTGCCTTCCCCACCATCGAGTCCAATCATATGCCTCCAGATCTAGGTTCATTTATCGCATATTTGAGTGACAATGCATATAACATCCAATTTACCTATGAAGTGCATGGTAACAAAACTCCATACTTGGATTTAGAGCTGTTTGGTGATGAGGTGACTCGACAAATACATTCTAAACTATATTGTAAATTAATAAGCGGCAATTTCATTCTACACGAAGAAAGCTGCCATCCTCGCCATGTAGTTGATAACATCCCGGTGGGTGAATTAATTAGGGCGAAAAGAGCTTGCACAACACAGGAGGTTTATGATCAGGAATGCAGAACCATTCGTCAAAGACTAAGTCAGCACGGTTAAAAATCGCAGTGTCTAACTGGTGCTGTAAAAAAGGTAGAGCATAGATCAACAAGATCTATCTTCATCATTCAACAAGAGATTCATTGTTATATTCAACAAAACAAAGAATTAAGTGTAGCACCCCAGGGTTCATGTGCTGCAGTAACACCACAGAGGGTTAACTCCCCACACAACCCACAACACTACCCTAGTGCCTCCAGGCCAGAAGGGGGAGCTAAAGCTGCTTCCCTATATATTCTGGTGTGGAGAGGAAGTGGGCAGTTCAGTTCCAAGGAGGACAGAGGAAGAAGGACCTGGGTGTAAAAGAGCTGTGTTAGGCTCACCCCACGGTCCGCTGTCCAGTTCCAGGCCAAGCCAGGGTCTGAGGAAAGTAGACAGGAGAAGCAGAGGAACACACCTGGGAGACGAGTTACCTTGAAACTCACCCGAGAGAACGGATACCGGATTCGGGATTGTGCCTGAAACATACAGTAGAGTGAACACCGGATTAATGAAGGTCCCACATCTTCACTGTACCAGAGCAAAGCAACACGGCGGGGTCAGGAACATAGGATAAGACTCAAGTTGCCTAGCAAGTTGGTACCCGTGGGGGTAGAAAGGGCCGGCAGCTTAGCAAAAGCGGCAGCAGGGCCACACACAGTGCAGAAACAGGGAGCCAAAGGACCCCGCCAGGGTGGGAGTAACACGGCCCCTGTACAGACTCCGTGGCCAGTACTCAGCTGAATTACCATCTACAGTTAAAGACCTGGAAAACTGCAAAACTGTGAGTCTGTGAAATCCTTGAGTTCGAGCACCGTTCTCCCTCACAAACTGTCTCATCACTACTGCCCCGGGGACCAGGCTCTGCCCGTGGAGAGCTGTCACATCACAGGCTGCCACCTATCATCCCCGGAGGTTCTGCAGCAGCGGTAGTCACCCTGACCACATACCATGGGTGGCGTCACAACTTTCTCCCCTGTAAATAACCCCCAACCTTTACTTGTGGGCTCGGGACACGGTCTGGACCAAGACCGCCGTGATAACCCCTGTGATATCCTGGTCCGGTACCGAGTACCTCGTCCCTGTGGGCTCCACATAAGAATAACAAGGTTTTGACTTTTTCCACGACATAAGTCCGCTTTACACGTTGCAATATCATTACGATATTGTATACAACGGCACGGGAGCGCACATTTTTCTGGCACTTGTCCAAATACTAGGAGATGTTACACAGGGAGATATCGGCAGGCAACGCAACTGCGATGTCTCCGCCCCCTCGTACGAGCGACCCAGGAACGACCATTTAACATGGGAGTGAATAGGGGAAGTTGTGCTCAAAATCGTAGTTGCACTGTCACACAGCACGATCCTGCCACATCGCCTAGCCAATATTGCACGGTTGGAGAGCATGCACAATTCAAAAATGATATCGTAGTTACATCGTTTTTGAGTTGCGTTGCCCATTTACATGACACAACGCACGAACGATATTGGCGGCAACGCCCGAACCACGTGACTTTTTATCGTAGTTGGGTTACGATATCGTGCTGTGTAAAGGGCCTATACAGTTCAGACTATAGATATAGAGTGAAAATAATTCATAGGACTCTGCCAATTCTTTATCAATATCCTATTTTGTTTAAAATTCTTCAAAGTGGTGTCCGATGTGTCCCAAGGAAAGCATTAACTATAGGTAACATCGTTTCCCCATCCCTTTTTAACAGCAGTAAACATGTAACAGCATGGCTTGAGACTAAAGGCAATTATAGATGTGGTGGCAATCGATGCGGTTTATGCAGGTACATGGAAGTCAATGACACATTTGTGAATCGTGCCACTGGGAAAAGATGGCATATCCAATCATATATAAATTGTAATGCAAACAATGTTGTATATTTGGCTACATGTACTTCATGTGCTAAAGACTATATAGGCTGCACCACAAGGTGCCTTAAGAAAAGGATAGGTGAACACCTGTCTGTGGCAAATCCAGAGAATATGGCGAGCCGCAGACAGAAGTCGAGCTTGTCCCGCCATTTCTTGGATATACACGTGGGGTAACAACAAAAGTCTCAGAGTCCAAGGCATTGAAAAAATAAAAGCCACTTTTAGTGATGGAGATATAGAGAAACTAGTGCTTGAAAAAGAAGCGAGATGGATCTTGAGTCTGAATACTCGCCAACCAGTGGGACTAAATCTGCACACTGATTTATCATATTTCTATTAAACTCAGTGAAGTTAAGAGGGAAAAAAATGTACAAGTTATTGGAAACATCATTGTAAATGAAATATAAAAACCGCGGTAATCAGGTATGAAAGTTTTACTCAATATCTTTAGTGAAAGATATTACATGGTTTGCAATATTCTGACATTTAACCTGTTATATTCTGTACTCATGATGCTGCTTTTTCTCTGTGCAATAGAATCAGAGGTTGTTTTTTCTAGCACTATAATGTAACTAATTATAAATCACATGTGTTGCATTATAGGGGTTGGTTTTTAATTTTATAATAAGAGGGAGGGAGTGGAAAAGTATGCTGACGATTAAGGTTGTTGCCGAAACGCGTCCAGCATTCGGGGACTGCGTTCCCCAAAGATGTTTTATTTTTAAAATCATTCACTCATTTATAGCAAAAAAATTAAAGAAAAAGAGAGGCAAGAGGTGAGCTGATTAAAAATGAGCAGGAGGTGAGCTGCTCAAAAAAGGCTGGAGGTGAGTGGTTCAAGAAGGGTAGGCAGTGAATGATCAAGAAGAGAGCCCACTCCAGTCCATAGTAACCAAGCAACCACTTGAGTTAGTTGCGTTAGACCACGTCAAGTTGTCACCAAGTCGGTCAGGCTATGTCTATGCCTTAACCATCATGGACCATTACTCCCACTTCTTATTGGTGGTACCCTCAAGAACCTGACAGCAAGACTACTGCATGAGCATTGTCAGACACATTTCTGTAGACCTCATGGCTACCCGGAACAAGTCCTTGCAGATCAAGGTCCAGCCTTTGAATCAGAGATTTTGCAGGAATTTTGAAACATGTACGGCTGCAAGAAGATCCGCACGACAGCTTATCATCCCCAAACCAATGGTTTATGCGAAAAGATGAACCATATTGTGATCGACCTGTTGAAAACATTACCAAGTCAGAGAGAAATCAATGGCCAGAGAAATTACCCGATTTGAAAACTTGTACAACCATGTCCTGGTGAGTTCTACCAACTGTACCCCAGCCTACCTTATGCGTGCAAGACCCAGGAAACTGCCAATTGATTAGATATGGGAATTCTAGAACCAGACGCAGAAGTTGAAGATCTAATTGGGATACCCTACGTCAACAGCAGTATCGCCAAGTACAAGAGTGTGTAGAGAAAGTCTCCAGCAAGCTAGAGAAAGAGAGAACCTTTAACCAACATGATCTAGCAACACCACTACAACCTAGTGAGCAAGTTCTCAAGAGAAAGAGACGCACCAACAAATTGGATAATCAGTGGGAAACCACCTCATATACAGTCTTACCATCAAATTTAGACAATGCCAAAGTGTGTCCAATCAGTAAGGATGAAGGAAGGATGTCAGCAGTTGTGTCAAGAGACCATCTTAAACCGTGTCCTGAAACCCTGAAGACACCAGAAGTAACCTTACCCATACAGGTCCAACCTGTCAAGAAAGAAGAGGAAGTATTCCATACCGTTCTAGGAGATTTCCCCAAAACATGGCAAATAACTACGGAGCAGTTGTAGTCCCAATGATTGCTTTCCCTCCAATGGTTGAATCAACACCAGAACCGGTACAACCAGAAGTCCCAAGACATGATGGACTGGAAGTCGAGCCTGAAGAGGAAGAACCAATTCCTGGTCCCAGTGAGCTTGCCAGTCCTACAGTCAGATCTCCATCTGCAATAGTACCAAACACTTCAAGTAGGTACACGTCCACCCACACCAATATGCTACGAACATCCAGTATACCCGTCCTACGCAGATCAGAGTGTAGTACCCAGGGTCAGTTACCCGGCTAGGTACAGATATTAAAATGTAAAATCAACTGTGAAATGTAAATATGTTGTTATAAAGTTTAAAGAACATGGTAAGGTGTAAATGTACAGAAAGGGTGGAGTAGTATGGTGTTAGGTGGCAGCCACGGAGAGTAAGAACTGGCCTCTTATGCGGTGACCCGAGGGCTTAGAAGCCTACTGCGCTTAATCCAGAGACACCCGTAAGTGTTTATATGTGTTTGCAATGTTAAAAGCCAGTACCTACAGAGACTAAACTGTAAGAACTCTTTGCATATTCTTGAACATTTTCTTTTTATTTATTTATGGACCATATATACCACTGGACTGGTTGTGGTAAAGACTACTTTGTATATATTTACCAGCCCCGGAGGCAATAGACTGAAACCCCTGGAAGGACTGCTATTTTGAACTTTGGACTCTTTTTGAGTTTTTATTGGTTTTTGTACTTTTTACTTTTTAAGACTCTGTAAATATTAATTGTATTGATATGTTAACTGTTTGTTTGTTTTTCTACAGTCCCGGAGTACTGTCTTTTACTAAGGGGAATGTGGCACCCCACGGGTTAATGTGCCACAGTAACACCACAAAGGGTTAACTCCCCACACAACCCACAACACTACACTAGTGCCTCCAGGTCAGAAAGGGGAACTAAAGCTGATTCCCTATATATTCTGGTTTTAAGAGGAAGTGGGGAAGAGCAGAGTGGTGGGAGGAGCTAATGTTGTTTACCTCAGAGTGGCAGTGACTGTTAGTCAGTTGGAGTTAGTTCAGTTCCTGAGAGGACTGAGGAGAAAAGACTGGTGGTGTAAAGGGGCTGCCTTAGGCCTCTCCACAGGCCCTGCTACCCACTTCCAGGCCTAGCCAGGGTCCGAGGGAAGGAGTAAGAGAAACAGGAGAACACATCTGGGAGACTGAGTTACCTCATAACTCGCCTCGGAGGAGCGCACAGACCGGATACCGGATCCGAAACTGTGACTGACACACACAGCACAGTAAACACCGGACTAGTGGAGGTTATAGATCTACACTGTACCTCAGCGAAGCAACACGGCGGGGTCAGAAATACAGAGGAAAGACTCAAGTTGCCTAGCAAAGGTGGTACCTGTGAGGAGAGACAGGCCAGCAGCCTAGCTGAAGCGGCAGCAGGGCCACACACACACACACACACACAGCACAGGTGAGGGAAGCTGAGGACCCGGACAGGGTGGGAGCAACCCGGCCCTGGTACAAACTCCGTGGACAGTACTCTGCTAACAACATCATCTGCAGTAAAGACTTGGAAAACTTCAAAACCGTGAGTTTGTGTGATCTTTGTGCTCAAATCCTGCGTTCCCTCACAAGCAGCTATCATCTCTACTACTACCCCTATCCTGCAATATCTATAGCACCATCTATAGACTGTTACTATCTCTGCCCTGGGGAACCAAGCTCTACCTGCGGAGAGCCATGACATCCCCAGCTGCCAAACATCATCCCCGGAGGTTCTGCAGCAGTGGTGGTCACCCTGACCACAACCAGTGGGTGGCGTCACGACAAACTTCCCTGTAAATAGCCCCCCCCATTTACTTGCGGAATCCGGGACACGGTCCGGACCAAGAATGCCGTGATATCCCCAACAGTACCCCGGTTCGGTACCGAGTACCCCGTCCCAGTGGCTCCACACATACATCTGTATGGCAGAACAGTATGCAGACATAGTCTACATTATGTGTGCATACTGTTCCTATGCAGTTTAAGCACTTGATAAGCCATCTCTGCTTTTTTACAGTCCCTGCCCCCAGACCTCTTCGTTATTTGATTGGAGCATCTTTTTTTTCTTTGGTTATACTGTGTTTGCCAATCATAGTAATGTTATTATTAAAGATGAATATGGCATCACTATGACTGGCAAGTAATCCCAGCATGTTTATTGGCCAAAAATCAGTCAGCAAACATGCTTGGCCGCTCACTCGAATATTATGAGTAAAATACAAAACACTCGCAGAGTACCGAGTATCGCGAATAGCGTATTATCCATGCGAGTAGTGAATAGTAAGGAGTATACTCGCTCATCAGTAATTTTGATAAATTGTTGATGAGTGCTGTGTTCCCGACTAATCATTTCTTGCAGATTAGTAATCTGAGTGCTCTAAGTGGGGTATATGTTTGTTTCAAAAACAGAAGGATTATCAGTCTAGCATGTAGGTGAAGAGACCTCCCTAAGGAGCAAAGTCCTGCCCTCGAAAGTCATACCAGGAAAATAATTGGTGTTTTAAACAAATATATCCTTCCTGTTTTTTTTTTTTTACAATGCCATTAATATACTGACAGCAGAGGGTAATGCAGATGAGTTAAAGGGGTTGTCCACTACTCAAACAATCCCTTAACAATTACTGTATTTCCCCCACATAAGATAAAAACATTACTCACCTCTGGTGCTAGCACCATTCAAGCGATGGCAACACATGGTCTACTGGGCTACCCTGCTGTCAATCAATGTTTGCTTCATTCCCACTTCCTTCAGGATGAAACAAACAACTGATCTGGAGGAAAAAGAACAGCTCTTGCTCTCTGAGTTCCTTTGAATGTCATTTTTGATCGAAGGAAATGAGAGTGGAGTGGTCCAGTAGTGGCGACTGATTGGCTGTAAGGCTCACGTGACATAACTATTTCATGCAAGCCCCAGAAGAACTAGCTTTAATGACATTGCTTTAATGGCGCTGACACCAGCTTCAGGTACATGGTATTTTTAGTGCACATGGGGTAATAGAGGAATTAAAAGTGGGTTGTCTGAATAATGGACAGTCCTTGTAACCATTTGCTCTAGGACCAAACTATTTATTACTCAATTTATACAAGTTCATGATTTTAATGTTCTTTGCTATTCCTAACTCCAAGGCCTAATGCTGTAAATTTTGACAGTATGGTTTTTGATTTATGTTTTGAACCACTTCAGATTTCAGAATTTTTAATGGATTTTACTTATTGTGACATGAATGTAACTAATTGGGTTGAAATAACAGTCGTAGTGTTCTGTTTACATAATCTGCAATGTAGAAGTAAAACTAATTAATTTGTTACTGGATGTTATCACTAAAACATGGTTTTATATATTATACTAATCCATGTGACACCTTAACTACCCACTGGCCAACATCTTTTACAGTAAGAATGTAGGTGTAAATATTCATCTATAATGTATATCAGAAAAATAGTTGAACACCCACTTTGCAGACGTATGATCTAAATCATACTTTCTGTTGCCAGTGCAAGTATGTAATATGTAAGTTCCAGAGATTATTCTTCTAGAGCAGGTCAAGACATAAATTGTGAGATATAGATAATGCTACAGTTATATAACCATCAGATTATAGAGATTGTCACTTAAGTAGACAAACTGTAATGCCACCAATAAAGCCTCTCATACAGCCAGATCACAATTCCCACACACTGTCCTGATTGAGGGCAATTACCCCGAAACGCAGCGTCTGCAGTTTAGGGTTCGGATCTGGCACAAATCCTAAAACATAATAAAAGGCTCGTTAAAGAGTCAATTATGACTTTTAGGATTGCTACCTTTATTGGTGGCATTAGAGTTTGTCTACTTAAGTGAAAATTTACATATGCAATTCCCAGAGGAACATTGAGGCTTAAAGTCTCCTCATCTGCCAGCTGGCAGAATACTCTCCGCAAGGAGAATAGATACTCCCTCAGACCTCATCAGATTATAGAATATTTAGTTAAAGGCCTTTCTTGGACTATTATATAGATTGCCTGTTTTAAGGGTAAGTCATCAATATCTGATTTTTGGGGGCGCGACATGTTTAGTATATGGCCACAGTCACTATCTAATTGACAGAGGTGTGCTATGTAGCTTCGCAACTCAGCACCTCCTACCAACATCGACAACAGCTGATTGGCAGGGATGTTGGGTGTTGCACCCAACAGAATCAGAACAATCAGATGTCCATCAATATTAAAGTCCCAAACAACCCATTTAAGACATTTCTTTCACTGTTTCATACATAGAAGTTTGCAGAAGGGCTCAGTATTTGACCACTTTTCTTGAGTAAGAGCACAGGTTACTGTCCAATTTTTAGCAGCCACTGACCAAATACGTGTGATTTCCCACTAGAACAAGATAGCACCTTTGAAGCAATGGTCAGATAAGTGTAATATCTTATAAAAAATGGGACTTATTCTATATTGTAGTGAAAACATACAAAACAAATATATTCAGTAGTTGAAAAAGTATTCAGACCCTGTGAACTTTTCCACATTTTTTTCATTACACAAAAACTTACATGTATTTTATTGGGATTTTATGGGAAAATGCAACACAAAAAATGAGTATTTCTGAATAGTAATGGGTGAAAAAAAACTGCAAAGTTCAGGGTCTGTACTGAATACCTAGTGTTCAGGCACATACCTGGAACACAGACTTTCCTGGGAAGTCTATCTTACATTTCGGGTTTGATTCACTGGCAGGGGCTGTAAAAAGAAATAAAATAGCAATTAAACAGCAGCTTATACTTACTGGGGCTCAACTGCTTGTACTTCGAGGCCACTCATTACCTTCCTAGATATTCACTGCAAAGAGGCCCAACAGCCAATGTCAATGTATGTCTCAGAGAATGGGCATCTGTGATTGGCTGTTAGAGTAATCTTGATTCAGCCCATACATTCTAGCATGGTAGATACTAGAATGTATGAGCTGGTTTCAGGTTACTCCAACAGCCAATCTCAGATACCCATTCTTTGTGACAGACATTGACATTGTCTGTCGGGCCTATTTGCAGTGAATATCTAGGAAGGTAATGAGTGGTCCGGAAGTACAAGTGGTCGGATGTGACACACCCAGACACCAGGGCAATGGGGTACTTGGAACTGGACCGAACAGTACTTTGGGGGATGTGTCACTGTGGCATGACTCGGCTCCATGGCCCTGGCCATGTCATAAAATGGGGGAAAGTTTATATGGGGAAATAATTTGTGATGCCACCCGTGGTATTCGACAGTTCAATGGCCGACATTGCGGTTCAGATCCACTGGGGCCGTTGGTGACGCAGAGAGATGTTACAGTTCTCCACAGGTAGAGCGAGGCCCCAGGGCAGTTATAAAGTCTATAAATTATGGTATTGAATGCAGTGCATGACAGGTGATGCAGTAAATAATTTGAGGACACAATGGGGTGCAATCGTCATGCTTTACTCACAGTTCTCACAGTTTTCCAGGTTTTCAACAACCAGCTGGGTGCTGTCTCCTCCGGGTCAGGGATCCAGCCAACTCTTGGATTACTTAGGTGCACTTTACCGGGACCCCCTTCTGGTATACCTTCCCGGGTCATCTCTCTGCACTGGCTCTCGCCCTCCTGCCCTGTGCCTCAAACTCAGTGTCCCACTCCAGCAGCCTCGGGTTCTATCGGGCGACTTCTTCCTAGTACCTTGACCCTATGTGGCTGCCTTTTCATCGATTAAGTGTGGATTTGGCTGCTGCTCTTGAAGATGCCGCAGCCTCCGGTTAGCTAGCTGAGTCCTACAGTCTCTCCACTAGTCTGGAGCCGATTCCCTCTGCAGCCCAGTCCCTCCAACCGACTCCGATTTTGGCCGGTGTGGATACAGGTGCAATGGGTGGATTCCTCACTTCACATACCCCTGGGACCCCTTCAGTGTATTTAGAGCCCCTCACTGGCTCCTCCATCTGTCTTCTCTTTTCCTTTTCCTGGGACGAGCTCTAATCGGCTCCAGTCCCCAGGACCAATTTCTCTCCACTCCACTTGTGACAGACTCCTTTCACCAACTCCTCACTAACTGTCTTCTTCTAGACTTTTCTACACGTCTCTCTGATGTCAGTCACGTTCTCTACATTCCCAACATATGTCCTCTGTTGTCACTACTTCCCTCACTTCTTCCTAGTGTGTTCCCCTTATCTACTTCCTCCACCCATGCCCTCTACCTAGTAGTCCCCTCTCCAGCCTGAGATTGGGCCCTCCCTAATTAGTGTCTGCCCAGATCCCCTGGCCTGAAATAGTAGTATGTGGGTACCGGGTAGTGTCCCCTCCTTACCCGAGAGTAGGGTACCACACCTCTGGCTAAGGTGCAGTACCTCTGTGGTGACTGGACCCTCAGGGGTGCCACAGATCCAACAGCATCTGTCATTGGCTGTTGGACTTCCCATCTATTGACTAACATCATAATACTGTAAAAATAAATAAAAGAAATGTAATAAAGCTTTGCTTAAGTTTTGATTTTCAGCTGCCTGGCTTTACCTTGACTGGCAATCAAAATACAGGGAAACCCATAATTTTTTTAAAATTATTTAAATAAATAATTAATAGAAATGCAAGTGTTTCACCCTATTTTTGATCACCAACCAAGGTAAAACCCAGGCAGCTGGGGGCTGACATACTGAGCGTGCTAAGGCCTATGCATTCTATGCCCCCCACCTTGAAAATTGCGGCCCACAGCTGCCTCTGAAAATAGCATATTCTTTTGTAGTGCCATATTTAGGTGCTTTACCCAACTCTTCCAGTGACCATAGTGGTGTTGGCTTGCTTGGTAATAAAGGGGTTAATGCCTGCTTTGTACTGGCAGCTGGCACTAATTCCGAAATTCACAGTGTTAGGCTAATATTAGACTCACCCATTATGTATTTCTAGTAAATGTAAAAAAAAAACAGAGAAAAAACATTTAAATTATAATAAAACACAAAAAACATCCCTGGTTCACATCTTTAGTAACCCAAAACCCTCTGGCTTTTTATATCTGATGTGATGTCTCAAATAACAAAGATCAGAGTACCTGTAAAAAAATACCTGCATAAGTTAGAGTGTAAATGTGTTATCTTGTGAAGGTGTACAAGTAACACAACCTGCAGTATTTTCTCCTGGCCACCAACAGAGTTCTGGCATGGACAGTATAAAAGGCTATGCTCAGACTTACCTTGTAGAGTAAAGAGGAAGAACTGGAAGCCTATGGCTCTGTAGCGGCGGGCTGTCCTGTTGCTGGTCGTCACTGGTGGGACTGGTGAGACTGTCTGACGTGTAGTGCTAAATCAGTGCTGGATTGCAATGTTTCCCTCTCATAAAGAAGCAGCAGTGTGTTACCAATGGGAGGGGTGCTGTGAGTAGGATTTTCCCCTGAGAATTGCAGTGGTTGTCGGGACATGTCCAAAGAGGCTACTTATTGCGATTTGGTTGCTGGGAGAAGTAGCATTGTGTTTTTTTTTTACTAAAGTGTGATGGGACTATTGTGGATCCTGTACAGACCCATGGAAACGGAACCCCCACGAAACGGTGCCGTTGTCTGCCTCCACCACCCCCTCCCCATCTGTGATATAACCTGCAAAGGTTAATAAAACAGTGCTGCAATACACCGGTGAGTGCTGTCTTTTTTTCTATTGCACAGACTGTATTATACCCTATGGACTGAGCAACACTGGTGTTTAGTGCAGACCAAAGGTGCTTTAGGTGGGACCTTACCTGTCCATAAATAGGTTGGTAGGCAATAGTGCCAGGATATATCTTTTTTCCGGCATGCAATAAATTACACTTGTCCTACAGTGCAGAGACATATTGGTTGCAGAGTAATCCTGTATTAGGTAAAGTTGTTCCCGTGGCTCCTGACACAGAAAAGGGAGTCTTTGACACAGCTCTCTGATCCCGGTCCAATGGGCCATTTGTAAAGTTAGGTCCATATATATTTGTTTTCTGAAACAAATTTTTTTTTACCTGTTTAATGAAACATACTCAAGTTATAGTCATATAACAGACATGGATATAAAGTCCAGACTTTTAGCTTTCATTTGAGGGTATCCACATTAAAATTGGATGAAGGGTTTAGAATTTTCAGCTCATTTATATGTGCCACTCTGTTTTTAAAGGGAGCAAAAGTAATAGGATAATTGACTCAAAGGCTGTTTCATGGGCAGTTGTGGGCAATTCAATCGTTATTTCATCTCAATTAAGCACATAAAAAGCCTAAGGTTAATTTGAAGTATGGTGCTTGCATTTTGAAGATTTTGCTGAGAAGTAAATACAGGTGAAACAAGCCATCCTTCATCTACAAAAATAGAAAAAAAACATATGAGAAATTAACACATATGAGAAATTGGTACAATTTTAGGAGAGGCAAAATCTACAGTTTGGTACATCCTGAGAAAGAATGAAAGCACTGCTGTCATCAAAAATGCAAAAAGACCTGGATGCCCACAAAAGACAAGAGAGTGGATGATCGCAGAATAATTACCATGGTGAAGAGAAATCCCTTCACAACAGCCAACCAAGTGAACAACACCTATCTAGGATGAAATAACTAGAAAAAAAGTATGTGCATGGTATGAACAAATACCTTGCAATAAATAAAAACTAGTGCTGTTAAAAACAAAGGGTACTTGGTACATACATTTTTTGCAAAAAAACATAATTAAGCCATCTCACCTCGTCAAGGTGACCCACTTTGAGACGGTCTCTACACTAACTGTATTATGACCTGCTAAAGTGCCAGGGTAGGAAGGGTGAGACTCTCCCAAATTGTCAGAAGACAAGTAACCAAATGGAAATACAGAAAAACATGAGCCAGAGCGAACTTGTGTGAACATGCTTGTATAGAATGTTCACATTAAACACCAAATTGAATGAAACAACTAGAAAAAAGTATATGCATGTTATGACCAAATACTTTGCAATAAATATATAAACACTAGTGCTGTTAAAAACACAGGGAGTACATACCTTTTTTTGCAAAAAAACATATTTAAGCCATCCCACCTTGTCAAGGTGACCCACTTCAGGACATTCTCTACACCAACTGTATTATGTAAAAATAAAAAGAGAGAATGCGCCTAGGTGCAGATCATTATATAAGGTTATAAACCCTCAACCTGACTGCACTCATCTCTTTTAGTTGTGCAGGCTCCGCACAACTAGCGCTTCCAGCATGGGTGAGCAGTGAGCACGTCACTGAGAGAGAAAAATGACATGCAGCTGCTGTGTGTAGTGATCAGCTTGACAGTCTCCTACAAGGGAAGTCACGTGATCCGGCCATGTGATGCAGTGGGGCGTTCACTTCTGACATCAGCCCAGGTCCTGTAACTTCTCAGAGCAGCTTCCCACCGCTCTCCTCGAGGGGAGATGATAACATGGATAGGAATAGAAAGTGCAGTGTTATGGAGCACTAGAGGGATGGGAACAGGACTGGGACAATTGGAATTTGATATACCAATCTAATTTATTATACAGATAAAGGAGCAAACTCTCTATCACACAACTAGTGGCGTGAAAGAGAGTTTGCTCCTTTATCTGTATAATAAATGAGGTTAGTATATCAAATTCCAATTGTCCCAGTCCTGTTCCTATCCCTCTAGTGCTCCATAACACTGCACTTTATATTCCTATCCACACCAACTGTATTATGACCTTCTACTGCGCTAACTGACCTCATAAGAAGCAGAATGATGTGTGTGAATGGATCCCAAAAATGGAATCACAGAAATGGGATGCATTTATAACAGCTCTGCACACTAGAGGAAGGGTGCGGCTCTCTCTAATTTGTCAGGAGTTGGCATGTTCGCACAAGTTCGCTCTGGCTCAGGTTTTTCTGTAACACCTCTCTTGGACGTATGAGTATCAATATCCAAATCTACCATAAAGAAAAGACTGCATAAAAGTAAATAAAGAGGGTTCACTGCACGGTGAGCCACTCATAAGCCTCAAAAATAAGAATGCTAGATTGGACTTTGCTAAAAAAATCTTAAAAAACTAGCTCAGTTCTGGATGAACAGTCTATGGACAGATGAAATCAAGGTCAACATGTACCAGAATGATGGAAGGAAAAAAGTTTGGTGAAGCCATGGTACAGCTCATAATCCAAAGCAAACCACATCATCTGTTAAACATGGTGCAGGCAGTGTGATGGCTTGGGCATGCATGGCTACCAGTGGCACTGAGTCCCTAGTGTTTATTGATGGTGTGACACAGGACAGAAGCAGCCAGAAGAATACTAGGGTCTCAGAGACATACTGTGTGCTCAAATCCAGCCCAAATGATTGGTTGACATTTCATAATACAGATGGAAAATGACTCAAAACAAAGCCAAAGCAACGTAGGAGTGTATTAAAGCAAAGAAGTGGAATATTCTTGAATGGCCAAGTCAGTCACCTGATTTCAACCCAATAGAGCTGCATTTCATTTGTTAAAGAAAGTCCCACAAACAAACATCAACTGAAAACCACAGTAAAGGCCTGGCAGAGCATTACAGAGGGGGAAACACAGCATCTGGTGAACTCCATGAGTTCAAGACTTCATTTAGTCATTGCTAACAAAGGGTTGTTATTATTAGTTCGAATTAACATTTTATTGACAATTACTTATTTGTCCAGTCACTCTTGAGCCCTTGATATGAAGGGATTTAGCTTAAAAAATGCTTTAGTTCCTCACATTTATGGGGAAGTGTGGGCGAAATTGTCTTAAATCAACTTCTCATCTTTCATGTCCTTGAGTAAATTTTCATTGAATATGATCTAACTGTCTGTGTGTCTGCCTGTGGCCTGCTGTATCCTAATCGAATCCTTCGGCTCTCACAACTTGTCAATATCAGTTGGTGACCAGTACATGTTTCCCAATCAGGAGCATCTTTCTTACAGGATGTGGAGTAAAAGTCTGGACTAGGCTTACAAGAGCTCGAATGAGGTTACTTTGGATTCTGGGTTATTAATTTCTTGGATTAATTTATTGGCGGGATTCTGGTGCTGACATGGCTTTTTAGATAATATCATATATGTTTATATTAATTATTACACACTTCTTTGAAGCTACATTTTACGATAAAGTAATAATAATATTTTGTCTCTTTTTATTTTGGGATACGTTTATCACACTATAGATTCTCCAACCTCTTTAGTCATAATCCCATGAGTTAAAAAGCCAGATGGCAAATGAAAACATATCTATCACTATGGTTCTTACACTTCATAATCCATCCAGTGTTATGTTACAGGTACATGCACCTTTCCCAGTGACCTTAAAAAAGCTTGTTTATGCGGTAATGTGGTCTGCTTTCTGTCATCATCAATAGGAATAATATAATAGCTGCGTAAGTAACACTTTTTCAATTAAGTTTTACAAATATTTTCCTGACAAAATAAAGTATTTTATGGAAATGACTGTTTTTGGGGGAAACTAATTATGCCAAAAAGTAAGTAAAAGTATTAATAAAAATGATGTAACTGTAACAATTAATGAATGTCAGCTCAGTACTTTCAAGGTTGAAAATATTTTCGACTGACATTATGATATTATTTAATATGCTTTACATTCATCGGAAATTGACCTAAAATGTTGAGTTGATTCTTATTTACAGCCTGTATTATAATCCAGAATTGAATGAATGGAATTCACAATTCTGATGGCTGCTATTTGATTAAATCAATAAAGTCCCCAAACTTGGTACTAGACGCCTTTGCCAGTTTATCTAAACTCCATTAAACCTTTATCAACACATGACGTACATGTATTTATGCAACAAATTCTGGAGCAAGGCGGATATCATATACTATTGGTGCCAGTTGTGTTTTACAGCCATCCCAAAACTTTAACAGCAAGGTTAAACAGATGTTGGATCTAAGGAAAAGGGGAATTGTCCACTCACTCATTGCCATGGTCCTGTTGGCAGAGTTATTGGAAAAATGAAGTAGATGAAAATCTGGATCAAGATACATGGATTTTCTGTATCTTTTTATTTTGGTTAAAGGTCCATAACAGAGGTCAATAAGACATGGTCAGCGTGATGCCAATGAATGTGTTTCACATGCAATATGCATGCATATTCATGACATGACTGAGATCACGCTGATCATGTCTTATTGATCTCTGTTATGCACTTTAACGAAAATAAAAGGTTAAAGAAAAATCCATTGTTTTCAGCAGGATTTTCATCCACTTCATTTATACACATTTTCCTGGTCACTGCAGGACCAATGACCGAGCTCCATTTGGATTGGAGAATGGCAGCATATGGTGAGCTAGCTTGAACTTTTCAATGAAATTAGATGAACCATTAAATATTCCAATCGCATACTAATATAAACTACAGCTCTCCTCTCAAAAAATGAGAGAGACATTACACAGCTCCATAAAGGAATTTTTAACTAAGGAGTGTGTACAGGGCCAGACTGGGACCAAAAAGCAGCCCTGGAAAACAAACCCCACCAGCCCACATACTATATAATCCATCAGCCCAGATCAGTGAAATTTGCTTTTACATCAGCACTCTCCCCTACGTCCGCGGTGTCTGTGGAAATACAGACAAATGAAAAAAGATTCTCCCAGTGCTCACATAATAGTTCACTTACATTGGGGTTACATTGGGGTTTCCGTCTAAATCTAAAAAACACATGATTCAGTTGAAGCCCTCAATTGATCCATTTATTAATAAAGCAGCAGAGATACTGTGGACTCTGTGTGGCTTCTATTCAGTGGTATTTGGCTTCTAAGATGTGTACAAGGGTGGCAGTCAACCGCACTTCTATGCACACCTAAAAAGACAGGAGTGGACAAATCATAGGATAGAGTCCAAGTTGATTCTATCTGCCTCATTATAGGGAATATTCCATCAGGGGTTCCATCAGAATCATGTATTTCAAAAACGTACATGAAAACCCCTATGTAAACGCTCAGCGTAGAGTGCAGGATAAATGTCAGCTGTGACAGCACATCAAGAATTTCTTTTATTTATTTTCTACACCATTCACCATGCTGAATAAGCAATTAGACTTCTGTTTTCCTCGGGTCGGTGCGATTGCAGGAATACAACATTTAAGCATGGCTAGGGTCACACTTGCGGCAGAATTTTTAAAACCTGATCTGGTTTTGAGCTGTAAAAAAGCTCAAACTGGATCAGAAACCGCAGCCCATAGGAGCCCATTATAGTAACCGGATTGCATTACATGCAATTCGGTTACCGCCTCCGGTTTCGTTGCCTGCGGTAAAAATCATGCATGCAACGATTTTCACTCAGTTTTCTCAGCCGTATTCTGGTTTTGAAATGTCAAATGTCAGTAGAACCGGGTTGCGGCACCCGGATCATAAACCACAGCACAAAACACGGACAGAATCGTATTGTCCCGGATTCACCCGGATCCGGCGCAATCCGGCAAACAATAACATAGGAGTCAATGAGAGCCGGATTGAGCCGGACCCGGGTCAATCCGGGACAATCCGGGAGAATCCGATTTTAGCCAAATTCATTCCCCGCCTCAAAACCCATGCAGGAAAGCCGGGGAAAATCCGTATGCGGCCACAGATTCCACATTGAGGTGCAATCCAGATACCGCATGCGGATTTAGGAACACATTTTGAAGGCAAAATGTGTCTAAAGGCAGTTGCGATTACCGCATCCGGATCTGGATGCAGTAAACGTAATTGCACTTCCAAGTGTGACCCTAGCCTATGTTTCTAACATGCGACCTAGTGAATTCACCTTACCAAGAGCTGACTAACAATACAAAATTGTACAATAGTAAGAAAATGTTATAGTTGTATAGGTGATGCCAGTGATAGAAATTCTTTGTGATGCTTTAAACACTCTAGGGAACGTTCTTATATCATAATATAAACTATTTCTTTGCATTGACATTTCCAAAGATTGTAAAAGGTGAATTCCTATGAAATCTGCCATATAAACTAACAATATTGGGGTGTGTGGATTTTATGGCTTTTTAATTACGTTGTACATGCAATTTACTATGTGTTGAAATGATCCTCACTTCTGCTAACACAGTGCTATTCACATTGGCTACAAAGCTTAAAAATGTATCATCGATGTACTTAGATTAGCTCAAATATTTTCTAACTTTATGATTTTGTGGACTGTTTTCTGGATTGCACTCTTAGCCAAGGAAATAAATCATTTGTCATGCTCCTTAACCTCATCAGAGATACATATCATGGAATTTAAACAAATTTGTAAAAACTCATCCATGATTTATTATTTCGAGACTTTTTTCTCATCTGAAGAATTTTAATGTTTTTCTAGGCAAATAAAAATATCATGATACCATTCATATTTTCCATAGTTTATATTTAACTAACGGGCAAACCAAACATGGCAGAAAAAGTTGTTCCGTAGACTAATATTTCACTGTGCGTCACTGGACAACATTTGGAAATGTTACTCTTCTTCACATTTTCAAATTCTCAGTCTTATAGGGATGAATAATTGGAATTTAGAGGATGATGCATATGCAGCTGAGAATGTTTATAACTACTGGAAATAAAATCCCAGCATTTATTAATCAAGTACAATTGCTCTTGCCTATCCGAAGAATCTCAAGTCGCTGAGTCTACCAGTTTACTGCAAATAGATCTTTTCTCCAAAATTCTTCTAATGTCAGGAGGAAAAATAATATTTGTTTATGTAGCTATCCTGGACGTGGGCTCGAACTCACAGACTTGTCAACGCATGCACAGTTTCTCACTAGCTCTCTAAATTCATTTTCAGGATCTCTTCAAATATAAGATGTTTGCATTGGCTTTTGTACAAAACATACATTTACGCTGGGAACAATTCTGCCAATTTTATTCTTCATATACATTTCCAATAGCTCAATAGTGAAATAATTACGATTTCGCCACATACGAGTGTTATGACAGGAAAAGGAAGTGTTATTAGTGTTTTGTGTAATATTTCTTTGCCTTATTGCAAAAGACTTTTGTTTATATTGATATACCTATTGGTTTACTTGCCCTTTAATTGGAAAAAAAATCAATGATTTTCTAATACATTTTTAAAACGCTACATTGAATTATGACACTGCTTAGTATTGAAAAGAAATTGTCTAAATCACAATATGCCTGTGTTCACAATTATCATTTGCATCATGCCCACACTTGATGCAAAATAAACCAATTGCCATCAAGCTTTCTTCCAATTCCCTCCCAGGCACTGGGGTGAGAGCAGATCACATTGACACATTACATATTTAGCTTAGGTCCCTTTCACCTATCTTGTGCAACAACTGGTCTGCTGAAAAGGAAGAAACACTTCTATTTAAAACATTGGGGTTTTATGTGCCCCAATGTGAACCCAACCAAAGCCTGTGTACTATCTCAACTGGCAGATTCCTTCCTTCCTTCCTTCCTTCCTTCCTTCCTTCCTTCCTACCTAACTAGTTACATTCTTTTCTTCCTTCCTTCCTTTTTTCCTCCCTTCCTTCTTTCCTTCCTTCCTCATGAGTTTTGGCAGAGCGCAATCAAAAGTAAATGCAAAGATATTTAGGTACCCTAACAATAGGTGCAGTCCAAAGCTATTCAAGGATGGTTCTGATCAGTGGACAGCCTGTGTGTATTGTACAGTGTATTATGTGTAGTTCTTTGTAAAGAAAGAGTTTATTAACACAGCAAATGTATATAAACACACTAAATGCAGAGTATTTTCTAGTGGTGATGGTATGCATTACTAAATTATATACCACACAGAGAACCTTACATTTATTAACTTAAAATAGCTATGAACAAGACATACCTTGTTTCTCCAAAAATGAACCCTATCCCAAAGTAAGCTCTAGCAGGGTTTTTCAGGCTTTTTGGAGTAGGCTTGAAATATAAGCCCTACTCCAAAAATAAGCTCTAATTTTGTATTCAAGGAATGTCTCAGATAGAGTGGTCCTACTCTACATATTTTTACGTTTTTGATGTGTCTGTAGACAGCATAATATAATACAAAATAAAGAGGACCATATAAAGCTAACACTCACCTATACAAGTCAGACAATGCTTCCCAAAGTGCCAGGTGGGTCAGTGAATGAAGAGCAACTGAGGCCCCCACACCTGCGGCTGTATGCTGAACCAGTAGTACTCCCCCGTTCCACCTCCAAGTCTCACCTTCCAAGTCTGCATGCCCACCTACAAAGTCTGCCTCCCTGATGATTTGCTCATCTTCAAAGAGTATACTCTAGCCCCATAACATTGTTGATTTTTTTTGTTCAAGCATAAATCTGTGATTGCTTATTATTGGCCAAATATAAGATCTACTCCAAAAATAAGTCCTTACCCTTTTTCGGAGGGGAAAATTAAAACTGTATATTTTTGGAGAAACACGGTGGTTGCACATAATTTATTTTATAAAATATCGATGAATATTGGATCACATCTACAAAAATTCTTAGCCAAGTCACCAATGTAAAGTCACTATAATCTAGTTAGTAAACTGAATCAGGCTGATGCAGGCTGCAACTTTTGTCCTTTTTCTAAAAGAGCTGGTATGCACTGGGCCATAGATTACTATTTGGTCAGTACTCTCTTGCGCATAAAGATAGCACACTGACATAAGATATTGGTAGGGGTCAAATAACAGAACTTTTGTAGTATTAACACTTGTTAATTTGCACTCCTATAAGATGTTTTACAGACAAATTGTTTTTACTACTAATATAGTTATCCTCCAGTAGACACTCTAGTATGGACTCCGAAATAGAGGTAAGGAAACATTGCTAAATAATTTGCTTTTGTAAGCTCTCTTACCTATATACAGTGACTTGAAAATGTATTCATACACCCATAAGCTTAAATGCATTTTGGAGGGCTGGGGGTGTGGGTTGGGGGTGGCAGAGGGCATATTTTTTTTGGGGGGAGCAGGCTTTTTTGGAGGGGCAGGGGTGTAGGTTTGGAGAGGAGGGGGATTTTGGGGCAGAGGCATAAGAGTAGGTTTTTGGGCACTTTTCTTGGGGTGGGGGGGGGTGGTTTGTGGGGGTGCGGGTTTGGAGACTGGTGGGGGTACTTTGCATTTTGATTTATATTAATACATTTTCTGGCTATTTACTTTGTGATGTTTATGTGCAAAATAATCAATTTATTTTGTTATAACTAAGAAGTTATTTAGCCTAGGCAATGAGAGGCTCTAAAGCTAGTGTATCTATAATATAGAGGCTGTATCAGTTCTAGGACCTCCTCCTGCCGACTC
Organism: Allobates femoralis; assembly: GCA_033576535.1. Classification (NCBI taxonomy): domain Eukaryota; kingdom Metazoa; phylum Chordata; class Amphibia; order Anura; family Aromobatidae; genus Allobates; species Allobates femoralis. The sequence continues at coordinate 141,056,960 of JARQOC010000003.1, forward strand.
CAGCTCAAAAATATTTCACACATCCATACATTCCTTGACAAAGAAACAGCAAAAATACTCGCTTGCCCTCATCATCTCCTGCCTTGACTATTGCAATCTCCTACGCTTTGGCCTTCCCTCTAGCACTCTTGCACCACTCCAATCTATCCTAAACTCTGCTGCCCGACTAATCCACCTGTCTTCCCACTATTCACCAGCCTCTCCTCTCTGCCAATCCCTTCACTGGCTTCCAATTGTCCAGAGGCTGGAGTTCAAAACCCTAATTATGACCAAAACCACCCACAACCTTTCTCCTCCATGCATCTGTGACATGGTCTCCCGGTACTTACCTATATGCAACCTGCGATCCTCTCACGATCTCCTTCTCTTCTGCTCTCTTATTTCTTCTTCCCACAATCGCATACAATATTTCTCCCATGCTTCCCCCATAGTCTGCAACTCTCTGTCCCAACATATCAGACTCTCGCCCACTGTGGAAACTTTCAAAGGGAACCTGAAAACCTACCTCTTTCGACAAGCCTACAACCTGCTGGGATTCTCAGTCTACTGAAAGAACTGCATGACCAGCTCTACCCTCTCCTAGTGTACCCTCACCCATCCCTTGTAGACTGTGAGCCTTCGCGGGCAGGGTCCTCTCTCCTTTTGTACTTAAGTGTGCCTTGTATTGCTCATGTTTATTGCACTTGTCTGTGTTTGCCCCTTTTCACATGTAAAGCGCCATGGAATAAATGAAGCTATAATAATAAATAATATACAGGTTAGGCCATTTATAGGGTAGGCCATGTATATGGATACACCTAAATAAAATGGAAACAGTTGGTGATATTAACTTCCTGTTTGTGGCACAATAGTATATGGCAGGGGGAAAACCCTCCTAGATGGGTGGTGACCATGGTGGCCATTTTGGATCGAACTTTATTTAGGTGCATCCATAAAAATGGCCCACCCTGTATGCATATATATACCGTATATACTCGTGTATAAGCCGACCCGTGTATAAGCCGACCCCCCTACTTTTGCCCCAAAAATCTGGAAAAACCTATTGACTCGTGTATAAGCCGAGGGTGGACCCCAGCACAGGTATACAGCCCTCAACAGTGTGGTATACAGCAGCCCCAGAGGTATATACAGCCCCAGTGGTAGTATACAGCAGCCCCACTGGTATTATACAGCCCCAGTGGTAGTATACAGCAGCCCCACAGGTATATACAGCCCCAGTGTAGTATACAGCAGCCCCACAGGTATATACAGCCCCAGTGGTAGTATACAGCAGCCCCACAGGTATATACAGCCCCAGTGGTAGTATACAGCAGCCCCACAGGTATATACAGCCCCAGTGTAGTATACAGCAGCCCCACAGGTATTATACAGCCCCAGTGGTAGTATACAGCAGCCCCACAGGTATATACAGCCCCAGTGTAGTATACAGCAGCCCCACAGGTATATACAGCCCCAGTGGTAGTATACAGCAGCCCCACAGGTATATACAGCCCCAGTGGTAGTATACAGCAGCCCCACAGGTATATACAGCCCCAGTGGTACTATACAGCAGCCCCACAGGTAAATACAGCCCCAGTGGTAGTATACAGCAGCCCCACAGGTAAATATAGCCCCAGTGGTAGTATACAGCAGCCCCACAGGTAAATACAGCCCCAGTGGTAGTATACAGCAGCCCCACAGGTAAATATAGCCCCAGTGGTAGTATACAGGAGCCCCACAGGGAAATATAGCCCCAGTGGTAGTATACAGCAGCCCCACATATACCGTATATGCCCCAGAGGTATATACAGTGCCCCCTCATCTATATACAGCCCCCCGCCGCAATCCTGTAAAGGAATAGGTTAGTATACTTATCCATCCGCTGCAGCTGTCCCGCCGCCATCGCGATTCAGCATCTTCTCACTTCAGCGTCTCGCGTCTTCTTCCGGTTTCCTCCCCGGTCGCACAGGCAATGACGTCATTGCCTGCGACCATCGGAAGGAGACGCGAGACGCTGGAAGTCGGAAGATGCTGAATCGCGATGGCGGCGGGGCAGCTGCAGCGGATGGATAAGTATACTAACCTATTCCTTTACAGGATTGCGGCGGGGGGCTGTATATAGATGGGGCACTGTATACTGTATACATTGTATACAGTATACAGTGACTCGCGTATAAGCCGAGGGGGGGACTTTTCAGCCCAATTTTTGGGCTGAAAAACTCGGCTTATACGCGAGTATATACGGTATGTATATATATATATATATATATATATATATACAAGGTGGGCCATTTATTTGGAGTCACCTAAATATAATGGGAATGGTTGGTAATATCAACTTCCTGTTTGTGGCACACTAGTATGTGGGAGGGGGGAAACTTTTCAAGTTGGGGTGGTGACCATGGTGGCCATTTTGAAATTGGCCATTTTGGATCCAACTTTATTTTTTTCAATGGTTTTAATGTATCTTTATTCTTTCATGAGTTATTTACAAGTTTATGACCACCTATATAATGTGTTCAAAGTGCTGCCCATTGTGTTGGATTGTCAATGCAACCCTCTTCTCCCACTCTTGACACACCGATAGAAACACTGCAGAAGAAATGCTAGCACAGGCTTCCAGTATTCAATGTTTCAGATGCTGCACATCTCGTATCTTCACAGCATAGACAATTGCCTTCAGATGATTGATGAGGCAAACTTTTTTGTGAATGGTGAAGTTAACAAACAAAATCATCTAAAATGTTTACATGATTCAGATATCCAGTGGCATTGAGGTTTCCATTGATGAAGAATGGCCCCACTATATTTGTACCCCATATTCCACACCATACCATCAATTTTTGGGTTCCAACAGTCTTGGAGGGATCTATCCACAGTGGGTTAGTGTCAGACCAATAGCGGTGGTTTTCTTTGTTAACTTCACCATTCTCAAAAAAGTTTGCCTCATCACTCATCTGAAGGCAATTGTCTATGCTGTGAAGATACGACATGTGCAGCATCTGAAACATCAAATACTGGAAGCCTGTGCTAGCATTTCTTCTGCGCTGTTGCTATCAGTGTGTCAAGAGTGGGAGAAAAGGGTTGTATTGACAATCCAACACAATGAGCAGCACTTTGAACACATTTTATAAGTGGTCATAAACTTGTAAATAACTCATGAAAGAATAACGTTACATTAAAACGAAGCACACCATTCTTTTTCTTATGAAATTCTCAATAGGTTTGATGTGTCATACGACCCTCTTCCCATTGAAAAAAGTAAAGTTGCATCCAAAATGGCCGACTTCAAAATGGCCATCATGGTCACCACCCATGTGGAAACGTTTTCTCCCTCCCATATACTAATGTGCCACAAACAGGAAGTTGACATCAGCAATCATTTCCATTTTATTTTGGTGCATCCATGTAAATGGCCCACCCTGTATATAGAATTGTAGCAGCACACTGCCAGTGCCAATACCATGCAAACAAAGATGTTTTTAAGTGATGTTAGTAGATGTCATTATTTTGAGACATAAATAAATCGAAAAGGTTTTTTAAAAAAAAACTCTGACGGAAAATGTGCACATTTGCCGGCTTTGTGCCGGTGGGCGGCTGGGCGGACCCGCCAGGAAGCTCTGCAGCCATCCACCGGCTTCCTGGCGGGTATGTGCGGCGGGTGACAGGCGGGTGACGGGCGGGTGCACAGCGGGTTAGCGGCAGCGGTTATGCAGCGGCTGGAAGCAGCACATGATTCTGCTTGCAGCCGCTGCAGAACCGGCCGGTTTATAGAACATGCACATTCGTTGCTAACCCGCTGGGAATCCAGCGGTTTAGCAACAGATGAGCATGAGTAAACCGCCGGTGTGTGCACACCGGGTGTCGGTTTCCATAGGTTTTAATGTTAACCCAAAAGCCTCTTTTGGATTAACATAAATTTACATAAAACTCATGGAAACCGACCGGTGGTTTCCGCTGCTACACCTGCACAAACCCGGCCAGTGTGCACATACCCTTAGGGTCTCCATTACATGGGTTGCAGCAGGATACATTGCACACCAGATGGCCCCCTGTGGCTTGCTGCGAAGGAGGGAGTGCTAATTTCAGCCATGGAGCCAGTAAAGTCCACAAACATAGAAAGAAAAAAAAAACAGACAACACTTTCTTTAAGCTTTTCAGCACAGGTGCAAATCTACAGACCGGGATTATATAGATAAAAAAAATTGTAGCAGCACTCTGTTGGTGCCAATACCATGCACACAAAGATGTTTTTAAGTGAAGTTAGTAGATGTCATTTTTTTGAAAAAAAATAAAAACTAAAAAGTTTTTGCCCCGCCCCCTGCGGTGACGTCACCGCTTATACCCGCCCTGCTCTATGGTTAACATAGGGCAGGGCGGGGAAAGGTGGTGATGTCAGAGCAGGAGGCTGGCGGCCCCGCTCTGCTCAATGGTTATGTCACTGCAGGAGGCGGGGCAGCCAGCCTCCTGGTCTGACATCCCCACCTTTCCCCGCCCTGCCCTATGTTAACCATAGAGCAGGGCGGGTATAAGCGGTGACGTCACTGCAGGGGTGGGGCTAAACGGCAATTTCTAGGAAAAAGGAAAAAACCTCTGTATTATGCTGTAGAAGAGGAAGACAATAATTGGCAGCGGTGGGCAGATTACACATGCAGGGGGTGTGAATCTGGCTTTTGGCTGCAGCCTCTAGCCACCTCCTTTATGGCTGCACGATGTAAGTTTTCTAAGTGTATTTTCTCGGGGTACAGGGCAGCTCAAGTGCTGGGGAACCCCTTGCCTGGATGCAGCAGACATTCTGCATCCAGTGCTGTACTTAGATCACCATGCCTGGTTTGGTGACAGGTCCTCTTTAAAGGAAGTGTTGTCTGGTTTCTTTCTTTCTATTATATATATACAGTATATGTATAAACTGTATATACATAATTTCATAATACTATGCAGTTTGGAAGGAATATGTTCATTTGCAAGTTTTTTATTGCAAGCTATCTTCTGGTAATGCTGGCTTAATATGTTGCTTCATAGATACTTAAACTACTGAAAAGTCCTGTACATGAGGTAAGAGACACAGCTAATCAGGAGAACTTTGCTACATTTCTAATTGGAGATATTTGCTATCATTATTACACCTAATACATATTGGGAAAGGATCTTGGAGATTGGCATACCCCTTCAAATGGTTCATGCAGATTTTCTACTTTAGGGTACACATGCCAGTGAAAAAATGCTCCGATTCACGGATTCGAGAGTCATACGACTCTCATGCTAGTTTTGGTCTGTTTTGCATTCAACTCTGATCCAACTCTGATGCAACTGTCCTACAATTTTCTCAGATCACATCCGAGTGCAATCCGTATTTTTCTCAGTAGCTGTTACTGTAGAATCATTTTTGACAGTTCTCTGAGCTACAGAATGAAAATGTATCAATTAAATCTCACATCAGACTCAGATGGTCCGTTTACGGTCTTACTGCGGTCCATCTTTTTTGTCGGACCCATAGACTTGCATTGGCGAGTCTCGTCCGACACTCGCATAGAATCGCAGCATGTTGCGACTGACTCGTCATCCGAGAATCAGACGAGAAATGTGCTCTCAAGACATTGGTTAACATTGGTCCGACTGCAATGCGGTTTTAACTCGCAGTACAGTCCTCCGAGTTTCACGCCTGTGTGTCCGAACCCATAAATGCTGTTATATACTGTACAATAGCTACACTACGTAGGATATAATAAACATAATAATCTCCTACACTTTGTGAAAACATCCAGCTAGACTGGTCATTGACTTTTGGATGGCTTCAATCTCCCTTATTCCTTGTCACTCATTATTAAAAGTTGCTGCCTTGATCCTTGGCACCATTGATGGATCCAGTGATCACAATTTAACAAAGCAAGTATGATCTCCTTGTGTGATCTATAGCTGCAGCCAGGGAGATTATGAAACCCCTGGAGGGTATGAGCTGGTAATGAAGGTTATTTATCAAGACAACTTTATTTCTTTGTTTAACTTTTTCCCTATTTTTGTTTTAGCTTTCTTTTCTCATTTTTAACTGTTCTTCAGCCCCAGTATTTGTTCATCATTTAAAATGCCAAGGAAAGAGATAAACACGACCTCAGAAGTTTCTTTTTAATGTGTGACATCTTCCAAATGTTCGAAAATGGCTGCATGATATACTAACATCTCTGTTTAATTGAGTCATAAAAGCATCATCAGAAATCATGTCACCACGTTGTACCGATTATTGGTGAAAACAATGTTCTCTTTTCAGCATAGGATTATTACATCTTTCCTTGTGTCAGTTTAGGGCCATTTGCATAGCATTAAGATAACTAGACAGTTTTGCTTTATGTAAGCATAATCCCTCTTTATGACTTGGGATTTACATTCCAGAATGGAAAACTATGGAATTTTCTTTAAAGAAAATTTTGCCAAATAACTCCAAACAAAGAGTGTTTACAGGATAAGCTTTTCCTAAGGTAACACCAAAGTGAAGAATACATGTTCGTAAAGTAGAGACAAGAATGGACAGACTGGAAATGTCATGGTGGTGACAGGTTTGGAAAGTAAAATCGTCTTTGGTATTCCAAGAGGAGACGTCAGGGGCGCTGACTGGCTATACTAAGAATTAGACATGCCAAAACACTTCACTTAGTAATAGAGAAAATCCAGTTGATTAATTACCTGTTCGTTAGAGAATGATTAAAACTCTGGCAAGTCAGTGGCCCTCTAGGACAAGATTGGGCAACACTATATTATCACAAATAGTTTATAATAAGACTCAAGGGATTCTTGCTTACTTTGGGTTGGATACATGAATTTTGCATATATGCAATTCACATTTACACATAGATTTTAAAATCTTAATGTTTTTTACATTCTGCTGTTTAATGACGCAATACTTTTTGGAATGGATGTCAGCAGTTATATATTGCAATTAATAACTCTGATATAAAAAGCAATTCAAGGACAGGACTGGATGACTCTCTCTTATATTTCATGATTTGTTATAGTCTAGGGAATTTCACTTCAGTATTTGTATAAACAGATAATGAATGCGCAATTCACGTTAACTTTACTGGTCATCTGGGTTAATGATTTTAATGTTGTCATATGATGAACTCAAGCTTATGATTTTTAGTAACTAGTTTCTCACAAGGGTTTCAATGCATCGGCAATATAATGAAGAATTATGATATCTTTACAAGCATTTTTAATTGCTACCATAATGTACTGTTCTGACTGCTACTTAAACGGGAAAGCACAGTTATTGATTCAAATTACTTTACTAAAAGAAAACATCATGATAAAATACAAAAGATGAATGTCACATACAAAACAGAAGAAGATAGCAATCCCTAAAAATGTGGACAAACAAAAAAGACATAATATACTTATTAAAAAAAATAATTAGACTAAATTACTGTCCAAAATTAGGAATGCTGAATTAAAATAATACAATCCAGGCATAAATGTGTCTACCATATTATTAAAAAAAAATAATTAGACTAAATTACTGTCTTAAATTAGGAATGCTGAATTACAATAATACAATCCAGGCATAAATGTGTCTACCATATTATATATACTTACCTACTGATGTCCATCATAGACTTCTGAGACGATGTCCACGAATCCCACAATTCAAAGCGCCGACTGGAAGTATCCCGATCACCATATTGGGACACTCAAGTGATGGGTATCCCGATATGTCATTGCACACCCAGCCAACACCTCTGCTGCACCCACCTCCACCGCCGACCTCAGCCCGTTACACGCTCCTCCCCACTCCCTCCCAGCAGTCCGCAGACCCCCTCATCCCTACCCGGTGCCCACAAAAAGCTAAGACTCCCATATAGGACCTCTGGTGATGTCACAATCATTGGTGGAGCCTGGTCACATGACTGTGATGTCACCACAGGTCTTTAAGCTGAATGGAGTGGTGGAGCACAGACAGCAGCAGCCAGGTACCACAGCCCAATGTCCCCCATCACAGTCACCCCACACTCAGCCCTGTCCTCAACCCTGAACTCACCCCGTAGTCAGCTCTGTACTCAGCCCTGCACTTACCCCTGCACTTACTCCGCACTCAACCCTGCATTCACCCCACACTCACCCCCTATGCAGCCCTGAAATCAGCCGCTTCTCACTCTGCACTCCACCTGCTGTCACCCAACAACCTGCCTGCTCTCACCCTGCACTTTGTCTGCTCTAACCCACACTCTGCCTGCTCTCAATCCACACTCCACACTGCACTCAATCCGCAATCAGCCCCGCACTCAGCCCCACACCCTACAGCCGGCCAAATGAGGAACTGCGCCAGTTCTCATGCTACCGCCACATGAGATCAAGCACCAGGGAGGGGGCAGAAAGCAAGCACAGGAGAAGGGGAAGAGAGCGAGCACAGGGGAGGGGTCAGAGAGTGAACACAGGTGAGGGGGCAGAGAGCGAACACAGGTGAGGGGAGCAGAGAGCGAGCACAGGTGAAGGGCAGAGAGCAAGCACAGGGCGGCAGCGAAGAGCGAGAATGGGGGGGCACTGTGCTTCTTTTGTGTGCAGCATTATTTCAGCTGCGGTGTGGGTTGCTGCGCATCCCCATTTCAGCAGCATATTAATTTATTCCTGAGGGTGAATGCAGGGAAAAGCCACACTGCTCCAATTGCAGATCATGTGCACAGGATGGCTGTGTTCTCCCTGTGTTCACCCGCGCCTTCCCTCAGGTCCAAAGATACTGTATCCAGGATGCAGTGTGTCCTGATTGTCTGCACATACCCTTATATTTCAAAAATATTTCTAAAAATGACCACAAACTACTAGAGTTTTAATCTGGAAAAAAGAAAACATGGATTGTGTTCACTATAGGGAGCTTAACAACTGAATTATCAAAGCAAGATGGAATCTCGATATTGCAATGAACCTTACTCAGTCCCTTCATCACAAGCACCCTTAGTACTTAGCGCTCCTTTGGCTATTGTGATCTGCTGTAAACGTGCTGCATGGTCAGACGTAAGATACTGGCACCATTCTTAAAGATTTGTAGCTTCTTTCACAAAAAACACAAAAAATGTAAAAATAATGGATCTCTAAGGCATCAAGTTGTCCTTGTTTGGCTTATTGCTATCTACAGAAAGTTTGCAATTTTACTTAAAAAAATATATAAACTGATGCATTTCTTACAGTAAATCCCAGCTAGATTAATACATTGTCAACCTAGTAGGCTACTGAAGAACGGACTGGCTACCATCCAATTTATTAAAAGTCAATTTATCTACTTCTCCACCCGGAAAATAGATTTTGCAATATAAGCTTAACCTAAAATCCTTTGTCCACCTCTGCCTTATCTCATTTCCTCACTTAATCTCTAGTTTCACTCTACATGCAACCTCTGTTCTATGCTTGACCCTTACTTCTCTAATACCTACATCATTCCACTCTAATGTACACATACATTCTATAGATTATATCATTGTAATCCTTTTGTTTTGGTGCCTTTCATTTATTATTCAAGATCTACAGAAATACCGTATGGGTTGCACTTCATTTAACACAGTGTGATTAGCCTGCTTTTATGTTTATTTTCTTATATACAAGGGGGGTAATGTACAAGTTATCAATTTTTTATCAATATCAATATCACGAGATATTGGTAACAACCATCCAAACTAAACCATACACGTCCATAAATTAAATAATGTGCAATAATGAGAAATAACACAGGGAGAAAATATTGAACACACTTACTGAAATCTTTAATACTTTGTACAAAAGCCTTTGTTGGTGATAAATAGCTTCAAGAGATATCTTGCATGGAGAACCTAGTCTCATGCATTGCTCAGGTGTGATTTTGGTCCATTCTTCCACACAAACACTTTGCAAATCCTATTTACTATTGGATTAATGCCAGGTGATTGGCTCAGCCATTCTAGCAGCTTTAATTTCTTTCTCTGAAACCATTTCAGTTTCCTAGGCTGTGTGTTTGAGATCATTATTTTGCTGTTATGTCCTCCATCATTTCATCTTCATCATCCTGGCAGATGGCAGCAGATTTTTATCAAGAATATTTTGATACCTTTGTCCATTCGCCCTTTCCTCAATCATGAGGTTTGCTCGTGACGCAAAAACAGCCCCACTCCAAGATGTTTCTGTAAGGGAATAGCAGCAGACATACTCAATTAGATCTAGCAGTGTCTGTGAAGAACATCACCATCTGCTGGTCAAATGAATCATTCGGAACTAATTAACAATGAAGATGTTTCTTCAAGGAAAGAAATTTAGAGATACCTTGAGTCAGGTGGTAGTTCTGGCACAGCAATAAAGTATAAAACCTTGCAATGTCAATGTAGGGAAGAGTTTGTGCCAAATCTGAGAAGGAAGCAGACAACTGAGCGTGAGGGGGAAGTGGCATCTGCCCTGCTGAGAAAGAAATAAGGCACTTGGAACTTTGATAAGGCCTGAGTCATATTGCCTCTAAGAAGAAGACCTCAAGCCTAGCGTATGTGGTCCATTACCAAAAACCATACTTAACAAGTCAAGGCCTTACGCCCAGTTCACATGAAACGCATTGCTTTGCATTTGGCAGCAATGCGTTTTGCACTGCGTTAACACTATCAAAAGCATGCATTAACGCAGTTGAACGCATCCTATAGATTTATAGATTTATTTCACCCAGCGCACAGGAAACGTTGCCTGCGCCTGGGTATAAATACATGCATTTAAAATGCACACAAGCCCTGATGTGAAAAGGCCCTTAAGCCTCAACTACGGTCAAAAACTGAAGACCACACTACGCCTGTCAAGAACCCCAGCTCAGACTACGTAGGTCAAGCAACAAAAACAGAATACCAACTACCAAAGATAATCTCAGTGGACTAGGCTATAGCTTCCTGTTTACCCATACAGTGCTTAGTGGGAGAGAGTTAACTGCTAATATTGGACCTTATTCTTAGTGGGCTGCCCTTCAGACTCTGTAGAGAAAGTGTATTTAGACGTTGAATTAATAGATAGGTTTGACTGTGACTGACTGGTTAGACAGTGATGTGTACGGACAGAAAGACTTTGACTATAGTTTTAATTTAAACATAATAGTAATGTTGTACCAGTGTATCTCAATAAATTAGAATATCTTAAAATTTTTTATTTATTTCAGCAATTCAATACAAAAAGTGAAATGAATATATTATATATAGCTATTACGAACAAAGTGATCTATTTCAAATGTTTTTTTCTCTTAATCTTGCTGATTATTGTTTGTTTTCAGCCAATGGTCATTATTTCAGAAAATTAGGTTGGTGTCACACTTTGAAAGGTAATTGCGGTAACCTCAATTTCCTTCACACACATTTTTTTGCAAAAAAGTGTGCTGTCAACCACATTGCGGTAACCGGATTGCTCAGGATGTGTAATCCGGAGCAATGCGGTTACCGTCTACTTTGTTCATCCCTGCTGCCACAGGGATGAACAAAGTGTTAAATGTTTATTAACACATTAAATATAATAGTAGCTGTGGGCAACATGTCTGTAGGGGGTGCCCACCCCCACTAGAGACGAGGGCGAGTGGCGGTGGGCCCCTCAGTCACGCCTGGGACTTGGCATTTTCCCGGGCCGGCCCTGACCACTGTGTTGTCTTCTGTCACGACATTGCATCCTCTGAACTGGTCTTTAATTCCCACCTTCAAAGTTCACTGTTGGTATGGTGTTCTTGGGGTGATATGCAATACCTTTTAGCCTCGAAACATGGTGTGTGTATTATAGCATCCAAAGTGTTCAATGTTGGTCTCATCTGACCAAACTATATTCCTCCAGTATTTCCGGGCTTCTCTAAATGATGTCTAGCCAATTTTTAAAAGTACTTGAACATGCATTTTGTTCAGCATTGAAGTCTTCTGGATGGGCATGCATACAGGTCATGGAGTTTGAGTGCATTATTTATTGTTTTCTTTGAAACACTTGTACTCGCTGATTTCAGGTCTTTCTTTAACTGTTCACATTTGGTTCTTAGCTTTTGTACAAATCTTCTGATAATTCTTTTCACTTCTCTGTCTAAAATCTTGCAGGGAGCACCTGGTCATTCAGAATTTATGGTGAAATTATATTCTTTACACTTCTGGATTATGGCCTCAACGGTGCTCACTGGAACCTTCAGTAGTTTAGATATTCTTCTATAACCAATGCTGTCAGCATGTTTTGCGACAATAAAGTTGAGAAGATCTTGAGACAGTTCGCTGGTTTTACCCATCATGAGATAATTCTTGTGGCATCTTGGTAATGAGACACTTTTTTATAGGCCATCATTTCAACTAGCTGATTTTAATTTTTATTAACTGGCAGGATTTCTTTCTAATTACTTATAGATTATAGCTGGTGTTATGACTCTCCATAACTTTTTCACCTCTCTTTCTTCATATGTTCAACACTTTTTGTAGGACCTCTTTACTTTTCCATTCATTGATTTTGTGCTCTCGCCTTAAAAGGGTATAGGAGGATACTGTGTGTAATTATGCTCAAATATTTGAGCAGCCACAGTCAGAAGAAGACGATGGGAGGGAATGACAATTACTCTCTCAAGAGATAGATGGTAATGAATCACAGTTTCCAACTACTGATATTGTTAAGTCAATAAGTCAGGAGGACCAGAGTGCAGAGGTGGAAGATGTGGTGGCAGACAATGAAGTCACTGACCCAACCTGGAAAGGTGTTATGCAGAGTAATGACAGTAGCGCAGAGCGGGAGAAATACTCAGCACCACAATAGGAAGGAAGATCCAGTGGGGTGGCCAGAGGGATAAGGCAATCAATTGCCCCCCCATATAGCACCCCCACAAGACACATTCCCAAGCCAAGGCTAGGTGTGCCCAGAAACAGTCATTTGCAACCAGTACTGTACCAAGATCATCATGGGCCTGAACATTGCCAGTCTGACCAAAACCAAACCCATCATGTTTAGGCACATGCCATTAAAGCCCCCGACTACGTGGTCTGAATGCCTGGGTCCACAATCAGTGTTTGCTGGTGACACCACTGCCTCCTCCTCTGTGCTAAGTGCTTGATTAATCCCCTGTCCATTTGTGGATGCCTTCTGCTCTGCACTTGTCGTTGCACATTTGCAAGCACCATCAGCAGATACAGCTTGTTCTTTGCCCAAGTGCAGTGTAAACTATCTCTACCCCAGGCCTTGGAATCAAAAGTAACTTCTCAAATACCCACCCACAGGCCAAAAATGAAACGTGCACATTGCTAGACTTTTTGCCCTGGAAATGTTGCAGTTTATACATGTGAACACTGAGGCTTTCTGCAACCTCATGGCAGCTGTCCCACTATACTTGGTACCCAGCCACCACAATTATTTCCGGGGTGCCATCCTCGCCTTACACCAGCACTTGTGCCATAACATTACCTGTGCCCTGACCAATACAGCTAGTGGTAAGATCTTAATGACTGACACATGGACAAATGCTTGTGGCTAGGGATGCTACATTTCCCTGATGATACATTGGGTGAATCTTGTGTAAACTGCTACTGAGTCTGACTCTAGAATGGCACACGTGCTACCAATGCTGAGGTGTCACTTGTTGACTTCTCTACAGTTCACGTGAATCTCTACTGTAGTTTAAATGGGAGTAAATTTCCTTTGGCACATTCAGTGTTAATGTCAGAAGATGCTGCTGTCTATGGGTTTATGGCTCTTCAGGTGAGGGGTGTGTCAAGTTATGCTGCTGTCCATGCCCCTGGTCTTTAAATAGTTCCCTCTTCCATCAGCTGCTGATAGTTTTAATTTCTGCAAAAACCGTGAGCTGAGAGGATGTTTGTACAACATTGTGCTGAAACCTTTTGCCTGGAGCTTTCTTTATTTTTTGGGAGTTCCTGTGCTTCCTGGTCAATGTGTGGAGGTGAGGGGGTCTTATTCAAGGACTGATCAAGAGCAAAGGGAAAGGGTGGGGGCCCAGACATCCCCACCTTCAGAGGTAATTCTGGGAACAGGGCTAGCCGTGGACCCCCAGTTTCAGGGTCAGACTAGTTCCCATAAATGCCTTTTGCTCATTTTACAATCCTGCTTTCTTACTCCCTTAACCATTTTTCCTCTCATGACATGAGGATTGTGGGTCCTAGTTCCATCAAGGTATCTTCCAACTTCTACATCAGTACCTGTACCACCTACTGTTCCTCATCCTCCATCTACAAATTGTCATCTCATTGCACGTCATGAATATCAGTTGAGAGCCAGAAGCAATGCAGCACTTTGGTGAGGCAAGAAAAGGTTTGCTGAAACAAATTTGTTTAGGTGATAAACAGCAAACTGCCACAGAGTTTTTGAAAGCTATAACAGACTAGACAGATCAGTGGCTCTCACTCTAAACCTACAACCAGGCAAGGTCATGTGTGATAATAGCCATAACCTGGTGGTAGCGCTGAAGCTTGTAAAGCTTGCACACATACTAAGCCTGGCTTGGTCTGCTAGAGCTGCAGCAGCACTTTCATGTGCCAGCTCACCAACTGGTGTGCAACATTTTCATAAGATGGAACTTCACATTGCAAATATTGGCAAGGGCTTGTGATGCAGCAAAAGAGCAGTAGTTGAATATCAGCTTGTCAGTATTCCGGTCAGCCTCTGCACATAAGAATCAATGAGTGGCCACGGATATCTGACATTTATGAGATTCTACAAAACTTTGAGTGATCAACCAAGATTGTGAGTGGTGATGAGGCCATAATTAGCATAACCATCCCATTTCTGTGTCTACTCAAATGCTGCTGTTCACAATTAAAGATGAAGCTTAGCATATGGACCATGTGGATATGAGAAAAAAGTATTGAGTACACTATCCAACACAGCCCTATCTCATCTTCTCAGCACAGATTGGTGATAATGAGAAGGCTGAGGATTAGAAGGTGGAAAAAGAACATGATATGCTGGCCTGCGCTACAGAGAGTACTACCCACACCAGCTTAATCATACCATCTATTTAGCGTGAATGGACTGAAGAGGAGGAAAAAAAGAGGAGGAGGAGATGGAAGTTGTCCTCCTAGTGGGGAAAGAGAAGTATTGCCTGTTAAGTCTGGTACACATGGTTGACTTTGACTTTATATAGTGACCCTGTGACCCTCGCATTATCTTCGTTTGGTCAACAATGATTACTGGTGGCTCACCCACTTGACCCATGCTACAAGGAGAATTTTCCATGTCTCCTTCCTTTCTAGAATAGAGCTAATAAAATGGTGCAATTAGTCAAATAATTAGTACAAAATTCCCATATGACAATGCTCAGGTAATAGTTCCTTGGCCAACCAAAGAGGAGAGATGAGGGAGACACAAACCAGGTCCAACAGAGGCAAGGAAACATTATCAAACGTGTGGGACAGTTTGATTAGACCCTTGATGTTCAGGGTAGTCTGAAAAAATGCTAAGGTTTTGCAA
The DNA here is from genome assembly GCA_033576535.1 of Allobates femoralis. Taxonomy (NCBI): domain Eukaryota; kingdom Metazoa; phylum Chordata; class Amphibia; order Anura; family Aromobatidae; genus Allobates; species Allobates femoralis. Next base: position 141,072,344 of record JARQOC010000003.1, read on the forward strand.
CATGGTTGAAGTAGTACCTAGCTGACCCTAAAAGCGTCTTCCATGATTCCTCTGCACTGCAATACTATTAGGTATCAAAGTTGGACATTGTAACATGAACTGTCACTTCCATGGCTTGGAGGTGCTAGCCTACTTTGCGCTATAATTTTTTCAAGCAGGTTTTTAGTGCTGCTAGGAGCATAACAACTGATAGGCACATCTGCCTGTCAACTGTAAGTCGACTCTTAGCAAAGTGAGTATCAAGGCCTACTTCTCAAATTCTTTACATATATAGACATATAACCCCAGGGATAAATATTTTTTCATCACTTGCACTTAGTGTATAGGTTTTACCCACTCCTTAGAATTGGCAACAATTGGTTTTCTGAGGTCCTCCTCTATGTGTCTTCCAGGGTGTATTGCAGTCCCTCTTCCTAATTTTTGGTAGCTCTTGTACTTAATGCATAGGTGTGATGAAACACACCTCTCAGCAGCCGACATGATGTATCTAATACATCGGGGTCACGTGGAATGATCTCACCACTTTCGCCCAAATGTGGTGTTTCGCACCCCCTATTATTGCATAAGGTAAGCTTGGCAATGTTTTTCACAGATACTCTCAGTCCACATGGGCACAGGAGGCATGATGAGTGAGAGGCTAATCCACGCAACCTCCAGTGTGTCACCACACTCGCTCACAATCCTGACAGGCATCAATCCTGACCCCTTTCGCTAACTCCAGTAAAAGAGATCCCTGCCAGCTTAGTAGGGTTGCCACCAGTTACTTATTAGATTTAAGCTCAGTCTGTTAATGCAATTATATTGAGCCAGAAACCAGCCCCTATAGCATGTAATGTTAAACCAAGAACATGGAAGTATGTATTTGTAGATTTGGATAAAAGTGCAATACAGGATTAAATATATATTTAATCACCTTTAGGATACCTAGATCAGTGATGCGAACTCCAGGCCTCGAGTGCCGCACACAGTGCAGGTTCAGGATTTCCTTAAGTTTGACAGTGATAATTTGATTGCCAACTGTCAATGCAATGGAAATCCTGAAACCTGGACTGTGTGTGGCACTCGAGGCTGGAGTTCGCCATCACTGCTTAGATCAAACAATATTACATCAGGATATACATATATGATGGTCAGGTAAGCTAATACAGTAGGATACAACAAGTATAAGCAGACATACATAAGTCAGTTACCAGTTTCGATGTTAGACCTTGTTTCTTGCAGCCACATGGGAGGTTTGTTGGTCCAGAGGTTTCCAGTTACTTCCAATACCATGGATGATGTGACCTCCCAAGAATACACAACTAAAAAATGTGGGTGATACCTTTTACCACCGTACTTGATCAAACACTTTACGACCTTATAATAAAACCTACATTACTGACCCACTTGGGCCAATCTTGGACTCAGTCTGCAAGTTGCCTACGTTATGATTCAAGTTACATGCGTCGTTACCACTGTATATTGTTATGAGACTATAATGAGTGATCTTTTCTGGTTCACACGAATATGAAGATATACGGGGAAGATGGCTTATCTATATTAAAGTTTAGTACATGTTAAGCTGTCATTTGTCAGTGCACATGATTACATGTCTAGCCAGCTTTCCCATCTACCACCTGTTTATATACTGTCATTTACCTTTTATTGTGAGCTGTATTATCATATATTGTATTGTCCCATCTACTAAGTAGTAATTTAAATCGATATGATATTCTTAATGTATTCAACAGTTTTTTTCAATTCTTATCTCTGTGTTCTGTTTTGGTTAAATTGTTATTCACTCTATTATCCTTTGCTTTTACTGTTTCCCCTTTAGGCTAGCATTGACACCCTTGTATAACTCAGATGCCTGGTAACGTGAAGAAGCACCTGGCATGCACAAGCGATTTGTCGGCGCCTGGCTTCGCGTCCACGAGCATTGCCAGGATGACATGGCGGATGATGTTGTTCCTCCGCTGCATCGATTCCGGTGTGCGGCAGATGTGACGCACCAGTCAGCGCGACGCAACATGATGCAAGGGGGCCGCTAGTAACAGCTGCCATTGATGGGGATGCTAATTGGTCATTAGGGGGCATATATAAGGGGCTTGTGTTTTACACCTAGCCACGCCTCCTGACAAAGCTGCTATTGCAGCAAAACGTATGTCGAGGTACGGAGGGGTGTCTGCTTTCCTTGTCCCAGCATATCCTATACCCACCATGTCTCAAGGCAATTATGCCTATAACATGCTAAAATAATCTAAATTTAGGACTTTGGTTTGGGACCAGGCCATTCCCAAGTCTGGGTGGGTTATAGGGCTCCACATGATGAGATTTATTGTGAACTGTCTGGGAGCTTGTTAGCATTCCCCTCTTTATTCCAGTGGTTATCTCTTTTATGTGTACTGTCCTTGAGTGATTTCCACTCCCCAGTCATTTTGTATTTTCTTGTAAATCTTTTGTGTGATTATTTTGCTAATAAACATTTATGTTTGGCATTGGATCACAAAGTTTGCGACTCCTTTTCTCTAGATGGGGGGGAAATAGAGGTAACAATTTTTAGGTTATAATACTTTACAACCTTACGTAGGAGATGTCTTTGGGGTGTGTTCAAATCTACAGAAAATATGAAATCCCAGAGTTCAGCATACCTTCACTCGTGAGGGTCACAGGCAAGAGATATTACCGTCATATTTTCTATCATTAATTTACCTGTTCATAAATAGGAATTTTGATGTGTGTACTCTCTTTCAGCTGTTAGATATTAATTTGGAGTCCATAAGCATGTCTCACAGTTAAGGGAAACTATGTATTATATTTGTCCCTCTATCTTATGGCTGAAAATATGTGTGCCATATTTGTGTGAGCTATTTTTAAATTATCCACATTAAGTCTGGAGGTCTCAATATTAGCATAGAACAGATTAAATAAATTATATCAACTGTTAGTTTAGTAATTTAACCTATAACCATACATCTCTAGTAGCTATTCATTAATTCTTTCTGGGGAGAATAGCTATTTTCCTTGTGGAGATTAATCTGCCTGCCAGCAGTGAGGAGACTTTTAGCTACAATGCTCCTCTGGGAAATATGCAAATTGTCACTTTAGGGAGGAAGTAGATGAAAAATGGAAAGTAGCAATCAAAAAAGTCATACCTAACTCTTTAACAAGCCTTTTAATATGACTTAAGATTTATGCCAGATCAGAACCCCCAATCAGCAGATTCTGCATTTCGGGGTGATTGCCCCTCATCAGTGCAGTGTATGGGATCCGGTCTGGCTGTATGAGAGGCTAAGACAGGGTCTGGGGTAATAGGTATTCTCCAGGAGAATTCCTTTATCAAGCACTACCCTAAAGACAAGACCTAGGCACTACATTGTATGTCACTTACGCCTGTAGTAATGTTTTAATACCTTTTGGAAGTTATTAGATATTTTTTTTTCCAAATAATACTGATTTAGTTTCAATCTCATTTAAAGTGATTTAATAAAATATATTAGCAAAATCCATACACACAATATATTACTACTAAACATAAAAATGTTTTGCTCTACTTGGTTAACCTTGAAATCTATAAAAAAAAATGTTGAAACCAATAGAACTGTCTAAGAACTATGTGATGTGTATGTTCTTATGTTCTAGAGTGAGCAAAGTACGGACACTAATGCATGTAATCCCAGAAGGAAGATTTATTTCACTTAATGTGTTCCCTGTGGCCTTATTGGTGAAATGTGCAGCTGTTTTTAATGAAACCTAGAAGGACTTTGTTGAAGCATTTTGTTTTGTTTCCGTGGTGGTCAGAAGACAATCTGCGAATTATAAGTATAATTAGACGTAATTCACATAGACATGTAAATTACACACAGGAATGAGACTCTCATTCTCGTTGTTGTGCACAAGTTTGGCTAAGATTGAGCTCAGAACTTGAAGAAGATATATTTTGATCGCCCATCTGAACTCATCAGATGGTGCACAGATTTCATTCTAAGTTCATTAAAAACAAAGTTGCATAACAACTGATAGTAGAAATTGGGAAACAAAGTGAGGACTGTTCTTTGCAAGTAATACGAGTAGACTGTAAAGTGTACAATGCACAGTGGCCAAGTGGTTACAGTTCTGACCTCATATTGCTAGAATTTTTAGTATGATTTCATTTGCAGTTTTACACGGTACATGTGAAATTTTCTTCCACTTGGATAATTTTTATACTAGTCACCAAGACCAAGCATACTTCCTATAAGATTGGAAAGAGTATATCATTTTTACAGTATCATATTTGCATATTTTTATGGCCTCCTGCCAGAAAGGGGTGTATTTAAATTAGAAACTGCTGTAAAGTCTTAAAAGTGACCTTAGCATTCGCTATATTTTGTAATGTGTGAAGTAGTTTAGCTTTACATTAGACTATGTACGTAATAGCCCTGGCACACTTGTTACTTAACAATGATTATCAGGAGACGTCAACTCAGACTATCAAAATTTTTATTTATGCTTTCAACAGAAATGTAGCTCTGTCCTTGACGGTTCAACCACACAGGTCTTCACAGAGGATACAGGAGCTGTGATATAGAGTAAACTGGTATTGGTGCAATCTCTTCACTTAATGGCCATTCATCCACATGCTGCCTACATGCACGGATAAATTTCTCTCCTATTCATTATCAAGCACAGTTCAAGTAAAATCCCATGCCATACTGGCCTCATATGAATGGCCATTAGTGGATACACTTATCCACACCATAAGACATAGGTGCTGTAAACTCTGATTAAGTGAGGAGATTGCACCAATACCAGTTTACTCTATATCACAGCTCTTGTATCCTCTGTGAAGACCTGTGTGGTCGAACCGGCAAGGACAGAGCTACATTTCTGTTGAAAGCATAAATAAAAATTTTGATAGTCTCAGGGAACTTTCACACTAGCCGTTTTTTTTAAATCGCGGCAGATGCGGTGAAAAACCGCATCTGCCGCGATTAACGCATAACCGCGACACCTGCGGTACAGTTGCGGCAAGCCTCATGCAATGTCTATGGGGCTTGCGGTAAGGGTGCGGCAGGTGCGGCAGGTGCAGTTTCGGCACTTGCAGCAGGTGCGGCGCGAAAAAAAACGCAGCTGACTGCGGTTTTTTTTGCGGCCGCACCTGCCGCAAGTGCCGATACCGCACCTGCAGCACCCTTACCGCAAGCCCCATAGACATTGCATGGGGCTTGCCGCAACTGTGCCGCAGGTGTCGCGGTTATGCGTTAATCGCGGCAGATGCGTTTTTTTTCACCGCATCTGGCGTGATTTAAAAAAAACGCTAGTGTGAAAGTACCCTCAGTTGACGTCTCCTGATAATCATTGTTAAGTAACAAGTGTGCCAGGGCTATTACGTACATATTGTTGATTCTTCCCCTGGGCACCTTACTTGGGTTAGGAGCCAGACCTTCCAATTTACTAAGTAAAAAAGACTGGCATGTTTGCTGTATTTGGGCATAATGACAATGCTGATTTTATGTCTTTAAAATGTATGTACGCAAGGCAAAAATATATCCATGTCCTCATAAAATAATGCATGCAAATAAATGCAGTCATGAGTGACCAAATCTGTTGACACCCTTGACGTTGTTCCAGAAAATTAAGTATTTCTCCCAGAAAATTCTTAGTTACACATGTTTTGTTATACACGTTTATTTCCTTTGTGTGTATTGCAACAATACAAAAAAACTGAGAAAAAAAAAACTAATTAGAAATAATTTCACACAAACACCAAAAATAGGCCAGACAAAATTGTTGCCACCCTCAACCTAATATTTGGTTGCACACCCTTAACCTGAAACCTGCGATCGGCGATCAGCGACATATCGCTGGTTGCATTGCTTGGTCACACGCTTCAATGTCGCTCCTGCGTCACTTTTAAGTCGCTTGAGCGACTGAAAATCCGTGACGTATGAGCGACATTGACAGTGATATCGACGTGTGTGACATACCCTTTAGAAGCTCATTACACCTCTCAACTGGAATTTTGGACAACTCGTCTTTGAAAACTGTTCCAGGTCTCTCATATTTGAAGGGCACCTTTAGATCTCCCCACAGGTGGTCAATGGGATTTAGATCCAGACTCACTAGGCAGGTAAATGGTCTAATTCCTGGTGTAGCATTTGCATTTTGAAACTGTTGCTGTGATCTTACAACATGCCATCAAATGAGCTCTCAGTGGAAGAAAAAGAGATCATCATTAGGTTGCAATATAAAAAGAAATCCGTCAAATAAGAACAATTGTTATTGTTAGAAGAATTGTTAGGCGTGGAACAGTCAATAGTTTGGTGCATTCGGCAAAAAAAAGAGTGTATTGGTGAGCTTGGGAACTTAAAAGGGCTTGGGCATTCATATTAGCCAACAATGAAGAATGATTGTAGAATCATTTTTATGGTGAAGAAAAACTAGTTTCCAACATCCAACCACGTGAAGAAAACTTTCCATTAATTCCTATTGTGTCAATATCTAAGTCTACCATAAAGACTGAACAATTCATGAGAGCAGATACAGAGGGTTCATGACAAGGTGCAAACCATTTATCAGCAGTAATCATACTCCAAATATGACATCGCAAAAAAACCCCAAAAAACATCTAAAGAAACCCTGCCCAGTTCTGGAAAGCATTTTTTTTGATAGATGATACTAAGATCAATCTGTACCAGAATGATGGGAAGAAGAAAGTATTGAGAAAGTTGGAACAGATCCGAATCCAAAGCACCTCATACCCTCTCTTAAATATGATGGAGGCAGTGTAATGGCCGGGCATGCATGGCCACCAATAATGCTGAGACACTAGTGTTCATTGTTGATGTCCTCAAGAGAGCTGCAGCCGGTTGAGTTCTGAAGTGCACAGGGCTATGCTTTCTGCCCAGGTTCAACCTAATGCTGCAGTATTGATTTGACAGTGCTTCAAAGTACAGGCGAATAATTACCCAAAACATCCCAAAAAAAGTGATGCAGGGGTTTTTAAGGCAAAAAAGTGAAATATTCTGCAATTACTGATTTAATAACCAGATCTCCACCCCATAAAGCATGCATTTCACACACTTAAGACAAAACATAAGACAGAAAGACCCACAAACAAGCAACATTTGATGTCAGCTGCGGTAAAGGCCGGCAAAGCATCACAAAGGAAGAAACCCAGAGCTTGGTGATTCCAGCACTCAAGTCTTATGCTTCTGAATATGTATTTATGAATTCAATGCCATCACATCAAAGGACAACCAATGTGAACACATATATGTGTTCACATTGGTTGTCCTTTGATGTGATGGCATTGAATTCATAAATACATATTCAGAAGCATAAGACTTGAGTGCTGGAATCATATTTGTGAATTATTGGACTGCACCTCTGTCCGAAGCCTCGACTGTTCCATGCACCGTCTGCAGAAACTGAGGTTCTACTAATTACATCCTGGTGAGAAGAAACTTCCCACTCCCTTTTCCCTCTATCATTCATTCCAGTGTTTGGTGACATCCATGCAGACTTCAGGCAATAAAGGCCTGCAAATGATTTTCTACAAAGTATGAAAATGAACATTTTATTTATGGTAAAGCTTATTTGTCCAATTACTTTTGAGCTCCTAAAATGAAGAGGCTTTGTAGAAAAATCAATAAAGAAGGATTCCGGTGCCGGTCAAGTATAATTATTCAGTCCATCTTTATTGATGTATACAGGATAAAAACATCTATGGACCCTCAGGGGGACCTGGTGAACACAAGACGCGTTTCTTGGGGGTTACCACACTTAATTACCAATGATTAACCCCTGAAATGCATCTGGTGTTCCCCAGGTCCACCTGAGGCTCCATAAATGTTTTTATCCTGTATGCACCAATAAATATGGACTGAATAATTATACTAGACTGGCACTGGAATCCTTCTTCATTGTTTCACTCCAGGTGGCTGCCAATCCACCTCATCCGGAAGCCAGGGAGCCGTGAGTCATCGTGGTTAGAACAGCCATTCCCCTTCCCTGCTCCTGAATCTATACATATTTGTAGAAAAATGGTTGCTATTCCTAGATGATTCACAGGATATTTTTGTTCAACCCTTTTTTATACATGAAAACCTACACTTCAATTACATTTCAGTTGTTTCATTTTAAATAAAAAATACTAACACGCAGAGCACAAATCATAAAGATGTAGTTCTGAAACTAATATTTCTGGACCTTAATGTGTATATATATTGCCAGAGTTTTCCCCCTGTTGTACAATGGATCATACAACTATGGAGGCGGACCACTGAATTACGATTGGTCAATGGGCCTTTTTAACCCCTCCCCTGTATCCCCAATACACGCCCCCTGATGAAGGAGAGCTGATATTTGCTTTGGGGCGCACAGCGTGCATGTGTGAGGACCATTGGACAGGCTGTGCAAATTTAAGGTAAATTAAACATAGACCTGACTGCATTGTAATGGTTGTGATTAGATCTCCATCCCCTATTTGATATACTTGGGTTTTAGGTGTAGACTTAACAGGATAACAACTCCATACTAAGAAGCATATATTTGACATAAGATATTATTGCAACCTGCCCTTCCGGAATGACATTGGTAATCCACCATATTGTGAGGTTAGATGAATATGCATGTTGAGTTAACTATTAGGTGTCTGGAGGCCTGAGGTGTCCAGTGCATATCAATAGCTAGTTCACTGACTGAACAATTAAATTGCAGGTGATATATGACGCATGGAGATTAGCTTAATATAGATTGAGCCAGATTGTGCCAGAGTAACTATATGAAGGACTATTATATTCAAGTGTCAATCTAGCAAAAAATCCTATTTTGAAAAATCGGTTAAACTGTATAAGCTCAGCTCATTCACCCTATAGTGGTATTAGACTCACATGTATTGGCAAAACACACATGATATTCTCTCTGACTTATAAAGCTGTTCAGATACCATGTCAGATACCATACCATAAGGCTGAAAAAGTTGAAAATTGCAGATAATATGCTATGTCGGTTTTTTCCTTATATATAGGATATGTTCAAAGTTATTTTGTATAAATACTGTTTACTATTTATAGTCACCGCTGTAATCTTGGTGATATATTGTAAACTGTCCATCCTTAAAAACATGCACTTTTTCTGATATTAAAGAGGACCTGTCACCAAACCAGGCATGGTGATCTAATTACAGCACTGGATGCAGCATGTCTGCTGCATCCAGGCAAGGGGTCACCCAGCCCTTGAGCAGCCCTGTACCCCGAGATAATACACTTAGAAAACTTACATCCTACAGCCGGAAAGGAGGTGGCTAGAGAACAGGGAGAGAATGATTGGCAGCGGTGGGCAGATTAAACATGCAGGGGGTGTGAATCTGCCCTTCGGCTCCAGCCACAAGCCACCTCCTTTATGGCTGGAGATGTAAGTTTTCTAAGTGTATTATTTTGGCATACAGGGCTGCTCAAGTGCTGGGGGACCCCTTTCCTGGATGCAGCAGACATGCTGCATCTAGTGCTGTACTTAGATCACCATGCCTGGTTTGGTGACAGGTCCTCTTTAACTGAGCACCTGTGTACTATACCTGATCCTAATTAAAGAATTTTTCACTTTGCATACAAATTGGATCTCGTGTCGCAATTCTTTTTTCTTGCTTGTTGATATTGAAATGTATTCTGAAATTTCAAACAGAGGAACACAAATCTTGAACATGGTCTTATAATTAGAAGTAATTCATCTGAGTGGAGGCATTTTGCGGCCAAGTGGTAAATATTATTATCAGCAAAGTTGATAACTGTAAAGAAGTTAAAACAATAGTTTAATATCTGTTATATTAGAAAAAAGACAGCAGTCTAACCTATGTCCTAATATGATGATCAAGAGGAAGTGTAAAATCCCATGAGACAGATGCTAATTGACTCAATTTAGGAGATAAATCCATCCCAAATCCACATATGGCAGTTAGTCTAGTTTGGTGAGTTAACACCCCATCACAAAATCTAATAGCCTTCACCTGTAATATTGTATTTATCTAGAATGGCATTCAGGCCCTACTTGTATCATTATCACATCATGTGGCATAGAGTGCCATGGTCTCTCTCCTCTTACAATGAAGAAACCTTCTTTCCCCTAGACTAGAGGATGCCCATATGTTATCATTGCAGTCCTTGGTGTAAAAAGATCATAGCAAGGTATCTGTACTGTCTCATCATACTCCATAACCATGGAAATAAATGTAATCACAATACTTTGTTACCATAGTTCAACACAATAGCAAAAAAATAAGTAATTTTTTAGTATTAAATATAAAAGATGATTGCAATTTGGCAAAGTTACCATAATCGTTTTGTCTTTCACATCTTCTTTTTATGCTTCACATCAAAGTCAGCTAACTAGCTCTGTACGTTCTCCAATGATTTCACCTTGAATGATTTTACAGTATGGTGATATTTGGATCCTGTTTTTCTCATTTAGCTGGATTACAATGGGTATTTTATAGGTGATTTTCACAACAATAGAGTAAGCCTGCCTTTGATATATCAACTGTAAAATAATACAGAAAAGTGTGACCTGAATATGTAATAACATAGTCAATGTTTATTTTATCCATCGAAATTTGGCCAAGCATCCACCAAGAAGTATGCTGGATATATTACACAGCCCATAATTCATCGGTTAGTAAAACAGAACTTTATAAAAATGATTTTCTAGTTCCTTAACTAGCCTTACTGTTCTCTTTTTTAGCCCACTGTCGAAGACAAGTAGATAGTGGATGGCGAAGACATTATTAGTTGGAATCTACTAAATGTTTTGTTTTTTCAGGATTTGATTAGCAATGTTAGTCTTTACTATCGGCATCAACATTATTATGATGTAAGTAGCCGCTTCCTATGATTATAAAGAAGAGTCACACATTTAAAAACATATGCTAAAAACTTAAAGGGAATGTGTCATACTAGGATATAAAACATTGAATTAATCAGGATTTTATGTTCAATGTATTTTTTCTAAATGTTTGAACTTTCCGGTGACAACACCTTATCAAGGAAGAGGGCTTGACCCCTGGTACCACGCATTAGATGTTTTAGTATCTCAACATCCTATAGTTGACAATAGAGAACCAGTCTTTTTCCTCTGTAAAGAGTTGCTTTGCATATTTAAATTTCCAAAGGAGCAATGCATGGCCTAAATGTCTCTTTAAAGGCCACGTTACACACGCAGATATCTGTTCAGATATTGGTCACAGATCTCTGGTTGCAGTGAAATCATGGACACATTGTTCCATTTGTACACAACAACAAAATGGAGCAATGTGTCCATGATTTCACTGCAACCCGAGATCTGTGACCAATATCTGAACAGATCTCTGTGTGTGTAACGTGGCGTTTAGTCAACTTCGCATTCTCAACAAGGAAAGTGGTTACCTTTAGATCACTTGTCCGAGGCTTCTCACCCAGCTGAATCAGACCAAACTGTATGTCATATTTTATGACACTGTCTCCTTAAATATCAGCAAGAATATATTTTAAAGCAATAGTCATGAGCTACAGTTGTGCTGGAGGTTTCTTTTTTTGCTATCCCCCTCTTCCTCAAGATGCCTGGGTCATCATTGTAGTAATATACATACATACATAGTAACATAGTATTTAAGGTTGAAGGAAGACCTTAAAAGTCCATCTAGTTCAACCCATAGCCTAACATGTTGATCCAGAGGAGGGCAAAAAAAAACCATGAGGCAACACTAGGCCCCTGTACTTTGTGTAACCCCTATCTCGTTGTAGATTGTAAGCTCTTTTGAGCAGGGTCACCTTTATTATTCCTGTATTGTATTATATTTTTTACATTGTTTCTCTGCTTTAAGTATTGCATTGCATTTTTTACATTGATTCTCTAGTTTAATTACTGTATTGTATTTTTAGATATATACTAGCTGTACTACCCGGCTATGCCCCCGGGTTAATAAATAACTGCTATTAGCTATAACAAAATAGAATTTGAATATGTCTTATTAATGACTTGTAGGAAAATAGAAGCTGAGCTGTGATTGGTTGCTATAGGCAGCCTAATAAATCTCCAGCCAACAGTAAACCCTCCCTCCGGCCGGGCAGTATATATTACCTCACACATACACATAAAAGACAGCTCATGTGACTGACATCTGCCTTAAATCCCTATTAGTTTTGAAGAGAAACACCGGTGCCACTCTGCCGTTTCTTCAATCCTTTATTGTTACTCTAAAAATATCACAAATATTAAGTGTAACGCTAGCATTACCCTTAATTTTTGCGATGTTTTTAGAGTAACAATAAAGGATTGAAGAAACGGCAGAGTGGCACCGGTGTTTCTCTTCAAAACTAATTTTTAAGATGGAGCCAACCATCACATTGGTCTGCCTGGGAGCTCAGTGAGTCAGTGGTGGAGATACATTCCTCCTCCCCTCCCTTGAACTTAAATCCCTATATGGAACATGTGTTGCACATTGGCTGTTTTTAATCAGATGTTTATTTTTGGAAATTAAAGATACCAGACATATTAGGCAAGTTGTGTGAGGCGATTTGTGCACATCTGTGTCTGTCTGTGTGGTGTGTGTGTCCTGGGGTCTGTGTTTGTGTCCCAGTGGTGTGCTTTTGTCCCTGTGGGGGTCCCTGTGGTGTTTGTCCTTTTGGGGAGGAAGGGTGTCCCTGTGGCGTGTGTCCTTGTGGGGGGAGGGGTGTCTCTGTGGTGTGTGTCCATCCCTATGGGGTCTGTGTGTTTCTGTGGGGTGTGTGTGTGTTCTCTGTGTCCCTGTGGGGTGTGTATGTGTGTATGTCCTTGTGGTGTGTGTTTCCCTGTGGGGTGAGTGCATGTGTCCCTATAGGGTGTGTATGTGTGTGTGTCCCTGTGGGGGGTGTCTGTGTGGTGTGTGTCTCTGTGTTGTGTGTGTCTCTTTGTGGTGTGTGTGTGTTTGTGTTCAGGTGCGTGGTGAGTATCCAATGTTGGGGCTCCACCTTAGCTGTTACTCTTTTTGTGCATGTGGTATGTTTACATGTCCCCGTGCGTGGTGAATATTCCATGTCAGGGCCGCACCTTAGTGACTATATGCTGGTATGTGCTGTTAGTCTTTGGCGCTATCATTAAGCCCCTCTCATTCACAACTGTCAACTGGTAACTGTCACTTTTTCCCCATTATGTAGATAGGGCCAAAATTGTTTGGTGAACTGGAACGCGCGGGGTTACAATTTCGCCTCACAACATAGCCTATGACGCTCTCGGGGTCCAGACGTGTGACTGTGCAAAACTTTGTGGCTGTAGTTGCAACGGTGTAGATGCCAATCCCGGACATACACACATTCAGCTTTATATATTAGATATAATTGCTACCTATGACCATCTCTATATGAATCACTGAATTGTAAAGCGCTGCAAAATATGTTGACGGTATATAAATAAAGATTATTATTACGGTATTATTATTAACAAGAATCTTACACTAGCTCATTTTTTATCAATAAAAGAGAGGTGCATGTGAGAACATAAAACCCATTTGTGATTACTAAGAAGAATCCTGAAAATTTAAGTATGTTTCAGCCTATGCCTTAGGTTACACCAGCCTTGTGGTAAGAACATTTGTGAAATTGTGCATCATTCAACTCAGTCTAAACTTGTTAGTGTTGCTCGACAATAATGTGATCACATAGTTTCCTGCTGTAAAGGAGTAGAAAGCTGTTTGCCACCCTTTTTGAAGATTTTGCATTAACTTTATCTGTGTGTTCATCACCTGTGTGGCCTTCAACAGTTTAGTTATCCTGGTACTTACACAGTTAACAATTAGGCCAGCCCATAGTTTGAGAGGAGCTAAGTCAACATGAGAAACTTAGCTCCTGTTTCTAATTAGTTGTTTTTTTGCAAAGGAGAGAAAAACTACTAAAGAGAAAGAAGTTCACCGATTATTATTATTATTATTATTTATAGAGCACTATAGATTCCATGGTGCTGTGCATGAGAAGGGGATACATACAAACAAGTTAAAAATACAACGAACAAGATTACAGTGAGACTGATACAGAGGGGAGAGAGATGACCCTGCCCTTGCGGGCTTGATGTGAAAAAGGCCACAAGTAGAGAGTGTGTTTAGTTCTGGGGAATTAAGGATAGCAAGTTGAAGTGCTGAGTAATCATTCATTAAAGAGGGTATCTATAACCTGCAGTGAGTACTACCATACCATATCACAGCTGTTGAAGGTGTAATTCCAAAAGGCAGCTAGGAGTGAGCTGCAAGTGTGTCGTGTTAGCGTGTCCTGGATGTTTGGTGAATCCAGGAGGGGACACAAGGATTCACCTGAAATTGTGGGCAAAGGAGGTGAAGACCAGACCTAAGAACCTTGAGAAGTATTCTATAAAATAGGAAGGGGGAACAAGAGGCGCAATAGTGCCCTATCACTCAGACACTAAGAGATGAGAGGTATATTGTCAAACCACTCACCTATTCCAGTTGTGATGACCCACAACTGGCTTGAAGGCATACAATCAATACCGGCTGCTGCAGGACCTCCATCAACCACTCACACGTGGGAAGACTCTCAGGAAGCTGGGAAAAGGTGTGTGACAGTCCGCGCCACCGGGTACCAAAGAAATCACCTGGGATGCAGGAAGTTATTTCAAGCTTTATCTTTATTCTCCAACATGTTTCAGCGCTCCACTTGGCGCCTTCCTCAGGGATCCCTGAGGAAGGCGCCAGGTGGAGCGCTGAAACATGTTGGAGAATAAAGGTAAAGCTTGAAATAACTTCCTGCATCCCAGGTGATTTCTTTGGTACCCGGTGGCGCGGACTGTCACACACCTTTTCCCAGCTTCTTGAGAAGTATTCTGACACTCATGTAATATATCAATACCATCAAAATGCTGTATTTGATATAGAGATCCTCTGTATGACACAGAATATTTGTACTATGAATATATACACTCTCACACACGAGTAACTGAAATACAGGGAGAAGATGTGACAGCACCCAGTTGGCCCCTGTACAGACTGGAAAGACCCTAGCCGCACATCTAACAACACCACCTTGGACCTGACTACCCAAAAAGCCCATTGAGGGGTTTTGTGTACTTCCTGAAGAGGCAGAGCTATACAACATTCTATGGAGGGGAGGAGCTAGAGGCAGAACCAAACAACATTATATGAAGGGGAGGAGCTAAAGACAGAACCAGACAGTATTCTATGAAGGGGAGGAGCTAGAGGCAGAACCAGATGACATTCTATGGAGGGGAGGAGCTAAATGTAGAACTAGACAAAATTCCATGGAGGAGAAGGAGCTGGAAGCAGAACCAGAAAATATTCTATGGAAGGGAGAAGCTAGAGGTAGAACCAGCTATGCTGCTCAATTTCATTCACTGTTTACATCCTGATATCTGCTCATTGGTGCTGGTGCCTCAAGTTGGACCTCCACCAATCTCATATTAATAATTTATTCCAAGGACAACTTCTTTAATGGATTTTCTATAATGCAGTATAGGTAATGCAGAGTGAGAGGCGCCCTCTGTTATTACTCTCCACTTTGGCCAATAGTTTAGGATCCAGAGAAGAAGGCCCATACTCTATTAACTCTGTAATCTAATACATGGCAATGGGTTTTATAAAATCAACAAGTTCATTATCTGAACATCAAGGACTGTTACATCTTAATTTGCATCTTGTAACAATTTCTTAAAAATGTCAGAAAAAAACAAACTCTGTGGATCCAATTAGAGTTGATGAAGTTTAATAGTGTCCATGATTTCACAAATCCAACATTGCCATTCAATATTCTTCAACAACAAACTTTTGCGACACAACTCATGAATATTAATAAAAATTCAATTTTATTAAGGTGCAGTATAAAGTGCAACAGTGCTTTACAACCACGGTTTAACAGGGTTAGTAGGACTGTACAGAATTCTAAAGCAGAGATCACATAATAGTTTATATATCTAGATATACAACAATATATACATATCTGTGAAATATACCAACTAATATATGGTGACGATCAATCATACACAGAGGTAACACAATATAGTGACTTGCTCAGTCCTAGATTTTACTGGACACTCCTGATATAAATAAACCACCATCCCGGAATATTGTAGGTCACCCCTCTACACCCTCATAACCCTATCAAATTTAAATAGTATTAACTACTCAGTGATATTGTGCTAAAGCCAGGTGATAAGGGTGGGAACGTCGTCGTCTGGCCTAAAGTGATGTACGAAAATGAGGTATTTCGTCAACTAAATAACAATGTATGTTATAAAAAATTAACTTTCAATCCATTGATAAAATTTAATGCTGAGTTAGAAACCATCTTGAAAGATGCTACGGATGGCGGCGTTCTCACCTCTGAACTGGCCGTGGCACTTAGAGTGCAGGAACCAACTGTGGCGACCATGTATATGTTGCCAAAGATACACAAAAACTCCACCGTACCCCCAGGCCGGCCAATTATTTCTGGCAACGGTAACTATTTAGAGAAAGTGAATTTGTGGATTAGTAGTATATTTATTATTATTATTTATTTATATAGCGCCATTAGGTTCCATGGCGCTTTACATGAGGATAAGGGAGACAAGAACAAGTACACTAAATCTGGGCGATCAGGACGTACAGGTACAGGAGGGGCAGGGACCCTGTCCACGAGGGCTCACAGTCTATGAGGGGCGGGTTAGGATACAGTAGGATTGGGGAATGTCAGGTATGGGGCGGTCTCCTGGGTCTCATGGCAGGTTGTAGGCTTGACGGAACAGGTGAGTCTTCAGGTGACACTTGAAGCTACTCAGGGTAGGAGAGTGTCTGACGTGTTCGGGCAGGGAGTTCCAGTGTAAGGCAGATGCCCGGGAGAAGTCCTGGACTCGGTTGTGCAAAGAGGTGATGAGAGGGGAGCAGAGGAGGAGTTCTTGGGAGGAGCGGAGGTTGCGTGAGGGTAGGTATCGGTAGACCAGGTCGGAGATGTATGGTGTATATTACAACCATTAGTTGAAACATTACCGTCCTTTACATTGGATACATTGGATCTGTTGAGGACAATTGACGGTATACATATAGGTACAGAGGCAATAATGGTAGGTGGTGATGTTGAATCATTATATACGAATATTAGGCATAGAGATGGATTTGCAGCGGCAAGATATTTTTTGTCAATGTCACAACATCCCGGAGATGTAGTTGAACTTGTGCTGTGTCTACTGGAATTCGCGTTAACACATAATTTTTTTCACTTTTAGGGGGTCCTTCTACCTACAGCTCCAGGGAACTGCGATGGGGGCATCTTTCGCACCAGCGTATGCAAATTTATTCCTGGGGCTGTGGGAGAGGGACCTCCTATATGCAGATCTGAGAGCGTCAATGGAGTGCGTCCCATTGTGGACGCGCTACATCGACGATATATTCTGGATCTCGCAAGGTGACGATAGATCACTGAGTGAATTCATAGAACAGTTGAATTCCAGTGGACACAGCAGGAAAATATTCTTGACATGCCAATATTCGAGAGATTCCATTGACTTCCTAGATGTAACATTATATAAAGATACAACTGGTTGTATTCAATCTAAATTATATCGAAAATCTACATCCACCAATACACTTCTCCACGCCTCCTCCTCACATCCCCAACACGTTATTCGAGCTATTCCAATAGGTCAATTTTTGCGTCTTAGGCGTATATGCTCAGATGAGAAAGATTTTGAGGAGCAAGCGAAGGCCATGACCAAACGGTTTATTGAGAGAGGATATAGCAGAAAAAGTATTAAAAGAGCATACCACAGAGCCAAATATAGCCAGAGATCAAAGCTACTTTATGGCCATAAAAATAATAAAAGTACTGAACATCCTATCCGATTCATTACCAATTTTAACCCAGCTATGGATAAGATCAGACGTATATTAGATAAATCATGGCATATACTGAAAGCGGATCCTATACTCGACAAAATCCTTCCAAAAGCTCCTCTAATGGCAACAAGGAGAAGTAGGAACCTGAAAGATATTCTGGTAAGGAGCCATTATGAAGGTCAATCTAAACAAACATTCTTGGACAAAATCCCTAAGAGGTTGGGTTGCAAACCATGTGGTAAATGTGTAGCCTGTCCAAATATAGAAAAGACTTCTGTATTCACCAGTTCTTCTGGGGACAGAGAATGCAAAATATTGAAAACTATCACTTGTGAGACAACGGCTGTAATATATTTTGCCACATGTCCTTGCCCCCTTATCTATGTAGGTATGACAACACGCCAGTTAAAAATTAGAGTACGAGAACATGTACTGGGCATAGAAGGCGCAAAAAAAGTAAAAGACGAGGACGTAGACAAATTGAAAACAATTCCCAGACATTTTAAGCTGAAACATGCATGTGATAGTACGTTGCTTCGGGTCAGAGAGATTGATTGCATCCCACCAACAATACGAGGTGGAAATATAACGAGGAAGCTAGGGCAAATGGAGACTAGGTGGATATGGAGGCTGAAAATAGTCAAACCACTGGGTCTCAATGAATATAATAGTTTTTCAGCGTTTCTGTGAGGTCAAAGAGAAAGAAGTGAGATCCAGGGTGATTTATATTATAGTACTTGTTTTTAATTATTGTTTTTAATCTTTAATTTTTCAGAGTCCTCAGACTATTGGGTGCTATAGAATCAGTATGACATTGTGAACATGAATCTATGTCATAAACACCTGCTGTAAAGTGTATACCCGCAAATGGTACCCACGAAACAGTATCTGAATCAAGACTGAACTATGGATGAAAAATTGATAAAGAATATATATATGATCTGTAATCATCTATGCACATTTTATAAAGTATTACCTGTAGATATAGTCATGATTAGGAAGTAATTAATGTGTTAATATACTGCATATATCTGAGGTGGATGTTTCTATCCTTATATTTGATTTCACCTCGTGAATTGATTAACGTATTTATGTCATCTTTAATAAGATAGATATGTGAAAAATGTAGGATTAATACTTGATATTACTTGGTACCCGCTATATGGTCCCTTTGGACCTTGGATGTACTCGGTACCCTATATCTGGTCCTTTCGGGACCCTGTCAGGAAATTTGTTTGTAATCATCCTGAGCCAAACATCTCAGTCTAAATTATTTTAGATTACTGTGATATAGGGAGTGACCAAAAATACGATATGGGTATATCTTTGATCTGTGACCTTATATATTATTTATAATTAAGGTCTAGGAGTTTGTCCCCAAAGCGTAAGAACTAATATAGCCCTCTGTTCCAGGGGTGTGATCTGTCCCGGGATGCCATATAGCACACTGTGCATTATGGGGATTCCCTACGGTGCAGTGGTGTGATGTGGCAATTTAGGGACCTATCACAACTGTGATATTCAGAGGTATAGGTATATGACCAGGGCTGAGCTTAAAACCTAGTGTAAATCCACCTAAAGGTATTAACATCACCATGGTATCTGCAAGGTTCCTGTATGGATATGTAAACCTTCTGCCCTTTATATGTTATAATACTAAAGAGATGTTGTGCCCGTAGTATCTAACTATGACTGAGTAAGCAAGGAGTACATCTGGTAGACTGATTTGTTGTGATGAACGTTTGTGCACTTTACCAGTTGTCATAGTGATTGTAGTGCCAGAGCGCACATGTGACTGTGTTACAAGCGATCACATGATATGGGTGGGCGGGGCTATTGGAGCTGGATAGTGCCTCCTGATGACTCATTAACGTTTGTGCACTTTACCAGTTGTCATAGTGATTGTAGTGCCAGAGCGCCTATATGACTGTTACAGGCGACCACATGATATGGGTGGGCGGGGCTACTGGAGCTGGATAGTGTCTCCTGATGACTCATTAACGTTTGTACACTTTATCAGTTGTCATAGTGATTGTAGTGCCAGAGCGCCTATATGACTGTTACAGGCGACCACATGATATGGGTGGGCAGGGCTACTGGAGCTGGATAGTGCCTCCTGATGACTCATTAACGTTTGTACACTTTATCAGTTGTCATAGTGATTGTAGTGCCAGAGCGCCCATGTTACTGTTGTAGGCGATCAAATGATAGAGAGGGGGTGGAGTAACAACACAAGCTACTGACAGCAGTGACTAGGATTTCCATTGTGAACAGCTGAGTGAATGATCATATGTTTTGAGCACCTTTTCTAATTGGTCGAGGTACCCTTTTTATAGCACATACTTTCTCACTTGTGTCACGCCCCTTGATGAAGGAGTGACCGATATGCGCATTGGGGCGCACGGCCAAGGGTGTTAGGACTTTTACTGTGACCTCTCCAGCCACCTCCAAGGTAAACAAACTTAGCTGCTTGCATTTTTCACCCCTCATGTAGTATATTTACTCATGCTACCAGCACTTTAACCCCTCAATAGGATACACACTTATGCTACCAGCACTTTAACCCCTCACTTGGATGCCCCAATTTTATACCAATGGGGAGTGAGTAGTTAATACTATTTAAATTTGATAGGGTTATGAGGGTGTAGAGCGGTGACCTATAATATTCCGGGATGGTGGTTTATTTATATTAGGAGTGTCCAGTAAAATCTAGGACTGAGCAAGTCACTATATTGTGTTACCTCTGTGTATGATTGATCGCCACCATATATTAGTTGGTATATTTCACAGATATGTATATATTGTTGTATATCTAGATATATAAACTATTATGTGACCTCTGCTATAGAATTCTGTACAGTCCTACTAACCCTGTTAAACCGTGGTTGTAAATCACTGTTGCACTTTATCCTGCACCTTAATAAAATTGAATTTTTATTAATATTCATGAGTTGTGTCACAAAAGTTTGTTGTTGATGTAGTTGTGGGTATGCGACCACCGAATATTGTTAGTCCAAATACACGTTTGGGACCTTATATCAATGTGAATGGTACTATTATATTAATCCAAACATGTGTATGAGAGTTGATTGGAGTTTTTTATTAATTATCATTCAATATTCTTGTTCTGTTCCTATGTTGGAGCTGAACAATAGAAATGAACAATGTAGGTTTGAAAACATAGCCTTAAGGCTGCTTCACACGCTAAGACAGGGTCGGACTGGGGTGTCTGGGGCCCACCAGGGAAATTGATTTCAGGGGCCCACCCACCCTCCAGCTATATGTAAATACCTGGTAGCTGTTATTATACCCATTATATTGGCGGCTCCTGCACATCACTCTGCGCTCAGCAGAACTGCAATGTACAATTATAATCTGTATGTGTGTATATCTGTATGTGTGTGTATAGCTGTATGTGTGTGTATATCTGTATGTATGTGTGTGTATATATCTGTATGTGTGTGAATTTCTGTATGTGTGTGTGTATATCTGTATATGTGTATGTATGTGTATATCTGTATATGTGTGTATATCTGTATGTGTGTATATGTGTATGTATGTTTATATCTGTATCTATGTCTGTATATCTGTATATGTGTGTGTATGTATGTATGTGTATATCTGTATGTGTCTGTATATCTGTATGTGTGTGTATAACTGTATGTATGTGTATATCTGTATGTGTCTGTATATCTGTATGTGTGTGTATAACTGTATGTATGTGTATATCTGTATGTATGTCAGTATATCTGTATGTGTGTGTACATCTGTATGTGTCTGTATATCTGTATGTGTGTGTGTATATCTGTAGGTATCTGTGCCTGTGTGTATATCTGTATATGTGTGTGTGTGTGTCTATCTGTATGTATGTGTATATCTGTGTGTGTATGTCTATGCGTATATCTGTATGTGTATCTGTATGTGCATGTATTGTGCATGTAACAGAGATGTGTGTGTTTTCATGTGCATGTATTGTACATGTAGCAGAGCTGAGTATATAGTGTACGAGTAGCAGAGCTGTGTATCTGTGTTTGCATGTAACAAAGCTGTGTGTATCTGTATGTGCATGTAACAGAGCTGTGTGTGTTTGTATTTGCATGTATTGTACATGTGAGCAAAGCTGGGTATTTGTATGTGCATGTAACAGAGCTTTGTGTGTGTTTGTATGTGCATGTATTGTACATGTAGCAGACCTGGGTATGTAGAGTTCATGTAGCAGAGCTTTGCGTATCTGTATGTGCATGTATTGGGCATGTAGCAGTGCTGTGTGTGAGTGTTAAAGGGGCCCACTGAGACTCTTTTGCCCGGGGCCCACAAAAATCTGTCGTCAGCCCTGCATGGTGTTGTGAACAGAGGAGCTGAGCAGAGAGTGAGGAAGAGGAGGAGAAGATAAGTCCCAGACAGGCAGCAGAGGCAGCAGTCACTGGCAGAAGTCAAGCAGCACAGGCAGCAGTCACAGGCAGCACAGGCAGTAGTCACATGTAGCAGTCTGGCAGCACAGGCAGCAGTTAGCTAGCAGAGACAGTAGTCACATGTAGCAGTCTGGCAGCACAGGCAGCAGTTAGCTAGCAGAGACAGTAGTCACATGTAGCAGTCAGGCAGCACAGGCAACATAGGAAGCAGTCAGGAAGAAGTCACAGGCAGCAGGCAGCCAGCACAGGCAGTAATCACATGTAGCAGTCAGGCATCACAGGCAGTAGTCACAGGCAGCAGTCAGGCAGCCGTCACAGGCAGCAATCAGGCAGCAGCACAGAGAGTAGTCCCATGTAGCAGTCAGGCAGCAGTCACAGGCAGTCAGGCAGCCAGCACAGGCAGCAGTCACATGTAGCAAGTAGGGATGGGCGAATCTACTCGCTAGGACTCGTTACTCGGCGAGTAGTAAGGGACTCGCAGGACTCGGTACTCGGCGAGTTTCCCAGTGATGACTCGCACGAGTCCAATGCAAATCAATATCAATCCTAGTTTTGTCAGAAACGCTGACAACACTAGGATTGCCATTGTTTGCATTGGACTCGTGCGAGTCATCACTGGCTACTGTGCCAGTGATAGCAGGGAGACTCGCAAAGTAACTGCTGTTTCTTTGCGAGCCGAGTCCAGCTGTCTTCTCTGTGCAGCTCCAGGGTCCTAGAACCTGCCTGCTCACAGAGATGATGTAGCAGTGCTGAGATTATTCTCAGTCTGCTCATTCCCTGTGCATGTAGCATAGAGGACATCGCGTTTTGGACTACGTCGGACGGAAGAGGATTTTTTTAATTAAAGATGGAGTCCCTAATGGCTTTTTTTTTTATTTCAAATAAAAATTTTTCTCTGTGTTTTTTTAACCCTTTATTGGAGATTCTTAGTGGCTGGGTCAAACGTGGCCTGACATTAAGAATCTCGGGCTTAATACCAGCTTGTATAACAAAGCTGGTATTAACCCCTTTATTACCCAGCGTGCTACCGCCACCAGGGCCGCTGGAAGAGCGGGGTTCAGCGCCAGAGGATGGCGCTTCAATGAACGCGCCATCTTCTGGGGCGGCTGCGGGCTGCAATTTGCAGCGGGGGGTGCCCAGAAAGCTTGGGCATCCCTGCGCTGCGGATTCCAGCCCTCAGCTGCTTAGCTGTACCTGGCTAGACATAGAAATTGCGCGGAGCCCCACGCATTTTTTTAAAATTATTTAATGAATTTCAGAGTCAGAGGCTCAGAGTCAGAGTCTCAGAGTCAGAATCTCAGAATTTCATGAAATAATTTAAAAAAAATGCGTGGGGCTCCGCGCAATTTCTATGTCTAGCCAGGTACAGCTAAGCAGCTGGGGGCTGGAATCCGCAGCGCAGGGATGCCCAAGCTTTCTGGGCACCCCCCGCTGCAAATTGCAGCCCGCAGCCGCCCCAGAAGATGGCGCGTTCATTGAAGCGCCATCCTCTGACGCTGAACCCCGCTCTTCCAGCGGCCCTGGTAGCGGTGGCACGCTGGGTAATAAAGAGGTTAGGGCCAGCTTTGTATTATCAGCTGGCCCTAAGCCCGAAATTTATGGTGGTCACGCCAATATTAGACATGACCGCCATGAATTTCTATTAAATTGTTTTAAAAAAAACACAACACAAAGAAAAATTTTTATTAGAAATAAAAAAAAAAAGCCATTAGGGACTCCATCTTTAATTAAAAAAATCCTCTTCCCTCCGATGCAGTCCAAAACGCGATGTCCTCTCTGCTACATCCCCTGTGTATAGATATAGATCTCTATGCACAGGGAATGAGCAGACTGAGAACAATCTCAGCTCTGCTATATCATCTCTGTGCACAGACATTCATGTCTGTTACTGTACACAGGGAATGAGCAGACTGAGAACAATCTCAGCTCTGCTACATCATCTCTGTGCACAGACATTCATGTCTGTTACTGTACACAGGGAATGAGCAGACTGAGAACAATCTCAGCTCTGCTATATCATCTCTGTGCACAGACATTCATGTCTGTTACTGTACACAGAGAATGAGCAGACTGAGAACAATCTCAGCTCTGCTACATCAGGCAGCAGGCAGGCTCTAGGACCCTGGAGCTGGCAGCCAGCACAGAGGAGACAGGACTCTTATCTGTGCGAGTCAGCGATTACTTACAAAGTAAACGAGCAATGCAAATAAATGACAAAACTAGGATTGCTTCAGGCTGAAGCTTCCGAGACACATCTGCGAGTTGTAAATCTCACACTACTCGCTATTACTCGCTTCCCCATTCATTAACATTGGACTCGCTAGACTCGCAACGAGTAGCGAGTCCTGGGCTCGGACTCGCTAGAGTCAAGCGATTCCGAGTAATTTAGGATTCGCCCATCACTAGTAGCAAGTCATAAAGCACAGGCAGTAGTGACAGGCAGCAATCAGGCAGTGGTCACAGTCAGCAATCAATATAAAATATAAGGGGAGACAACAGAGGCGCAATAGTGCCCTATCACTCAGTAAGAATAGGGTCTTATAGGTGTAAACAGGTTGCACTAACCTGATCCAGTTGTGACTCCCACAACTGGAATAAAGGCGTTGGTTTTAGTATTTGTAGGCTGCTGCTGGACTTCCACCTCCACAAGATAATGGATACTTCAAGAGTTTTGGGGTCAATCGGTGTGCTACAGTCCGCGCTGCCCGGTCATCCAAGGAGTCACACGGGAAACAGTGTTCCAAGTAAAAGTTTCTTTACTCTTCAAAACCGACGCGTTTCGGCGCCCAATCCTGGCACAGTCCTCAGGGTATCAATGATAATGAAACTTTTACTTGGAACACTGTTTCCCGTGTGACTCCTTGGATGACCGGGCAGCGCGGACTGTAGCACACCGATTGACCCCAAAACTCTTACAGTCAGCAATCAGGTAGCATAGGCAACAGTCACATGAAGCAGTCAGGCAGCATAGGCAGCAGTCAAGCAGCAGTCACAGGCAGTCAGTCAGCCAGCCAGCACATTCAATAGTCACATGTAGCAGTCAGGCAGCACAGGCAGTAGTCATAGGCAGCACAGGCAGCCAGCACAGGCAGTAGTCACATGTAGCAGTGAGCCAGCACAGGCAGTAGTTATAGGCAGCAGTCTCGAAGCCAGCACAGGCAGTAGTCACATGTAGCAGTCAGGCAGCACAGTCAATAGTCACATGTAGAACAGTCAAGCAGTTTAGGCGGCATTCACATGCAGCACAGGCAGTCAGGCAGCCAGCACAGGCAGTAATCACATGTAGCAGTCAGGCAGCACAGGCAGTAATCACATGTAGCAGTCAGGCAGCACAGGTAATAGTCACATGTAGTAGTCAAGCAGCACAGGTAATAGTCACATGTAGCAGTCAGGCAGTATAGGTGGCATTCACAGGCAGCCAGCACAGGCAGTAGTCACACATAACAGTCAGGAAGCATAGGCAGCACAGGCAGTAGTGACAGGCAGCAGTCAGGCAGTGCTCAGAGGCAGCAGGTAGCCAGTACACGTAGCAGTCAGGCAGCACAGGCAGTAGCCACAGGCAGCAGTCAGGCAGCACAGGCAGCAGGCACTTTCCCCAGCACAGGCAGCAGTCAGGCAGCACAGGCAGTAGCCACAGGCAGCAGTCAGGTAGCACAGGCAGCAGGCACTTTCCCCAGCACAGGCAGCAGTCAGGCAGGTTCCCCAGCACAGGCAGCAGTCAGGCAGGTTCCCCAGCAATGGTAGCAGTCAGGCACGTTCCCCAGTACAGTACAGGCAGGCAGCAGTCAGGCATGTTCCCCAGTATAGACAGTACAGGCAGTAGTCAGGCAGGTTCCCTAGTAAAGGCAGAGTACAGGCAGCAGTTAGGCAGGTTCTCCACTAAGCTTAGACATGTCTTCCTCAGTGCACAGCGTTAGCAGCAGGTAACGCTGTGCCAGGGGCGGACCCAGACTGTAGTGGGCCCTGGTGCAAGAAATTTTTTGGGGCCCCCCCCTCCTGGAACTCAGTGCCAGAATAGTGCCGCGGGTGTGCAGCACAGCCAGCGGCGTAGCAACTGTTTGTGGCGCCCGGGGCGGTCGTAAAATTTGCCGCCACTTTGGTTGTTGATAATCTGGAAGTGTACATAGCATACACTGTCTGCCCCTATATACAAGAATATGACTACTATACTAAAACAAAAAGAGAAGGGGTGCAATTGCCATCTCTGCACAACCCCAGTGTATGGCAACAAGCAGGATTGAAGGAAGGGCCCGGGGCCGGAGCAATTTTCGCCGCCATGCTGTGGAGTTCATAATGCAATATAAATGCAAAAAACCTTTATTCTTAATATTATGTCACAATACCGGGATCTGAAAATCTTCGATTTGGAGGTCAGGGGCTCTCTGATGCCATGTTGCTGTCTGTCTCGCTGTCGTCCTCTTTTGACACTGCAGTGTGGTGGACAAGAGAGCATTAACTGGTTAATAACATGAAGTATGGAGTGTGTACTGAGCCATAAATCCTCCCCATACCATGTCCAGCAGACATTGTAGGATTACTATATGGATTTTAGTATTAGGGTACGGTCACACTGGCGTGAAACTCTGATGAGTGCAATGTGTGATTTTCTCACATTGCAATCAATGTATGAGAGCACTGATGAGTGTCGGACGCTTTTTTCTCATCCAGATTCAGGATGAGAAAAAAGTTGCAACATGCTGCAAAAGTATGTGATTCCCGCGCGAGACTCACCAATGCAAGTCTATGGGTCTGACAAAATCACGGACAGCACACTGACCATCCGAGAGGCATCTGTTTTTTTCACGGATACATTATCATTCTATAGCTCAGAACACTGCAAAATGTTCCTGTAAATGATTATACAGTAATAGCTGCTGAGGAAAGAACAGATTGATTGCACACGGATGTGATCTGAGAATCTGAGAAAAATGTCGGACACTCGCACAGCAGTTGCCAAACAGACCAAAAAACGGATGTCACTCATCCGACTCTCCTGGATGAGAAACAGACCGATTTTAAGGAGGCGGGAGACAGTGTACTACCAAGTCCCCAGCTCCGTGCTGTGCACAGACAGTGTACGGTACACTGTCTGTGCACAGCACGAAGATGAAGACATGGTGCTACACTGTGCACAGCACGGAGCTGAGGACATCCCAGAAGAGGCACAATAACCACAGACAGGCAGCGGGAGAACACTGAGCCAGGGGGGCCCGGCACCACCAGGGGGGCCCGGCAGCACCAGGGGAGCCCGGCAGCACCAGGCACCACCAGGGGGGCCCGGCAGCACCAGGCATCACCAGGGGGGCCCGGCAGCACCAGGCACCACCAGGGGGGCCCGGCACCACCAGGCACCACAAGGGGGGCCCGGCAGCACCAGGCACCACCAGGGGGACCCGGCAGCACCAGGCACCACCCGGGGGGGCCCGGCAGCACCACGGGGGCCCGGCAGCACCAGGCACCACCAGGGGGACCCGGCAGCACCAGGGGGGCCCGGCAGCACCAGGCACCACCAGGGGGGCCTGGCAGCACCAGGCACCACCAGGGGGGCCCGGCAGCACCAGGGGGGCCCGGCAGCACCAGGCACCACCAGGGGGGCCCGGCAGCACCAGGCACCACCAGGGGGACCCGGCAGCACCAGGCACCACCAGGGGGGGCCCGGCAGCACCAGGGGGGCCCGGCACTACCAGGCACCACCAGGGGGACCCGGCAGCACCAGGGGGGCACGGCAGCACCAGGCACCACCAGGGGGGCCTGGCAGCACCAGGCACCACCAGGGGGGCCCGGCAGCACCAGGGGGGCCCGGCAGCACCAGGCACCACCAGGGGGGCCCAGCACCACCAGGCACCACCAGGGGGGCCCGGCAGCACCAGGCACCACCAGGGGGACCCGGCAGCACCAGGCACCACCAGGGGGGGCCCGGCAACACCAGGGGGGCCCGGCAGCACCAGGCACCACCAGGGGGACCCGGCAGCACCAGGGGGGCACGGCAGCACCAGGCACCACCAGGGGGGCCTGGCAGCACCAGGCACCACCAGGGGGGCCCGGCAGCACCAGGGGGGCCTGGCAGCACCAGGCACCACCAGGGGGGCCCGGCAGCACCAGACACCACCAAGGGAACCCGGCAGCACCAGGCACCACCAGGGGAACCCGGTAGCACCAGGCACCACCGGGGGACCCTGGCAGCACCAGGCACCACCAGGGGGGCCCGGCAGCACCAGAGGGGCCCAGGACCAGTAGAGGGGCCCAGCACTACCAGGGGGGCCCAGCACCACCAGGGGGGCCCAGCACCACCAGGGGGCTCTTGTGGGTCCCTGAGTGCTGCCCCCACACCTCAGGGGCCCCTGAGAGCTGCCCCCACACCTCAGCCTCAGGGGCCCATGAGAGCTGAGAGCTTCCCCCACACTCATCCTGGGGGGGGGCCCATGAGAGCTGCCCCCACACTCATCCTGGGGGGGGGGGCCATGAGAGCTGCCCCCACACTAACTGGCCCCTGAGCACCCCCACATGTCATTCACGGGGGTCCCTGACGGCTGTTGACCCCCCCCAAGCTATCCTCGGGGCCCCCTTACCGCTGCCTCCTTTAGTGCTGCGCAGGGTCGGACTGGGGTGTCTGGGGCCCACCAGGGAAATTGATTTCAGGGGCCCACCCACCCTCCAGCTATATGTAAATACCTGGTAGCTGTTATTATACCCATTATATTGGCGGCTCCTGCACATCACTCTGCGCTCAGCAGAACTGCAATGTACAATTATAATCTGCATGTGTGTATATCTGTATGTGTGTGTATAGCTGTATGTGTGTGTATATCTGTATGTATGTGTGTGTATATATCTGTATGTGTGTGAATTTCTGTATGTGTGTGTGTATATCTGTATATGTGTATGTATGTGTATATTTGTATATGTGTGTATATCTGTATGTGTGTATATGTGTATGTATGTTTATATCTGTATCTATGTCTGTATATATGTATATGTGTGTGTATATCTGTATGTATGTGTATATCTGTATGTGTCTGTATATCTGTATGTGTGTGTATAACTGTATGTATGTGTATATCTGTATGTGTCTGTATATCTGTATGTGTGTGTATAACTGTATGTATGTGTATATCTGTATGTATGTCAGTATATCTGTATGTGTGTGTACATCTGTATGTGTCTGTATATCTGTATGTGTGTGTGTATATCTGTAGGTATCTGTGCCTGTGTGTATATCTGTATATGTGTGTGTGTGTGTCTATCTGTATGTATGTGTATATCTGTGTGTGTATGTCTATGCGTATATCTGTATGTGTATCTGTATGTGCATGTATTGTGCATGTAACAGAGATGTGTGTGTTTTCATGTGCATGTATTGTACATGTAGCAGAGCTGAGTATATAGTGTACGAGTAGCAGAGCTGTGTATCTGTGTTTGCATGTAACAAAGCTGTGTGTATCTGTATGTGCATGTAACAGAGCTGTGTGTGTTTGTATTTGCATGTATTGTACATGTGAGCAAAGCTGGGTATTTGTATGTGCATGTAACAGAGCTTTGTGTGTGTTTGTATGTGCATGTATTGTACATGTAGCAGACCTGGGTATGTAGAGTTCATGTAGCAGAGCTTTGCGTATCTGTATGTGCATGTATTGGGCATGTAGCAGTGCTGTGTGTGAGTGTTAAAGGGGCCCACTGAGACTCTTTTGCCCGGGGCCCACAAAAATCTGTCGTCAGCCCTGCATGGTGTTGTGAACAGAGGAGCTGAGCAGAGAGTGAGGAAGAGGAGGAGAAGATAAGTCCCAGACAGGCAGCAGAGGCAGCAGTCACTGCAGAAGTCAAGCAGCACAGGCAGCAGTCACAGGCAGCACAGGCAGTAGTCACATGTAGCAGTCTGGCAGCACAGGCAGCAGTTAGCTAGCAGAGACAGTAGTCACATGTAGCAGTCAGGCAGCACAGGCAACATAGGAAGCAGTCAGGAAGAAGTCACAGGCAGCAGGCAGCCAGCACAGGCAGTAATCACATGTAGCAGTCAGGCATCACAGGCAGTAGTCACAGGCAGCAGTCAGGCAGCCGTCACAGGCAGCAATCAGGCAGCAGCACAGAGAGTAGTCCCATGTAGCAGTCAGGCAGCAGTCACAGGCAGTCAGGCAGCCAGCACAGGCAGCAGTCACATGTAGCAAGTCATAAAGCACAGGCAGTAGTGACAGGCAGCAATCAGGCAGTGGTCACAGTCAGCAATCAATATAAAATATAAGGGGAGACAACAGAGGCGCAATAGTGCCCTATCACTCAGTAAGAATAGGGTCTTATAGGTGTAAACAGGTTGCACTAACCTGATCCAGTTGTGACTCCCACAACTGGAATAAAGGCGTTGGTTTTAGTATTTGTAGGCTGCTGCTGGACTTCCACCTCCACAAGATAATGGATACTTCAAGAGTTTTGGGGTCAATCGGTGTGCTACAGTCCGCGCTGCCCGGTCATCCAAGGAGTCACACGGGAAACAGTGTTCCAAGTAAAAGTTTCTTTACTCTTCAAAACCGACGCGTTTCGGCGCCCAATCCTGGCACAGTCCTCAGGGTATCAATGATAATGAAACTTTTACTTGGAACACTGTTTCCCGTGTGACTCCTTGGATGACCGGGCAGCGCGGACTGTAGCACACCGATTGACCCCAAAACTCTTACAGTCAGCAATCAGGTAGCATAGGCAACAGTCACATGAAGCAGTCAGGCAGCATAGGCAGCAGTCAAGCAGCAGTCACAGGCAGTCAGTCAGCCAGCCAGCACATTCAATAGTCACATGTAGCAGTCAGGCAGCACAGGCAGTAGTCATAGGCAGCACAGGCAGCCAGCACAGGCAGTAGTCACATGTAGCAGTGAGCCAGCACAGGCAGTAGTTATAGGCAGCAGTCTCGAAGCCAGCACAGGCAGTAGTCACATGTAGCAGTCAGGCAGCACAGTCAATAGTCACATGTAGAACAGTCAAGCAGTTTAGGCGGCATTCACATGCAGCACAGGCAGTCAGGCAGCCAGCACAGGCAGTAATCACATGTAGCAGTCAGGCAGCACAGGCAGTAATCACATGTAGCAGTCAGGCAGCACAGGTAATAGTCACATGTAGTAGTCAAGCAGCACAGGTAATAGTCACATGTAGCAGTCAGGCAGTATAGGTGGCATTCACAGGCAGCCAGCACAGGCAGTAGTCACACATAACAGTCAGGAAGCATAGGCAGCACAGGCAGTAGTGACAGGCAGCAGTCAGGCAGTGCTCAGAGGCAGCAGGTAGCCAGTACACGTAGCAGTCAGGCAGCACAGGCAGTAGCCACAGGCAGCAGTCAGGCAGCACAGGCAGCAGGCACTTTCCCAGCACAGGCAGCAGTCAGGCAGCACAGGCAGTAGCCACAGGCAGCAGTCAGGTAGCACAGGCAGCAGGCACTTTCCCAGCACAGGCAGCAGTCAGGCAGGTTCCCCAGCACAGGCAGCAGTCAGGCAGGTTCCCCAGCAATGGTAGCAGTCAGGCACGTTCCCCAGTACAGTACAGGCAGGCAGCAGTCAGGCATGTTCCCCAGTATAGACAGTACAGGCAGTAGTCAGGCAGGTTCCCTAGTAAAGGCAGAGTACAGGCAGCAGTTAGGCAGGTTCTCCACTAAGCTTAGACATGTCTTCCTCAGTGCACAGCGTTAGCAGCAGGTAACGCTGTGCCAGGGGCGGACCCAGACTGTAGTGGGCCCTGGTGCAAGAAATTTTTTGGGGCCCCCCCCTCCTGGAACTCAGTGCCAGAATAGTGCCGCGGGTGTGCAGCACAGCCAGCGGCGTAGCAACTGTTTGTGGCGCCCGGGGCGGTCGTAAAATTTGCCGCCACTTTGGTTGTTGATAATCTGGAAGTGTACATAGCATACACTGTCTGCCCCTATATACAAGAATATGACTACTATACTAAAACAAAAGAGAAGGGGTGCAATTGCCATCTCTGCACAACCCCAGTGTATGGCAACAAGCAGGATTGAAGGAAGGGCCCGGGGCCGGAGCAATTTTCGCCGCCATGCTGTGGAGTTCATAATGCAATATAAATGCAAAAAACCTTTATTCTTAATATTATGTCACAATACCGGGATCTGAAAATCTTCGATTTGGAGGTCAGGGGCTCTCTGATGCCATGTTGCTGTCTGTCTCGCTGTCGTCCTCTTTTGACACTGCAGTGTGGTGGACAAGAGAGCATTAACTGGTTAATAACATGAAGTATGGAGTGTGTACTGAGCCATAAATCCTCCCCATACCATGTCCAGCAGACATTGTAGGATTACTATATGGATTTTAGTATTAGGGTACGGTCACACTGGCGTGAAACTCTGATGAGTGCAATGTGTGATTTTCTCACATTGCAATCAATGTATGAGAGCACTGATGAGTGTCGGACGCTTTTTTCTCATCCAGATTCAGGATGAGAAAAAAGTTGCAACATGCTGCAAAAGTATGTGATTCCCGCGCGAGACTCACCAATGCAAGTCTATGGGTCTGACAAAATCACGGACAGCACACTGACCATCCGAGAGGCATCTGTTTTTTTCATGGATACATTATCATTCTATAGCTCAGAACACTGCAAAATGTTCCTGTAAATGATTATACAGTAATAGCTGCTGAGGAAAGAACAGATTGATTGCACACGGATGTGATCTGAGAATCTGAGAAAAATGTCGGACACTCGCACAGCAGTTGCCAAACAGACCAAAAAACGGATGTCACTCATCCGACTCTCCTGGATGAGAAACAGACCGATTTTAAGGAGGCGGGAGACAGTGTACTACCAAGTCCCCAGCTCCGTGCTGTGCACAGACAGTGTACGGTACACTGTCTGTGCACAGCACGAAGATGAAGACATGGTGCTACACTGTGCACAGCACGGAGCTGAGGACATCCAGAAGAGGCACAATAACCACAGACAGGCAGCGGGAGAACACTGAGCCAGGGGGGCCCGGCACCACCAGGGGGGCCCGGCAGCACCAGGGGAGCCCGGCAGCACCAGGCACCACCAGGGGGGCCCGGCAGCACCAGGCATCACCAGGGGGGCCCGGCAGCACCAGGCACCACAAGGGGGGCCCGGCAGCACCAGGCACCACCAGGGGGACCCGGCAGCACCAGGCACCACCCGGGGGGGCCCGGCAGCACCACGGGGGCCCGGCAGCACCAGGCACCACCAGGGGGACCCGGCAGCACCAGGGGGGCCCGGCAGCACCAGGCACCACCAGGGGGGCCTGGCAGCACCAGGCACCACCAGGGGGGCCCGGCAGCACCAGGGGGGCCCGGCAGCACCAGGCACCACCAGGGGGGCCCGGCAGCACCAGGCACCACCAGGGGGACCCGGCAGCACCAGGCACCACCAGGGGGGGCCCGGCAGCACCAGGGGGGCCCGGCAGCACCAGGCACCACCAGGGGGACCCGGCAGCACCAGGGGGGCACGGCAGCACCAGGCACCACCAGGGGGGCCTGGCAGCACCAGGCACCACCAGGGGGGCCCGGCAGCACCAGGGGGGCCCGGCAGCACCAGGCACCACCAGGGGGGCCCAGCACCACCAGGCACCACCAGGGGGGCCCGGCAGCACCAGGCACCACCAGGGGGACCCGGCAGCACCAGGCACCACCAGGGGGGGCCCGGCAGCACCAGGGGGGCCCGGCAGCACCAGGCACCACCAGGGGGACCCGGCAGCACCAGGGGGGCACGGCAGCACCAGGCACCACCAGGGGGGCCTGGCAGCACCAGGCACCACCAGGGGGGCCCGGCAGCACCAGGGGGGCCTGGCAGCACCAGGCACCACCAGGGGGGCCCGGCAGCACCAGACACCACCAGGGGAACCCGGCAGCACCAGGCACCACCAGGGGAACCCGGTAGCACCAGGCACCACCGGGGGACCCTGGCAGCACCAGGCACCACCAGGGGGGCCCGGCAGCACCAGAGGGGCCCAGGACCAGTAGAGGGGCCCAGCACTACCAGGGGGGCCCAGCACCACCAGGGGGGCCCAGCACCACCAGGGGGCTCTTGTGGGTCCCTGAGTGCTGCCCCCACACCTCAGGGGCCCCTGAGAGCTGCCCCCACACCTCAGCCTCAGGGGCCCATGAGAGCTGAGAGCTTCCCCCACACTCATCCTGGGGGGGGGCCCATGAGAGCTGCCCCCACACTCATCCTGGGGGGGGGGCCATGAGAGCTGCCCCCACACTAACTGGCCCCTGAGCACCCCCACATGTCATTCACGGGGGTCCCTGACGGCTGTTGACCCCCCCCAAGCTATCCTCGGGGCCCCCTTACCGCTGCCTCCTTTAGTGCTGCGTCCCCCCGCTCTCCGTTACCTGCAGGCAGTCGCGCCGAGCGCAGCCTGTCATGTAGTGTGACGCTGCAGCCGGCGTGATACAGGAACTAGAGCGGCGCCGGCTACAGCCCACATGACAGGCAGATCAGCGCGACTGCCGGTAATGGAGAGAGGGGGGAGGCAGCAGTAAGGGGGCCCCGAGGATAGCGTGCGGGGGCAGCGGTCAGGGGCCCCCTAGTACGATATGTGGGGACGCTCAGGGGACCAGTGGGCCCCCTCTTTGCGTCCGGGCCCCCCTACAGCGCCCGGGGGGGGGGGGGGGTATGCACGTTTACCTTGCCAACCGGGTCGGCTCCATTCAATGCTCCCGGATGTATGCTTTAGGACAGTGCACAGGAAACGCTGCAGACCGCGTTTCCTGTGCACTGTCCTAAAGCATACATCCGGGAGCATTGAATGGAGCCGGTTGGCAAGGTAAACGTCGGGTTGCCAAGGGAGCAGTATAGCAGTGCACAGCGTTACCTGTTGCTAGGTAACGCTGTGCACTGAGGCGGCCAGACGTTCTCCACCGCTGCTCCAGGGGGACCCATTCAGACCCGTTGGGGGGCGGGGCTAAGGGGGCGGGGCCACAATGCCTGGGGGCCCACCATTACTTTTAACCAGTTACCCGGCGGCCCAGTCCGAGCCTGCGCTAAGATATAGGTGAACGAGATCGATAGCTATGTCACATGACCGCGATCCTTCCAACATTGTTAGTGCGTTGTCACACGCAAGGATATCGTTAACGATCTTAAATTTGGCAACGCTCCAGCTACTTGGAGAAGAACGATTGAATGATGTTATAAAGCGGCAGGAATAGGAGAAATATGAATGACATCGTTCAAAAACGTGTCACACTGAACGACGTTGCTGCTTCCCATGAAGTTAATTGGACTACGAACGATAGATTTGAGGTCCGGATATCAAATGTTTGATGACCGTTCTAACGATTTTTCCTTCCTACATCGTTCGTTTACACGCAACGACGCACTAACGATATCGTTTGAGCGATCACAAATGTGTGGCGTTTCAATGATATCGTTAACGAGATCCTAGGGTGTGAAGCGGCCTTTATACTTTCTAAACATGATTTGTTAGATTTCTTAATCAAGTTCTTGACTTCTTTTCTTAATGTATTCATAATGGTAAAATTGATTAGCTGTATGCAGTCAAGTAGTGAAAGTGCTTTCAGTGCTCGTTTCACTGTACCTAAACTCTCTGACTGGTGTGATATGACATCAATTCATAGTGGTATGGAAATGGCGTGAGATGATTGTAAGAGACCCAATAACAACTGTAGCTGTATTTATGGCTCTGCACCTTTATATGGTTAACTTTCTTTTAGTCGATATCGATACAAATGAACATGAAAATAGTTGTAAGGTCTCAAAAAATGTGTTTAGATTATAATTCAAGTACTCACTCCGTAAAACAATGGCATTTAATATATAAATAGAAAAAACATTGGAGATTTTCCTAATTGTTCAGAATGACTTAAAACTCTACAATATGTGATTTCTCCGGTTCAATAGAATGACTAAATGTGAAAGTTAGAAGTACGATTCTGGCAAAGCTATTAAAGTACAAACATTAAAAGAATAGAAAATAACAAAGCCAGACATATACTGCATCTCAGGGATTTATTCTCCATATGGTAGTGAAATTAATCAAGGCGCACAACATATAGATGTCCAAGATTCATTGTATTTTCATGCATTCCCTGATTTCCTCCCTTTTATCAAACAGCCATATATTTTATTTCCTCTTTCTATTTTCCATCTGTTAAGTAGAATGATGTAGATGAACTGACAGGTGCGTTGTCTCACACCTTCTACTAAGAAATGTTACTTCTTTTCTACATTATATATGTCTGACACACTACGGGTAATAAAGGACCACCCTGGCGATGATACTAATACAGGCATGAGGATTACACACTGGATTTCTAAATGGAATTTTTACAAAATAGTATAACAGATTCTGTACACGCCGAGATGATTTAAGTAATATTGTCTGGAAGCTAAGAAGTATCGACTCTTTATAAAGCTAATATTCCTCTACGCTGTGCACATATAAACTGAAAAGGTAGAAGATTAAGGTAATTTAAAGATGAGCTGTGAATAGTGTCAAGTTGTGGCTCTTATTTTATCCCCAATGCTTCAATCAGTTCCTCATGTTTGTGTATTTTTTTTCTATTGTCATGTGTTTCCTGAGATATGGGGCTTTTTATTTCTTGCTAGTTTTCATTATTTCATGACCAAGGGCGTATATGTACATCCTTGGCCGTGTTCCATCCCTTTAATGCCAGCTCACACACTGGGTTTGCATCATCCCCTACACATGATCTGATCTGTAGTGATGAGGAAATACCTGAGTGTTCTATTTCGGTTTGGTTTGTTGAATGCGGGGTGTTTGATGAATTGTTCAATGAACAGTTCGGCGAACCTTCTAAACCCCATTGAAATCAATGGCGGGCAACATGAAACACATAGACAACACCTTCAAATGTGTCAAAAAGTTGCCAAACACACACAGACACACACAGATCATCTCACCAATCTTTCACTACTGTCTTGCTTGCTTGCTTCCGGGACTGATCTCCCTCTCACTTACTTCTGGTCCCACCCATGAAGCTTCATGCATATTCACTTCACTGACTGGCAACAGTCAATCACAGATGCTCATACTCTATAAGAGCGTCTGTGATTGGCTGTTGCAATCAGACCGCATTTCCATTATCTGGATGGTGTCTGTGCTTGATTGTCACACATAAAGGGTCATGTTTTCAGGATTCCATTAGTATTGCACAGGGGTTGGAATTATTACTAGTGCAGGAGATTCAATTATCACCTGTGCAGTACTAAGGAGATCCTGAAAATGAAAAATGACCTGTTGTTGACCCTTGAGGTCTAGAGATCCTCAACCCTGTCATACACATTAATGCATGGCATCCAACCTGGTGTCATAGTGTGTCAAAAACAAATTCTGGAAAAAAAAAATTGCGTAGGGCTTCACCCCATTTTCAATTGCCAGCCATGGTAAAACTAGACATCTGAGGCTTGGTATTCTCAGTCTAGTGTGGGCCCATCGTTATTGGGCCCCCATGCTATAGAATAGCAACCTTCAGCTGCCCCGGAAATTGGCGCATTCTTAAAAAGTGCCAATTACTAGCACTTTACACGTCTTTTCCAGTTGCCATTTAACAGTGGCAAACTGGGTAATAAGGGGTTAATGCCAGCTTTGTATTGCCAGCTGGCATTAAGCCCCACATTCTTAATATTGGGCCAATGCTAGACCCCGGCCATTAAGAATTTAAAGTAAATAGTAAAGAATATTTATATAGGGGGAAGGAATGCACAGCAAAAAGTCAAAAGAGGGTGCCACATAATGCAAGATCAAGAGCATAAATCAAGGACGAGAAAGACCCTGCATCCTCAGCCATGCCTTGCAGGGGATCCATGAAGAAACAACTGCAGTACGGAATCCAGACAGCGTGTGCTACTGGCAATGCAGACAGAGGTAAAATGGTGGGAGACGCTGTTAAAGTTCCATGGCTTTGAGTGTGTTTCTATTCTTTCCATAAGGGGCCCGCTATCATGCATGAAGTGGATGAGGGAAAGGAAGCAGGATGGTATAACGGGCAAGGGAACCTGGGTACCTAATCTGGTCCTGGACTGGGGTACCTAGATATCCCTGTACCCAGTGGTACCTCAGAGGTCTGGGCCACCACCCTTGCCCTCTACTCCTCAACCAGCCTTGTGCTACTGCCCCTCACCTACCACCAAAGACAGGGGTAAACAGCAACTTCCAAAAGGAAAAGCGCAAAGTATATTCAGCAGTGCAGAGACATCTACAACTTACTCAGTCAAAGGCAGAGAAACTCTATCAGCTACGTCATCTGGAGGACGGGGAGGCTATTTAATGGCTAGGGGCGTGGCACCTGATAAACCTATACCTCCACCTGCAGAGACGCACTCCACACATATCAACAGCAACTTCAGCATTAACCCCGACTGAACAAGAAGAAATAAACTCTGGTTTAAGCATAATATGGCTATATGTCAAGAAATAAACCTTCCATAAGCGTGCAGTGTCAATAAGTATCTAACAATAGTTCAAGATGTTATACATCCAATCAAAAACACCATGACACCAATAAGTAACGCCTATGACCAATTGCATTCCCTGTTAAGCACACACCTTATCATCAGTGTATATAGTGGGTGTAGATGTACAGGAACTATAATAAACAATCAAACAAAAGGGCTTGAAGGAGAGAAATCCTAGAGGGCTACAATGCCCCTATCTTATGGTCTCACAAGCCATTATCATACAGAAGAAGCTTGTAAACAACCTGTAGTCTGAGCCCAAACTAAGCCAACTTAGTTGCAGTCATTATTGAAGCATGATGTAATGCCCATAGGTCACGATAATGTTGAGTGGACTCACTAGACACTGATGGTGCAATGGCCGCTGTATACCTGATACTCAAGAGACAGAAGAGTGATTTTCGTAAGACCAAGGATATTTATTGTTTAAAGTTTAACAAAAGGGGAAAGGGGCATGAGGGTAGAAACCTCTGGATGGCGATACTGTAAACTCGTAGTGGAGCAGCGTCAGAGGTAACGCCTGTACAGGGATACACCCGTTACAACACCAGGAGGCCTAAATGCAATGAATCCTGGAACAGAGGGGTGACCCATACAGACCGGACAGTAGATATGGAGAGACTGAGGAACACTGGCTCTGTCAAAGGAGAGGATCCTGGGGCTCCGTGTAATCCCGGAAAGGCTGGTCCAGCTAGTAGAGGTATCCGGAGTGTCCAGAGGCATCTAGGATAAGGAACTGCCAGCAGAGGATTCTGTGGAGATAGAGGTATTAGCAAAAAGCAAGGCAACTGTCTTCCTTTCGCACAGCACTGCAGGAGTGCGACCTGGAAAGAGGCAACAATCCAAATGAGTGAACGATTTGCCCAGGCACCTCCCAAAAGGGGGAAGATGGCTTGTACACACAGAGCAGTTCAGCATTCAGTCAGAGTCCCAATAGGGACAGGTGAACTGCTTCATTGAGTAGGTGCAGGAAGCCGTGCGTGTATCTTAAGAGCATTCCAGGAGACCTGCCAAGAAAGTGCATATTCCTAGCAGAGAAGGAAACAGATGGCCGCATGGAACCATGGACATGGTAAGCAGAATTAGTGGAGCTTTGTGGTGGGCACTGATCTCCCTACTTAGGAGAGATCGGCTTTGTGGCCAAGGGCATGACATATGACATCTTTCTAGTAAACATATTGATGAAAATGAATAAGTTTATTCAGGTCACCATTCACCTGGAATGCTCAATAAGGCTACTGGGTGCTGCAGGAATGCCAGGACAACTGGAATATGCATTACACTAGATGGTGGCCCGATTCTAACGCATCGGGTATTCTAGAACATGTATGTAGTTGACACACTGTGACTGACAGGACTTGTTCAAGTCAAGTATGAATACTATATGATATATATATATATATATATATATATAGTAATTATCAGCGCTATGGTATATCGCGGTACATTACAGTACATGTATATCAGCACTATAGTATATGGCGGTACATTACAGTACATGTATATCAGCACTATAGTATATGGTGGTACATTTCAGTACATGTATATCAGCACTATAGTATATGGCGGTACATTACAGTACATGTATATCAGCACTATAGTATATGGCGGTACATTACAGTACATGTATAGCAGCGCTACGGTATATGGTGGTACATTACAGTACATGTATAGCAGCACTATAGTATATGGTGGTACACATGTATAGCAGCGCTATGGTATATGGTGGTACATTACAGCACATCTATAGCAGCACTATAGTATATGGCGGTACATTACAGTACATGTATAGCAGCACTATAGTATATGGCGGTACATTACAACACTTGTATAGCAGTGTTATAGTATATGGTGGTACATTACAGCACATCTATAGCAGCACTATAGTATATGGAGGTACATTACAGTACATGTATAGCAGCACTATAGTATATGGCGGTACATTACAACACTTGTATAGCAGTGTTATAGTATATGGTGGTACATTACAGTACATGTACAGCAGCACTATAATATATGGAGATACTCCGCTCCCTGCGGCCCCCCGCTCCTCCTGGCCCCCGCTCCTCCACAGTAAAAGTAAAAATAAAAAAAATCCTCAGTGAGGATACTCACCTGTCCGCCGGCTCGCTCCACCTCCGTCTTCTAGGTCCTACAGGCCTTTAGGACCTTTTGTTGCCTGGGAAACCGTTAACATGACCGCTAACTGCCGGGGCAGCAGGATTGAGCAGGGGGGCAGGATGATGACGGGGGTGGTGGGGGAGGGCAGGATGGTGTTGGGGGGGGCAGGATGGAGCGAGTGGGGCAGCATGGAGCAAGCGGGGCAGCATGAAGCAAGCGGGGCAGCATGGAGCAAGCAGGGCAGCATGGAGCCGGGGGGGCAGGATTGAGCGAGCGGGCCAGGATTGAGCAAGCGGGGCAGAATGGAACGAGCAAAGCAGGATGGAGCGAGCGGGGCAGGATAGAGCCGGGGGGGCAGGATGGAGCGGGCGGGGCAGAATGAAGCGAGCGGGCAGGACGGAGCCGGGAAGGGGGCAGGATGGAGTGGGGGGGCAGGATGAAGCCGGGGGGAAAAGAAGGCATGATGAAGCCGGGGGGGGCAGGATTGAGCCGGGGGGGTGGGAAGCGGGATGGAGCCGGGGGGGCAGGATAGAGCCGGGGAAGCAGGATGGATGCAGGGGGCATGGTGGAACT
This sequence comes from Allobates femoralis, assembly GCA_033576535.1. Lineage (NCBI taxonomy): Eukaryota > Metazoa > Chordata > Amphibia > Anura > Aromobatidae > Allobates > Allobates femoralis. The sequence goes on from JARQOC010000003.1 coordinate 141,113,687, forward strand.
AAGAATGGGGAAGCAGGATGGATGCGGGGGGCAGGATGGATGCGGGGGTGCAGGATGGAGCCGGGGGGGCACGATGGATGCGGGGGGCAGGATGGATGCGGGGGTGGTGGCAGGATGGATGCGGGGGCCGGGTGGATGTAGGGGGGGTGCAGGATGGAAGCGGGGGGCAGGATCGATGCGGAGGGCAGGATGGATGCAGGGGGGGCAGGATGGAGCAAGCGGGGCAGGATGGAGTCAGGGGGGGCAGGATGGAGCCGGTGGGGCAGGATGGAGCCAGGGGGAAAGCAGGATGGAGCCGGGGGGGGGCAGGATGGAGCCGGAGCATCTAGGATCTTGGACGATGTGTCTCGGGCAGGTCTTGTGTGTGATCTCTGGAGCTTCCTGTGGGTTCGGGCTAGTTGTGTTCCGGCAGCTGGCGGCTCGGGTGGCCCCAGGGTCAGCGCTGCTCCTGGTGTCCCGCTTCGGGGACTGTCTGCAGCAGGAGGCGGAGGAGCTGCGGGAGATCAGTCTGGGGCTCCTGGTCCACTGGACGGCAGCGGATCTCAGCACGGATGACGGGGTGAGGAGGACGGTGGCCGCGGAGATGGGAGGAGGAAAACCGGAGAGGCTGATCATCATCAACAACGCCAGTACGTGAGGAGAGACCGGAGAGGATGGAGGAAAGACCGGGGAGCATGGAGGGGAGACCAGGGAGCGTGGAGGGGAGAACGGGGAGCGTGGAGGGGAGACCGGGGAGCGTGGAGGGGAGATCGGGAAGGGTGGAGGGGAGACCGAGGAGGATGGAGGGGAGACCGGAGGCAGCAGGTACCCGTGTATCCCGGCGACAGCAGCGCTAACGTGCTGCTGTCGCCGGCCTGCAAATTGGCGCGCAATTCGAACTTTGAATTTGCGCGCCTACCTGTGCCTCTGCGTCCCCCTGTGTCTCTCCTCTCCCTGTGTCTCTCTATCTCCCTGTGCCTCTCTGTCCCCCTGTGACTCTCCTCTCCTCCTGTGCCTATGTCCCCCTGTGCCTCTGTGTCCCCCTGTGCCTCTGTGTCCCGCTGTGCCTCTCCTCTCCTCCTGTAAGTTTTAAGACAGTTTTAATCACAACAGAAAAAGAACCATACATCCTTCTGACTATGTCAATTAATGTCTTACCTGCTCAGAGATTTTACTGCCGCTCGCTCACTAACATGCAAATTAGGTACAATTGATAACAGTTTTTGAGGTAAAGCAAGATATTAAAGTTTCTTTAGCTATACTAACAATCTACGACATGTGGTTAAGCATTTGCATATGAAATAACTATAATCATTGAGTAAGCATCAATACATCACCGGATATTGTTGCATCACTTTGTAATCGAGGAATTTCCAGACAATCTCATCAGGAGGAATCCGGGAACACACAATAACCTGCACGTCTGTCAAGCTCCAAATGAAATCCCGTCCTCCCCCTGAGAGTTCCAAGTCCATATAAAGAATATTATTTACATATATTATGATTATGTGACTGATCATGCACAGACATGCATACTGTTGCTTCTAGAAACTTCTTGTCTCGTGATCACATCATAGGATGATGCGCAGTTACTTGTTTTTCACGCACTTCTGGGCCTGATAAGAAGCTATCAGACTCAGTTTCTGCCGGTTTATTCCACTTATGCAAGAAAAGATTTGAATTTTCATAAACCTGTGCTTCTTCATTTTGTAGGCAGAGAACCAAATTGATTACTTTTTCTGTTGACTGTATACCTGTCTATTCCACACATACAAACAAACTCGTCCCATTTGTATCACACCTTCTTCAAATTAACTAGGAGCTTCTGGCACTGGCTGGATTTCAGATATAATGGCACAGGGGTGGTGGCAGCAGGACAAGTAGAAAGATGAATATTAAATTTATTTCATCCTTTACTGGTCCGTTACAATTCAGCAAAATGTTTACCAGCTGATTGCCATTTTTCTTGAATTTGCCCAAAGTGAATGGCAGAAACCTTGGATCTGAAAGAAAGTTAAGGACTCCTTGAAGTCGTATAGAAAATGAATTGAGTAGTGGACTGAAAAAGTGGCAACTGATCCATACCGGTAGGGAATTTTAGAGTCCTATACCACCTGGGATCGATGAGGGATCCCTGCATTGCATACATGCTCCTAAACCGCACAGATGTTATGAAAGCAGGAGTAGTGCACTTTACTAAACTTTTAATAGATTACCTTAAAAGGAAAATACACATACAGTCTCACAATGAAAAGACATATAGTACCCTCAGTTTAGGGTTTAGGGCAAGAGGCCAAAAATGATGGTGTCACACCTTTTATTAGGAGCAGACTCTCATTCACAATCTATGCTCACCATGATGTTGTCACATCGCCATTGGACTCGGTGGCCGGTGTTCCTGCCTCGGCCGCTGGGAGGAGCCGGATTCCTTCGCCTGGTGGTGCTGGTGATAGGAAGGCCTTGTCCTCATATGGACCTGCTCCAGCGACGTCTGCCTCTGTCGCTGAGCGCCGCTGTGTTTCCCCTCTGGGTGGTGTTGGTCGCAGAAGAGCGGGCCCTGCAGAGGCGTCCGTTAGGCGCAGCCTGCGTTCTTCTGTCAGAGGTGGGATGGGTGGAGCCAATCGTGCATCTCCATCTGGCCTGGCTCTAGGGGCGGTCCGGATGAGGTCATCAGGCTGTGAGCTCCAGCCTATGGGAGGTAACCGCGCCCTTCAAATACATTGGAGCCTGTCTTGCAGGCCGCCAGATATAGTTTTGGTTCCCCAAGTGACATAGTGTGTGTTTGGTTTTGACTCTGACCTTTGCCTGGATTTTCGACTCTGTACCGCCTGACGATTTTGTACCTTTGCTGCCCTCTCGGTTTTGACTCTGACCTTTGCCTGGATTTTCGACTCTGTACCGCCTGACGATTTTGTACCTTCGCTGCCCTCTCGGTTTTGACTCGGACTTCTGACTACGTTCTTCGCTTCCTGATTTTTCCCTTCCTAGACGACCTCCCTGCTCTGCTGCTCCCATAGGTAGCTACCTCCTGGGCTCCGCTATAATTCCAGATCCCTGTATAGGGGTTAAGGGTCTCGGGGTTTCTCGGGGTGCTGCCTTACCAGCAGCTCAGCCTTACAGTGGATGGTCGTCACAGATGTGAACACCTACAACCTCAAAATCTGTATATCACAGCAGAGAGAAAATAAGTGTAATAATCTCACCCATCCTTTGTGGTTGTTCCATATAAGCTGAACTCTTGGTCATATAAGGAAATGGAGTGTGAAGGTCCCAACATCTTTTGTATATCCTAGACCAGTACAGCTCTATTAACAAGGCTCCCAAAACGGTCTCTGAACAGCACGGCTGCCAGAGTAGGCAGAGAATAAATAGAGCAGTGGCGTGGTATTCGGGACTTTCCCTCTATTCTTATGTGGCTTTTCAAAGCCTGCTTCTCTGAAAGCCCCAAAAATCATAAAGTTATGTATGGTATGTCCTGTGGTTTGGAGCTAACTTTCAGTTTTGGGAATAACACAGTAACAGAAGAAATCAAAAAGTAGAATAATCTGGAGCAGGGTGGGCTCCAGCGCTGCTGTCACATGCAGGATATGGCACAGAGAGGTAGGAGGTGGGGAGGACCCCCATGCACATCGAAGGCTCTATAATCAGTAAGTCCCACTGGACTCGTTATCTCTAAACTTTAGAAGTATTTTTTACAGCTTACGGGACAGGTAGAAACATGGGAGACCCCTTCCCTGAATGCAGCAGACATGCTGCATGAAGTGGTGCTCTCAGTTTGGAAAACACCAGGGGGGTGACAAGTCGTCTTTATTAGTGCCCTGACATCTAGTTTAATGCATTGTTGGAGTCCCAGAGGTCAGACCCCAAGTGATAACCTTTTTATTACTCATTTATAGCACATGAGTATGTGAGTATGTCTGATGTTATTATGATGCTATTAGTATTTAACTTGTTTACTTTGCAAGAGAGCTGTTCTTTAGAAATATCTTGTGATGAATAGATGTTCGTTTGCATCAGAGTTTTAAATGATTTATTAAGACCAATTATTAAATTAACCAGATTATGATTGATCTTGTACAAAATGTTATAGCTCTTTCCACATTGGAGTAGAGTTGAGTACGATAAAATTGGATAGGATCATTCACGTGATCAGTCATCAAAAGATTTTATTAGCAAAAATACTTAGCCTCACTGAAACATCAAGCAACATAATGCTCATACAATGTACAATTCTTTAATGGTGTTCTAGTCCTAAAGTATGAAATATAGCTTTCTTTAACTCTAGTCCTGTGCAAAGAAAGTATACACATTCCCAGTATGCCTGCATTACTTTCTGTGCACCAAGCCTGTTCATCAGGGGAGCAGTTTACACCTTTCATCACAAATCATTACAGACCATGATTTATCACACTACACACCCAGCGATCCTTCATTAAACTGCAAACTATGAGGAATGTAAGTCTGTCAATGGATGATCAACTTACATAACGGAAAGAGTTGAGTCATGATGAGCGGCGGTGATCTGCACTTCAAAGAAAGTGTTGGAAACCCCTTGTTATATTCTTTAGTAAAGTTTAAGATGTGAAAATATCATGTAGATGCATGTGATGACACACACTAATGGCTGAAAGTGTTGGCACCCTTGAAATTGTTTCAGAAAATGAAGTATTTCTCCCAGAAAATTATTGCAATTACAATTTTTGTTGTACACTTATTTACACCATGTTCCAAATTATTATGCAAATTGGTTTTAAGTGTCATATGTTTTTTTTTTTGTCATTGAAACCTATTGATGGTATTCTGTCTCAGGGTTCTTTGGCTAACTGAAATCAATCTTAGATACCTATGATAATTAGTTTGGTAGGTGAGCCCAATAAAAGGAAAACTGGGTGTTCCACAATATTAAGCAGGCCACAGTTTTCAAGTAACATGGGAAAGAAAAAGTATCTCTCTGCTGTCGAAAAGAAACAAATTGTGCAATGCCTTGGACAGGGGATGAAAACATTAAATATTGCATGAAAACTTAAGTGTGATCATCATACTGTGAAGAGATTTGTGGCTGATTCTGAGCACAGACGTGTTTGTGCAGATAAAGGCAGAATGAGGAAGGTTTCAGCCAGGCAGGTTCATCGGATTAAGAGAGCAGCTGCTAAAAAGGCCTTACAAACCAGCAAACAGATATTTGAAGCTGCTGGTGCCTCTGAAGTCCCTCATACTTCAAGGTGTAGGATCCTTCAAAGGCTTGCTGTGGTGCATAAACCTACTCTTTGGCCTCCCTAAATAGTGTTCACAAACAGAAATGGTTGCAGTGGGCCCAGATATACATGAAGACTGATTTTCAAACAGTCTTGTTTACTGATGAGTGCCGAGGAACCCTGGACAATCCAGATGGATGGAGTAGTAGATGGTTGGTGGATGGCCACCATGCCCCAACAAGGCTGCGACATCAGCAAGGAGGTGGAGGAATCATGTTTTGGGCCGGAATCATTGGGAAACAGCTGGTAGGCCCTTCAAGGTTCCTGAAGGTGTGAAAATGACCTCTGCAAAGTATATAGAGTTTCTGAGTGAGAACTTTCTTCCATTGTACAAAAAGGTTAAAACGTGCCTTCAGGAGCAAAATCATCTTCATGCATGACAATGCACCATCTTATGCTGCAAAGAATACATCTGTGTCATTGGCTGCTATGGGCATAAAAGGAGATAAACTCATGGTGTGGACACCATCTTCCCCTGACCTCAACCCTATAGAGAACCTTTGGAGTATAATCAAACAAAAGATCTATGAGGGTGGGAGGCAGTTCATATCAAAACAGCAGCTCTGGGAGGCTATTCTGACATCATGTAAAGAAATACAAGCAGAAACTCTCCAGAAACTCACAAGTGCAATGGATGCAAGAATTATAAAAGTAATATCAAAGAAGGGTTCTTATGTTAACATGTAACTTGGCCTTTTAGGATGTTTTGGAGTTAAATAGCTTTTTATTTCAGTGAAGGCGACCTCCTAATGTTGCAAATTCAACAAATGAGCATTTTCAGTTCTTTCAAACATATCAAATGTTTAGAAACTGTACTGTGCCTAATAATTTGGAACAGTTCATTTAGAATTTTTTTTTAATTTTGAAGATTATACTGTTATAACTGGGAGGTTTCTTCAATAAAATTCGATGTATACTCTAACCGGTGATGACTTTTATTACACTGTCATTTGCACCGACCATTTAGGAAAATCAGAGAAAAGAACATTTACATAATCATTTGGAACATGGTGTATTTCCTTTGTGTGTTAGAACAACCCAAAAAAGTACACAATGAAGAAAAGGCAAATGAGACATAATTTCACATAACCCCAAAAATGGTGAGGACAAACTTGCTGACTCTTTAAGAAATTGTAGTTAAACAACATTGCCACACTAAGCATAAAGAACAGAAAGAGGAGAACCAAAATTGAGATGAGAACCACAATTGTTGAAAAATATCTATTATAATCTGAGAGTTCTCAGTGGTTGATACCTTTTAATGGCTAGCTGAAAAGATGGTAAGGCAAAGCAGGCTTCTGAGACAGCTCAGATCTCTTCTTCAGGCTTCATTCTCAAATTCTAATGTATATTTTTCTATCTATTGGCTAACACGGTACAAACGTTTTTTACCTTTAAAAATATCAACATTCTCATCGTTAAAAGTCCATCTCCGGAGATTTTGACGTTCCTTTGTCCACATTGCACAACATAATCAAGAAGTTTATAGCTCATGGCACTGTAACTAATCTCCCTCGACATTGATAGCAGAAAAAAAAAAGATAAATTGTTGCAATGCAGGATAGTCTGGATGGTAGATAAGCAGCCTCCAAGTTACAAGTAAATTGAAGCTCAGTGTGCATCAGTGACAGCAAACTATTCATCAACATTTGAATGAAATGAAATGCTATGGCAGGAGACCTAGGAGGACTCCATTGCTGACACAGAGACATAAAAAGGTAGCCTGCAGTTTTTCAAAATGTATGTGAGTAAGGCTAGGGTTACACAAGAGCCTTGGATCCTCTAAAAGCATCCGTTTTTAAGCTTAGAATCCAATTCAAAAGACGCAATGTCAAAAGTGCACTAAAAAAAAGCTAGGCGTTTTTGAAACGGCCGCAAAAAACGCTGCTAGCAGCGTTTTTGTGTGCAGGAAAAAATCACAATCTGTGATTTTAACATGGAGCCCAATGGGACTTCCCACTGGGTTTCTGCTGAATTTCTGCACGGTGCGACATCAAGGTAAGTACACATGTGTGTTACATGTGGTGATCATGTATGTTAGGAAATCAGATGCTACACACATGTAATGTGTCCTTCTTATTCTGTTACCTCCACAGATGTCTGACTCTGAGCTGAGTGATCGTGACCCCTGTCGGACAGTTCCTCATCTCAGTCTTCTGTGAGTACCCTTCACATACTGTGGTGGCTTCACATTAGTGGGGCCTTGCCAGTGTGGACATGTTGTGTTGTTAGCACATGTGGGCTGCCTCAAATACGATGTTTCATGTAGTTTTCATATATGTATCCCATAAATGTTTGTCACACGTGTAACATAATGTGTGTTCAGCACACGAAACAGACACCAGAATCCTCCAGTCAGTTGTTGTTGTCATCACTGGTGTAAATGTGTTTTTATGCTGAATGTGAACTTTCAGGTGGTGGTTTAGATACTGCCCTTAACATTACATTTTGCTACATGGTTATTGTCCACAACCTGTTTTGCTTTACCATTGTGTCATGTGTTGGACATGTGTACTATTTGGCCTATATGTCTTAATGTGATACTGTGTCCTGACCTGCATGCATTTGCTGTTTGTCACCGACCACAGTCCTCATTGTGTGCATTCCACCTGACATGCTCCACAAGACTCTTTAACATGGCCACACACACACACATGTTCATGGTACCATCCCTTCGCCCACGTGTACCACACAATCCTGTGGCATGTGGCTATGATGTTTGTTAACGGGACCACATTTTCAACAATACTGAGTTTCAAAATACTCTTGACACTGTCCCTTGATGTGCTGAAATGTTCTTGTCTCATATGTCTACATGTATGGACCCTCAGTCATGTACACCTTTTTTTTTCCCCGAAATCATCTGCAACCAGTGTGTCCAGTGACAAACGAATGTCTTGTTACTGTAATGCCTGGCCAAATGTTATGTTTAAACATCAGCCCAAAACATCCGTACTTGAGTCACACATGCCTCAACACATATGTGTGTCCACCACACTCATGCTTAACCCCCAAGTATGGTGGACACACAGACGCATGAAATGTTGCATTGTAAGGGTTTGCATAGAAAGTCTTTTTGGGTTTTATTGGTGGCATACATACTTGTTTGTGTGCCCTTACATGTGTGTGGACAGATGGTTGTGTAGTTGTCGTCATGTGACCATGTTCTGTGGGGTCTAACCTTTGATCCCTGTTTTTTTCTCTCTCCTAACCTTCCCACTTCAGCCCAAAAGACGACAAAAAAGGGCTAAGAAGAGCCTCAAAAAGCAAACAAACAGCCAAGGCGGGACCTTCTGGCATATGCCATAAGGTATGTGATTCTTAAAAATCTGTATAGCCATGTTTGGGGAGGGTGGGTACATGTGTGTATTTGTTGATTACTCCAACATATGTTTTTTTTGGATCCCACACAGGACAAGGACGCGGCACATAGCTGACACAAGGGCCACGGTAGAAAATCTCAAGATGTCTCCACGGCAGCTCCTGAGGTAAGCAACCTGATGTTTAATGTAGTCCTGGCCCTCAGTATCCTTTATTGTTTTCAAAACTGACATTTTAAACCTTCTGTAAAGGACATTGTTTAGCTTGTATTTTGCAAAGCTTGTCAGCTAGGTTTTTAACTCTGTGTGCAACCACATGTGTCTGCTTACCGTGTCTTTCTTTTTGATTATCCTAGCCCTCTAGCAAACATGGGCACCGGAAAGACCCCAATGTGTTTGCCAAAGTCAGAATCGATAATGAGCTGCTGATCAATCTGATTGAGCCTCATGGCTCAATATGGGACCAGGGCCATCCAGCCCATCAGAATGTGGTCAAGAACAGAAAGTTATGGACAGTTATTTTCATGGTGATGTTCCCCAATTTTAAAAACATATACCTGGCAGAACAACAATATATTGGTAAGTCCTCATTTCTGCACTACCTAAATCTGTCCCTACACACTAAACATGTGTTGGATTATATTAGTTCAATCATGGGATCTGAATTTTGCTTTCACACTTCTCACACCATGTAGACAACAAAGTTCACACTCGCTGGAGGTCGGTTCGTGATCGTTTTGTGCGGGATGTGCAGGATATGGACAAATACCAGAGTTGTGCAGCTGCTCATCCACCTACCTTACATAAACACCACGATCAGCTGGCCTTCCTTCAAAAAACCATTGAAGGGCGACTATATGTTGTAAAATACATCAGTCCCGCATCAATGTGTTACAGCGAAACTTGACAAATCCATGTTCCTTATGTTTTTTTTTGGCCTATTCTACAGGACTTTCAGGAATACAGCCATGAAGGATGCCGGAGTGTTTCTGCGAAGAGTCTTTTGATACTGCCCTTCAGAGAATGGCAAACAAGCCACAGGCCATTGGCCTGATGGTGTGAGGTATGTAAATGCAAGACACTACACAGACTCCGGTAAAACAGAACTGGCCAAGTGCAGTCCTTAATGGCCGCAAACTGCATGTTTTCAGGATTTCCTTAGAATTGCACAAGATTGTAGAATCATAGCCTCTGTAGGTGATGAAATCAGCATGTGTGCAATGCTAAAGAAATCCTGAAATCTTGCACTGTTTTCAGACCTTGAGGACTGTAGTTGGCAACCCCTGTCCTAGAAGTCTCTGTGAAAGTAGCCAGGGGGCAAGAGTAATCCTGGAACCTTTTCACAACATCTGCAGCTCTGCCAGGACCCTCTTGGGACCTGTGCCCACACTACGGTGTTTGATGCTTTTTTTTACTCAGATTTTCGGAATCTGCATGAAAATCTGTATGTCTATCCTGTGGCCAGCAAAGTCTATGAGAGTTCAGAATTGCTGTGCCCACGTTATTTTTTTTTTCTCTTGCTATTTTTTTCCACATGGTTTATATTTCTTTTCTCTGCCCCAAAATCTGCACCAAATTTGCAAGGAAAAAAACACATTACAACAGCACTCCTGAACTGTCATAGATTTTGCTGATTTTAAGATAGACATGCAGATATTGAAGCAAATTCTCAAAATCTGCTTCAATAGAAGCATCAAACAACGTACCGTGAGCACAGGTCTCTACAACAATATGGACGGGTCAAGTTCACATAAAACATCCCTAATATGCTGTGAGAGCAGGCACGCATGAAAATATGACAAGTGGTGCCATCACAAATATTACAGCAGTTCAGACTCGAGGGGTCCTGCAAGTTTGAACTGTGCTGCACTCCTTGACATCACCGTTCCTCAAAAGCACTGTTTCATGATACTGGTGAGATATATTAGCTATGTCTAGCGCGATATTGCAGCTCTCACAAGACAGCTATTGTTACGACCGCTGATGCCACTGAGGTTATCTCAGGTCACACAGTGGGATTCCCTGCTGTGTGATACCCACTGTGATCTGAGACAACTTCAGGGAAGTCATGAGGATGTCTGAGGTTCATAAGCGGACCTGTAAGCATGGTGACTGCGGTGCTGAAACTTGCTAAGTAAAAGTGTAAGGAGATAATGTCTGTGCCAAAAGAGCGGGGCTCCACTGTAAAACGATTTGGGCTGTGTTTGACAGCTTTTGTGTCCCTTTGTAGGTGTTTTCTAGGCCCTTGATTTTGCCTCCTATTGATTTGAATGGGGTTTAGAAATTCAGCAAAATCCCACCCACCTTTCCTAGGAGTAAGCAGCACTGAGCATGAGCTTGTGAATTTTCATCACTTTATACCTTGCAATGGGCCAACTATAAGACAAAACCTGGAAGAATTCAACTCCTTGGAACAGAAAAGTGATCTGGACTTTAGATTTTCTATGAAAAGTAAGAAATAGAGGATTTAAAGGACAAAAAAAGAATCTCTTTGAGGACAGACTGCAAACAACAGGCAGCATTCACCTGACATCCAGAGACCTGAGCAGCCAAAGGTAGGACCATTCCGCAACCCCAAAACAATCTATAGACTTTTTACAAAATAATCCTCTTAGAAATAAGGATTAGAATTACCATATAACTATAAAAGTGGAAAACCCAAATTTAGAAGATGTAACTGAGCAAAACCCAGAGCTGGAGACACAGGACAGCAGGGGTTCAGACATGGAGATAACACAGGGGCAGGCAGAGCAACAGCATGGCCAGGAAAGGAAACATAATTAGAGAGAATCCAAAAACCATTATTGCGGATTACACCACAGAGGGAAATAAAAAAAACAACAACATGTTATTCTACACAAACTAACTCTCAGCCTGGCACACCGCCCTGTGCAAGCAATATAAATATATATCCAAGTGTAACTCTAATAATGGCTGGCAGATTAAAATTAAAAACCAAGCAGATGATGACACCAACTCACTTACCATAAGCCTATACAACAATGGCACTGTCATGGTGCAAGGGACTGATGACAATCTGCAGCACTTTGAAAACCATTTTCCCATTTCAGAGATCAGGCACAAATCCTTAGTACAACCCCCAGTGTCTATTTCTGATGCTCACATCCCTAAAGAGACCTCCAGACACAGATCCTCAGCCCCCATTACTTCACACCTCTCCCCAGAGACCATCAGAGATTGTTTATCTCAACTAGAAAGAGACTTGGTCAAACTTAAGGAAGAGATTCAAAGAAACTCCTTAAAAGTACAAATGATTATGTAACAAATTAGATCAATAAACTGAAATGTGAATACAAGTCAGCTCTACAGAAAATAAGAGAAGAAATGTGTGAATTACAAAAAAACAATGATAGACTCAGAAAGGAGATCGCAGAACTAAAAACAGAGACCCCTAGACATCTGAACCAGCAGGGGCAATGGAAACAAGCCAGAGAACAGACAACATGGCCACCACTGACCAGAATGCGGAGATACCAAATTACAATACAACAATAACCAACAATATGAACAATCCTGAAACCAATAAAAGTGAATCAGAAACCAGAGAGATGAAAGAGAGAAGAGTCCCAACCACCAGCAAAACCAGCATCACAGGCCCCCATCAGCAGCCAAGTAACCCACCCAAGACATCACAAAATCCTGATATTGGATATGGACTCAAATGGGAAGTATCTAAATGCACATTGACTATTTCCAGGAAAACGGGTCATTAAAATTCACTGTGCAAATATTGAACAGGTGACAGAGGTCATCAATAATCCATGGTTTACCAACCCAAATCATATTATTATACATTCAAGTACAAACAATGTGCCAGACCAGCACCAGCAGAACACAGGAGAGCTGATTAAATTAGCAAAGATGGCAAAGCTGAAATTCCCAGACAGCAAAATCAGTCTGTCATCTCTGCTCCCAACAAAAGACATATCCAGGCAAACCACCCAAAGCATCAATATGGACCTGACCGAAAGGATCAATACTGTGCCAAACGTGACCCTGGCAGAACACCTTTCCATAAACCACCATCACCTCTATCATAATAAGCACGTCAACAAACAAGGAGTCATCATCCTGGCCAAAGAGCTGAAAGACATTGTGCGAAACAGAGACCCCAGGCCAGGATTTAACAGTGACCATAATCACACTGAAAGACCCCTGACAATGAAAAGGCAGAAAACCCCAATCTTATCTCCGGAAGATAGAAACAAAGCTTTTCAACTAAAATGAGACCATCAGAGGAGGAGATCTCCATGGAGGGGACAACTGACCCCACAAAGATACATGCAGAGCAGAAATATGGATGTGCACTGTGCAGGAAACTAATATGACTGGATGGAATCAAGCACATCTATAAAACAGTCAGAAATCCAGTTTGTCCTACACAGCCATACTCATTACAAGGTATATACACACAAGATATATAGAAAAATGACTCCACTTACAATCAGCAGCAGGACTATTCAGGGTCTCAATACCTCGAACTTTGGATGTAAAACAAATGACCCTGACTTTATACAAAAACTGAAAACAGTAGACATCCATATCTTTCTGGAAACATGGACCAGAGCCGATAACGAATCCTTGGTGCCTATCAGATACAGCGAAATCTCTGTCCCTGCCCTGAAAAATAAAAACATCAAACAGGGCCAGAGCTCAGGAGGAATACTGATCTGGTATAAAGAGGAGCTCCACTAGTACATCAAACCAGTAAAGAGAGGAGGCAGCCACATATGAATCAGAATCAGAAGCTCCATCCTCACCTCTCAGTCCGATTTCCACCTCTGCGCCATCTATATACCACCGCCAGAGTCCTACTACTTCTATTCAGACTGCTTCGAAATCTTACAAAGACAAGGTGCCCATTATCAGGGCCTGGACAAAGTTCTCATCTTTGGAGACCTCAATGCAAGAAAAGGGAAAGAGAAAGATTTCCTGACCATGGATGGAAACATCTACATATTTGGAGCAGAGAATGACGGCCAAGATTCAGTACACACAGAGAGAAACGGCTATGACTGTACAGTCAACAAAAGTGGTAAACAGCTCCTGAAGTTTAGGATTTCATATTCTTAATGGACGAACCAAGGGAGACTCTTTAGGAAGGTATAAACTAAACTCCCATGTAGGGAGGAGTGTAGTAGATTATGCCATTACAGATATGAACCTGGCAAGTATGAGTGCCTTCATAGTCACCCCACAAATGCACCTGCCAGACCACAGTTAACTTCTTCTGTAAATGAAATGTACAAAAAAAACATGCACTTAAAAGTCACAGCAGAGCAGCCTCTTCAACCGGCCTCCATCCTATAAATGGTGCAAAATGTCGGCATTAAAGTATAAAGAAGCTCCCAGCAGACCTGAAATACAGTGAATGCTCCACCACTGCTACAACTACGAGTACAAGCCTAACCCAGAGGGAGTGAGTCAAGCTGCAAAGTACCTCAACAATATATTTTATGCAATGGTCAGATTGTCCGACCTTACAAAAGTCAACTACAAGAGACGAAAAGAAAAACAGATCAATGGCTGGTTTGACAGAGAATGTAAAGCCATTCGGAAGACCCTGAGAACAGTCTCAAACAAGACACACAGAGATTCCAACCACCCGGGTCTGAGAGAAGCCTATGAAACCTTTCAAAACTATCCTCAGGAGGAAGAGTTACTGTACATTTCTATCAAGCTTAACCAACTGCAAGATGCCCTCCAGGACAACTCCTTCTGGGAACTATGGAACCACATGGGCACAAAAGACAACATCTATATCCAAAATGGCAACATCTGGCTCCAGTACTGCAGAGACCTCTATAAAAACATCCAAAAGGAAGAACTAAGCCCAAAACAGGAAAACATAATGGCAAAACTAAAAGCAATGGAGGAAAAAATCAAACATTTCCAAAACTCAGTGGATACATCTATTACCGTATATACTCGTGTATAAGCCGACCCGTGTATAAGCCGACCCCCCTACTTTTGCCCCCAAAACCTGGGAAAATCTATTGACTCATGTATAAGCCGAGGGTGGACCCTAGCACAAGTATACAGCCCCCAGCAGTGTGGTATACACCAGTCCCAGAGGTAGATACAGCAGCCCCAGTGGTAGTATACACGCAGCCCCAGTAGTATATACAGCCCCAGTGGTATATACAGCCCCAGTGGTAGTATAGAGCAGCCCTAGTAGTATATACAGCCCCAGTATGGTAGTATACAGGGCCCCAGCAGTATATACAGCCCCAGTGGTAGTATATAGCAGCCCTAGTAGTATATACAGCCCCAGTGGTATATACAGCCCCAGTGGTAGTATAGACGCAGCCCTAGTAGTATATACAGCCCCAGTGGTAGTATATACAGCTCCAGTGGTAGTATACAGGGCCCAGTAGTATATACAGCCCCAGTGGTAGTATATAGCAGCCCTAGTAGTATATACAGCCCCAGTGGTTTATACAGCCCCAGTGGTAGTATACAGGGCCCCAGCAGTATATACAGCCCCAGTGGTTTATACAGCCCCAGTGGTAGTAACAGGGCCCAGAGGTATATACAGCCCCAGTGGTAGTATATAGAAGCCCCAGTGGTAGTGTATACAGCCCCATAGTAGTGTATAGCAGACCCAGCGGTAGTATACAGTATCCCCAGTAATCCAGGGCCCCCCCAGCCTGACTCCGGTCAGCTGTAAAGCAAACTATACTTATCACTGTCCCGCTGTCCGCACCCGCTCGCCGCTGCCGTCCGCGATCCTCCATCTTCATGCGTCTTCTTCCTGTTTCCTGTGCTCGTCGCAGGGAATGACGTCATTGCCTGCGATCGAGCACAGAAACAGGAAGAAGACGCATGAAGATGGAGGATCGCGGACGGCAGCGGCGAGCGGGCGCGGACAGCGGGACAGTGATAAGTATAGTTTGCTTTACAGGTGACCGGAGCGAGGCTGGGGGGGCCCTGCATTACTGGGGATGCGGGGGCTGCTGTATACCGATGTATACATCGGTATGTACCGATGTATACATCGGTATACAGCACTGACTCACGTATAAGCCGAGGGGGTACTTTTCAGCCCAATTTTTGGGCTGAAAAACTCGGCTTATACCGAGTATATACGGTACATTACAGGAAGTAGCAGAAAGAATCTCTTCCATAAGATTTAGAAAAGCTGGTGGCCTGGATGGAATCCTACCAGAAATGCGGAAGTACAGCCCACCAGAAATACAGGCTGCAATGGTTAAACTCTTCAATATTGTGCTAAGTGCTACTTCCCTAGTACCTGGAACCAAGGCCTGATCACACGCATCCACAATAGTGGGGACAGGTATGACACAGCCAACTACAGAGGCATATGTGTCAGCAGCAACCTGGGAAAACTGTTCAACAGCATCCTGAACAAGAGGATCCTCACCTTCCTCACCCAGCACAATGTCCTCAGCAAGAGCCATGGAAGGTTCATGCCGAACCACCACACCACTGACCACATCTACTCCCTGCACAGCCTCATTCAGAGCCACGTCCACAATACAAAGAGCGGGAAGATATATACCTTTTTCATGGACTTTAAAAATGCCTTTGATTCAGTGTGGCACCTGGGCTTATTCCTGAAACTGAAGGAGAGCGGAATAGGAGGAAAGACCTACATGTCATCAAAAGCTCCTACACCGAGAACCTCTGCAGTGTGAGTGTGAACTTTAAAAGAACAGCTTATTTCCAGCAGAGCCGTGGAGACAGACAAGGCTGCAGCCTAGGTACCCAAAGCTCTTCAACATTTACATCAACAAGCTAGCTACCGATCTGGAATCTTCCACAGCACCAGGTCTTACCCTCCATAACACTCAGGTGAAATTCTTGCTGTATGCAGATGACCTGCTGCTGCTGTCACCATCCGAGAAAGGCCTCCAAGACAACCTGAAAATCTTAGAGAAATTCAACTCCACCTGGGCACTACCAGTCAACCTAAAGAAAACCAACATCATGGTTTTCCAGAGGAGAAAGAGAAGATCAGACCAGCATCCTTTATTTGTTCTCAATAACTGTGCCCTTAAAGGAACGGACAAATATACCTACCTGGGCCTGAAGATTCACCGGTCAGGGAGTATCAAACAAGCCATAGAAAGGCTGAAAGACAAGGCCTGCAAAATCTTCTATGCCATCCAAAGGAAACTCTATCATTTGAAGCCACCAATGACGGTCTGGTTAAAAATCTTCGACTCTATCATCGCCCCAATCCTCCTGTATGACAGCGAAGTCTGGGGTCCTCACACTTACCCAGACTGGTCAAGGTGGGATTCCAG
This sequence comes from Allobates femoralis, assembly GCA_033576535.1. NCBI lineage: Eukaryota > Metazoa > Chordata > Amphibia > Anura > Aromobatidae > Allobates > Allobates femoralis. The sequence goes on from JARQOC010000003.1 coordinate 141,130,532, forward strand.
CCCAACAGAAATATTCCACCCGGAATTCTGTAAGCACCTTCTCCAAGTCCCTCGAAGCACCTCCAACATTGCTTGTTGAGTGAGCTTGGGCAGATTCCCTCTACACCTAATGGTCCTTAAGAGGGTGCTCTCATTCCAGGCTCACCTACATAGGAGCAATCCAAGCCCCATCACCATAAAGCCCTGTCACATTTAGGTGAAACAGAAAAACCAGGACCCTACAGAACAGCCCACTCAAACCCAACCCGACCAGAACACCAATCACAACAACCTGACAAATGCGGAATCAGATAGATGGTAGATGAAGGCCAGAGAAGGTATCTCAGTGACTGGAAGAACGATATAATCAGCTCACAGAAACTGACCATGTACCGGAGTCTAGAGAGAGACTACAAATTGGCCTCATATCTGGAGAAACTCCCAGACCCCAGAGACCACAAGATCTTGAGCCGATATAGACTCAATGCCCACAGTCTGGCCATCAAATCCATCTGACACAGGCAGAGCTACAAGCCCAGGGAGGAAAGACTGTGCCAACACTGTGACCAGGAGCCCTGGAGGACAAAACGCACTTCCTGCTACACTGTTCCAAATACTCACCAGTGAGGGACACTCACTTCAGGAGACTCTTACATCTCTTCCCAGATTTCATCACCATGAAGGAAGAAGAGAAAAAATATATCCCGCTGGGAGAAGAAGAGAGTGCAGTGGAAATAGCAGTGCAGTATGTCAGCGAATATCATAGACTGCGAAAAAGAGAACTATGATATGCCATGGACTTCTATAGCCCCCACCCTGGATCTGCCCCATCCACCTTCCCAACTGCCCCAACCCAACATCCCCACAGTCCCTATCCCTATTCCCTTTTGTACACTTGCTTTGGCAAAACTAATGTGCATTTAGTTCTACCAAGAAAGCTTCTTTGAATCTTGAATCTTTTCACTGATCTTATTCAGTGAACGTATGCCCATTTATTGAACCGAACCCGAACTTCAAAAGGTTCACTCATCTTAAACATGACCTCTTAAAGTGTTTTGATATATGTAAACTTGTCCATGAGCCCTGGTATATGGTAAATAGTTCCGGCATCATATAAGAGAAACAAGCCCATATCATGATGCTTGCACCACATGCTTCACTCTCTTCAGAATATACTGTGGCTTGCATTCAGAGTTTGGGGAATCATCTGACAAACTGTTTGCGGACCTTGGACCCAAAAAGAACAATTTTACTTTCATTATTGCACAAAATGTTGATCCATTTCTCTTTAGGCCATATGATGTGCTCTTGGTAAATTGCATCTGCTTCAGTACATGTCTTTTTTTTTAACAGTAGGACTTTGCGTGGACTTCTTGCTAATAGATTAGCTTCACACAGTCATCTTCTAACTGTCACAGTACTCATGGGTAACTTGAGACTGTCTTTGATCATCCTGGAGATGATCATTCGCTAAGCCTTTACCATTCTAGCTATTCTTCAATCCATTTGAATGGTAGTCTTCCATTTTCTCCAAAGTCTCTCTGGTTTTGCTTTCCATTTTAAGGCACTGAGATAATGTTAGCTGAACAGTCACTCATTGTCTGCACTTCTCTATAAGTTTTACCCTCTACAATTAACTTTTTAATCAAATTACGCTGTTCTTTGTTTCTGAACAATGTCTCGAATGATTCATGTTTCTCAAACTTTCTAGGAGAAAATACATGTACAACATGTTCTGGCTTCAGACTTTATATAGGGCCACCTGATTCACACCTGTTTCTACAATGAATGATTGACCTCACTAATTGAACTCCACACTGCTTTATTTTGAGCACACCCCATTTCAATTAATTATTCGAATACACACTCAAAAAGATGCAGATCATGAATGCTGAGTATGTTGGTGTTCTAAGCATCTACTGCACCAACTTGTAAATTGTTTGACATGTGGTAATATACTTCCCTAAAAAAATAGTGAATTGTTTGGTTAGTCATATTGGATTGCAATCATTTTGAACATTACTGTACATAAAGGAAATACTCATTGTAAAGCAAAACGTGTAAAAATACTTCATTTTCTGGAACAATTTTAAGAGTGCCAACACTTTGACCTTGACTGTACAGACGTTTTGGGTAGGTAAAATGTGTGTATCAGCTCACCAATCCTTTTGAATAGTCCAGCAATAGAATATAACAGGGTGCAGTGCATGGAGAGAGTCCACAGGCTGACTCCTGCAATGTGGACAATCAAAATACAAATAAGGCAAAAGGTCCAGCATCCAATAAAATAGTAGGAAGAGATTCAACTATAACAATCCATTGTTTATTTCAAAAAACATTAAAATCCTATGCGTTTTGGGCATGATGTGGCATTGCATAACACATAGTGAACTTAAAACAAGAAAAGAGACACATTTATAAAAACAAGAAATTAGTGATCAACACATTTGTTAGTATTCAAATTGAAACACAACCATGTTGTTAAATCTGAGAGGGTATGAATACATTTTACATGACTGAATTTTAAGCTATTTAAGATATCTAAGATATTAATAAATACATTGAATTATTTTGTTGTATATACAATAAGGGAAAAAAGCAGATGACTACAACTATTGATGATAAATAAGCATACATATCACAGATTGTATATTTACTCGTAATGTAATAAATCATTTTTTAATTTAATCCTATAGGAAAACTACTATCTAAACCCATAATCCAATATGCTTCCCTGCTGTGAGTGCCGCTAACCATTCATCGCCTCAGTGCAATCAGTTTTCTTCTCAATGCCGCATTCGTTCATTTTAAATAGATAACCATTCTGTCTCTTCAGAAAGTGTTGAGACAAGCTGAATAGTGAATGCTTGTTAGTTTGTGGATTACATTGTGCCCCATTAACATGTTCTCTCCAAGGTGGACTTTTAATTTTCTAGATGTGCTGCCCATCAAATTGGTGTTATCAGGGTATTTAGGCTGTAATGAGCTTATTCACAAACAACCAGAGTATTTAAAGGTTTGGTTATGACCTATGAAGGTCACACAATTCCAAATATTACAGCATTTGGATATGTTAGGTATATCCCTCTAAGTTAATCTTATTCCGAGAGGTTCCCTAGATGAGAGACAAGTAAAAGAAGTGCCCATAGGTTAAAACACCAATCATCCTTATCAGCCTTCATATCATTGGAGATGTAACTCCTGTCAGTGCTTCTTTCATCACCCCTCCCATACCTATCCTATGTTTACTGCTAACAAAATATATGAAAAATTGAAATACTTAGCATGCAAAAATTGCCATTTCAATATTTGTCCAGTAGCCATGTCACTGCGTACCTCTTTACTGGTTTCCTACACAAAAATAAAGCCTCTCTCTTGGGTTAAAAAAAACAAACTTCATTTGTATGGGCAGATTGGAACTTGCTAAAAGAGAAGAAAATCACCTAAGGCTAATGGGGAGGGGTTCAAAGTCAGAAGAAATTACCCCATAATCTAGCCAAGGTAAAACTAGGCAGCTGGGGGCTGGAATCCTTAGTGTGGGGAGGCCCAATCATTCTGCCCCCACCTCCCTGCTGTGAATTACATCCCACAGCTGCCACAGAAAATGACGCATTCATATAGGAGCCATTTGCTGGAGCTGTAGCCGATGCTTCCAGCTGTTGGGTTGACTAGGTAATAAGGGGTTAATTCCAGATGAATTTTGCCACCTGTCACTAAGCCCGAGGTTAATAATTTTGGCCAATGTAAGACCCGGCCATTATAAACCTCTAAATAAATAGTGGATAATCAACCACACTGTGAAAAATCATTTATTTGTAAAAAAAAAACATAAATGTATCCCTCTTTTCCCCTCTTTATTATCTAACACAACACCTCAATGATCCTCTGAGGTTAGAATGATGAGGCTGAATTCTGACCTGAGAAAAACATTTTCAGTCACCCCACTCACAGCAGTTTTAGGTCCCGCTGTGAAGAGATGTTGCAGAGGATTGTGGAGGGTGGCATTAAACCCTTATTACCCAATGTGCCAACCACATAGGGTAGTTGGAAGAGTCGGGTAAGGCTACAGAAAATGGCACTTCTATAAATGCATTATTTTCTACGGTGGCTGCAAGCTTCAATTTGCAGCAGTGGAGGGAGGTCAGAAAGCTTGGGCCTCCCTACATTGAGGATTCCAGCCCCGAGGTGCCAAGTTTTTCTTGGCTGGTGACCAAAAAATATGGTGAAGCCCCACTTAATTTTTTAAAATTATTACAAGAAATAATTTTGGGCAATGTTAGACCCAACCATTATGAACCTCTAAGTAAATAAGACACCACACCATAAAAAGTCATTTATTAATAAAATGAACACAAATACATCCCACTTCTCCCATCTTTATTATCCCCACAAAAACCATCCATAATCCTCTGCGACATACATTCGCAGTGTGACCAAAAACTACTATGAGCAGGGTGAAATGAAAAGTTAATATCAGGTAAGAGCTCAATCGTATCGCTCTAGCTAACCTCAGATGAACCAGGCTATGACATCACACCACTCACCACAGGTAGTCAGTTTCAGTTCCCATTGTTAATGGACATCGCTGAGGATTGTGGAAGTTTTTTGTGGGGATAAAAAAACATAGGAAAAGAGGCAGCTGGGGGTAGGTGGAAGCCTGTACTTTCCTGCTGTACCTGTGCTGGTGACCAAAAGTACAGCAGAGTTCCATTCTATCAGTGTAAAATAAAGGACATATTCTATCTTTTATCAGAATTGCTAGTAGATAAGTGTAGAAGAGGTGGCCTAATATGCTGCTTACCCTCTGCAATAATAAAGGTTTGTTCTATAAAAAATAATAGTTGAAAAAATAAGAATAAGAAAATAAATAATAAAAAATATAAAGCACTTTTAAATTAATGTTTAAAGGTCACTCACTGTAAAGCTGCTGCCACGTCTGGCACTGTTCCAAACATTTGCACCCTGCAAGTGTCCCAACATCTGCAAACTCAAGGGAGCTTAAAAAATAATTTTAAAGTTCCATTAAATTCTACTGATTGAAAAAAAAATGGTAAACCCGATGGCTGGGAACACTCCTAACTGTAAGGGCAGCTAGTAGGTCTCCGGTAAGCATTTTGGCCCAAAAGATTCACGGAAAGATTTAGGGCCATTTCAAAATTTCAAGCTTTTTTTTCCAAACTATTCACCATTTTTTTAGTAAATTGCTTTCCAATCACAAACCAAATCTACAATGTTCGTGCCGAATTTGAAATTGGTGAACATGTTTGGGGAAATTTCGTTCATCTCTAATTTTAATGCCTGTACAATGTGCCCATCTTGTGCTTCTGGAGACATGCACCCTGTAAGTTATGCGGGCTCTCCTCACTACAGTAATGACAAATGTGGTTTAGGCACACTGTGAGGCTCAGAAGAAGGGTAGCAATTGGCTTTGGGAGCACAAATTTTTCTTTATTTTTGGGGAGCCATGGTGCTTTTTTGTTACCAGTAAGGATGGGCGAATCTACTCGCTAGGACTCGTTACTCGGCGAGTAGTAAGGGACTCGCAGGACTCGGTACTCTGCGAGTTTCCCGGCGTTTACTTGCACGAGTCCAATGCAAATCAATATCAATCCTAGTTTTGTCAGAAACGCTGACAAAACTAGGATTGCCATTGTTTGCATTAGACTCGGCTACTGTGCCAGTGATAGCAGGGAAACTCGCAAAGTAACTGCTGTTTCTTTGTGAGCCGAGTCCAGCTGTCTTCTCTGTGCAGCTCCAGGGTCCTAGAGCCCGCCTGCTCACAGACATGATGTAGCAGTGCTGAGATTGTTATCAGTCTGCTCATTCCCTGTGCATAGACATCTATATTTATGCACAGGGGATGTAGCAGAGAGGACATCGCGTTTTGGACTACGTCGGACAGAAGAGGATTTTTTTAATTAAAGATGGAGTCCCTAATGGCTTTTTTTTTTATTTCAAATAAAAAAAATTCTCTGTGTTGTGTTTTTTTAACCCTTTATTGGAGATTCTTAGTGGCTGGGTCAAACGTGGCCTGACATTAAGAATCTCGGGCTTAATACCAGCTTGTATAACAAAGCTGGTATTAACCCCTTTATTACCCAGCGTGCCACTGCCACCAGGGCCGCTGGAAGAGCGGGGTTCAGCGCCAGAGGAATGCGCTTCAATGAACGCGCCATCTTCTGGGGCGGCTGCGGGCTGCAATGTGCAGCGGGGGGTGCCCAGAAAGCTTGGGCATCCCTGCGCTGCGGATTCCAGCCCCCAGCTGCTTAGCTGTACCTGGCTAGACATAGAAATTGCGCGGAGCCCCACACATTTTTTTTATTATTTAATGAATTTCAGAGTCAGAGTCTCAGAGTCAGAGTCTCAGAGTCAGAGTCTCAGAGTCGGAGTCGCCTCAGAGTCGGAGTCGCCTCAGAGTCGGAGTTGCCTCGGAGTCGGAGTCGTCTCGAGTCGGAGTCTCCTCAGAGTCGGAGTCTCCTCAGAGTCGGAGTCTCAGAGTCGGAGTCGCCTCAGAGTCGGAGTCGCCTCAGAGTCGGAGTCGCCTCGGAGTCGTAGTCGCCTCGGAGTCGGAGTCGTCTCAGAGTCGGAGTCGTCTCGGAGTCGGAGTCGTCTCGGAGTCGAGTCGGAGTCGTCTCGGAGTCGGAGTCGTCTCGGAGTCGGAGTTGTCTCGGAGTCGAGTCGGAGTCGGAGTCGTCTCGGAGTCGGAGTCGTCTCGGAGTCGGAGTCGTCTCGGAGTCGGAGTCGGAGTCGTCTCGGAGTCGTCTCGGAGTCGGAGTCGTCTCGGAGTCGGAGTCGGAGTCGTCTCGGAGTCGGAGTCGTCTCGGAGTCGAGTCGGAGTCGGAGTCGTCTCGGAGTCGGAGTCGTCTCGGAGTCGAGTTGGAGTCGGAGTCGTCTCGGAGTCGGAGTCATCTCGGAGTCGGAGTCGTCTCGGAGTCGGAGTCGGAGTCGTCTCGGAGTCGGAGTCGTCTCGGAGTCGGAGTCGGAGTCGGAGTCGTCTCGGAGTCGGAGTCGTCTCGGAGTCGAGTCGTCTCGGAGTCGGAGTCGTCTCGGAGTCAGAGTCAGAGTCGGAGTCATCTCGGAGTCGGAGTCGTCTCGGAGTCGAGTCGGAGTCGGAGTCGTCTCGGAGTCGGAGTCGTCTCGGAGTCGGAGTCGTCTCGGAGTCGAGTCAGAGTCGGAGTCGTCTCGGAGTCGGAGTCGTCTCGGAGTCGGAGTCGGAGTCGTCTCGGAGTCGGAGTCGTCTCGGAGTCGGAGTCGTCTCGGAGTCGGAGTCAAAAAATGCGTGGGGCTCCGCGCAATTTCTATGTCTAGCCAGGTACAGCTAAGCAGCTGGGGGCTGGAATCCGCAGCGCAGGGATGCCCAAGCTTTCTGGGCACCCCCCGCTGCAAATTGCAGCCCGCAGCCGCCCCAGAAGATGGCGCGTTCATTGAAGCGCCATCCTCTGGCGCTGAACCCCGCTCTTCCAGCGGCCCTGGTAGCGATGGCACGCTGGGTAATAAAGAGGTTAGGGCCAGCTTTGTATTATCAGCTGGCCCTAAGCCCGAAATTTATGGCGGTCACGCCAATATTAGACATGACCGCCATGAATTTCTATTAAATTGTTTTAAAAAAAACACAACACAGAGAAATTTTTTTATTAGAAATAAAAAAAAAAGCCATTAGGGACTCCATCTTTAATTAAAAAATCCTCTTCCGTCCGACGCAGTCCAAAACGCGATGTCCTCTCTGCTCATCCCTGTGCATAGATATAGATGTATATGCACAGGGAATGAGCAGACTGAGAACAATCTCAGCTCTGCTACATCATCTCTGTGCACAGACATTCATGTCTGTACACAGGGAATGAGCAGACTGAGAACAATCTCAGCACTGCTACATCAGGCAGCAGGCGGGCTCTAGGACCCTGGAGCTGCACAGAGCAGACAGGACTCTTATCTGTGCGAGTTTCCCAGCGATTATAGTTACAAAGTAAACGAGTCCAATGCAAATAAATGACAAAACTAGGATTGCTTCAGGCTGAAGCTTCCGGAACACATCTGCGATTTGTAAATCTCACACTACTCGCTATTACTCGCTTCCCCATTCATTAACATTGGACTCGCTAGACTCGCAACGAGTAGCGAGTCCTGTGCTCGGACTCACTAGAGTCAAGCGATTCCGAGTAATTTAGGATTCGCCCATCACTAGTTACCAGTAATGTGAAAACCCTCTATAGTTCCATTGACAGATGACGAACCAGAGCGGAACATTTTCTTTTGGATTGAGTTGAACCTTTTATTAGGAACTTTTTAGATTACATTGTCGACCACATTTATTCCGTGCTCTTTTACATTGTGGTTTTATCTTCCATTGATAACAGATTAATATACTTTTTTTTTATAAGCCACACACTAGCAATACTTTTCCTTTTAACTAAAAAAGTTTTTGCATAACTATATTTTGAAAGCTATAAGTCATGCGAGGGCTTCTTTTTGGCACGATTTGTCAATGTTTTTATTGGTACTATTTTCCAGCACCTTTTCATTTGACAGTGCTTGATTTGCAGCAGGATAAAATGATGTTTTCAGTGACATCATTTCTTATTTATGTTCAACTTGATCATGTTTTATTCTACTTTTTATCACTGTTATGATGAAAAATCATCATTTTTGCTAAATGTTTTATTACACTGGTCACTGAAGTGGTTAACTAGTTAACTGAAAGTTTTATAGATTTGGACATCCCAGACACTGCAATACTAAATTTGTGTACTTTTAATGTTTATTTGTGTTTTTCCATAAGTAAACCTATTTATTGGTATGTTTTTTATACTTCTTTTGTTTTTTATTTTGTGATTTTTTTTTTTAAAGTTACAATTTTCTTTTACTTTCGTACTTAGTCGCTATATGGGACATTAACTTTTATTCCTCTGATTGCTGGTTTAATATAATGCATTGCACAAATATGGTAATACATTACGCCTTTCAGCTTTACATTGACAGATTGTCTGGTAGACCCTGCTACAGGCTGGGTCTAACAGGCCACTGTACATGTAGGCCCAGAAGTCATCTTATAACCTCCAGCTGCAATAACAACCCTCATCTCCCCGGGAGTGCAGGAGGGGTGACAGAAGGAGCCTACACTCTCTTACAAACTTTTATATGCTGCAATTGCTATTGATTGTGGTTATATGGAAAATAGCAAAGGGTTAACATCATTGACACGTGAGACAATCAGGTCCCGATGGTGTCACAGGTCAGAACTAGCCCAGGAAGTCCTTACGTTTATCTGCAATCGCATTTTGGAACAGGGTTAATACATTGTTAAGTATGTGTGGCCCGTTAGTAATATTAGTGACTCCAGTGGACCATCTCACAGAATTATTGCTAGAAGAAGATATTAACTGTAAATGTAGTGCTGACTATATTTGTAGTCAAATATTCAGGAATATGTCAAACTATAAATTAGTTCTGTGCCTCAATATAAGTGAGCTAGACCAGATAAGTGAGGCTATACTGAAATAAAATGTGAATTATAATACAAATCTGTATGTATCATACTCCTCTCACATTTTATCTGTACAAAATCATAATAATACTGTACATAAGAAGAAAAAAAAGCTGCTGATAGATTCCCTTTAACTAGGTGGTGCAATTTTAGGTATTACACTTTTTACATGCCAACATGGGAGATGGCAACAATTGATCGGCACTGGTCTCGGGTGTGAGACCCTCATCAATCTGATATTGCTGACCAATCCTATGTCTTGAACTGTAAACCGTAAAAATATACAAATCTATCTCAGTCAATGTAAAATAATAGCAAGAAAATTAATATAATGGGGGAGGATTCACTCCTATAAGCACCAAATGCATTTGGAAGCCTTTTTTAACGCAAAAAAAAAAAAGGTTTGAAACACTGCAGTCGCGTTCTTCTTTTCTCCACTATGTGGGTTCTCCTTTGAGCAGAAGATCTGATAAATGACTGTGTATATTCTTCAGTTATGATCAGGTAGAAATAATTGTGGAGCTGTTTACATATCAATTTCAAGAATTCTAGTCATTTTCAACCCGTCACTTAAAGAATGCATATACTGTACACATATTTACATAATGCAAATTCTCTTCTGACTTTAGGTCTTGTTGGACTTCGGCTGACAGTAGAGATCTGCTGTAATTCAGGTAAAGTTAGTGGGATGTCAGTGCACATTCTTGGTTTATATCAGCAAGATTTGCTGAGTTCTGGCAAACACCATCGCATTCTATGGCTGGCACTGTGCTCAGGGTGATATTTAACATGGTGCTGAGATCAGATTGTTGGCAATAGACCTCTACAGCTACTAAGCAGACAGAGCTTATTGGATGTTTAGTAAATTAGCTAGATAGATCTTCAGTTTAATGAAGGTAATGAGTGGAAAAATGATGAAAAATATTATAAACTGTTATTTTTATCAAACACTAAACAGGAAATTCCAAAGAACGTCTTGTCTGGAAAACCTTCAGCTACGTCTATTCCATTACCCACATGTAAAACTTTGCAATTTTAACTCTATCTGTGTATCTGATAGTATCTGTGTTGAGGTACAGTGGCAGCACAGTTAGGTCTTGGCAGGGTTAACTGTCTCTGATGGGATGTTCTATTCCCCCACTATTGCTGACCGGTAACTATTATCAGTACACTGACAACAGGGAGAGATTTTGGTAGCTGTTTTAAGATAATCACTAGGATGTAAGGAGCACACATGCCTGAGATGACTCTCCGATCACCCTGTAGTAAGGGGAATAGACCTTTGTCCGGTCATCTACCACTAACAGGGCAAATAAGGGTCACAGTTTTAGTGTTTCTGGCTGTGTGGGTGCAAGTCTGCAATAAATTTAGGGCAGGTGGGAGCTCTGCCTTCACTGCCTAACTGCATTCACTGACGGAAGGAATATGGCCTTCATTCATGTCACGCACTCAGCAGTAGAGTTGCCCCACATCCAGAAACTGACTCTGTCAGATACTGAAGCCAGAGAAGCAAGCACACAGCGTCAGAATCCAGAGGTGAGAAACACTCCTGCTAAGAGCAGGACATGAACGGCAGCCATCTGTGCTGCACCCTCAACAGGTCAGATCCTCCGTTTGCGGATGCTGTCAGATTGCTGTGTGTTAGCCAAAACATCTCGGCGTATCACCTCTGACACACATGTCATAGGTTAGCCATCACTGCTCTATTGCCATAATTTGAGAAATTTGTGTTGAGAAAGATCGATGCTAATAGCTATATCGATAATAATAGTGCGCATTATAAGAAATGGATAGATAATATTCCGTATACCCAGTACAAACGGATACGGAGAAACTGTAGTCTGACATCGGACTTTGTGGATCAATCTCAAATATTGAGAGAGAGGTTTACTAACATAAAATACACCAAAAAATGACTTGAGAGGGCGTGTAAAGAAAACATCAATATGGAACAGGAAAAACTGTTAGGTCTGAAGGAAATAGTGAAAGGAAAAGTACAGGTGTTTGCTAATAAACTTTACTACAATTTTTTCAAACCAGAATTCACATATTAGATCCATCATGAACACTCATTGGGGTATCTTACAGAATAACCCTGTTTTGAACAGAATCATTCCGGTAAGACCTGGGATAACATTTAGAAAAACTCCAACATTATAAAATCTATTGTCCCCGAGCAGATTAAAAGAGGAGAGAAATAATACACCACAAATTATCAGAAAGGAGCCTTCAGATGTAACACTGCCATATGCTTATGCTGCAGGATGTTAGAGGATCGGACCACCCCCTTCGGGGTGTACCCGGGGGACAATACTTTTCAGATCCGATACAATCAAGATTGTCACTCATCTTATGTGATTTACTTAATGAAATGTGAGTATAGAAAACAGTATATTGGGAAAACATCACAACAACTGCACAGTAGAATAAATTCCCACAGGTTCAATATAAAGGAAGGGCTATTAACACACAGTGTTTCCAGACATTGTGCTGTTAATCACAATAAAGAAGCAAGAATAACTGTAATCCCAATCGATTTTGTGCCCCCCGAGACTGCTAATCGAGACCAAATCCTTTTGAGGAAAGAAATCTATTGGATGTATAAACTTAAAACCCTAAAGCCAAATGGTCTCAATGAGATTATGGATCTATTCAAATGAACAGCTCGTCTTTGATCTGGGGAGAGATGCATTGTCTCTCTATAATATGATATCACAGGTTCTGGGATTTCGTCCTGGGTGAACCGCATTATAGATAGCAGCTGACAATCTGCTGAGACGTAGGTTTTATAAAGACCATCTTGTTCCTGGGAGAACAGCCCCTTTTTATACTGATGAGATAGATCACAACATGGGGAAAGATGGTTTGAGGGTGGTTCGATTCCATTGATGACTGCATAATATATACGTAGATGCCTATTATAATGCGGAGATAAAGAAGACAGAAAGAAGTTGTTTAATGTGGTAGATAATTTTGAAGAAATAAGACATAATGTGACTATTGTGAAATAATAGTAAAACCGGTGGGAAATTTTAAGAATTTGAACTATTTTATTATTCACTTTCTTTTCAGGTGCGAAACATATTCATTTATATCAGGGTGGGAGTATATGAAGTTATATATATTTTAATAGTTTTAGCGGGCAAGAATTTTATGAAATGTGATTGTTGCTTTTATTTCACAAAGAATGGTGATTATGTAATGTTAGGCTACTGATAAAGTTGTACCTGTTTTTTTTTTTATATTTTTTTCACGTTGGCTTCACGTTGATGACGTCATGTGTTGTAGATTTCAGTATTTATACAATGTCATTATGTGTACATGTAATGCCTGTATCTCCTGAAGAAGTGAGGGTTACTCATGAAACACGGAACTGGGGTAAATCCTTGGGTCCATTGTTTTGTGGTGAGGCAGCGCACACCAACTCCTATTCCGTCTTCCATTGTTATCTATTGCCATAATGTGACTGCAAGTATGCGATATACACACCAGCGGCCATATTCTCAACCCCAACCTTTCCTGCTCCTCTCTGCTCTATTGAGAAAAGCACATGAGAAACCCCTCCTCAAATGTCTGCAACTTGGCAAACTGCATATTTATGGTCACATAATAATCATTTGAGTTCGTAACAGATGGGAATTCTGATAGTGGAGAATCCTGAAATGTACATGGTACTGTACTTGTCCCATATGCTATGATCATTGTGATGATTTGATTATGAGGGTACATTTGATTATTGATTAAATTTCATTTAATATGAGACTGGCCAAACAGATTCTGGATTGTAGGAAGATGAGATGTAAATTTTACTTGTAAGTGAAGTAATTTTCTCAGAATTAAAATGTATCCACTCAGTCATGGTCATCTATGGTATATCCATCACAGAGTAACCGCAGCATGCTGGCAAAAATTGTAAAGCTGGTGTGTGGCCTCATTCATTTAGCTGTATATATTCTTACATGATAAATTCTTATTCTGAATCCAGCAGGTTGCAAATAAACCTAAACAAATAATTTTCCCACAGTTCACGATGACAACACAGTGGAGACAGGAATTTGTATTAGAGCTAATGGGGAAAGTTCTCATCTTACCAGTCTAAAAATAATGATAATAATTTGGAAATGATTCACTTTCTTTTTTTTTCTCATAAGTTTTTTTGGTTCTTATGTTAGATGATATTTGCAGGGTGGTTTATTGGAAAAGTTTTCTCACTTATCTACATACTCATGTACTTAAATGGGTTGTCCTGGTCTTTGCTATAATTGATATGTGTATCTAGGCTGCAAAATGTGTACAGTTTTTAATGTATATGCTGTCAACCTTTTGCAGGATTACCTACATATCACATATTTGCAGCAGCCACGGAACATCCAGGGGGCATGTGTTGTATTGGAGCCTGCATGGAAATGGGACACTGGTCGTTTCTTCCCAGTCTCCTACAAACATGCTCCCTCCCCCAGTCTACACTATGGCCAGCCACCCCCAAGGCTCCTACAGGTCTGCCCACTCCCCAATCACAGTATGACCGGCCACCCCCAGGGCTCCTACAGCCCACCCCAGCAGCTAATGTCACCACCCACCCCTATTGTACACAGCGTTCCCCACTGCACTGACATACTGTTCTCTCTATACAGCTCCACCCTCTCCGTGCTCTATGGTACTGGAGGTATGGAGATAGAAGCATTGGGCTCCACAGCACAGACTCCAGGGCTTCAGACCTCAGCTTCCCTTCACAGATCCCACAGGGTGAGTGTGCACACATGCAGCGGTCTCCACTGTCGATTAGGCACAGTGTGTCAGTGCAGTGGGGACCGCTGTGTACAATGGGGGTGGGTGGTGACATTAGGGGCTGGGTCAGGCTGTAAGAGCTCAGGGGGTGGCCGGCCATACCGAAACTGGGGAGGGGGCGGGCCTGTAGGATCCTAGGGTGGCTGGCCATAGTGTAGACTGGGGGAGGGGATGTGTTTGTAGGAGACTGGGAGGAAATGACCAGTTTCCCATTTCCATGCAGGCACCAATACGAACACGCCCCCTGGACATTCCCTGGCTGCCGCAAATATGTGATATCTAGGTAACTATGCAAAATGTTGACAACATGTATATTACAAACTGTCAACATTTTGCAGCCAAGATACACATATGAATTATAGGAAAAGCCCGGGCAACCCCAGGACTTCTACTTTTATGACCTACCCTTATAATAGCCTTTTCAGTGAAATATGAAATATATCATAGTAATAATTGTAACTCATACAAGTAAAATCCTATCTCTATGGATTCTTAAACTCTGAGAAGTTTTCTAATTCTTTGTGTAAAATAAAGTATACTTTTTTCAGATGCTAAATACTTTATATATATATTATCATTTATGTTTGAGTGCTGTTTAGACTCTTTATATGCATGTAGACTTACCCTTATATTGGTGGTGGTATTCTGTCTAACATGGGTTGATATTAATGAATACTACAAGATACTTTTTTATTAATGTGATGTAGAAACTATTTATTTTTGGTTATACCATGATCCTTCCGAGTTCCCCCTTCTTGCTGGCAGTTAGAGCTAGTCTACCCATTCTTCCATGAGTGGAAAAAAAGTTTTTGTTATCATTCATATTCTCAGAAAAAAGGCCAAGAAAGCAAAAAATCTGCTTGGGTATGTAAATGTTTGAGCACAACTTTAGCACAACCTGAATCCCATAGAACACCTGTGGAGAGATCTAAAAATGGCAGTTTGGAGAAGGCACCCTTCAAATATCAGGGACCTGGAGCAGTTTGCCAAAGAAGAATGGTCTAAAATTCCAGCAGAGCATTGTAAGAAACTCATTGATGGTTACCGGAAGTGGTTGATCGCAGTTATTTTGGCTAAAGGTTGTGCAACCAAGTATTAGGCTGAGGGTGCCAATACTTTTGTCTGGCCCATGTTTGGAGTTTTGTGTGAAATGATCAATGTTTTGCTTTTTGCTTCATTCTCTTTTGTGTTTTTTCATTGAAGACAAATTAAATGAAGATAATAATACCAAAGAATTTGTGATTGCAATCATTTTCAGGAAGAAACTGAGTATTATCTGACAGAATTGCAGGGGTGTCAATACTTTTGGCCACAACTGTATGGGTTCATTAATTTAAGGTTGTGATAGATCAGTTTACTTTTATGGGCGTAGGGATTACTAAACTTTTATTTGTAATTTCTTAATTTTTAATGGGAGGACAGTTTAAAATGTTTCTATATTTTTTTTATATGTGTTTTAGTCCCTCTTGGAGAACTTGAACGTCGAATCCTCTGGATTTCTTGTTATACATAATGCAATACCAGCACATTGCATTAAATCATGGTCTCCTATAAAGCCCAGTTACAATCTGCTCTTCACAGGAGCACTGTCATTCAGCAGGCTCCCAGCCACCATGGCATTCACATTGGCACCATCCGATCATGTTGCAGAGAGGAGGGACAGGTGGGCAATGGATGTGTGGTAAGTTGTGCTCCCCAGATAATGCATTTAAATGCCACTTTCACACATTGACATTGGCATTTAAACGATTAGCAAAGATAAGTAACAGTCATCATTTGCAAGCTCAGCTCCTGAGCTCACATCATACACAGTGACGCAATATTGGATGTATCAGTTTTACCAATTTAAGGTAAAAGTAAGTATTCTGATACCTTTAGGAATTTTTTTTTTATTATGTATTGTTAATTTTTTTAATTTAAATATATTTTATTGCTTCCCTGTGACTATGTGGAACAGTATGCACTGGTATAGTTAACACAGAGTCTGTATACATAGCATTCTAGATAAAGTCTACCTCAACATGGATGCCTTGCCTGCAGGAGTCCTAATTGGAGAGCTTTCAAATAGGATGAAGCTCCATATAGTGGGGCAGAATTCTATCCATGATATGCACCCTTAACAGCTGTTAATTAGTGGCGTAGGTGGGTTTAAGCAAATGTGGCACCCATTCACCGGTGCAAGGAGGGAATTACACCTTGGTTCACACAGCACACAACACCTTCCACCCCAGACCTGAAGGGGGAGCTTTACTGGCTGCCTTAAGCCAGTTCCCCTTTAAAAGATCCAGGCCTGAGGGGAGGAGTCAGGTAGTCCCAGGAGTTAGTGAGTTCCAGTTGGTCTGAGAAGAGAGCTGGAGTGAGGAGCTGGTCGCTGGGAGAGATCCAGGCCCAGGACCAGGGAACACTGACCCAGCTGTGCTGCACCCTTGGGAGAAGGTCAGAGGCCAGTGCAGGAGTAGGAGAAAAAAGGAAGAGAACCAATCAAGGTTTCCCTTTAGTACACCTGGACATCGGAGTCCGACACTGCAAGCATCCACTGCAGCAGTAAAAGCCCGGGAGAACCAAGAGGACCAAAACCCCTGAGGAGTACAAGTAAGAGACACTCAAACTGACCAAACATAGGACCAGGGGCCAAAGGAGGAATAGGGACCCCGCAGAAGGACCTCATTGTCAGTGTAGAGCAAAGCCCTGAGAGGAAGAAGGAGCGGTGAGTTCAGTCACAGGCAGGACTTACCCCAAACCACAGAGCACAGAGACAGACGAGGTCTCACAACTTTCTAAGGTGGAAGTCCCAAGTTGCACCGGGGAACTGGTTATTTCTCTGGACTGTACCTGTTACCAGTAAAAGGTACCGAAACAAAGATCACTGTGTGTGCCTGCTTATCCACCGCTATTCACCGCATTGACTGCCTAGACGCAACTACAACTCACCTCATCCATCCCCGCTGCCCTAAGGTAAAGCTCCACCTGTGGGCAGCTGTACTACACTGAGTTGCACTTCCATCACCTCAGCGGCCGGCTGCATCGTTGGTATACCCATTACCAGGAACTACAGGTGGCGTCACGTTACCAACCCCTTATCCCCTGACTGTTCCCCGCCATTGAGGGTCCAGGGCACGGGGCCGGGGACAGACCAGCCGTGATTCCCCATCCAAGTCGCCATCAGCCCCAGTACCCGAGTACCCCTACCCTGTCGACCACCTCAAACCTGGCATCACGAACAGGATCCTGTGCCTGGTAAAACCGGGTACTGTGTGCCAAGAACTGAACTTTATTGACTGTTTGAGAACTGAAAAACCGGGCCGCCATTACAGAAATTAAACTGCGCCATAGCGCGGGTGGAAAAGAGCGGAAAAGAGATAAGCCCCGCCCCTACACTGTCAGAGATCAGCGAAGCGCAGTGCCGGAAATAGCCGAGGTGCTCAACTCCCCCTGCAGAGCCGATGACTACCGGAAAAGTTTTATTTACCCCGCCGGCTGGCTGCGATTAACTAGGGGGGCACCATCATGAGTGACTCATAAGTCCCTGCTGGAGGGGATGCACAGAATGCAGCACCCGGAGCAGCAGCCTAAATAATGCCAATAGCCTTGCCGTACATACCGGGTGCCAAATGGTTACCAACATATGAAGGCAAACCCGGTACCTTAGCAGCCTTTAAGCAAAAGATGTGTGCAATGCTGGACATGTATACGATGACAGAAAAGCAGCGAGCCACCGTTGTGCTGGGACAATTAACAGGCGCAGCGGAGCTAGAGACTGAGTCCTGGAGTGATGCTGAAAGGGACTCTGCTGTTAAAGTGTTTGATAAGCTTAAAGTTGTCTTTGAAAAATGCACACAGTCTGAATTGAGAATGCTGTTCTACCAGTGTAAGCAGAGACCGCAGGATGCCATCAGAGACTATGCCCTCCGTTTACAAGGGGCACTTTGGTCCTTAAAACAGGTAGACCCGGCAAGTGTATTGGAAGAGGATAACATGCTTGCAGAGCAGTTTACAGAGGGATTGAGGTCAGACTACCACCACCAACAGGTACATATGTGGGTATTGCTTCACCCAACTGTGAACTTTAATGACTTAAAAGATCATGCTATAACTGTGTTAAGGGATCCAGTGCCTGCAGAGCCTGCAATCCAATCCTGGCTGGATAAAACCTCTCCCATAGACTTTACACCCGTTTCTAAAGACCCTGCAAAAGCAGAAAGACAAGCTGTAGCAGATAACTCAGATGATGATTTGCGCAACCAGGTGCTACAGCTAACCAAAAATATGGACTATGTACTAAAACTCTTGCAAGCCATGCCTGGGGCACCACAATCAAGCAAAATGCAACTAGCTGATTGCTCTGAGGATGTCACATGGATGAGGAGGAAAAACAAATCGCCTGTGCAAGGGACCAACGCACCATTCCAACATAGACCCATGTCGCCTGTGGAGAGGACCAACAAGTCGCCCGTTCAGGAGACCGACGCACCATTCCAACACAGAGCTAGGGACTACACAAATTCTTCAGGACAAAGCCTTTGCCTGCGATGCAACAAACCAGGCCACTTTGCAAGATGATGTCTTTTGAACAGAGAGATTCCTGGGCCCAAGGGCCAGCCCCCAGGAATAGGACCACCAGGCCCATATGACTGGCATAACCGGTACGTGGGAGGCCATCCGTACCTCAACATTACGCTAGAAGGAATCCCCATGTTGGCCCTACTGGACACCGGGTCGCAGGTTACCACCGTCCACAGCCAATGGACAACCACAGGGACAGGTGGGATACAGAGAAGTTACAATAAAGTTGGGGAGGGTGGAATTAAAAGGCCAAGGGTTATGTGTGGTAGAGGACAATCCTGATGAAAAATACCCCTACATGGCAATTAGTACTAATGTTATTGAAAACTGCTTTGGAGAAGTGTTGTTTTTACTCCGACAGATTGATGAGACCGCTGGTTATGGGCAGACGAGAGTCATCCAAAGAGAGATCCGAGCCCTCATCCACAAGCAACAGGTAAATCTGTCTGGGGGAGAAATTGGCAGTGTGTGGGTAACAGACCCGATTCCCATTGTGTTATCACCAAAAAGTGAAATTATGATATGGTGTCGAGCAGTAATAGGTCTCAAAGGACAGGAATACCAGGCAGTTGTAGAGCTGGTATATTCAGAGCATAGACCTACACTACTGACAGCCAGAGGGGTGGTGGATGTACGCAAGGGGAGAATACCAATCCGTGTATTAAATTGTGGGGAAGAGGAAGCAAAACTACCCCGGTATGCTACTGTAGCAAAGCTGTATACTGTCTGTAACAACAACATACAGGCAGTAGAACTCGTTTCCTCATCTAGTCAGGCGGAGGATAACAACTTCAAAGGACAGCTGGAGGAGTGGTGTCAGCAGTTGCACGTAGGAACTGATGCCACCCCTTCTCACCAGAAGCGCGGAGTTTACTGGGTAGCACAAGAGTTCGAGCAAATATATAGTAAGCATCCATTAGTTTTTGGGAGGATTAAAGGGGTACACCATCGCATACCCACAGGAGATCATCCCCCAATTAAATTGAGACACAGACCCATTCTACCAAATCACTACCAGCATGCCATTCGGGTTATACAATGCACCGGGAACGTTTCAAAGCCTCATGGAGTGTTGCCTGGGACACCGGAACTTCGAGACGGTACTTTTGTACCTGGACGATGTCATCATGTATTCCAAGACCTACGAAGAACACCTGGAACACCTGGCGGAGGTATTTGAGGCTTTAGCAAAGTACAGGATGAAGCTCAAACCATCTAAATGTCACCTGCTGAAACCTAAAGTCCAATACTTGGGGCATGTGGTCAGCGCAGATGGAGTAGCACCAGACCTGGAAAAAGTAACAGCTATCTAGGACTGGCAGAGACCAACCACCGTCATCGAGGTACGTCAATTCTTGGGTTTGGTTGGGTACTACAGAAGATTCATTAAGGGCTACACAAAGATGGCAGTGCCCCTACAAGATCTTCTGGTAGGCCAATCTAAGAAGAGAAGATCTTCAGAGCCACCATTGGAATGGGGAGAAGAACAAGAAAATTCCTTCCAACAGATGAAACAGGCTCTAACCGTGGAGGAAATCCTGGTTTACCCCGATTATAACCTACCATTCGTCCTTTACACCGACGCAAGCAATGTAGGTCTGGGAGCAGTCCTTTCCCAGATCCAAGATGGTAGAGAGAGTAATTGCCTACGCCAGCAGAAAATGTCGACCCACCAAGAGGAACCCGGAAAACTACAGTTCCTTTAAGTTGGAGTTCCTGGCCTTGGTCTGGGCTATAACAGAAAGGTTCAAGCATTACCTAGCAGCTTCGAAATTTACAGTCTATACGGATAATAACCCGTTAACACACCTGGATACCGCGAAGCTTGGTGCCCTGGATCAACGCTGGATGGCCCAACTATCGAACTATGACTTTACTATCAAATACCGGGCAGGCTGCAACAACGCAAATTCTGATGCCCTCTCCAGAAACCCTCAAGTACATCTACAAGGACTTGAAGAAGAAGAGGATGACTTAGAGGAAGTAGAACTCCCAGCTTTCCATAAAAGTAGAAAATGGAAAATGGCTGAACATCACATCTACCAGAACCGTCAGACTGTTGAACTAAACCCGTTGCCTCACTATGGATGGAAGGAGACTCAAGACAGTGATCCGGCAGTGAGCCTTGTAAAGACGTTAATAACCCAACCGGAAAAGAATGCTCCACCAGAGGCCTAGTACCTGTGGAAAGAAAGAAGCAGGTTATTCATCTATCAAGGTCAACTGTGCAGACGGTATATCAACGCAAGAACACATGAAATTATATGGCAAGTTGTGGTTCCAAAGAGAGATGTCTAAATGGTGTTAGAAGCGTACCACAATGGAGCAGGACACTTTGGAAGGAGAAAACTGGAAATATTTTTACATGAGAGATTCTATTGGATCAGCATGAGAGCTTCCATAGAGAGATGGTGTAAAAATTGTGGACCATGCTCATTAAGAAGAAGATATATATCAGATTAAGACGGCATCACCACAAGCGTAGGTGCTGGCAGAAAATAATAATATACTTACAGTAGGTTATCTGCCGCGACACTACTTTTTCATGATTAATGATAATGTGAATCAATGAGTGTCACTAGAAGCAAGAGGATCCATTGGATATAATGTAAGGTGAATTGCAGAAACTGCCTTATGCTAAATGTAATAAAACGGAGATCTTTGGTTTTCAATAGTGATCACTAGAGAGTAAAGCTTGCAATACGAGTCTTAAAGTGATCCTACACTGCCAAGTCCTACACACTAACCCTGATAAAATTGTGAATTGTGAACGGGTTTATATGCCCAAGGATAATTGGAAATAATTAATAGGTGTGTGTTGGGCCTTCACAATGGTGTCCAAGTGTGGATACCAAATTAAGGAATGTTGAAAGGGGAATAATTACAGTGGGAGCTCAGTCACAAATAAACAATATATATATCAGATTAAGACGGCATCACCACAAGCGTAGGTGCTGGCAGAAAATAATAATATACTTACAGTAGGTTATCTGCCGCGACACTACTTTTTCATGATTAATGATAATGTGAATCAATGAGTGTCACTAGAAGCAAGAGGATCCATTGGATATAATGTAAGGTGAATTGCAGAAACTGCCTTATGCTAAATGTAATAAAACGGAGATCTTGGTTTTCAATAGTGATCACTAGAGAGTAAGCTTGGCATCCACAATTCACAATTTTATCAGGGTTAGTGTTAGGACTTGGCAGTGGAGGCTCCTTGTAAGTGCAGTTTCTGCAATTCACCTTACATTATATCCAATGGATCCTCTTGCTTCTAGTGACACTCATTGATTCACATTATCATTAATCATGAAAAAGTAGTGTCGCGGCAGATAACCTACTGTAAGTATATTATTATTTTCTGCCAGCACCTACGCTTGTGGTGATGCCGTCTTAATCTGATATATATATTGTTTATTTGTGACTGAGCTCCCACTGTAATTATTCCCCTTTCAACATTCCTTAATTTGGTATCCACACTTGGACACCATTGTGAAGGCCCTACACACACCTATTCATTATTTCCAATTCTCCTTGGGCATATAAACCCGTTCACAATTCACAATTTTATCAGGGTTAGTGTTAGGACTTGGCAGTGGAGGCTCCTTGTAAGTGGATGCCAAGCTTACTCTCTAGTGATCACTATTGAAAACCAAGATCTCCGTTTTATTACATTTAGCATAAGGCAGTTTCTGCAATTCACCTTACATTATATCCAATGGATCCTCTTGCTTCTAGTGACACTCATTGATTCACATTATCATTAATCATGAAAAAGTAGTGTCGCGGCAGATAACCTACTGTAAGTATATTATTATTTTCTGCCAGCACCTACGCTTGTGGTGATGCCGTCTTAATCTGATATATATATTGTTTATTTGTGACTGAGCTCCCACTGTAATTATTCCCCTTTCAACATTCCTTAATTTGGTATCCACACTTGGACACCATTGTGAAGGCCCTACACACACCTATTAATTATTTCCAATTATCCTTGGGCATATAAACCCGTTCACAATTCACAATTTTATCAGGGTTAGTGTTAGGACTTGGCAGTGGAGGCTCCTTGTAAGTGGATGCCAAGCTTACTCTCTAGTGATCACTATTGAAAACCAAGATCTCCGTTTTATTACATTTAGCATAAGGCAGTTTCTGCAATTCACCTTACATTATATCCAATGGATCCTCTTGCTTCTAGTGACACTCATTGATTCACATTATCATTAATCATGAAAAAGTAGTGTCGCGGCAGATAACCTACTGTAAGTATATTATTATTTTCTGCCTGCACCTACGCTTGTGGTGATGCCGTCTTAATCTGATATATATATTGTTTATTTGTGACTGAGCTCCCACTGTAATTATTCCCCTTTCAACATTCCTTAATTTGGTATCCACACTTGGACACCATTGTGAAGGCCCTACACACACCTATTAATTATTTCCAATTATCCTTGGGCATATAAACCCGTTCACAATTCACAATTTTATCAGGGTTAGTGTTAGGACTTGGCAGTGGAGGCTCCTTGTAAGTGGATGCCAAGCTTACTCTCTAGTGATCACTATTGAAAACCAAGATCTCCGTTTTATTACATTTAGCATAAGGCAGTTTCTGCAATTCACCTTACATTATATCCAATGGATCCTCTTGCTTCTAGTGACACTCATTGATTCACATTATCATTAAGAAGAAGAGACTGTAACAGCCAGAAAGCACCACTCCAGCCCATCATCACCAAACAACCATTAGAACTGGTAGCCTTAGATCATGTCAAACACCTAGCAAATCTGGCTACACCTATGCTCTTACAATGGTAGACCACTATTCCAGATTCCTTGTGGTAGCTGCGGTAAAGGATTTAACAGCTCAGACAGCAGCAAGATCTTTCCAAGCCTATTTCTGCAGACCACATGGTTATCCAGAACAGGTATTGACAGACCAAGGTCCTGCCTTTGAAGCTGAAATATTGCTAGAGTTCTGTTGCCTATACAGATGCAAGAAAATTCGCACCACGCCTTACCATCCTCAAACTAATGGAATGTGTGAAAAGATGAATCACGTGGTAATTAAATTGCTTAAAGCTCTGACCTTAGAGGAACGAAACCAGTAGCCAGAGAAGTTACCAGATCTTGTTGATATCAACAACAACATCCCAGTAAGCTCAACAAATTGTACCCCTGCATACCTCATGAGAGCAAGACCAGGAAAATTGCCAGTAGACTTTGAAATAGGCATAGTAGTTCCTGAAGCAGATACTACAGACGCAGATTGGGATACTAGAAGGAAAGAACACTACCAGAAAATACAAGAATGCATTGAGAGAAGTCTGGAAAAATCTAGAGAAAAACAAGAAACCAAGTTTAACAAAAGTGCGCAAGGAACGCCCTTAACACCAGGTGAATTGGTTTTGAAAAGAAAAAGTAGAATGCACAAACTAGATGATCAATGGGAAAAAGAACCATACACTGTGTTACCATCTGAATTTGATAACCAGAAAACCTGTGTCATCAGCAAAGACCATGGTGAAACCACAGCAACAGTGTCCAGAGATCATTTGAAGAAGTGCCCTCAACAGTTACAACCAGAGGAAGATGTACCTTGTCCAGAGCCAGAAGAGAAAGAGAAGCCAAAGACAGTCCAGACACTCATTGGAGAATTACCAGCGGATTGGCCTCAAATAGAAGGTACATATCTAATCCCAACTTTGATGTTCTCACCAGCAGTAGGAACGCCAAGAGTAGAAGAACCACCCATTGTGTTGGAACCAGAGAATCCTGCAATCGGTGTACCTGCCATTCCTACTGTGAGATCAGGTAGTCGCAGACTGCTACCCAGTTTACTTGTGACACTTAGACCCACTCTCACCAATCCTACACCAGAATTACGTAAGTCAACACGTGTCAATCTAGGACACCCACCATTCAGGTACAGTGAATGAACTGTAAAATGTGGGAAAATGTAAATATGTTTAAAATGTAAATATGTTATTAATGCTAATGTACATAAAAGGGTGAAGAGTAGGCAAAACCAACCCAGACCAGGTACACAACATCAGTAAAGGTACCTTCACACACAGCAATTTTGCTAGGCAATTACACTGGCAATTTGCTGGTTGCAGTGAAATCATGGACACATTGTTCTATTTTGTTGCTGTGTACAAATGGAACAATGTGGTCATGATTTCACTGCAACCAGCAAATTGCCAGTGAAATTATCTAGCAAAATTGCTGTGTGTGAAGGTACCTTAAGAGGAGTGAGAGGAGTTGGCGTAAGGAGCTGTCTAGGGAGAGCAAAATTTTGGCCAATAGGTGACCTCAGGGCCTGCAGGCATACAGCGCTTATGACCCGGTAGAGGCCCCTGCAGTAACTAGGACTCCTACGCCAAGGCACCCTTAGTGTTTGTTGTTGTGTAATGTTAAACTTTAAGCCTACAGAGACTTTACATGTTGGACTTTTTGAATTTTTCGTTCATACTTTCGAAAAATGGACCATAGCCACAGGACTGGTAGTGGCAAACACCCGTTTAAGCACCCTTTAAAGAGTGTGCAGCGGATGGACTAGCGCTGTATGGACTGGTTACCCGCTTTCCTATTTATACCTGGTTTTTGTACATTTTTTATTTTTAAGACTCTGTTCAATTATCAAATGTAAATAGTTATGATATGTTATGGAAAAATGTTTCAGTCCCGGAGGACTTTATTTAAGTAGGGGGGAATGTGGCACCCCTGCAGAGCATTGCCACAGGATCCACCGATGCAAGGAGGGAATTACACCTTGGTTCACACAGCACACAACACCTTCCACCCCAGACCTGAAGGGGGAGCTCTAGTGGCTGCCTTAAGCCAGTTCCCCTTTAAAAGATCCAGGCCTGAGGGGAGAAGTCAGTTAGTCCCAGGAGTTAGTGAGCTCCAGTTGGTCTGAGAAGAGAGCTGGAGTGAGGAGATGGTCGCTGGGAGAGATCCAAGCCCAGGACCAGGGAACACTGACCCAGCTGTGCTGCACCCTTGGGAGAAGGTTGGAGGCCAGTGCAGGAGTAGAAAAAAGGGGAAGTGGAACAAGAGGCGCAATAGTGCCTTATCACTTAGACACTCACAGTACGGTGGTATAAAAGAACCACTCACCTATTCCAGTTGTGCGACCCACAACTGGTATACAGACATATAGTGTTTTATCCGGATGGCTGCTGCTGGACTCCCACCGACCACTTGCTCGTGGAATCACACAGTAAAATGGGAAAGGTAACGGTGTTCACCAGTCCGCGCTGCCAGGATCCACTTATTCCAGGGAAGAAACTCACGATCAGATGTGATGTAATCAAATCCTTTATTGCATCCTACGCGTTTCAGTGCCCTCCTGGCACCTTCCTCAGGGATAGTGCAGGAGTAGGAGAAAAAAGGAAGGGAATCAGTCAAGGTTTCCCTTTAGTACACCCGGACACCGGAGTCCTACACTGCAAGCATCCACTGCAGCAGTAAAAGCCCGGGAGAACCAGGAGGACCAAAACCCCTAAGGAGTACAATTAAGAGACACTTAAACTGTCCAAACATAGGACCAGGGGCCAAAGAAGGAATAGGGACCCCGCAGAAGGACCTCATTGTCAGTTTAGAGCAAAGCCCTGAGAGGGAGAAGGAGCGGTGAGTTCAGTCACAGGTAGGACTTACCCCAAACCACAGAGCACAGAGACAGAGGAGGCCTCACAACTTTCTAAGGTGGAAGTCACAAGTTGCACCGGGGACCTGGTTACTTCTCTGGACTGTACCTGTTACCCTGTCACCAGTAAAAGTTACCAAAACAAAGATCACTGTGTGTGTGCCTGCTTAACCGCCGCTATTCACCGCATTGACTGCCTAGATGCAACTACAACTCACCTCATTCATCCCCGCTCCCTGAGGTAAAGCTCCACCTGTGGGGAGCTGTACTACACTGAGCTGCACTTCCATCACCTCAGCGGCCGGCTGCAGCGCTGGTATACCCGTTACCAGGATTACAGGTGGGGTCACATTACCAACCCCCTTATCCACCCACCATTCCCCGCCATTGAGGGTCCAGGGCACGGGACCGGCGACCGACTAGCCGTGATTCCCCATCCAAGTCGCCATCAGCCCCATTACCCGAGTACCCCCTACCCTGTCGACTGCCTCACAAAGTTTAATATTCAAAGAACTGGTAGATCTGGAGAAAACACTGTTTTTTTTTAAAACAAGTAGACCACTAAGGGACACATTGCAGGATTCAAGGTCTCTGTTCCTACATCATAGTGTTTTCAGATAACATAGTATCAACCAGAATGCTGGACTTATAGAGTGGATATGGGACACCTAGTCATCTGCTGCTCAATGGAGCAACCTGGCGAAAAGAAGGATCATCTCCAAATATCAATACTAAGAGCTCACGACAGGAACAAATCAGAAAGCAAATGGATAGTCAACATATAAGCCAATTTCAGAAAATGGGATAAGCAATGTAGCTCACCAGGAGCAATGGATCTGAGTGCCTAAGTCTAGTCTGGCAACCAGAGATTGACTCCTGGGGCTTATATAAAAATGGTACTTAAACAGAGAGCTAATTAAATACCAGATCAATGCAGAAAAACACAGGTAGAAAGAGACAACCAGTCTCAGTAATTATAGAATCATAGAAACATAGAATGTTAAAGATGGAAGGGACGTTTAGGGTCATCGTGTCCATCCCCCTGCTCAATGTAGGATTAACTAAACTATCTCAGACAGATGTCTAGTCTCTGTTTGAATACTTTTATGGAAGGAGAACCCACCACTTCTCGTGGCAGCCTGTTCCACTCGTTGATCATCCTCACTTACAAAAAGACTTTTTTTAATACCTAATCTGTATCTTCTCCCTTTCAGTTTCATTCCATTGCTTCTCGTGTTTAAATGTGCAAATGAGATAAAGGATGATTCCTCCACACTGTGATATCCCTTCAGATATTTGTATACAGCTATTCAGTCTCCTCTTAGCCTTCTCTTTTTGCAAGCTTAATATTCTCATATGCTCTAATTGTTCCTCGTAGGACATTGCTTGCTTTTTGGTCACCATCCTGGTAGCTCTTCTCTGAACTTGTTCCAGTTTTTTCAATGTTTTTTTAAAAATGTTGTCCCAGAACTGGATACAGTATTCCAGATGAGGTTTGCCAAGGAGGAGTAGAGAGGAATAATAAATGCAGGTGAGTTAGACTCTGTTCTTCTCTTAATATATCCCATAGCAGTGTTTGCCTTTTATGCTTCTGCTTTACACTGTTGACTAGTGGCGTAACCAGAGTGTGAAATTCAGACCTGGGCTCCACATTGGTCAGATGAATGGGCCTCATCCAACGCTCTAAATCCTCTAAAGACTCACAAATTGACCCCTCTTCCCCTTCATTATGCATTAATGTCCCTCATGTTATATATGGTCCTCCTTAATAATTTGTTCAAAGATATTCCTGGTATAGAAGTAAGGCTCCCTGATCTGTAATTTCTTTGCTCCAGCCATCCTTTTTTGAAGACAGGGACAACATTTGAACTTCTTCAACCTTCTGTGACTTCCCCTGTTCTTCAGCAACTTAAAGATTTTGGCTAGTGGTTCTGCAATTTCCTCTGTTATCTCTTTCAGTACCCTTGGATCTTACAGCTAATCAGCCCCACACTGCCCATGTCCAGCAGTCGCCACAGTATTAGTGCTGCCCCACCTAGAGACAAGGGAAGAGGTAGCAGCTGCATGTTCATACACGGAAGTGACACCTCATGGTGAGAAAATTTTAAATGTGTGTGTGATTAGAACTACCATGCTTGCTTATGCCTGAAATATTCTCATTAAAATGTTATATTTAGCTGTAATTTTTAAGTTATTTTAAGCGAGCTATTGTCTCCATGCCAATCCAATAACCTCACAGTCCCCATGGGCCAGTATTATGGGCCTTAGTGCTCTGTTTGTCACCGTTACAGTAAATGGTGGAGCTAATTTTGCCATTTTTATTGTTAAACATATTAGAATATGTACCTGTAATTCTTATTGTACAACACATTTTTATAGACCTTACTGGATGTGATGTTCTCCATTTCCACTTTACAAGTGCTAAAGAATTATGAAATGGTCTATTTCCGTACTGTTTCTTTCTTGTGAACACTACTGCATGTAAAGCACTGAAATAATGCAAGACACAATGCAGACACAAAGGATTTTTGTATGACAATGTAATACGTTGATTTAGTATTGTTTACTATGAATTTACAAGAAGCTTTAAGACTTATACAGCACTAACACTGGGATAGTGACCGGACTATGGAGTGTGATTAATCAGAGAATTTAATACAATCTTTACACATTTCCTGACAGTAATTTTAGAACCATTTGTGTAAATTCTTGACTAGTTTAATCTCAGAAGGTGTAAAAAGAGCAATGTGTGGAGAGAAGGAATGTGCTCTATTTCTGCTCAGAAACTTAATGTTATTCTATGACTCCTCTATCTCTCCATGGTAAAGAGCAAGTGTTCAGGTTACTGGTTTGTTTTACTTAGAAAGGTCAAATGATTTAGTCTTTGTACTTTCACCCTAGTACCATTCTATGTTCAACCAGCCGCTGTCTAAAGGACAAAGATAAATTAGGCATTGATTGATATCTTTGTAATAAGTCAACTCTCGGACAATAGGAAAAGTGAAGGACAGTATTCTTCCTATGTTTCTTTTCCTAAATTGCAAATTATGAGATCATTGAGTCTGTATTCACACCACTTAAACATTAAAGTTTGCAGTATTCATGTAGATAAAAATGATCTTCCTTTAAAGTTTAGTGTTTCTGGTATATACCTAGAAGGTTTACATCTGGATCCTTATTTGTCAGATACAGAGGGGCATCAAGCCCCCCTGCCGCCTGAGCCGTATAGAGGAGCGGGAGGGGGGGTGGTGCTCGCAGACTTCAGCACCGCCGCCCCTGTAGCCTCAGGTGAGGAGCGGGGGGGAACTGGCAGACTTCAGCACCGCCGCCCCTGTACCTGTAGCCTTAGGTGAGGATCGGGGAGGGGGGGTGCTAGCAGCCTTCAGCCTCCCCACCGCCCCTGTAGCCTGCACAAGTACAGCACCGCCGCCATCTTATCAGGTGACGCTGCGGCGGCCTCAATCTCGCAGAGAGCCGGCCGCTACTGCTGGGGCCGCCTCCTTCTCTGATGCCGCTCCCACTGGCTGCTGCCGATTGGTACTCAGGGCTCACACTGTCCAATGGACGGTGCGGCCCTGGTCAAATAGAAGTGAAACATATAAGTCGAGATTTATATATTTTTTTTAATCAAAAGCAATAGAAGGTACAAACGTGTGTTTGCTCAACTTTTTGATTGATGTAAACAAAAAGAATGTAAAAAAATTCTTTACCTTCCCTTTAAGAAATACAATCTATCTGCCAATTATGTACAGATCAAAATGACACATATTGGCATTAGAGTTAAGTCACCACCCTAGTGTTCTAGTTCGATTCAATTCGTCGAATGGACGGTGTGTTCGTCGAATGTTCGTCGAATGTTCGTCGAACACCCTCGAACACACTAAAACACTATGGTGGTGGTCAATTTCAGTTCCGCAATGTATATACATACATTGCGGAACTGAAATGAAGTAAAATCAAGGGTTAAAAATAATAAAAATCGATACTCACCTCTCTAATCCATCCAGCGACGCTTCCAGCACTGCCTACCTGTCAGAGATGTGATCCCGGCAGCGTTTCCCGGTGAAATGACGAGTTCTCGCGATAACTCGTCATGTGACCGGAAACCGCTGCCGAGATTATGACGTCACCGCAGGTCCTACAGGCCCTCACTAGTAGTGAATAGTAGTGAGGATCTGTAGGACCTGCGATGACATAATCTCGGCAGCAGTTTCCGGTCACATGACGAGTTATTGCGAGAACTCGTCATGTGACCGCAGGTCCTCACTACTATTCATTACTAGTGAGGGCCTGTAGGACCTGCGGTGTCGTCATAATCTCGGCAGCGGTTTCCGGTCACATGACGAGTTATCGCGAGAACTCGTCATTTCACCGGGAAATGCTGCCGGGATCACATATCCGACAGGTAGGCAGTGCTGGAAGCGTTGCTGGATGGATTAGAGAGGTGAGTATCGATTTTTATTATTTTTAACCCTTGATGTTACTTCATTTCAGTTCCACAAAGTATGTATATACCTTGCGGAACTGAAATCGAACTGAAATCGAACATGAACTCGAACTGCCGAATTTAGAGCAAATTGTTCTAATTCGACGAATGACTCGAACATCGCCAAAAACAGCTCGAATTTGAGATTGGCGAACAATTCGAGTCGAACACCGCTCATCTCTAATTGGCATGCTGTATCCTAAAAATGTATGAATTAAAAAAAGTCTATTCCAATTTTTGATATACTTTTGACGAATCAGACAAAGCAAATTGATTTAAGTCTCAATCAGATTCAACTGATTCCAGTTTATGTTTTTAGCAATTTGGTTTAGTCAAATTCAACAAAATGGCAGCAGAAAAACATTTTGCCTAATTACAGAGGGCTGCGAAATGGTTACAACAACCTCTTATGCTCATCTGACCTTTACCCTCTTCATTCTTATCCCAAAATCGTCTAACTGATGTATTCTATCATCTACCTTCATTCACCCAAATATTTTTGGCCTAATTATCTATTCTCTAGTACCACATTACCGTATGCACATTGGCAGACACAGACAGAATAAGGCCCCTTAGCAAGAACAATATACGGGTGCTTCATAGTTCATTAGTGTGGCGCCCCTGAAGACTGGTCACCACAGTGATGCTGCACCTACTCCACAGGTGTGATATCACCGCTCTCAGGTGAGAGGGGTCGCAAACCTGAGACACATAATTTACACCCAACAACATCCTAACTCCAAGCCAGAGGATGCTGGGTGGAAAAGACCCCACGATGGGCAGACCCCATCTGCTGGCAGAAGGAGGGACTAGGTAGAGGGGGTGGGACAGTAGAGGAAGAGATAGATGAGAATAGAACATCGTTGAGGAAGGACGTGGAGTGAGGGAGTCCTAGGGGGCACGGGAGAGGAGGATCTACCAGTGGGGCCCCGAATCCGGACATGACATAAGTCGGGCAGAGGGATTGGTTGCGAGAGGGGATCGGCCCCGATCTGGTGGTAACACTCCAAGGTTCCACCAGGTAACCAGAGGCCTCTGCATCTGCATGAGCAGTGACTACCTTCCGTGAACAATCCACAGGATGGTGGCTAGAACTAGGGTCAGGGGACATGTTGCCCGTCACCCGACAAGAACCCACAGCCATCATCTTGAGACCCTGTACACGAAGGCACAGGGCCAGAGAGGAGAGTAATCCAGCGCAGGGAAAGAGCAACTTAAGAAGGTTTACAAAGGGTTTCTCAGTGGAGCAATCCTGACTGCCTGGGAGCTGAGCTGGCCACGTCCTGGAAGAGCAAAGCACCCAGCTGGTTGCCCTTGCCTGATCAGTATGTAATGTGAAAGGAACTGCATGAACTGTGTCTGTCTGCTTCTTCAGTGTCCTGATGCCTTCTGCACCTCTACGGCCCCTTCCCTGCTATTGACTCGAACATCTGCCCTGGGGTTCTGCTACACCTGTGGGGTGCAATACCATCCCTGCTGCCGCACCATCTGCCCCAGAGGCCTGAACCAGCAGCGTCGGCCATCCCTAGCCGAATACCACAGGTGGCATAAAGAAAAAGACTACTAAACTCCCCTGTAAATAATCCCTTCACTGCACGGCCAGGGTCACGGAGCTTGGCTGTAGCCACCGTGACATCCCCAAAGAATCAGCTGACCCAGCTACTGAGTACCCACCGACCTGTGCGGCTGTCGCATTAGCTCATCATAATGTACAATTTCACCTGATTTGGAGGTGGAAGTGGGCCCCCATAACTCTTTGGCCCCTGTGTGGCTGCAAAGATTGCACTGCTGATATGTCTGCCTCTGTGCAACCAGCATAATGCATGTCAATGAAGTGCATTACACCCTACATGACTACCTGGGAGCCAGATAGAAGTGGTTGGGGGCCCAAAATGCAGATAGAAGATAGGAAAAGAAAAGGAAATTGATGGATGGGCAGCAGCAAGATAGATATGGGGAGAGATGAGGACAGGTGAGTATAAGAGGTTTACTTGTTTTTTAACTTCTCGCTGGCTGATTCAATTATATATTTCTTACAAAAAATTTTGAGTCAAATTCATTCTTGGATTGGATGAATCTGCCCAAATCGAATTTTGAAAAATTTACCCAACTCTACTTTCTTATTATTTAAAATTTAATTTAACATCATAAAATGTTGAAATTGCATTTAGGAAAAAAATGTGGAAAAAAGTTAGAAACAGACAAAATATGTTTTTTTTCATGATTTTTTTCTAGAGTAATTTGTTTTAAAAATAAAATTTTATCCAAAATGAATCCTCTAATTCTGTTGTGCATATAGTGTTAAATATCTGTAATGGGTGTAAACTGTGACATTAGTACAGTGTATATCATCCAGAATTAAAATTTGCTTAAATGGAATCTGTTACCAAGTTTTCAATACACCATCTGAGAGCAGCGTAATATAAGGACAGAGACTTTGTTTCCAGTGATGCATCACTTACTTTACTCCATGTTGTCAATTGTGATTAAACTTGAGAGCTCTATATGACCCCATCCACACCACTGATTGGAAGCTTTCTATATATACTGTATATTAAAAGAAAGTTACTAATAAGTGGTAGCTAGCAAGGTTAAATAAAACAGGGAAACTACATGGCATGAGAGACAACTAGTCCTGTAGTGATAATCTCCTGCTGATAAAACATTGAATGTATTGAAACAACAGCACACAGCCTAGTAAGTGGCCTCACTGGAATCAGTGTCCCAGCCCACAAATCATGGTGCTCTTAGAGTACATAGCATAAACCCACTGACAGATTCCAGTTTAATGTGTTTAATAGCAGAATATCTAGGATATATCAGAGAAAGGTTTAGGGTTTAAAGCAGGGTCCCCAACTACAGTCCTCAAGGCCCATCAACAGTGCAGGTTTTCAGGATAAGCTTAGTATTGCACAGGGGTTGGAATCACCACCTGTGTAAGTGATTACATTACCACATGTGAAATACTAAGGAAATCCTGAAAACCTGCATTGCTGATGGGCGGATGGAAGGATATCTTTGCCAATGTTTGTTTAGTTATCACAAAGTATTTAATTCTCTATTCTCTATTTATTGTCTACTTTCACTTATACCATCTTATGACTTGCAACAGTAGTAAAATCAGGGAAGTTTACTTCCCTTCTAAAGCGTAATCGCTGTTTAATTTTTTTAACAATGTAGAGAAAGCGAATTTAATAAACTTTCAAATATACTTCAGAAGAGAAATCTGGTAGAAAACCATTCATAAATCTTACACAAGATGTCCCCGCTAGACTGTGTGTGAAACTGACATATGTTCATTCTCAGTGAGATCCGTCTTCACACTGAATACGGCAACATAAACATATAACAAAGGGGGCGTGGTCTACACTGTGCCGTGGTCACAGCTGATCACTGTATCAGATTATACCATGCTAAGGACGCTCCAGGCTGACAGCAAAAATACAGGAGATTCTATCTCCTGCATTCATATCGGGCTGCTCCCTGTTATCAGTGAGCACAGAGCTGTGTGGAGGCCATCAGCTGTTAGCAGGGAGCAACCCAATGTGAATGCAGGAGGTAAAATCTCCTGTCTTAGTGCTGACAGCATGGAGACCTTTGTTTGAGGTAATCTAATACACTGGTTTGTACCCAGTCACTCTTTGTAGGCCCCGGCCCTCACTTTAAGGACACCATAGTGGGGACATCTTCTAGATGTTTTATTAATGGTTTTATTCCAGATTTCTTTTATGAAGTATATTTGAATGTTTATTAAAATCACTTGCTCTACTTATTATTAAATAAAATTTTAAATGGCGGTTACGTAGTTCTGATTTAAAATGATGAACTTTAGGATAATTAACTCTGCATAATATCTGACATGACAATAACAGAAATCATTATCAGTGTTAAATGAAGCAAGCATCACATGATAACTTCTTGAGGGTTATGAAGACGAGCCAACTGAATAAAGGGTATTACGAGAAGTGAAGATTTAGTTGGAAAATGAGCCATGTACATTCACTATAGTGTTTAGTACGGTAATTGAAATCACACCAGGTTATAAAGACATTCTTGACTAATTCGGAACATTATAAAACTGATGACTTAATTGAAAGAAACATATGGAGAGAATTGTCTTTTGAAATAAATACTTGAGCTGTAGAAACGTGTATTCATTTAGCATCAAGCAAACAATACTAAGAAGTTAATCATATTTTCACGGTCAGTAATTGTTAAACAGTTTGGATTTCAAAAATAATATTTACAATGGCTTGTTCTGAAAGAAGTGCGGTGTCAAGATACTTCACATCAATGAGACTTTGGAGTTCGATTATTTTTTGAGGAGTAGATAAAATTTCACTCTTAGCCTAATCTGCTAATTATTCTCGCATTTACATTCATGTTTCTGCTTTTTTTAGTAATTGTGATAATGTAATGATCTGCTAACACTTTCTTTCTGAAGTCATCTGCTCTTCCATGGTGAAAGTGTTTGACTAAATTAGAATTAACCCTGAAGGTCAAAGTTCAAAGACATTGCTGCAACCTCCCCAAGTTGTGAACTAGTGAACCTTGGTAACATAGAAATGCCACCACCATTCTTTAATCTTATCTGTGGGCTAAAGGTGCAGCAGAACTGGATTGTCCTCCAAGATGCTACTAAAGCCCCCGTCACACATAACGAGATCATTAGCGAGATCGTTGTAACGTCACAGGTTTTGTGACATAATAGCAATCTCACTAACGATCTCGCTATGTGTAACACTTAGCAGCGATCAGGCCCCTGCTGTGAGATCACTGTCGTTACAAAGTGCTCTGGGTCATTTTTAGGTCATTAGTCTCCCGCTGGTCAGCACGCATCGCTGCGTATGACAGCGAGAGACCAGCGATCAGCGATCTTACAGGCTGGTAACCATGGTAAACACCGGGTATCTAGGCAGCGCACACTGCCTGGATACCCGGTGTTTATCATAGTTACCAGCGTCCTCCCTGCTTACAGGCAGTGCTAAGCAGGGAGGACACTGGTAACAATGATAAACACCTGGTATCCAGGCAATGCACCCTGCCTAGATACCCGTTGTTTATCATAGTTACCAGCATCCTCCCTGCTTAGCGCTGCCTGTAAGCAGGGAGGACGCTGGTAACTATGATAAACTTTTTTAAACATAGAAACCTATCTCTTTGGAGAATTTTTGCCCATGTAAAAAATGCACCGATTGCTGCCAAATAATGCAAAAAGAGTTTATTATTGCTGGTTATTTAAAAGGCATACAAAGTGACTAAAGTAGAATTTTTAAAGTGACATGGTGCGACTCAGTGCATATATAGAGTATGACCATTTTTAGGACCTGTAGCATTAGTTACTGCAAGCATTTGCATGGTGTAGGTACATTTAACTCAATAATCATACATAATCCATTACTGTCAATCCTTTATATACCCTGCTCATTTCTGATGCATATATAAAGGGGCGAGGATGACAGTTGAGTATGCGCCCTGAAGAAGCTATCAAGGGAAACGCGTCAGGACGTCCCTGGACCTGGCCACATTGGAATCTGAGCACATAGTGATGGGTATGTACTAACTAGTCATGCAGTTGTATGAGTTGGTGGGTTGTTACCTATAAACAGCTATGAGATTGGGAGATGGGAGATTCTGACACCTCCAGGGCTGGCTTCATAACTCTCAACTAAACCCATATTAATTGTTATAATCTTATCCCTGTCCAAACTCTATAGATATTAACTGTCACTTGACTATTACAGCTTATAGATTGACAGTATTTGGCAGCAATCGGTGCATTTTTTACATGGGCAAACATTTTCCAAAGAGATAGGTTTCTATGTTTAAATATGTATAGGAGAAGCCAATATTTTCATAAATACTGTCCATATGGGGCTCATTTATTAATAACTATGATAAACACTGGGTATCTAGGCACCACGCGCTGCCTAGATACCCGCTGTTTATCATAGTTACCTGCGATGTGGAGGTGGCTCCCTGGTCCCTGGGGAGATCTGCCTGTTTGACAGCTCCCCAGCGACCAGGTAACGACGCACCAACGATCCCTACAGGATTGTTATTGTTGTCGGGATCGCTGGTGCGTCGTTGTGTGTGACTGGAGCTTAATTGGTCCGTTTACCGTTTACATAGACCAACCACTGGTAAGATAGACAGATACAAACTGTTATCAATTGCCATTTATTTGAATACCTGTTTATACAGGTAGGTCAAAGTAAATAATTAGCTGCCATTGTTCTTCCCAATACGAGTCCTGTTTAGAAAAGACAAAGCACCGCCGAATGATGACTTTTTTGATGCATAAAAGATAATTTCACCTGATAAACAATCATTCTGCTCATTCATAAGGTGATTGGCAACCTGTTTACATGCAAGATAATTGTGAAAAGAATATTTTTAACAATGCTCACTGACGATTATCTTGCAGTGTAAATGCCTCTTATGGTACCTTTACACGCCGAAAGGTAGAAACCGCCAGGTATCGTACACAAATGTACCTGATACCTTGAAAAGACTGTGAAGTGGCAGCGTGTAATTCAGAAAGTACCTTCCTGTGCCTTTGGATACCTGTGTTTCAGCCGTGCTCAAAAACAAGAAGGTATAATCCCTATGGTGGCAGCGTGTAATCTGGGCACAGGCACGGTATCTGAGTTCCCTGGTGCGTGCCACAGCGTCATGTATACAGCGCCCCATCAGCTATCATTGGTGGGGGCTACTGTGTACCCATTGGCTGTCCCTGCACAGGGCGGCATATTTAACGAGCTGAACAGTCACAATACACATTTGCAATAGCGTCATGTATTAGCCAGCCTTCCTGCGCTGGCTGGCCAATCATGATGCTATTGCATTGTCCAATCATCGTACGAGCGTCTCGTAATCCACAACTCTGGCACGCCTATGTGTTGTCCCTGCTGCCCCAGGTCCACCCATATTCCCTTGTGGTAGCGGCGTGTAAATCAGCGAAGGTGCTCCACAGAAGGTAACCCACAGCACCCATCGGCACTTCCGGGGAACGAAAATACCTTCTGTGGAGCACCTTGTGGCGGCGTGTATTTGCGGCATCAGGTACCGTTAGCAACAGTTGCAAACGCGTGCGTGCACGTGCGGTGCCTACCTGTTGCTACCCTCGGTGGCGGCGTGTAAAGGTACCATTAAGGTTAAATTCACACAGCTGTATTAAAATACACTTTACATCTACAGTTGTGGCCAAAAGTATTGACACCCCTGCAATTCTGTCAGATAATACTCAGTTTCTTCCTGAAAATGATTGCAATCACAAATTCTTTGGTATTATTATCTTCATTTAATTTTTCTTTAATGAAAAAACACAAAAAGAATTGCCCTAAGCCAAATTGGATATTATTAAACACCAAACATAAAAAAGTGGGTGGACAAAAGTATTGGCACTGTTAGAAAATCATGTGATGCTTCTCTAATTTGTGTAGTTAACAGCACCTGTAACTTACCTGTGGCACCTAACAGGTGTTGGCAATAACTAAATCACACTTGCAGCCAGTTGACATGGATTAAAGTTGACTCAACCTCTGTCCTGTGTCCTTGTGTGTACCACATTGAACATGGAGAAAAGAAAGAAGACCAAAGAACTGTCTGAGGACTTGAGAAACCAAATTGTGAGGAAGCATGAGCAATCTCAAGGCTACAAGTCCATCTCCAAAGACCTGAATCTTCCTGTGTCTACCGTGCGCAGTGTTATCAAGAAGTTTAAAGCCCATGGCACTGTGGCTAACCTCTCTAGATGTGGATGGAAAAGAAAAATTGACGAGAGATTTCAAAGCAAGATTGTGCGGATGGTGGATAAAGAAAGTTGACTAACATCCAAACAAGTTCAAGCTGCCCTGCAGTCCGAGGGTACAGCAGTGTCAACCCAAGCCTTACTCATGCCTACGCCAAATGAGATTAAACATTGCGCAAGCGTTTATTGAAACACACATTTTTATACAGAAAGCAAAAGGCGTGTTAGAATTCTAGAACTTTCTACTAAATGATCATCTCCTAATTGGTCAATTCTTATCAATTTATTCTAATATCTAAATTCCTCCCTTAATGGGTTGGCTTAGGTTTCGGGTGTATTTATGGAACGTGGGCACCATCTAGTGTATAACAGACAACATGACATTTCCAAATAACAATATACCGTATACTTGTGTATGAGCTGACCCATGTATAAGCCGACCTCCCTACTTTTGCCCCCAAAACCTGGGAAAACCCATTGACTCGTGTATAAGCCGAGGGTGGTCCCCAGCACAGGTATACAGCCCCTAGCAGTGTGGTATACAGCAGCCTCCCCAGCAGTGTGGTATACTGCAGCCTCTCCAGCAGTGTGGCATACAGCAGCCCCCCCAGCAGTGTGGTATATACAGCAGCCTCCCCATCAGTGTGGTATATACATCAGCCTCCCCAGCAGTGTGGTATATACAGCAGCCTCCCCAGCAGTGTGGTATATACAGCAGCCTCCCCAGCAGTGTGGTATATACAGCAGCCTCCCCAGCAGTGTGGTATATATAGCAGCCTCCCCAGCAGTGTGGTATATACAACAGCCTCCCCAGCAGTGTGGTATATACAGCAGCCTCCCCAGCAGTGTGGTATATACAGGCCCCCGGTTGCAGCCACAGACCTGTAAGAGAATAGCTTTCATACTTACCCTCCTCGCTGTCATCGCGCGTCCTCGTCTCCTTCCCGCTTCTACCCGGCGTCATGTGAAAGCGTACAATGACGTCATTGTGGATGCGCCGGGTAGAAGCAGGAAGGAGACTGGAGGAGCGCGGGTAACAGCGAGGAAGGTAAGTATGAAAGCTATTCTCTTACAGGTCTGTGGCTGCAACCGGGGGCCTGTATATAGCGCGGGGGGCCTGTATATACTACAGGGGGGGAGCGGGGGGCCTGTTTATAC
Organism: Allobates femoralis; assembly: GCA_033576535.1. NCBI lineage: Eukaryota > Metazoa > Chordata > Amphibia > Anura > Aromobatidae > Allobates > Allobates femoralis. The sequence continues at coordinate 141,170,397 of JARQOC010000003.1, forward strand.
TACGGGGGGGGAATCGGGGGGCCTGGATATACTACGGGGAGGGGATCGGGGGGCCTGTATATACTACAGGGGGGGGTCGGGGGGCCTGTATATACTACTGGGGGAGCGCAATGTAATATGCACCGCTCCCTCTGCCGCTGATGGACAGGGGGATGAAGTGCATATTGCATTGCACTAATGAGCGGCCCCACGTGACCGGGCGCTCATATTACAGCCTCCCCCAGCCCCCGACACCGCCCCCCCCCACACTCAGCCGTATAGTGACTCGTGTATAAGCCGAGGGGGGCACTTTTCAGCACAATTTTTGTGCTGAAAAACTCGGCTTACACACGAGTATATACGGTAAATATTTTAGAGAAGAGTTGTGATATTTTTAACCCTATGAAGACATTTCATGTCTCTCCGTCCTCAACAGTACTATCTGTCAGCGTCTGAATGAAAAGGGACTGTATGGTAAGATACTCAGGAAGACCCCACTTCTTACCCCGAGACATAAAAAAGCCAGGCTGGAGTTTGCCAAAACTTACCTGAGAAAGCCAAAAACGTTTTGGAAGAATGTTCTCTGGTCAGATGAGACAAAAGTAGAGCTTTTTGGGCAAAGGCATCAACATAGAGTTTACAAGAGAAAAAAAGAGGCATTCGAAGAAAAGAACACGGTCCCTACAGTCAAACATGGTGGAGGTTCCCTGATGTTTTGGGGTTGCTTTGCTGCCTCTGGCACTGGATTGCTTGACCGTGTGCATGGCATTATGAAGTCTGAAGACTACCAACAAATTTTGCAGCATAATGTAGGGCCCAGTGTGAGAAAACTGGGTCTCCCTTAGAGGTCATGGGTCTTCCAGCAGGACAATTACTAACTGATGGTTACCGGAAGCCGTTGATCGCAGTTATTTTGGCTAAAGGTTGTGCAACCAAGTATTAGGCTGAGGGTGCCAATACTTTTGTCTGGCCCATTTTTGCAATTTTGTGTGAAATGATCAATGTTTTGCATTTTGCTTCATTCTCTTTTGTGTTTTTTAATTGAAAACAAATTAAATGAAGATAATAATATCAAATAATTTGTGATTGCAATCATTTTCAGGAAGAGACTGAGTATTATCTGACAGATACGCTTTACAGCGGCGATACGCGTGGGTCTCGGGCTCCCTGCTTCTCATATATCACGACCCCGGACGGTGGAGCTTCCCACACCGCTCCGGCCACATACCGGTGGCTGGAGGCGCATCACAAATCCTGGTTGCACAGATTCTTACAAGACGGCTCACTGGTGAGACACAGCCTTATTTACACATCTTTGGCTCTATTTCTCTATGAGATCTCACCATTACCGGGTTGTGGCCGGTCTTATCTGGGTGCCATAATACACCCAGCTGTGCGCCCTTTGTGTGATTTCACATCTTACAAGTGGTTGTCGCTCCACTGCTTAGGGGACACTTAACCAGCCTGTCATATGTTTACAGTGACGCCCCCTTGCAAATCATTTTGGATATAATTTGCGGTCAATTGTTGATAAACATGAGCATGATTTTGCAATAATCATATATGCATTTATATCTTGTCTGCATTATTTATTTGGGTGCAATCCTGCATGTAACCACAAGTGCTTGGTTTTGTTGATATATATTTGACAATTACAGGGGTCTGTTCCTTTGTGGACTGTGGTCCGTATATGTGTTTTAACTGTTTTTAATTGTGTTTGTTCCGTCTTTAATAAAACTTCATTGATTTCTATATTGCATCTGTGGTGGTGTGCTGCTATTTACATTTGTCAATTCTTTTTCTATGATTAACAGAATTGCAGGGTGTCAATACTTTTGGCCACAACTGTACAAATTGCAGACATTTTTGGCTCTGTGTGCAGTCCCATTAGTGGATGGGTGCAAAACCTATCTGCTGCTTTTTTCACAATTTCCTTTTGATGGTGTCCTTGAGCCTGATAGAGTGCGTTATAGTGAGGAGCAGCTGGTGATCTACAGTATTAAAGGGATCCTGTCACCCCCAAAACACCTCAAAAGCTATTAAAAGCTGTCCCTAGAGCATAGTAACACTTACCCTACACTCCTTTTAGCTCCTAAATGCAGCAAGTGAAAATGAAGATAAATGTTATTACACTCCCTCATTAGGGACGATAAGTGACTATGGTATTCATAGTCACCCTGGCAGGCTCTCCCTCTTCATGATATCACGCCTCAATAGGCGTGATCTTCAAATCACATTAAAATGCGCGCCTCCCCTCTCTCCTATGGCAGCTGGACCGCTGCATTGTGTGGCTGTATGACGCGAACAGCGTCATTTCCGGTGCCGGGTGACGTACGTACACCCGCGCCACTGTTAGCTTCAAGACCCGCACTGCGCATGCGCATGCGCATGTGCAGCGCGCGTTTTGAAGCTAACAGAGCGGCGCGGGTGTACATACCGTCACACGGCGCCGGAAATGACGCGATTCGCGTCACCCAGCCCCACTACAGGCCAGCCAACACAGGACAGAGCGGGGAGGCGCACATTTGAATCTGATTTGAAGATCACGCCTATTGAGGCATGATATCATGAAGAGGGAGAGCCTGCCAGGGTGACTATGAATACCATAGTCACTAATTATCATCACTACTGAGGTAGTGTAATAACACTTATCTTCATTTTCACTTGCTGCATTTAGGAGATAAAAGGAGTGTAGGGTAAGTGTTGCTATGCTCTAGGGACAGCTTTTAATAGCTTTTGAGGTGTTTTGGGGGTAACAGGATCCCTTTAAAGAGATCCAAAAGAATAAGTGGGGAGTTTTAACCATTAGATGTATCTGTTAGTAAATCATTATTGACTTTAGAAAGAGCAGTCTCAGTCAAGTGTAAAGAGTGGAAACTGGATTGTACAGGGTCAAGAACAGAGTAATCTGATAGATATTGGATTAGTTGGGAGTAGAGCAAATGTTACAGAAGTTTAGAAATTCAGGGAAGATTAGAGACAGGTCTATGGTTAGCAACGCAGTTCTGGCAAAGGGATGGTTTTTAAGTAATAGGTGTATGCTGGCATGTTTGAAGGGAAAGATGCCATATAAGAGAGGGAGGTTACATTTTTAGCTAGGTGAGTGGTAACAGCCGGGGAAAGGGACCGAAGGAGATGTGAAGGAATGGAGTTACTCATGCAGGTAGTAGGGCAAGAGGATGCAAGGAGCCTGGTAACTTCTTCTTAGACCGGTTCAAAGACAGAAAATTAGCTAGATCAAGTGCAGGATTGGAGAAAATTCATGATATTAGGAAACTGGGAGGAAATTTCATGTCAGTATGGTTAATTTTTTCTTTGAATTAATTGGTCAGATCGTCAACGCTTAGGTTGGTGCCTGGGGCCTTATTTCTTGGACCAAGGAGTAAATTAAAAGTGTCAAAGAGTTGTATAAGGTTGTTGGCTAGTGAGGTAATGAGGGTGTTGAAGTAGGCTTCTTTGGAGAGATGAGGAGTAGAGTTGTATGTTGTAAGCATGAACTTATAATGGATGAAATTTTTGACTGGATTTTCTCCACCGAGGTTCAGCACCCGTAGAGCAATAATGGAGAAAACATGTTTTCAGTATTTGCTAGGGTTGCCCCCATCTGCGTTGAGTTGTTCTATATGAAGGAGGTGCAGTTTCATCCAAGGCACTTTGCTATGTTCTTTTTGTTTCAGACCAAAGTCAGTGTGATAAGTGGGGATGTCCTGAGTGGGGTGCCAGTTCTTGACATCAAATGAACAATGGTTGTAGTTAGAGGGTTGGAGAAGGGAATTAGTGAAATCATGCACTAAGAAGAGCAGGGAGAAGATCAGGTCAAGTGTATCCCCATCTTCATATGTAGGAGAGTTAGTGTTGTGAAAGGCCAAGAGGAGGTTAGAGATAAAAGATGAGTGTCAGATAGGAAAAGGAGATCATTAATAGGGATCTTAACATCTCCCAAATTGAGAGTGGGAACATTACAGGATAGAAAGTGTGAAAGCCATGTGATAAAGGAATAAAAAACTAATGGGGAGATGGGTGCAGAGGGCAATACACAACAGTCATGGAGAAGGACTTGTGAAGTATTACACTGTGTACCTCAAAAGAAGGGAAGATAAATAAGGGTACTGGGGGTGTGGCGCCCCGCAACGAGTGCGTCACAAGAGGGTATTGCAGCCATAAATGCAGCCGCAATATTCTCTGACACGGCAGTGATCTGGTTAATTTAGAAATCCAACCCTACATGCATCACCTAGAACAGAGGGCCAATCCTAGGTCCTGGTGGGCGGAGTGCTAGGGTAGTGTGTAGGAGAACTGACACAAGAATCTAGAACAGAATCTAGAACTGAACCTAGAACAAGGTCGAGGACTAGAACTTGGAGAGGAGCGGGGGCTCCGCACCCCGTGCAGCCCCCGGGCCGTCACCGGTCGGGTGTCAGCACCTGAGGCCTTACCAACTGGGAATGGGCATTATTCACACGGGTTCCCAAAAGACTCCCGTGCCCACCACTCACAGCCGGTTCACTGGTACCGAAGTTGGCAGCAGTTCATCTCTGCTACGCGAACCAGAAGCGTGGAGGAGTAGCTTTACAGAAGCACCCCACCACCAGCCAACTTCCAGTCGTCTAACCAGCGGTGTACCCACTGAGGGATCCAAGGCTCCCCAAAACATCCAGAACGTACATCATGGATAGGGCATTGAAGCAGCCTCCCCGTACCCGATCTGGTATTCCTGGGCGACACTGGCAACCACTTAGTTAGAATGGAGGAACACTGTGGATTTCTAAGGGACACCATCACTGCTGAGTCCACCCGGTCTACTACCCGTGAACTGTATACCATGTACTGCCTGCTGGTTACAGTAAAGACCCGTTGCAGAGACTTTCTGTGTCCGTGCTTCCTTATGAACTGTCCGTCCGCACTACAAGGTAACCGGAGCTGCCGCACAACATCTTAAGCAGCTCCAGCCTCCGGGGATCACCGCTCAGGCTGTGGGGAGCATTCCATCTTGCTGCTGTCCATCCCCCGGAGGTTCCGCAGCGTCGGTAACGATTACCGAACTACTCATAGGTGGCGTCACGAATAAATTAAAAACCCCTTTAATCTGTTCCCTACAAGACGTCTTCAAACCCTTTTGATCTGCACTACACCGGGCCCCACTACCGGCAGGCGCGGTGCACCCGTGACAAGGAGGGAAGAAGCATCGCCTGTCTAAACCGGAGTCCCGGCCACGGTGAGTCAGGGGGATAACCTGAAAATGACTTTTATTGAAAGGAGCAGACCAACCCCTCCACCTGGTATGTTTTTGGGTCTGGTAGTATGTGAAAACTGTAGGCAGCCATGTTAGACAGCAGCAACTGTGGTGTCCTTACTGGAGGACCAGGTTTTAGAGGTAAAAGGTTAAGGGAATTTGAAAGGAAAAAGTCATGGATGTAGGAGAGTCTGTTAAATGCTGACTGTGAGTTTCAGAGGGCACAATTAAAGGAGACAGAAGTAATATAAAAAATATTGATTAGATTTGCGTGAGTTTTGAATGTCACAGGGAAAGAGCGAAGCTTATTATGACAAGAAGGGCCTGGATTAGGGAACATATCTCCTGTGATTAAAAGAAAGAGAATTGAGAGAGTGATCAGATAGCTAAGTGATTTGTAAGAGCGTCGATTGTGTTTTATGGTGGAAGTAAATCTGTGTGATTTAAAATTGTGAAAAGGGCAAGACAGCTGTACATAGAAGAAAGGAGGAGAGAGGGATAGATATAGATAGAGGGCACAAAGTGTGAGAAAGAGGGGTAGATATGAGTGATTGGTGCAGCTAGCACATAAATGATACAAAATCATATAGTGAAAACATTTTGCAATACAAATGAAATGTTTGTTTGATTGTCTTGCATGACTTACCTTTCTCGTGCCCTGTGTAACTGACATATCTACATGGTGAGCTATTTATACGGATACACCTAAATAAAATGGGAATGGTTGGTGATATCAACTTCCTGTTTGTGGCACATTAGTATATATGAGGGGGAAAACTTTTCCAGATGGGTGGTGACCATGGCGGACATTGTGAAGTCAGCCATTTTGGATCCAACTTTATTTTTTTCAATGGGAAGAGGGTCCCGTGACACATCAAACGTATTGAGAATTTCATAAGAAAAACAATGGGGTGCTTGGATTTAACGTAACTTTATTCTTTCATGAGATATTTTCAAGTTTCTCTTCGTTTACAGCAATTGACATGTCGCAGAGGTTAACACGTGAGGAGCTGATAGAAATTGTGTTGATGTGTGGTGAGTGCAGTAACCCGGTCATTGCAGCAGATTTCAATGCAAGACACACTACGAGACCACCCAAGAATTGACATGCTGCTTTTAAAAACTCATTAAAAACGGAGCTGTTTACTGTTTCAGACAAGTAAAAAAACAGCCAGCGTGTCTGTGTGTGCAGATCTCTGTTATCTCATAGGTTTTGCTGGTCCTGTAAAGGCCTGTGCACAAGTCAATGTAGTAAAATTTGTCAATTTGTGGTGCTGAAAATTCAGAAGTGAACTTGCATCTGTTTAATGCATTGTGCTTTTGATGCATTTTATGTGCTGCGCTTTTGCAAACATTGTACACTACAATGACTGTGAACAAAGAGAGAATAACCCCTTCACCACCGGGCGATTTTCCGTTTTTCCCTCCCCTGCATCCATAACTTTTTTCATTTTTCCTGGAATATAGCCATATGGGGCTTCTTTTTTGCGGGATGAGTTGTAATTTTGAATGACATCATTTATTGTACCATATAGTGTACTGGAAAATAGGAAACAGTGTGGTGAAATTGCAAAAACAGTGCAATTAAACAAATGTTTGTGTTTTTTTTCATTCACCCTGTTCACTATAGGGTAAAACTGAGGTGTCAGTATGATGCCTCAGGTTGGTATGAGTTTATAGATACCAAACATGTATACTTTTACATTTACATACCGTGTTTCCCTGAAAATTAGATGTCCTCTGAAAATAAGACAAATTGGGGGTTTTGGCCAGGCTGCTAAATATAAGGCACCGTCCGAAAATAAGACGTAACAAAAAAAAATTGATACTAACGGTACCGCTATTGCTGGAGCCTGCTGGCCTGCCTCCGCGTTCTTCTTTAGCATCCAACCCTGTGGCTCTATCCCTCCCATCCATTCCCTGTGGACTTTCTCCCCCCCCGTTCATCCCCTGTGGGCTCTCTCCCCCAGTCCATCGCCTGTGCTCTCTCCCTCCTATCCATCCCTTGTGAGTTTTCTTTCCTCATCCCCCCAAGGCACTTCCCTCCCCCCTGTGCATATATAGTGCACCATACAGTACACAGCTCTGCTATATCAATTTACAGTGATATAGCAGAGCTGTGTCACAGAGATGGGATGCAGTGATTGCAGCCTGATATCCTACCAATGATGTCAGGCTCAAATCACTTCTCCCAGTACTATCCTCCACCTACGGTGTCTACACCCATTACCCTCGAAGCTCCATATTCTATGTGCTCAAATCTTCCCCTCATGTCTGCTCCCCATGCTGTGTGCACATACACTCCCCCACCATCTCCCCTTTCCCCTAATTACAGTAAATCTTCAGTATCTTCAGCTCCACTGAAGCACTTATCATAAACCTTCTGCTGCCTATGCAGTACTGCAGTACCGAGGAGCAACATTAGCAGTGTTATTAGCTGACCTGATCATGCTTCTGATGTCGCCCTGACCTGGATGTGCCAGACGTCTCGACTTCAATTGACACGAGTACGATTGAGTGTTGGGAGTCAGCACGCTGCACTTTCTCTGAGCCATGTGTAAGGAGTGCCAAGGGGGCTTGGTAGTTATTGTGGTAGTCTTCAGTAATGCACCCTGGCACTCCTACATGAGTTCGGGTTGTGGGTCTGTCATATACGAATCAAGCGGTACTTCATTGTAGTAGATAACAATGGTTCTTTACTTGGCATCAACTTGTTAACAGATATTTACACGGTACATCACACTTCAGGGTAATCCTTCACTTCCTCCTGGGCTGCTGCTCTCACTGAACACTACAGCATCCAGATCCTTTAGTCCTAGGGCCATGATACCCTCCAGTATAGTCTCTTTATCCCTGCTGCAGCTACACACCCGTCCTCTCTTTCAGAAATCGGTATCCACACTGCCATTTTCCACCTTGCACAAGCATCTGTCTGCACCCAGCCAGGGTCAGCATCCTCAGCTCTTCATTGGTAAGACTTTCAGGGTCCCTTCTGTTGCATACGAGCATCCCCTCATCTGTGCTCCTCTGTCAGGAGTAAATTCAGGTGTCTGCCTTTGGCCACCCTACTCGAGCCTAGTGCTCTCAGACATTTCAGGGTTTGAGAACTGGTCCAACTCCATATTACATGGACACAGTACCCTCACTAGCGCTACACAGCCTTCACTCCCTGCTCTCGGGAAGCCCACCTCTCCCGTCACAAGTCACTCATAGCAAGTGGCTCTGCTGCTCCTCAGAACTGAGGTCTGTCTGTCACAGGCTGGGCAGAGGGTATGGCCACACCCATGTGGAGCCCACTCCGACGGGGTACTCGGTACCGGACCTGGGTTGTACTGGGGATGATCACGGTGGTCTTGGTCCGGACCGTGTCCCGAGCCCACAAGTAAAAGGGGTATATTTACAGTGATTTGTTGTGACATCACCCACGGATTGTGGTCAGTAAGGGGACCACCACTGCTGCTGTTCGCTGCCAAGAGGATGGATGACGCTGCAGCAAAGTGGATGAGCCTGCCGTGGGCCGGGGCTGCTCCTGACAGGGTGTAAAGGTGTAATAAAGTTCTGTATGCAGGGAATCACACACGGGAGACTGAAGCAGGGTTCACCGGGTTTTACTTGCAGTTCCTTCTCAGTACAACAGTTACAGTTCAGTTCTTTTACACCAAATAACTCCGGACAGTCACTGAACCTCTGCAGCCAGGTTTCCTTCCTAAGACCCTTCACTTTCTTTAACCTGTCAGGCTTTCCTCTCCTCTGTTTTCCCCATGGCCTGTATGAGGGCAGCTCGGTCCCTTGTTTGTACCTGCAGCAAGCCTGAGTCCTATATGCTGCTGTTTCTCCAGCCCTTGTGTTGGGTGACCAGACCTGGAATCTGTGCCTCCCCGTTGGTGTGTCCGTGTACCGGTGTGTAGCTACGGTCACCCAGAGCAGACTCTCTGGTCCCAGAATAGCCTTGGGTGTCCTTATCTTGCAAGGGATTACCGGGCTCTCTCCTACCCATGTGACTACCTGGTTACGTCCTGCCAGTAGGTTGTCATCGCTGCCGTCTTCCTCGGACCCAACTGTCCTGATCCGGTCTCTCCCCTTCCCTTGGGCGTCAGGTTTTGGAGCAGGCTTTCTCTCCAGGGAACGGTGTCTCGCAGGATTCTGTACCTCCATGGAGCCCAAAGCCTTCCGGGAGGTGTCCCTCTGCTTTCACTCTGCTGCAGCTCTGCATCTCCTGTTCTCTGTCTTTACTGGTCTTGGCTTCTCGGCACCCACTGGCCCACTCCCTAACTCCTTCTAGTATTCCCCTTTTGTACCTGGTCTGTCACCTGACCTACGTCCCCATCCACTGTGTGTGGCCCTACCACCCCTTGCCCACCTAGAGTCCTGGGCTCCGGGTTGGGTCTTGTGTCCGTGGGTGTGTGTTTTGAAGGTGGTTTGTGTGTAACCTTCCTCCACCTTCCTGGCTGCAGTTCCTACCTGTGATCACCCTGGTCGCAGGGGCGCCACACCCACACCAGACACCCTGTTGTCAAACTGTAGGGAAATAGATATTATCCGGGGGCTGGCTGTTACAAACAGCAGGGAGCAGGCCTCACCCTCTGATGTGTGATGTAATATCCCAAAAAGGGGGGGGCACACCAAGGAGCAGCTCCAGCAGCATACTGATGTGGTGCCCCTGCGGATCCAGTCACCACAGAGGTGCTGCATCCCTGTTAGGGTGTAGTATCCCATTCTCTGGTAAGAGGGGCACAGACTGGTGCCAGGACACCCAGACCACACACTAGGAACCATTGTAGTGGGGATGGGTGGAGAGGAAGTAGTTAGAGGGAGCACCTGGTAAAAGTGAAATTAGGAAGCATACACGTAGATGACGTGGAACACATGACAAGGGGTATAAATAGAGTGGGAAAGATCTAAAAGGAGGAGATACAGTTGAACAGCAGAAAGGAGAGTTGCTGCAGAAAGAGAAAAGGAGACTAAAGCAGCTAGAGTCGAGTTGGAGAGAGGCTAGAGAAAGAAATCCTTTCACAGAAGGAAAAGCACTCGAGAGAAGTGTCCAGAGGCCAGACTGAGGAGCAGAGAAGGAGAAACAGGTGGCTCCTGGAAGAAGAGTGGGTCTTAGAGGCCCGGGCAGTGACCATTCCATCCATGGGGCTCATATCCATTGTCAAATGCAGGCAGTGGAGGGACTAGGCCAGTGATGGCGAACCTTTCAGAGGCCAAGTGCCAAAACCGCAACCCAAAACTAAATTACTTATGGCAAAGTGCCAATATGGTAATATAACCTAAATTACATCAGTAGTAATCATAAGCGCTGCACAGGGGGGAGAGCCAGCAGATGCTAACTCTCTTCCCTGTGCAGTGGTTATAGTCCTGAAACATTGATGATCAATTCAATTATTTTAACAATTAATTGATTTTAAACTTACCTTTGCAGTCTTCTCTTCGGCAGTGGTCAGACAGCTCATGTGTACTGCACATTGAAGCTGAGTCGCTGCCACTGTCCTTTCTAGAAACAGCAGGTGGACTGATCTGTATGGAAAAAATGCAGAATATTAGACAGAAGATAGATTTTATCATGGAATGCAAGCATATTTCATACGGAAATCCTGGTCCCTTTCCTTGCTGTAATGTGCTCCATCCTGACCCTCTCCTTGTAGCTATGTGCTCCATCCTGACCCTCTCCTTGCAGTAATGTGCTGAATCCTGACAATCTCTTTGCAGTTATGTGCTCCATCCTGACCCTCTCCTTGCAGTAATGTGCTCCATCCTGACCCTCTCTTTGCAGTTATGTGCTCCATCCTGACCCTCTCCTTGCAGTAATGTGCTCCATCCTGACCCTCTCTTTGCAGTAATGTGCTCCATCCTGACCCTCTCTTTGCAGTTATGTGCTCCATCCTGACCCTCTCTTTGCAGTTATGTGCTCCATCCTGACCCTCTCCTTGCAGTAATGTGCTGAATCCTGACCCTCTCCTTGTAGCTATGTGCTCCATCCTGACCCTCTCCTTGCAGTAATGTGCTCCATCCTGACCCTCTCTTTGCAGTTATGTGCTCCATCCTGACCCTCTCCTTGCAGTAATGTGCTCCATCCTGACCCTCTCTTTGCAGTAATGTGCTCCATCCTGACAATCTCTTTGCAGTTATGTGCTCCATCCTGACCCTCTCTTTGCAGTTATGTGCTCCATCCTGACCCTCTCCTTGCAGTAATGTGCTCCATCCTGACCCTCTCCCTGTAGTTATGTGCTCCATCCTGACCCTTTCCTTGTAGTTATGTGCTCCATCCTGACCATCTCCTTGTAGTTATGTGCTCCATCCTGACCCTCTCCTTGTAGTTATGTGCTCCATCCTGACCCTCTCCTTCTATGGTAGCTATGTTCTCCATCCTAATCCTCTCCTTCTAGCTATGTGCTCCATTCTGATCCTCTCCTTCTAGCTATGTGCTCCATTCTGATCCTCTCCTAGCTATATGATCCATCCTGACCATCTCCATGCATTTATGGCCCCATCCTGACCCTCTCCTTGCAGTTGTGCTCCATCCTGACCCTCTCCTGGCAGTAATGTTCCTATCCTGACCCCCTTCTTGTAGTAATGTCTTTATCCTTATCCCCTTGTAGTATGTCCCATCCTTGTCCCCTTCAGTAATGTCCCTTCCTTGTCCCTTGTGGTAATGTCCCCATCCTGCCCCTATAATGTAGTAATGCCCCATCCTGCTGTAATGCCCTATCCTTGTCCCCTTACAGCAATATGCCCCATCCTGCAGTAATATGCCACATTCTTGTCCCCTTGCAGTAATATGCCCCATCCTGCAGTAATACCCTATCCTTCACCCCTTGCAGTAATATGCCCCATCCTGCAGTAATGTATCTCATCCTTGTCCACTTGCCATTAATATGCCCCACCCTTATTCATTTGCAGTAATATGCCTGAGCCTGCACTAATGTGCCTCATCCTTGGCCCTATGCAGTAATATGCCCCATCCTGCACCAATATGCCCCATCCTTGTCCCGTTGTAGTAATATGCCCCATCCAGCAGTAATGTTCCCCATCCTAGTCCCCATCACATAGTAATATGCCCCATCCTCGTCCCCATCACATATTAATCTGCCACATCCTGCCCCCATCACATAGTTATATGCCCCATCAGCCCCATTACATAATAATATGCCCCACCCTGCCCCATCACATAATATGCCCCATCCTGCCCCCTGTTACTATTGTCCCATCAGCCCCCATCACAGGATAATATGCCCCATCCTGCCCCCTATTACTATTGCCCCATTAACCCCCATCACAGAATAATATGCCCCATCCTGCCCCTCATAGTAATGCCCCATCCTACCCCTCATAGTAATGCCCCATCCTGCCCCTCTTAATAATACCCCATCAGCCCCATCACAGATTATGCCCCATCCTGCCCCTCTTAGTAATGCCCCATCAGCCCCATCACAGATTATGCCCCATCCTGCCCCTCTTAGTAATGCCCAATCAGCCCCATCACAGATTATGCCCCATCCTGCCCCTCATAGTAATGCCCCATCCTGCCTCTCATAGTAATGCCCCATCCTGCCCCTCTTAGTAATGCCCCATCAGCCCCATCACAGATTATGCCCCATCCTGCCCCTCTTAGTAATGCCCCATCAGTCTCATCACAGATTATGCCCCATCCTGCCCCTCTTAGTAATGCCTCATCAGCCCCATCACAGATTAAGCCCCATCCTGCCCCTCTTAGTAATGCCCCATCAGCCCCATCAGATAAGATAAGATAAGATAAGATAAGATAAGATAAACTTTATTGATCCCGGAGGAAATTACAGTATTACAGCAGCAGAACAAAGATCAAGAACATTTCACACTTTACAAAATAAGTCTATATGGACAGCAGATATGGGTAGACTGGCAAATGTCCCTCACCTATTCCCCCCATACACATAGAACTTCACACAGTCTTGGGATGCTTTACACTTATACATTTGTTAAACATCCCAACAGCTGTTGGAACAAACGATTTTCTGTATCTTTCCTTTTTACAAATTAGTTGGATTAGACGCTTGCTGAATGTGCTCTTCTGCTTCGCAAACAGTTCATAGAGCGGGTGTGTGTTGTTGCTCATTATAGCCTTGCATTTCTTATTAATTCTATCCTCTAATACCTCCTTGAAAGTCCTAAGTTGTAGACCCACCGCCGCACTAGCCTTCTTGATAAGTTTATTCAGCTTATTAGCGTCAGCTGTGCGCACACTACTACCCCAGCATATTATTGCAGCAAAGATTGCACTCGCCACAATAGATTGGTAGAACATTTCAAGCATTTTGCTACACACATTAAACGACCTTAATTTCCTTAGGAAGTAAAGTCTACTCATCCCTTTCTTGCAAACCTTCTCCATATGGCACCTCCAATCAAGCTTGCTGTCCAGGTGAACCCCCAAATATTTGAAATTCTCCACCATCTCCACATCCTGACCATCAATAGTGATAGGTAAGCAATCCTTCATGCACCATCCATAACTCAACACCAACTCCCTGGTTTTCTTTACGTTGAGTTCTAAATGGTTAGCCTGGCACCAGTCAACAAAGTCCGAGACCACCCTTCTGTATTCCTCCTCCCCCGGCCTCTCTCAATAACTCTGACTATTACTGAGTCATCAGAGTACTTCTGAAGGTGACAAAGGTCTGATTTATACTGAAAATCAGCTGTGTATAACGTAAAAAGGAATGGCGACAGCACCGTTCCCTGAGGGGCTCCAACACTGCTCCGAACACTATCCGATACGGCCGCCCCCAACCTTACGAACTGTAGCCTGTCCAACAGGTAATCAATGATTCAATTCACTAGTCCCTCATCAACCGCCATTTAAACCAGTTTTTTACGTAATAATAGTGGCTGTAAGGTGTTGAATGTACTGGAGAAATCGAAGAACATGGCACGTACAGTGGTTCCATCATTGTCCAGAAAGGAATGTACTGTTTGTAGCAGATACGCTACAGCATCGTCCACCCCCAGACTCTGCCGATACGATGCCGGGACACCCAGACCACACACTAGAAACCACTGTAGTGGGGATGGGTGGAGAGGAAATAGCTAGAGGAAGCACCTAGGAGGAGTGAAGTTAGAAAGCACACACATAGATGATGTGGGACACATGACAAGTGGTATAAATAGAGTGGGAAAGATCTAGAAAGGAGGAGAGACAGTTGAACAGCAGAAGAGAGAGTTGCTGCAGAAAGAGAAATGGAGAGTGAAGCAGCTAGAGTCGAGTTGGAGGGAAGCTAGAGAAAGAAAGCCTTTCACAAAAGGAAAAGAACTCGAGAGAAGTGGGGGTCCCAGAGGCACGGGCAGTGACCATTCCACCCGAAGGGCTCATATCCATTGTCAGGTGCAGGCAGTAGAGGGATGAGGCCGAAGAAAGGGGCACCGAGACCCCAAGACTAGTGGATAACACAGACAAGGCTCAACTAGCAACCCGGAGACTGTAGTACATCCATGGTGACACAGTCGACAACCACGCACATCTGCTGAAAAGGTGGCAACCATAGGGCTAGGGGGAGATACTGCAGGTTTACCCCTAAGAAAAACCTACGGCTACTGGCTCAGACTTCAGGGTGAGGCTCAAGGCAGGAGACAGCATAGAACGGACAGAAAAGGGGTGCCGAATATCTGTCATCCTCCTACCCAGAAGTAACTGGATCCCTGCCTCCGAGAACCCAGTGCTCAGTGGGCTGTTGCACAGTGACTGTGAGTAAAAGTCCTGAAGACTGCAACCCGTTGTGTCTGTTTCTTGAGGCATCGTGAGCACCAGAAATATAACTACCAACTCCCTCAGGTACCATCTGCTACCCTGGGGGTCAGCGCTACCTGTAGAGGGCTTAACAACACCGCTGCCTCTCTACCATCGCCCCCAGGGAAACTGTTGTGCAGCGATGGTCATTTATAGCTGCAATCTGCGGGTGGCGTCACGTAAAATTAACAAGTATCCCCAAGTTCGGTCATTCCTGCCCAAATGAACCCTCTACGCCAGATTACCTTCCCTAAGAGAGAGAGCCACCCACACCAAACTTTTAATGACACTGCCAGGGTCACGGAGTCGGGTCTCGGTCCCTGTGATTCCCGTGATGAATCCTCAAAATCTGGTTCCGAGTATCCTAATGCCCTGGAGAGGTGTGTCACTGATATACAGGTTCTTTGTGGATGAGGAACACCATTATGGATTTCATCTTCATGGTTTATGAAGGTGTTGGTGTGGCGGCAGTACAGGGCTGATAATGTAGTCATGATTATGGCACCATAGAGGTCTGACTATACAGTCCACCCCAGCCTCCACCCCTCCTCCCCAATGCACAGCAGGATTCTTTCTTCTAATGATGCTTTACTCAAAAGTTTATGCACATGATGGGTTATATATTTTCCCACGTTGGGGCTTACGTTATCAGGGTTTACGGTTACAGTCACAATTTATAAAACAAATAGCTGTGGATAAAAGAGCGTAATAGGGTGTTATCCAAATAAAAGTAAAGAAGATTAATAAAGGTGCATGTTCACCTTGTTGGGTTGTGTGACAAAAGACGTAATGCATCTGCTGCAGAATCCACGTGCCTTAAGGCTTAGGCTGGGGTCACAGTACCATTTTTCACATGCATTTTTGGAGACCTGCGTTTTCAAAAACGCATGTAAAAAACGCACCCATAGGCCCCCATGTTAAAAAACGCATGCCCTAATAGCCAAAAAGCATGTGTGACTGTCCCATGCGTTTTTGGAGCATATCAAAAAACGCATGCGTTTTTGTAGAAAACGCATGCGTTTTTGTAGAAAACGCATGCGTTTTTATAACATGGGTTCCTATGGAAAACGCATGCAAAAACGCATGTACAGTTAGCACCTTTTAGTGCCATTCAAAAACGCATGCGTTTCCCATAGGAGCCCATGTTAAAAAAAACGCATGCGTTTTTCCGGAAACGCATGCGTTTTTGAATGGCACTAAAAGGTGCTAACTGTACATGCGTTTTTTGCATGCGTTTTCCATAGGAACCCATGTTATAAAAACGCATGCGTTTTTCAAAACGCTCAAAAAAATACTACAAGCACTATTATTATGTGCAGATTCAAAAACGCAGCCAAAAACGCAGGGAGCCATCAGAGACCTTAAAAAACTCATGCTGACATGAAAAACGCATGTAAAAAAGCATGCGTTTTTAAAAGGCACTAAAAAAACTGTGACCCCAGCCTTAATGAATAAGCAGGAACCAGGATATAAATTGTGGAAAAGTCTGTGTTGGTGTGTACAGATGGAGGTACAAAAACACATATAACAGGCAGACATGAAAGGAGAAGTAGGATCTGACCTGTTGAAGCTCTGACTGAGTGAAACAGTCGATTGTCGTCCAGCTCTGCACCCCCTCCCTCCCTGCATGTGTAAGGCTGGGGTTACACATAGAAATCCGTTTTTGGAAGTCCTTTTCATCACCAATCCGTTTTTTATAGGGTGCTTTTTGTGTCTCCTGCACTCCTGAACGTTTTTGGACTTTTCATTAAAAAAAACGCATGCGCGAATGCGTTTGCATGCGTTCGCGCATGCGTTTCCCATAGGGCCCCATGTTAAAAAAAAACGCATGAAAACGCATGCGTTTTTTAACTGATGCCAAAAACGCTGTTTACTGCGTTTTTGGCTCAAAAACGGACAGGGCAATGTTTTGAGCTCCAGAGAAAAACGCACAGGGTGTTTATTACACCCAATGCGTTTTTCTGTCAGTTTTTGGACTTAGAAAAAAAAAATGACAAAACTGAAGCCAAAAACTGACTGAGGGCTTATGTGTAACCCCAGCCTAACCCAGAGATGGACTGAATAAATTATCCATATGCTTGCAACCCGGTGAGTGCCGCTCTTCTTTCTGACAGTATTGATTACACTTGTGCTTGAGCTGAGCAACACTGTTCGGGTGTGTCGCAAACCCACATAATGGAATAATTGCCCAAAGATAGGTCCCAGTGCCCGGTTTTCTTTCTTCAAGTCTGTCCGTAACACATCAGTTAAGGTGGTGTAACCTGCAGTCTGTGCAGATTGTCCAATCACAGCAGACTTCTTCCCTTGCACTTGGATCTTCAAAGTACCCAAGCCTTTCATCCTCCCTGTTAACGTCATGCCTAAACAGCGGAATCAAATAGTTTAAACACTCCATCCCACCCACAGGGATTTAACATGGAGGGCTATTGGAGTAACCAAAATGACAACACTCCCCCACAAACAACACAGGCCTGCTCTCCGGAGCATAAGAAACTTTGGTACAAGGAGGAATCATTAAGTTAAGCCAGAGGAAGGTATACACTACCGGGACATCTCCCATGGACTCATATCTGAAAGATCTAGTACACTTGGCTGACACAACCCGGTTCCTCTAGTCTTGAACCACCAAGTCTGGGACTCGGGTTTGGCCCAGAGGATCCAGACAAATTATTCCTGGGGCTCCACACTACCATGACTCACACATGTGCAGCTTTCATCTTGTTTCTTTCAGTTTCTCTCACTCACTGCCACTAAGATGGCTGCATCCTGTTTGTCTAGCTTCCTAAGACTCAACCCCTGGTGGGTGTGCAACTTAACTTTAGCTGCTTTCCTAAATTGAAGTTACACCAGGGAATCAGTTATTTTCACAATAGCGAGTAGGTTGCCACATTTTCCCAGTAATCAAACTGTTTAACATTATACAGGTTGTCAATACACACTTTCAATACACAGCAACCATATGCTTCAGGGCGGGGATGGCTGACCTCACCCCCCTACAAAGGCATGGCCGTCAGAAGAATTTTATATCTCCTTGCATTACCACTTTTATAGGCTTGTTTTTTGTAAGATGAGTGGCTTTTTTTTTTAGCAGGAATTTGGGTTATAATGTATATAAATTTGTTACTAACATTTTTGAGCTGCAATAGGAAAAAATAGAAAGCCCAGATGGTTATTTTTACTGAATAAACAATTTGTTATAATGTTTTGTAAAAAGATTTATTTACTTTTGACTATGAATTTGTTTTTTAAATAAAACTTCCAAAAATAGATTAGGCCGGTTTCACATCACGGCAAAATCAGATCCAGTCCTGTCCGGTGTAAATCTGACAGCCCTGGACCCGATTTTGAAACAGCATATTTGCCCTCTGGTCCGGTTTGCAGCCGCATTCGGGACATCACAGCAGCAGCTACAGAAATTTCACGATCACGCTGGCGGGGAGCTAGCTGCTGTCCTGAAATCTCTGCAGGGATCAGCTCATGGTGCTGAAGTTTCGCAGTGACTCACCGGGGCCGGGACTCCGGTTGGACAGGTGTTTCCTTCCTCCTTCTTGTCACGGATGGACCGCGCCTGCCGGTAGTGGGGCCCGGTGGTACAGATCAAAGGAGAGACGTCGTTAGGTGAACAGATTAAGGGGTTAATTGTTTCGTGACGCCACCTATGAGAGTTCTGGTAACGGGTTCTTTACTGTAACCAGCAGGCAGTACATGGTATACAGTTTGTAGGTAGTGGACCGGGTGGACTCAGCAATGACCAGTGTCTCTCAGAGATCCACGGTGTTCCTCCATTCTAACTAAGTGTGTTGCCGTTGTCACCCAGGAATGCCAGATCGGGTACAAGGAGGCTGCTTGAATGCCCTATCCGGGGTATACATTCCGGATGCTTTGGGGAGCCTTGGGTCCTTTGGTGGGTACACCGCTGGCTAGACGACTGTGTGTGGCGGTGGTGGGGTGCTCCTGGAAAGCGGTCCCTCCACTCCTCTGGTTCGCATAGCAGAGCTGAACTACTGCTGGCTTCAGTACCAGCAAACCGGCTGTAGATGGGCACGGGATGATTTTGGACCCGCATGATGATGCCCGTAGATCGGTTGTTGTGGCACCGGGAATAATGGTGCTCAACCGGGGTGATGACAGGGAGATGGCCAGGGGAATTGGCCAGGGGACCGCACGGAACTGTGCAACCCACTCTCCTAGGTTGCAGAGCTCAAGATCTTGCTTCCTTCTCCTACGTTGCTGTTACAACTTCTCTCACTACACTCTACCACTACACTCCGCCCACCAGGACCTAATTGGCCCTCTATGCTAGGTGATGCATGTAGGGTATGGATCTATGAGTTAACTGTGTCACTGCTTAGTCAGAGAATATTGCTGCTGCTGTTTTGGCTGCCACACTCCCCCTTGGTGAAATACACTTGTCCCCAAGTGTCGCGCTACCCAAACATTACAGAGAGATTTTATATTTTATAACAGGCATAAAAGTGCATTTTACTTAGGATGTTTCAAGTAAAATAAAACAGGTAAACACTTTGCGCGGACCCGGCGGGCGGACGGCTGTCCTTATTAAGAGTTCAGGCTGTAGCCGCCAGGTCACACAGTCAGTGATTAAACAGGAACAGAGTCACTGATGAAGTCCAAGCAAAAGAGTCATTTACGCGGGGAACTATGGCGTACCCGTATGGCAAACCAGCCATCATGACAAGCGTGGCGTTCATAAGTTATTATGCCCCCTCTGTACAAGTCACGATCGTGATGCCCTCGGAGTAAATGGGACTCTACTTCTCGACGCCCCACGAACACCTCTCCACACACACCCTCCTCCCTCGCAAACCCACACCCGGTAGATAAATTGAAGGTGGTAACTCTACCTTCCTTGCGGAACTCCGCAGGCAACGGCGGTTGGCGACGAGCTGCGGCACGGGCCTCCATGTTGGCGCATTCACGGGCTCGCCAGTCCTCTCTGCGGCGCAGACGTATATCTTCGTCCGGACGGCATGGGGTGTGGATGTAGCTGTGACGTGCTGGTTGTTGAGAAGCTTGTGCTTGGCGGGAAGTCTGGATGGGCACCCGGTTAAACGGCACAGGGGAAGGAGTTGCAGCTGCACCCGACCAGTGTATCCGAGCTGGCTGCTCGGCCAGAGGTTCCTCAATATCTCCCCAGGCAAAACCGGTGTAAAGATCCTCAGCGATGCTGCGGGTCTCATCGTCGTCATCATCCTCCTCTCCCTCGACGATCACATCGGGCTGCTCAGTTGTTGGGGATGCTGGAACTGGGACTTCTGGACAACGGGGCGGTGGTGCTGCGGATCCTTCCACAGGGTCATCCTGCAGGGCTTCCAGGCTGCCTGCATCTTCATCTGTTACTGCTGGCAGTGGTGTTTCCATCACGGTGACCAGGTAGACCTCCGGATTTGCAGAGCAGGCCTCCGGTTCTTGGGGGAAACAGGTGTCAGTCTCTGGAGTAGTATAGAAACTGGCTGTGGGTTCCGTGGTTGGAACCAGGTGAGTATAGGCTTCTTCAGGGGAGCTAGTTGAAGGCTCCGGCTCTGGAACCGGCTCGGCAGCGGCTTCAGTCGCTTGAACGGGGTAGATTGTGGGCCTCATTGGAAGAATACAGTCTATGGGCTCCGGTGAGGTAGTGGACGGTAGCGAGGCGGTAAAACTGGAGATATCATCCGGTCCTGGAGTGGTTGCACCCGAGTGGCTCTGCTGCATCGCACGATGTAGTCAGCTGCACAAGCTCGCGCTCCAACTGCGGATTGTCCACTCAACCGTTTCCATTAGCCGCACTCTGAGGTCTTGCAGAGCCTCTTGCCAAAAGTCGGGGCTGCCATCGATGGTGAGGACAGGACCCGGACCGGGATGGCCTATGGCTGCTCTGGCCTCGGCTTCCACTTGTTGCATCAGGTCTCGGAGTCTCAAGCTGGCCATTCTTGTAGAGGGAATCACACCCGTCTCAACCGGTAACCGTTCTGTCTGAGAGCTGGTGAAGAAGAGTCTCTGACACTCCCACTTCCTTGGGGGCTTTTGTAGTCCAATTGTGGGAAAAGTCTTTGGTCCGCCCCCATGGTTGTTTCGAGCAATCAGGGCGGACAATGATTTTGGCGCCTTTGCCTTTGGCCCTCCCACAAAGAGGGGCGGTGGCTCACTCCTGGGCTTGCACGTGGTGATCCTCATGGCGGCGATCGCCATCTTGGACGCCATCTTGGCCCAACGGTGAAAAGGCGGGAAAAGTTCTTTTTGGGACGAACAAAGTCCTTTTTGTTGAAATAAAGTATTTTAAGCACATTATACCCGTTAGGGAACGGGCCTGCTTGTATCCTGTTCGTGACGCCAAATTCTGACTCACCGTGGCCGGGACTCCGGTTGGACAGGCGTTTCCTTCCTCCTTCTTGTCACGGATGGACCGCGCCTGCCGGTAGTGGGGCCCGGTGGTACAGATCAAAGGAGAGACGTCGTTAGGTGAACAGATTAAGGGGTTAATTGTTTCGTGACGCCACCTATGAGAGTTCCGGTAACTTTACCGGCGCTGCGGGGCCTCCGGGGGATGGAATGCAGCAAGATGGAACGTTCCCCACAGGCTGAGCGGTGATCCCCGGAGCCAGAAGCTGCACAAGATGTTCTGAGGCAGCTGCGGTTACCTTAGTATGCAGATAGACAGTTCATAAGAAGGCACGGACACTGTAAGTCTCTGTAACGGGTTCTTTACTGTAACCAGCAGGCAGTACATGGTATACAGTTTGTAGGTAGTGGACCGGGTGGACTCAGCAATGACCAGTGTTTCTCAGAGATCCGCGGTGTTCTTCCATTCTAACTAAGTGTGTTGCCGTTGTCATGCAGGAATGCCAGATCGGGTACAAGGAGGCTGCTTGAAGCCCATCCGGGGTATACGTTTCGGATGCTTTGGCTAGATGACTGTGTGTGGCAGTTGTGGGGTGCTCCTGGAAAGCGGTCCCTCCACTCCTCTGGTTCGCGTAGCAGAGCTGAACTACTGCTAGCTTCGGTACCAGCAAACCGGCTGTAGATGGGCACGGGATGATTTTGGACCCGCATGATGATGCCCGTAGATCGGTTGTTGTGGCACCGGGAATAATGGTGCTCAACCGGGGTGATGACAGGGAGATGGCCAGGGGAATTGGCCAGGGGGCCGCACGGAACTGTGCAACCCCCTCTCCTAGGTTGCAGAGCTCAAGATCTTGCTTCCTTCTCCTACGTTGCTGTTACAACTTCTCTCACTACACTCTACCACTACACTCCGCCCACCAGGACCTGATTGGCCCTCTATGCTTGGTCATGCATGTAGGGTATGGATCTCTGAGTTAACTGTGTCACTGCTTAGTCAGAGAATATTGCTGCTGCTGTTTTGGCTGCAATACCCTCCTGTAACGCACTCGTTGCGGGGTGCCACAGCAGTAAACTCCGGTACCCAGCGTCCGGCTCCCGGATCTGATTTTATGTCATAGACCCCCATGTTAGGGAGCGCCAGATCGCACCGGATCCGGTAGGATCTGATTTGTTCCGATTTTTTCCCTGGACACAAGCAACATTTTTGTGTCCGGGAGAAAAATCGGAATCCTGCCGGATCCTCCCAGACAGTGGAAACCAGATGGCAAATAGCTGCCATACGGCACCATCCAGCCCCATAGGGCTGCATTAGTGCAAAATCGGGTCCGGGTCTGTCAGGCTCACACCGGACAGCCCCAGATCTGATCTTGCTGTGATGTGAAACCGGCCTTAGTCTGTAATTTAGGGGGCTGCAAAACGGTGATGTGAACTGAGCTGATTAGTATAATCTTATTTCAATAGATTTAAGATGTGTTTACAAATTGCAGTTGCATTGTATTTTTTGTTGTAACATGATTAAGAGCATAACGAGTTGAACCCCATGGCCGCAGCATAAAATGTCTCACTTTGATATGCCTTCAGACTATGTTCCCATGTCCAGAAATCTTTCATTAGGTTGGATTCAGTAGCCATTGACAAAAGTTGTGCAGGTACAACTAAAGGCCCAGTTACACACACACATAATTGTGCAGAAATTGTTCGCAGATCTCTGGTTGCAGTGAAATCATGGACACATTGTTCCATTTTGTGGCCGTGTACAAATGTAACAATGTGACAATGATTTCACTGCAACCAGAGATCTGCCAACACTTATCTGTGTGTGAAACTTGGCCTTTAATGGTCACACTAAAAAAATAATTTCAACAGGATTAAGCAAAAAATGAATCCTTTCTCAAATGGATGAAAACGGGTGGCTGTTTAATGGAATCATTTTCCATAGACTTTAATGTTAAAAAAACGGATCCAGATGAAGCACAAGTGCATCCCAATAAATTAGAATATCGTCAAAAAGTTAATTTATTTTAGTACTTCAATACGCATATATTATATAGTCATTACAAACAGAGTGACTTTTTCAAGTGTTTATTTCTGCTAATGTTGATGATTATGACTTACAGCCGATGAAAACCCAAAATTCATGATCTCAGAAAATTAGAATAATTAACACAAAACAACTGCAAAGGCTTACTAAGCTTTTAAAATGGTCCATTAGTTTGGTTCAGTAGCCTACACAATCATGGGGAAGACTACTGATTTGACAGATGTATACAAAGTTGTTATTGACACACTCCACAAGAAGGGTAAGCCACATAGGAACACAAGCAGCTGATATGCTCCTGTCCAGAGAGATGACAGCCTTTCCGGGTGAGTCATACGAGATTTATGCACGTTTCTCACACGCGACTCACTCAATGTGTCTCCGGCCTAACTGATGATTACTGGACATGTTAACATAGCCTTACCCCAAAGGTAGTCATTGACACACTCCACAAGGAGGGTAAGCCACCTAGAAACACATGCAGCTGACGCGCTTCTGTCCAGAGAGACGGCAACCATTGTGGGTGAGTCACGCGAGACTAATGCAAGTATCTTGCATGTGTGTGTCA
This sequence comes from Allobates femoralis, assembly GCA_033576535.1. Classification (NCBI taxonomy): domain Eukaryota; kingdom Metazoa; phylum Chordata; class Amphibia; order Anura; family Aromobatidae; genus Allobates; species Allobates femoralis. The sequence continues at coordinate 141,194,317 of JARQOC010000003.1, forward strand.
CTCAGTGTGTCTAATAGATGATCACTAGACATGTGAACATAGCCTTACCTGAACCATCAAACACCTTTGCCTATTCCTAGTATTCTTTTTTAGTAAACTGTCTATGATTTCTCTTTCACGCCAACATTCTTGGTAACATACACTGTATGAGCAATTTATTGATAGAATACCACCCATGTAGCCCAACATACAAAATAAACAAGATGATATTGCAAAGGTTGTTTCTTTACTTCCATGTTTTTGTACCCTAAGCCAATGAAGTGTTATTGCTTTTTTCCAATATGTTATAAAATACTTTTCAGGAATTTTGGCAAATAGCATAATGTTTTAAGCATAACAAATGGATTACTTCATTGTATACCCTGGTCTGACAAAGAAAACCAGGAAGCTCCCCTGCTGTTAACTTGTTATCCTAAAATATCTGTGAAAGTGGTAAGAGGAACTTCTTCACAGAAACCTGTCAAAGAAACTAGTAACAGATGTTAGATCCTGTGTTCAAGGATGGATACCACGAGGATTTATAGACTTCTTGTCAAGGTTTGAAAAATAACATGTTTTAAAGCTTCATGTGCACAAATTCTTCAGGACCATAGCCCTTCATGCTTCAAAAACCACAAGAAATTAGAACATTGTTATAGTGTGTGCTTTGGAAAGAAAGTTCCCGTGCAGAGAAGACTTTGTAATGTTGGTGCTATGATTTTGGAGTTCATCTTAGTAACATTTACTTAAAATGTTGTAGATACAGCATGTCCTTCCCATGACACTAAATCAGCACCAAGATCAGCAACATAATCTGCACATTTGAGAGTACTTGCAGACTGGTTTAAAAATGAACATTTTTGGTCGGATGTAATCCAAGTCCTACGTACTGTCCTGGATCTAATGAGCCATGATTGCCATTTCAATTTAGTAATGTGAACTTGCTTCATGGCTTGTAGTTTTGCAAAAATGATTCTAACTCATGAAGAAAAATGAAAATAAAATATCATAGGAAATCCTAATAGTTAATAATGGAACAGTCATATCTGTTGTAGATCCTGGATCCATCAGATTTCTTATTTTACATAGTAGCTTTATTTTACTTATACAGCTAGATATATCTCCACATTTACTCTAAGGGTACCTTTACACGCCGCTACGGCAGGATGGATGCATCCCGCTACTTCACGTGCACGAGCACGCTCAAACGGTTATAAACGCTCAACGCATCACCTTTACACGCCGCCATAAGGTACACTACGCTACGTGACATCTATAGCTAGATACATCGCCGGGTGTCTCAAGTAGCCATCTGTAGCTCATTTACACACCGCTATAACCAGCTACTATGGGCGGACCTGGGGCAGCAGGGCCAGCACATAGGCGTGCCACAATTGTTGATTACGAACCGTCCGTACGCTGATAGGACAAGGCAATAACATCCTGATTGGGCAGGCAACGCAGGAGGCTGAGTAATACAGCACGCTCGAGCGATTGTGTAGTGTGACTCGTCAGCTCCTTAAATATGCCTCCCTATGCAGCGACTACCAATCGTCATGCAGCAGCTTCCACCAATGATCGCACATGGGGCGCGGTAACACGGAGCCAGGGTCACGCCTTAGCTACATTGCAGCTACATCGCAGGGTGTCCAGAGTTCCCTTCCGTAACGTCTTTACACGCCGATGCATCTTGCTACCATCGGCTTTGTAGCTCTCTGTTTTCGAGCAGAGGTCGTAAACAGATGTATCTGTTGCCGGCTGTATCGTCACGTCTTCAGACGCCGCTAAGACGGGCTATATTGGCGCTACAAGCTACATTTGTAGCCTGTAGCGGGATGCATCCATCCTGCCGTAGCGGCGTGTAAAGGTACCCTAAAGGTACCGTCACACGCCGCCATATCGCTGGAGATTTGGTTGGCAATTTCTGAATTCGGCGATGTGGAAACCATATCGCCTGTGCGTAGTTACGTGTGACTGGGCGATTCTACAGCGATAAATCGCCGGTGGAGCATCGCCTGATTGCCCTGCACTGCAGAGAAATCAGGCGTCATCCACCAGGCAATTTCAGCGCATGGTGGCGTGTGACAGGGAGAGGGCGACGTACACAGTGATCGTGAAAGAAATCAAGTAGGCGTGCTTGGATGTTGTGTTTTTCGAAAAAAAATGCGTCTGACAGCATTTTTTTTCGCAGCCGCACCTGCCGCAAGTGCCAAAACCGCACCTGCCGCACCTGCCGCACCTGCCGCAAGTCCGCCTATACATTGTATGGCGTTTACCGCAATCGCGCCGCAACCGTGCCGCAAGTGCAGCCGGTATGCGGTAATCGCGGCAGATGCGTTTTTTTTCACCGCTTCTGCCGCGATTTGAAAAAAACGCTGATGTGAAAGGGCCCTAAGAGATTTACCCTTTATCTCACCATATTTAAATCTACCCAGGAAAATAGATCATCAATTAATACAGATTAAAGAGGACCTGTCACCCCCCTGCTGCATGGCACTCTAAATGCAGCACTGAATGCAGCATGTCTGCTGCATTCAGGGAAGGAGTCCCCCATGTGCCTGTTTGCTGTGTACCCCGAGATATAGCCTTAGAAAAACTTACAGTTAGAAGCCATGGAGGCAGTCCCTGTGGCTGGAGTGAGCTCGATTGACTGGGGGACCATTCCCTCCCCCTCTGCCTGTCTGTGCTGCTTCTGCTATGCAGGCTCTGCCCTCCATCCTTAGAAAATATTTTCTAATTTAAAGTCACCAACATTATCGAATTTTCCCAAGTAATTTGATTCAGAATATTGGAAACCTTGTAGGCGCATGGAAAATACACATAAGGGAGAGGAGAGAGAGAGAACCATGCTGACCCTAAGAGCTTACACTCTATGGGATAGAGAGAAATAGAGAAAGTAGAAGGACCACTACTCTTTGGGAGAACATTGAGCAAGAAGACCCTGCTGACAAAAAGAGCTTCCACTTTACAAAAGAGATAATATTTGCAATGTGACTCTAGAGAAGGAAAACGACTCAGCCGTACAAACTGGGAAACGCTGATCTTTGGTGGCCCAGGTACTAATATGTATGTATGTATGATAATTCGCCAACTGTCACAGCTGCAGGTCATATCTGTGTGGCCACACAAAGAAGATATTAACCAACTTTCTATGCTGAGTTTTTCTTTGTGAAGCCTTCAAGCTGGATTCAGCAAAACAATTTTACTTCTGCTCTTCCAACAACGATTGCTGGTTTTCTTGGAGTGCACAGTTAGTGTTAGTGTGGCAGATGGCGAGATAGCTATGGAGTGCTTTCTCAGTTCATACAAGCCACATATCCAAGTCCTTGCCATCTCCTGCCAATTCCAACTCAAAAATATTTTCCAGATTCATACATTCCTTGACCAAGAAACTGCAAAAACACACTTTGCAAACCCTCATCATATCCCACCTTGACTACTGCAAACTCCTGCTCTCTAGCCTCCCCTCTAGCACTATAGCACAACTCCAATCTATCCTAAACTCTGCTGCCCGACTAACCCACCTGTTTCCCCAATATTCCCCAGCCTTTCCTCTCTGCCAAGCCAGTCACTGGCTCCCCACTGCCAGGGGCTCAAGTTCAAAACTCTAACTATGACATACAAAGCCATGCACATGACCTCTGTACATCTGTACTCTTTACATCTTGACTATACCATCACTGTAAATAAGCACCTGTACTTTGTCACCCCCCACCTCATTGTTAGATTGGATGCTCTTATGAGCAGGGCTGTTCTTATTTTGCTCTAATTATTGTATTATGCTTTGTATTGTATTGTTTTTTTTTGTATTGTATCATATTTTCTGACAACTGTTTCTTATGATTGTTAAATATGATCTTCTGTATTGTAAAGCGCTGAGGAATATATTGGCACATCATAAATAAACATTATTATTATTATTATTATTATCTGTGACATGGTTTCCCAGTACTTACCTGCATGCAACCTATGATGCTCTCAAGATCTCCTTCTCTACTCCCCTCTTATGTCTTCTTCCCACAACCACATACAAGATTTCTCCCATGAAATATCCTATACACTGGAAGTCTCTGCCCCAAAACATCAGACTCTCGCCTACTGTGGAAACCTTCAAAAGGAACCTGAAGACCCACCTTTTTTGACAAGCCAACAACCTGCAGTGATCCTCAGTCTACTAAACCACCACACAACCAACTCTACCCTCACCCATCTCTTGTAGACTGTGACCCTCACGGGCAGGGTCCTATTTCTTCCTGTACCTGTCAGTGCCTTGTATTGCTCATAATTATTGTACTTGTCTATATATGCCCCTTTTCACTTGTAAAGTTTCATGGAACAAATGGCGCTATAATAATAAATTATAATATTTCATGGCTATGTTAAAACGTATTCTCAAATCTCTAACTTTTTAGTATTTTTATGTAGAAGATTTGGTGTGTTTCTGCTCCAAAAACTCAGCAAAAACAGTAGAATCTATTCAAATAGGCTAGGGTCATACATGGCAGTCCGTTTTTGTAATGGATCCTATAACGGATCCTTTATTTTCAGGTTGTTATTTGGCAATTTTTGGTCATGTTGTGTACCTAAAAAACAGATCCGTTAACGGATGTACCACATATGTAGCATCCATTAATGGATCCGTTAACGGATAAGGGTCATTTTTGTTGGGTTTTTGATTGGGCACTAAATATGCATGGGTAGCCACACCCCTCACCCAATAAGAAGGGCAGGTCATTTTGGAGTGTTGCCACCTGTATTTTGAATATTTACTATGTGTTTGTACTGTGGGTGCATTATGGAGGTTGAGCTTTTTGTTCCTGGAGCTGCGCTACGTGGCCCTCCGGCGTCGCCAGTGGTGACAGGCCAGGAGTAGCCGGCTCTGGGTACATGAGGTCAACCTCCTACGCCCACAGTATGGCTGTTTTCATGTCCTCTATCCCCAATTGAGGATATTCCCTCATAAGTTTCAGCGTTTCCTCAAAATGTCTGTGCCTGCTTTTAAGAATAGGATATCTTCCGCGACACTACTGTATATATAAGAAATGTAAATTAATGAGTGGCACTAGAGAAAAGAAGATCAGACTGAATTGTGCTGAAATGAAAATCAGTGGTCTTAGTCTCATTAGTAGCCACTAAGGATCAAGCCTGGCACCCACTTCAAGGAGCCTCCACTGCCTTTGACGGGCTTCTTGCCCTGGTGGCCGATGACATCTCTCAGCAGGACACACGTTGGCGGCTGGCCATTACACTAAAGTAAGTGTTCTTGGTCTTCTGGCTGCTTGTCTGCACACACAAAACATATGTAATTTCTCCATGTCAGAACATTAAAGGGAACCTGTTGCCAGGTTTTTGTCATGCCATCTCCCAGCATCATAATGTTGAAATAGAGATACTTAAAACACCGATGTGTCATTCACTGTGATGGTTGCTACCATGTACATTGGCCCATACAGTACCCCACCTCTACCTTGCTGGCGTTTGAGTCGGAATGGAGCTCTCTGCCTTTTACTGATCCAGCCTCTGGCCCATCCATCTGGCCCATCAAGAGTCACTCTCATTTCATCAGTCCATAAAACCTTTGAAAAATCAGTAGTATGATATTTCTTGGCCCAGTCTTGATGTTTTATCTTATGTTTCTTGTTCAGAGGTGGTCATTTTTCAGCTTTTCTTACCTTGGCCATGTCCATGAGTATGGTACACCTTATGCTTTTTGATACTCTAGTAACGTTGCAGCTCTGATATATGGCAAAACTGGTGGCAAATGGCATCTTGGCAGCTTCACGCTTGATTTTCCTCAATTCATAGGCAATTATTTTGTGCCTTTTTTGCCCAACATGCTTCTTGCGACCCTGTTGGCTATTTGCCATGAAACGCTTGATTGTTCGGTGATCACGCTTCAAAAGTTTGGCAATTTCAAGACTGCTACATCCCTCTGCAAGACATCTCACAATTTTGGACTTTCCAGAGTCTGTCAAATCTCTCTTCTGACTCATTTTGCCTAAGGAAAGGCATTTGCCTAATAATTAAGCACACCTTATATAGGGTGTGGATTTCATTACACCACACCCCTCCTCATTACAGAGATGCACATCACCTGATTTACTTAATTGGTAGTTGGCTCTCAAGCCTATGCAGCTTGGAGTAGGACAACATGTATAAAAAGCATCATGTGATCAAAATTCTCATTTGTCTAATAATTCTGTACACAGTGTAGTAGGGTGCCTAATGTATTGGCCAACTTACGGTTGCCCTTCAATTGTCTTTAGCAGGACGGTCAGCTGATCCTGGTGCTGATAGAGTGGAGGTAGATGAGCAGCAATACCACTGCAGTACTTATCCATTTCCTGCACATCTCGCACATAACGATCTCTCACAGACCTCCAGCGTGAGTGCACTTTTTCGTCTACACGGTGTTGAAGTGGAAAGAGCATAATTACGTCTACATGTTTTAAGAAATATTATGTAACACATGATATTGTGGACACACAGATTTTGGATGTGCTGCGTGAAGACATACCAATGCGCTGTTGTTCCACCAGGGTCATATTCTTATAGTTGGAAAACATCTGGCAGAAGATTGTGGTCCAAATCTTCCATTTTTTAACGGCATTTTGGTGGGATGGATGGTCTTGCTCCCAGATAGACCCATGAGGCTCTATTAAATTTATAAGCAGGTCATTGTCAATTTTGATTTTACTTGACTCCTTTGTAACTTTACGGCAGCCATGTTTGCCAACGGCCTAGGCCCTAGGGCAGTGATGGCGAACTCCAGGCCTCGAGTGCCACACACAGTGCAGGTTTTCAGGATTTCCATAGAGTTTGACACTTGGTAATTTGATTGCCAACTGTCAAATGCAATGGAAATCCTGAAAACCTGGACTGTGTGTGGCACTCGAGGCCTGGAGTTCGCCATCACTGCCCTAGGGTAAAGTAAAAGATAAATGTAATGAACATCAGGGTATGCAGACACAGGTGCTTGCATACAGAAGTAACAAGTTAGCTGACAGCCTTGCTCTAATAAAATTTAATCAATGCTCTTAACAGAACTGTTTAGTACACAGTATTTTACAAGAAAACGTTTTGTGAGGCCCATGAGTACACACAACATCATGTTTCTTACCACAGAAACAGGCGTGGGTGCATCCTTAGTATGTTTGGCATGGCCTTTGTGCTGCCTATGTGAGGCATCCTTGTCCTATGTGTGACAACAAAAACAAGCATGTGTTGTGAAACAGAACTACACACATGTTAACACCCTCTCCAACCATGAATAAACTTATTTGCAATAATCAGATACCTTATGGCAGATGCCGGATATTCCCGCCTTATGTTGGTGCTTAGATTTGTGTGTGTTTTGCCACTTTTGTGGCTCTTCTTGCACTGAAGAAGAAAATTGTTGAAAAAACTAATAAACATAGTTACAATATGAGTCCACACAGAAAAGGGTCACATGATGACAAAGACACAAGCATCTCTATACACACATCTAAGGCCACACAAACATGTATGTATGGTGCAACATACACTCAAGCACACAGTCGATGAGAACCCTTAGAATACTACAAGTTATGCGTGTGTGTGTGTCTGCAGTTGTGGTAAGAAGAAGAAGGAAAAATAGTATGGAAGTGAGGGCTAGAAAAGACAAGGGAACTGAAAATTAAGAGAATTACCTCTAAGTTTATTAAAAAGTGGGTAAAGCGAGCCCTCTGCAGTTGTGGGGCATGCGTGAGTGTGGGGCACACTCATATGTGGTGACCCATGTGTGACACAAGTGATGAATGCTTGGAATGATGATTTTACATTACATTTGCCCATGGATTACACACACCAAACACTCATTTGGCAGAGGATTCTGTTGACTGACTTGAGGATGAGGAATTCTAAAAGAAATAAGATGAACATGAGTGAGGGCCCATACATGTGGCCATATGTTACAATAACATTACACCCAAGCAAGGGTCAGTGGTAAAAGAATGTGCCAGAACAGTCATCGTTGACATGTGGGCACATGAGCAAACAACATTGCCACATGCCACATGACTGTGTGGTACACTTGGCTGATGGGATGCTAACATAAACATGCGTGTGTATGTGTGTGGGGGCATGTTATGAGACACACACACCATGAGGAGTATGGTCAGGGAAATACAGTACATACATGCAGTCCAGGACACTGTATCACATTAATACATCTATGCAAAACAGTACACATGTCCACCACATGACACAATTTTTAGCAATTAAACATGTGAATTCCAAAAACCACGTTGCAAACTATCATGTGAAGTGCAGTATTTAAACAACCTCATGAAAGATCAGATGCGCCAAAATAAAAAATATTACACCACTGATGGGAGCACCAAATGTGTTGAGGATGTTGTTGGCAGTTTCCTGTGTTGCACACACATCATGTTACACATGTGACATATCTTTATGTGACACATCTATAAAACCTACATGAACCACAATACTTATGGATAGGGCAATGTGCTAACTACACAACATGGCCACGGTTGCAAGGCTACACTAATGATAAGCCATCACAGTATGTAACAGATACTCACAGACTCCTGTGATAAGGATGCCTCCAAGGGAGTGTCCAAATCGGTCAGGTCTGAATCAGACATCTGTGGACAATACAGAATAAGAAGGACACATAACATGTGTGTAGCATGTTCTCTGTTAACATGCATGATTAGCACATTTAACCCACATGTGTACATATCTTGATGAGGCAGAGTCCCCAAAACTTGGCAAAACAGTCCTGTGTGAAGTCTAGACTTCCTGTGTTCCATCCCCCCCCTTTGTATGGCTTGCAGAGGTCACGTGACTTATGCCAATTCCATTTTTGTGTTGCAGAAGCATAAGCATAAAAACGCATCCGTTAACTCGTGGCTCTAAATTGGCATTGCGTTAACGGATCCATTTCCCATAGGGCCCAATGCTAAAAAAATGGTATGGTTTTTTTACTGCAGCCAAAAACGCTGCTAGCAGTGTTTTTGGTGCCTTTAACAAAAACGCATAGCATTTTTTTGGTGCACTTTACACACTGCGTTTTTTTTTTGCATGGGGGCCTATGGATCTGTTAACAGATCCATTTTTCAACACATTCTAAGTTGAAAAATGGATGCTTTTTGTGGAACCAAGGCTCAAGTGTAACCCTAGACATACTTAAAAGTTCGTTCTGGCGATATATTAATGTACTGATGGTGTTTCTGATTATGTATTCATTTAAGTACTCCTTTAAAAAACATTTTGGCCCTTGAACCAGTAAATGTTGTGCGAAATACTATATAAGTGGCTGTGATGTGAACCATTATATTATATGTGGGAGTTTTGGGAACACCATCATACTGTATTGAGGCTATAGGTGATATTTATAGTGTGTGTGTGGCGCCCTGCTCATGCAGGTAACCACAGATCTCTTTACTGCACAGCTGGGTTTCCACAGCAGGTACCTACTACGAACAACACCTTCCACCCCGACACATTAGGGGGAGCTCAACTTGCTGCCCTTAGGTAAGATCCCCTATATATACCGCTGCTGGGGAGGAGCTAGTCAGAGTGTGTGCAGACGCTAGAAGAGCTACAGGGAAGTCCTGGTGTTCGGTGCTGCGTATAAGCCCGAGCCAGTGACCCGGAGTGGCCTTTCAGAGTCCCACAAGCCTATGTGGGACTGAAGGTAGGGAGCTCAGAGCGGGAATAGAAGCAAGGAACAAGTAGCTCAAGTTCGTTCCAGGAGAAAGATATTGGGGATCCGCATCAGTGGGGGAACTATAGGCCCACAGAAAACCCCATCACACCGTGGAAGCTTCAGCTACCCGGTCTCCCAGGAGAGTCAAAAAAGGGAGCCAGGAACAGCAGGTCACTGCAGTGTCCAGAGAAGGTTATCCCGAAGACCGCACTGGAGGAGAGAGTGACAGACAAAGGAAGAGAGTGGAGGCAAGTCAGGCTATAAGCGACTGTGCTTCAGCAAATTCACAAAGGAAGGAGGCTTTATACCCACTTGCTGTTGGAGCCCACCCGTCAGTGCCCTGGATTATTTACCTGACTAACATCAGTAAAAAGGTAAAGAGACTTATTCTGTGTGTGTGCATGCTTCCCTCTCCCTCACCGTGCCCCTTTACAGACTATTCTTAATCTCCCTCCACAATCTCAGCTCTGCTACAACCTGCTCCCCCTCACTATGCTGCCCCGGAGGTCCCAGTCCTGCCTGCGGAGGACTATACCATCACTGCCGCAATACCACCGAACTCCGGAGGACTGTGGCGGCGCTAGTGACATCTCACCAGGCACTGCAGGTGGCGTCACGAATAATTTGTACATAATCCCTGTAAATGCCCCTTTTTCAAGAGCATCGGCCCCAGGATAAATGATCAGGAGCAGCCGCCATTTCCCGTGTCAAAGTAAACCCCTTCACTGCTGCCTGATACCCAAGTACCCCATGCCCTGGGGCGCAACAGTCTCTTTCTGGCATCACAAACAGGATCCCGTGCCCGGTATCACCGGGTACTGTGTGCCATCTTATTGACTGTAACGTGCGACTGTTTAAATTCCGCCGCCATTACTGCGCCCAAGAGCGGGAAGAAAGGGAGCGTGCCAGTCTGCAGAGCGCAAAACTGAAACCCGCCCCTTGCTCAGCCGAGCATTTCTGAGCGCTGCGGTCCGGAAGCTCTCGAACTGTTTAACCCTTCAATGGCTGGCTGTAATTCACTAGGGTGGCCTCCAACATGTCGGCCTCCTCCAGCGACGACGAAGCTGTGTACGCTGAACCCCAGAATTACACCGGACACTCAATGGCTGGCTCCAGTAGCACTGCCAGCACTTCCGGCGCTCCGGGCACAGCCACCCTGATAATGCCCATGTCATTCCCGTACATCCCGGGGGCCAAGTGGTTGCCCCAGTATGATGGCCGCCCTGATACGCTGGATGAGTTCAAGCGAAAGATCGAAGGCGTCCTGGATATGTATGCCATGACCGGCCAACAACGCGCTACGGTGGTACTCGGACAGTTAACGGGTGCAGCAGAAAAAGAAAGTGTGTCCTGGTCTGTTGCTGAACGCAGATCAGCCCCTGCTATATTTGATAAACTGAGAGCTACCTTTGAGGAGTGCAATGAGGCTGATATACGCATGCGCTTCCATCACTGCTACCAGAGGCCGGGAGATGACATCAGAGCTTATGCCTGGCGCCTGGAAAGAGCACTACTCGCTCTTGTATATGTCAGCCCTGCCAGTGCACAAGACCAGAATGAGCGTCTTATTGAACAGTTCACACTGGGCCTGCTATCCGATGAGGACAGTAAAAATGTATGTTGGTGGTCATTAAGCAACCCAGATGCTGATTTTAACACCTTGAAAGAAATGTCCATCAAAGGGTTAAAGCCGGTAGAGACCCATGAAGCTGCAATCAAACGGTGGTGCGACAGTGAGGTGTAGGCTACTCCAAAATCAGTACCAGTGACTGCAACCACGCAAAATGTACAATCTGCGCAGCCTGACAAATATGATTCTTTGCGGGCTGAGATACGTGCTGAGATGCGCGAGATGAATAAAAATATCTCCAAGTTGATGAGCGCTATGCAGATGCAGCAGAGCCAGCCCACCAAGACCTCAAGCCAAGCCTCAGCTGCTGATTCAACTTGCCGACAGCCCGGATGACGTCCCCTGGATGTGAGGGAAGCAAGCTACAGCGTACAGAGGAAGAGCCACCGACCGCTACAGCTCCACTCAGGAGACCATCTGCCGCAGCTGTAATTGCATCGGTCACATCGCCAGGAGCTGTCCTTTAAATGGGCAGTCCCTGGGGGCCGGGGCCAAACCTCAGGACTAGAACAGCAGGGCCACCTGGTGCAAGACCTTCATCGGACAGAGGCCGTTTCTGCCCATTGTACTGAATGGCATCCCGACACCTGCTCTACTGGACACCGGGTCACAGGTGACCACAATCCCCTTTATCCTTTATAAAAAGTATTGGGCTGATGCAAAACTGAAACAGCCTGAAATAGACATTTTCCTTCATGCAGCAAATGTTGAACCAATTACTGTGATGGGGGTTAGAGAAGTGCCTATAAAGATGGGGAGGGTGTAATTACAGAACCAAGGTGTCCTTGTAGTAGCAGAAGCTAGTAATGCAAATGATCCTTATATCATACTGGGTACAAATGTTGTTAGCAATTGCATGGAGGAAGTGTTGTCTTTGCTTCAACAGATTGCAGAAACTGCCAGACCTGGTCAGAGGAAGGTTCTCCAGCGTGAGATCAGGGCCATCCTACACCATCAACAGGTAACAATTACAGGTGGTGAAATTGGTACAGCACGGGTGACAGACCCGATACCTATTGTGATACGCCCGATGAGTGAAATGATGATTTGGTGTCGAGCAACTATAGGTCTATCAAGCGTTAGTGAAGCCCATTAGCACAGAGCACAGGCCTACACTGTTGACAGCCAGGGGGGTTGATGTACACAATGGGAGACTACCTGTTCGCATCTTAAATTGTGGCAGTGAAGAGGTTAAATTACCCAGGTATACCACCGTTGCCAGATTATACACAGTCAGTAACAGCGAGATTCAAGCAGTGCAACCCGAACCCCGTGAAAAAGGGGCAAAACCTGATCAAACAATTGGGCTACTGGAGGACTGGTGCCAGCAGCTCCATGTCGGAACTGACACCACTCCTGTGTATGTAAAGCAAGGTGTGTACCGGGTAGTCCAAGAATTTAAACATGTTTTCAGTAAGCATCCACTTGATTTTGATAGGATAAAAGGGGTACAACACCACATCCCCACAGGTACACATCCACCAATCAAGGAGCGGTATAGGCCTATTTCACCTGCACATTATCAAAAAGCCAAGGAAATGTTACAGGACATGAAAGTCGCAGGGGTTATACGAGATAGCTGTAGTCCCTGGGCAGCCCTATTAGTCCTAGTAAGGAGAAAGGATGGCAGTATGAGGATGTGTGTAGACTATAGGCAAATAAACCGTATAACACACAAAGATGCTTACCCGTTACCACGTAAAGAGGAATCTTTAGCTGTGTTGAAGTCTGCCTACTTCTTCTCCACCTTAGATCTCACTAGTGGGTATTGGCAGGTGTCCGTAGCTGAAGAAGATCGAGAGAAGACGGCATTCGCAACACCTATGGGCCTATGTGAGTTCAACAGCATGCCCTTCGGACTATGTAATGCACCTGGAACCTTCCAGAGGTTAATGGAGAGTTGCCTGGGGCATAAGAACTTCAAGACGGTACTGCTCTACCTGGATGACGTGATCGTGTACTCCAAGACCTACGAGGAACATGTCGCCCATCTAGGAGAGGTGTTCGAAGCTCTGGCCAAATACGAGATGAAGCTAAAACCATCAAAATGCCACCTGTTAAAGCCAAGAGTGCAGTACCTGGGACACATAGTCAGTGCTGAAGGCGTGGCCCCTGATCCAGACAAGGTGACAGCAATCAGAGAATGGTCAGAACCCAAAACCATCAAGGAGGTACGTCAATTCCTGGGTTTGGTGGGCTACTACTGAAGGTTCATCAAGGAGTATACCAAGAAGGCTGCTCCTCTGCAAGACCTCCTAGTAGGCCAACCCACGAAGGGCAAGTCAAAGGATTCTCTATGGAGATGGGGCAAAGAACAAGGGGAATCGTTCCAGACAATGAAAGAAGCCCTGAAAGGAGAAGAAATCCTAGCTTACCTGGACTACAACCTGTCATTCCTGCTGTATACAGACGCCAGCAATGTGGGACTCGGAGCCATCCTTTCCCAAAAGCAAGACGGCAAGGAGAGGGTAATCGCCTACGCCAGCCGGAAGCTGCGACCCACGGAGAGGAACCCAGAAAACTACAGTTCCTTCAAACACTATCTAGCCTCTAGTAAGTTCACCGCCTACATGGATAACAATCCGCTCACCCACCTGGAATCTTTGAAGTTCGGAGCCATGGAGCAGAGATGGATGGCCAGACTCTCCAACTATCAATTCACCATCAAGTACCGGGCTGGGCACCAGAATGGACATGCGGATGCTCTATCCAGGATGCCCCACTTATCAGAAGAGGGAGTAGATGAAGACGAGCTAGATGACGTGGAGTTACCTGCCTTCCATCATTTAAGAGTAACCCAATGCCAGCAGACTCTTCAAAACCTCTCTACAGGAGCAATGAACCCGTTATCCCACTTCGATTGGGGAAAGGAGCAGGATCAAGACCTGGCTGTCAGTCTAATTAAACAACTGATAGCACAAGAGTCAGCGAAGCTGCCTGCAAACCCTCCGTCTGATGGCAAACATGTGTGGAATGAGCGAGGTAATCTGTTCCAGTATCAAGATAAATTGTGCCGGCGGTATATAAATCTAAGAACCCATGAACTGGCGTGGCAGATCATCGTGACGAAATCAGGTGTCCCTGTGGTCTTAAGTGCCTACCACAACAAAACCAGTCATTTCGGATGGAAGAAGCTCGAAGTGCTACTGAAAGACAGATTCTTTTGGCTTGGTATGCAGTCATCCATAGAAAAATGGTGCAAAGATTGTCACGCCTGTGCCTTGAGAAGTAAAGATGTACAGAGCCAGAAAGCCTCACTACATCCCATTGTAACCAAGCAGCTTCTAGAATTAGTTGCCTTGCACCATGTAAAACTGACTCTAAGTAGATCCGGCTATACCTACGCCTTGTCATGGTAGACCATTATTCAAGATTTTTGATGGTTGCCCCTGTAAAAGACTTGACAGCTGCAACTGCTGCAAAAACCTTCCAGAAAGTCTTCTGCAGACCGTTAGGATATTCAGAATGTATTCTAATAGATCAAGGACCAGCATTCGAAGCAGAGCTCTTTCAAGAGTTTTGCCAGATGTATGGGTGCAAAAAGATCAGAACAACCCCGTATCATCCTCAAACTAATGGACTCTGTGACAAAATGAACAACATCGTCATGGACATGCTGAAAATTCTCCCGTTGGAAGAAAGAAATCAATGGCCAGAAAAACTGCCTGACTTGATCGACACGTATAACCACATTCCAGTAATGTCCACCAATTGTACACCAGCATATCTGATGAGAGCTCATACAGGTAAATTACTCGTAGAATTAGAACTCGGTGTAGTAGATCCTGAAGCAGATTGTGCTATTTCAAACTGGAAAATCCACAGACAAGAAGAGTACAAAAGAGTTCAACAAAGTCGAGAATAACCTGGAGAAGTCCCGTGCAAAACAAGGAAGGGATTATAACTAACATGCTCCAGCAGAACCAATACCGCCTGGAAGTATGGTCCTCAAAAGAAAAAGAACTCATCATAAATTGGATGATAGATGGGAAAGTGCACCCTAGGTCCTATTAGACTCTTGCAATGACACTAATAAAGTCTATATCATCAGTAAAGATGGAGGAAGAACCAGACAAACTGTATCCAGAGATCACCTTAAAAAGTGTCCTCAAAATTGGGAAAATCCAGAAACCAACAATCAGCCCATTCAAGTGTTTGAACCAACTCCAGAAGTACGTCCAATCCCAGAACCAAAGAAGAATGTCATCTCTACCATTTTAGGAGATTTCCCAGAAGATTGGCCTCAACAAAATGGAGCCATCATTGTGTCAGTATTAAACTTCTACCAACCCCCGTGAAGAGATGCCTAGGAATCAGGAAGAGATACCATAAGATGCTAGATGCAACCATAAGAAGACAGTTAAGTAGGTGAGGAGATTGTAGCCACATCTCCCCCTAGGAAATATGCAAATTTGCACTTCAGTAAGGAAGTGGAATAACTCCAGTGCCACCTTTAAGTAGCTCCTCAAAGTGATAATCGCTTTCCATAAGGTAGATAGCAAGTTCCCAGACCTTGTCTTAGCCCACTCACACAGCCAGATCAGAATATCCCACACACTACACTGATGAGGGGCAGTTACCCCGAAATGCAGCGTCTGTAGTTTGGGGTTCTGATCTGGCACAAATCCTTTAGTCATATTTAAAAGCTTGTTGGAAAGCGATTGTGACATTGAGGAGCTACTTAAAGGTGGCACTGGAGTTATTCCAGTTCCTTACTGAAGTGCAAATTTGTTATTTCTATGTAAGCTCATGGTAGAGTGCCTTATTACAATGAAGAGGCATTGAGTGGGATTTTTATAAGGAGGCACAATAGGGGTTCATTACAGGAGGAGCAAAGAGGTATTATTATTATTATTATTATTATTAGAAAGCATAGGGGGTGTTTTTATTATTATAAGTAGGATCAGGGTCATTACTATAAAGGGTCAAGGAGGATTATTATTTAAGGAGACATAGGGGAATTATTATTAGGCAAATTGTGGTTTATGTAGAAGTGGTGGAATGTCAGGAGGGCCCTGGCAAAGTAGTAAAATTGTCTGTGTGTAAATTTGTGCAGGGGAATTATGGATGAAAGAAAAAGTCATGGTGGCTTGGACTGAGTGCAAAGGAACAGGGAAAATGAATAACAGCAATCAGTAAGAATGTCACTGGTGCAATGTTTTCACAGCACACAGATATGGTCTACCATGCACTGGTGTAAAACTGATATTACCATAATATGGTCACTATATGATGGTAATATCAGTCTTAGTACATGGATTTAGTTAAAGGGGTTGTTCAGCCTTGAAGTTAAAGCCCTAACTGACCCTATGTGACTGCAGTGCTTTAGTGGTGGTGCTGGGAGTTAGCAATCATGTGACTTCATTCATTCTCTATGGGGCTTGCGGCAATTATTGTTATTATTATTATTTATTTATAGAGCACCATTGATTCCATGGTGCTGTACATGAGAAGGAGTTATGACTAGCCCAGGGGTCTATGGGGACTCAGGTGTCTGGGCCCTGCTGTGGTTGTGATGTCACTGGTGGCCTGCCCAGACCCGTGGCCCTGGTGGTCAACTGGTAAAGGGGTTAGGAAATTGTAATAAAGATAATAAAAGTTTGTCGTGCCACCACCTGCAGATTCTGGTGATGGGCACCAGCGCCGCTTCAGATCTCCGGGGAAAATGGTACTACAGCTTGGATGGAGCAGCTCCCTGCAGGTACAGTTGAGTCCCCGGGGCAGAGATGCACCTGTAATGGTGGTGCAGAATGTGGAGATGATCTGTGGAGCAGTGGAGCAGATGAACAGACACGCGAAGGCTTTGTCACTCTACACGGGTACTTTGCTCTGTAAACCAGTTCAGATGGCAGTTCAGGTTACAGCACAGTCTATAATCAGGTAGCTGGTCGGGTAGTCACAGAGGGTTGCAAAGTCATTTAGTGGATCCCATAGTATGCTTTCTCTTGTCAATCCTGTGTCCTGCTGCTAAAACCTGCCCCAGTATACCAGGCCCGTTGGGGTGCTGTGAGATCCCTTCCTCTCCCTCTCTCTTTCTCTGAAGGGGCTCAATCTTCGGTGGGTGATCCTGGCGAGGCTGCACTTTCTAAACAGGGTGTCAGGGTTGATGAACTGACCCATGACGACCGGTGTGGACGGCTCAGGGGCTGAACACCCTGCACCGTATCTTTGGAGTCTGTACTCCGTTAGATGGACCAGGGTTCCCCCAGAGTATGGGCGCCCCGATATGGGGTTCCCTCTTTCTTTTCCCGGGCTGCCTCTTCTCTAATCCCCCTCCCTGGGAGTCTCCTTCTCTCGCTCGGCGGCTCCCCTCTTCTTTGCTCCTCAGTGCAAACTAGAACTCCACAGTCCACCTCCTCCCCTAACTCCGCCCAATGGGAATGGGACTGCCCGTCTACCCGGGGTTAAGTGTGGGAGGTGCTGGGGATGGGATCCACTTGCAAACCTTACTCACCCCTGTGACAGGAATAACTGCACACTCGTTTGTGGGTGCAATACCCCTACTGTGGCGCACTGACCAGTGGGGCGCCACAGTTACATACAAACAAGTTAAAAATAAAATGAGCAAACTAACAGTGACAAACTGGTACACAGGGGAGAGAGGACCCTGTCCTTGCGGGCTTATATTCTACAGGGAAGTGGGGAGAGAGACAGTAGTTTGGGTCTGCTCTGGTGGTGGTGGAGCACCAGGTCCAATGGTGATGGAATGCCAGGTCCAATGGTGGTGAGGTGGCACTATGGTCATTGTAGGTTGTAAGCTGTTCTGAAGATATGGGTTTTCAGGTTCTGCTTGAAAGTTCCAAGTGTAGAGGACAATCAGATGTTTTGAGGTGCAGAGTTCCAGAGGATGGGGGATGCTCGGGTGAAGTCTTGCAGGTGGTTAGATGAGGAACATACAAGTGTGGAGGAAAGGAGGAGGTCTTGTGAAGATTGGAGGTTATGAGTGAGTTGGATGATATCGGGAAATTAGTTCAGAGCTATATGGGGGGGGGCAGATTATGGATGGCTTTGTAAGCCAATGATAGAAGTTTGAGTTGGATATGCTGGTGAAGTGGAGGAATGTGAGGAGAGAGGTGGATTAGTTGGGCAGCAGAGTTAAGGACAGATTGGAGAGGTGCAAGAGTGTTAGCAGGGAGGCAACAGAGGAGGTTGCAGTAGTCGAGACGGGAGATGATGATGGCATGCACTAGTAGTTTAGTAGATTGAGGGTTGAGGAAGGAATGGATTCTGAAAATAGTTTTGAGTTGGAGGCTGCAAGAGGTGGCAAGGGCTTGGATATGCTGTTTGAAGGGCAGAGCAGAGTCAAGGGTTACTCCGAATATACAAATGGAGTCCGTGAAGCCTCGTTTAAAAGTCTCACACATGGGACTAGCTAGATATCCCTACAGGGAAGGACCCAGCCCTGGAGTGGACTCCTTGAGGAGACCACCATAACCACCATATTAAGCGGCCCTTTCAGTCATCAGTGATCAGTGAGAGCTTTGTGATAAAGGTTACTCCGAGGAAGTGGACATCAGGTACAGGGCAAAGTGTGATGATTTATTATGATAGATAGATCAGGTAAGGAAGGTGTGTGAGATGAAGGAAAGATGATGAGTTTGGTTTTGTCTACATTGAGTTTTAGGAAGCGACAGGAGAAGAAGGAGGATATGGCTGATAGACACTCTGGGATTCTGGACAGCAGAAAGGGGACGTCAGGAACAGAGAGGCAGATCTGAGTGTCGTCAGCGTGCAGGTGATACTGAGGTGAAAGGGGCCTTACATACATGTGTTCACATGCTGTCTAGAAGTGTACGGCCTCAATAAATACAAGTGAATTTAGCAAAACCGAGCACGTTTAGTCCCAATGTGGAAATCGCGTACTTGCGGTTAAATGACAGTATGCGTTGTGAGGATTCCGAAGACTCAGGTTACATACAGTTTTACCTCAACCCCTTTAACAAGCAGTATGGTGGTATTATCACTACTTTATATGCTGGTAATATTTGGGTATGGTTTGTTGGTATTCATGTGCTATATTGCAATGTTATTATTGCAGTATAATTATTATTATTTAATCTTATATAATGATATTATTGGTATTATCAGAAATATTGTCCTCCAGGAAGGGCAATATTAGTGATAGATATGTCCATCTGGTGCTCGGTGGGAGGGGGGGGGAGGAGGGGGGGACAGGGGAGAGGTAGCATGGACCTTTGTGCTTTCAAGCGCCAGGGCTGAATTTCAGTCCCAGTCTGTCCCTGGTGACTACTTGAATTATTATTTACAGCAAACTAGCCTGATCATCTCATTGATTTGCCTACATGGCTGTGTTGTATTGCAGGCAGTAAATAATGTTTCCCATTGTCCACTGTGCACACATCTCACTGAATATAGAAAGCACTAAATTCAATTGTTGTTATATTCATGGAGAGCAGTAGCCATAGGTGTAACACAGCACACTGAAGATGGCATGTGACAGCGATTAGATATTGTGCTATCATGCCACTGATACACACATCAAGTGATTTATTTTAGTAGATGAATATATCTATGAATGTAAACACAATGAAATTGATGAACAAACTGCTCCACATAAGAAGCATAAATGGCTCGATATATTCTGTATACATAACAGTAATAGTTTTTCTGAATGTTCTGTCTTTGGTGCACAGCATCCATACCACAGACCTCGTATGACGTGGACCTTTGTAAATAGTTCAGTATAGATACACAGATAAAAAAATATATAAATTGTGGTAAAAACATGTTGAAGAATCTGCATGGTTGCTGTCCAAACTTATCTTATGGAAAATAAACTCATAACACAGTATAAACAGGGTCTAATGGAAGACTTCTCTTGCCAAGCCAATCTGATTAGTCTTTTATGAGGTGCTAAGATGCAAACTGAACTTGGTAAAATAGCGAATGTGAAATATATCTGGCTTTTCACAACAATTTGTCTCTGAAGTAAAAGAATAAAACAAATAAAAGAATTATGATTCATCATTGCCTTTGCGTCTGTGTTTTGTCTAACCCCTTACCAACATCTGCAGTACATGTACATTGCAAGCTGGTGGCGGGTGTTTGAAGCGGGCTCACCAAGTGGGCTTGCCACATGCTGGGCAAATTATGGCACCCAGCCAACAACTGCCTCTTATAGCCAAAGTTGAAGTTTAGCTCCACCCGCAACTGTTAACCTGTTAAATGCTACTGTCAAACTCCAACAGCAAAGTTAATAGCACACCAGCATGGGGGTACATCATTCCATTTGCCAAACGGTGTCCCTGTGACATGATCACAGGGTGCTGATGGGTTGCTATGATAGTCAGGGCCTGTCGAAGGCTTCTCTGTACCCATCATTATGGAGCTCCTTTGAAAGCCAGCCTGTGACAAGGATTCAAAGGAAACTGAGAGTTTTGCTATATGTATAGTACAAGCGGTCAAATAATCGCAGGTTCATTCCCCTAAAGGGACTAATAGATACAATAAAAAGAAAGTTAAAAGAAAGCATAAAACTTCAAATAACCCTCCTTCCCCTCATTAAAAATAATAAAATACACATTTTATCGCCTCATTCACAAAAGTCAGATCTATCAACATATAGAAATAATTAAACTGATCGGCAAACACTGTGAACAGAAAACAATTCTAAACAACTAAATCTTTTTCGGGGGTTGTTGACAACTCTGCAAAAATACTGTAAGAAGCAATCAAAAACTCAAATCTATCCCACAATGATTTCAATAACAACACTGTCTTGCCCTACAAAACATAAGTCTTCACACAGCTCCATTGACTGAAAAATAAAAATGTCAGAAAATGGCAACTCACAATTTTTTCAGATTTTTTACCACTAAAGTAATGAAAAAAAACCAACAAGTTTGGTATTGGCATAATCATACTGATGAGAACAATCATACTGCCAGGTTATTCTTACCATAGAATGTATGCGGTAAAAACTGTTCTAAAAAAACATGGCAGGCACTTTATCAGCAAGGATGGGTGAGCATTGATGCATCTTTATAGCCCTTGTACCTCTACATAGGAGATTCTATAGATTATATATTTGTACCTTACTCCATTAGTCTGCAGCATTATTGCACTTTATTAATTCCTCTTTCACCACATGGAGCTCAATGAGTGGGTTTATGTCATGTGCAATTAGAGCCCCTTTTTGGCCAGTTGCAGGTGCATCTCAATAAATTAGAACATCATCAAAAAGATTATTTCAGTAATTCAATACATAAAGTGAAACGCATATATTATATAGAGTCATTTAAAAAAGTGATCTATTTCAAGTGTTTTTTTTGTTAAAGTTGCTGATTATGGCTTACAGACAATGAAAACCCAAAAGCCATTATCTCAGGAAAATAGAATACCGTATATACTCTTGTATAAGCCGAGTTTTTCAGCCCAAAATTTGGGCTGAAAAGTCTCCCCCTCGGCTTATACACGGGTCATATACGGTGGGGGCTGTGTCCCGGGGCTGTGGAGGCTGCAGGAGGTGGGCGGGGCTGCTGTATGAGCGGCCCCGTCAAGTGGGAGCCGCGAGGACGGAGCGCCGAGGAGCAGCGCTGATCAGAAGACCGGGATGGTAAGAGAAGCGGGGGGGGGGCCCTTGCAAGGGGGGGACGAGTGCCAGCATTTGGGGGCTGCTGGGGACCCCCTGGGGGCTGCTGGGGATCCCCTGGGGGCTGCTGGGGGCTGCTATATGTACCCCTGGGGGCCTGCTGTATACCACTAGGGCTGCTGTATACTACTGCTGGGGCTGCTATATACTACCACTGGGGCTGCTGTATACTACCACTGGGGCTGCTGTATACTACCACTGGGGCTGCTGTATACTACCACTGGGGCTGCTATATACTACCACTGGGGCTGCTATATGTACCCCTGGGGGCCTGCTGTATACCACTAGGGCTGCTGTATACTACCACTGGGGCTGCTGGGGCTGCTATATACTACCACTGGGGCTGCTATATACTACCACTGGGGCTGCTGTATACTACCACTGGGGCTGCTGTATACTACCACTGGGGCTGCTATATACTACCACTGGGGCTGCTGTATACTACCACTGGGGCTGCTGTATACTACCACTGGGGCTGCTGTATACTACCACTGGGGAGGCCTGTATACCACTGGGGGGGGCCTGTATACCACACTGCTGGGGGCTGTATACCTGTGCTGGGGTCCACCCTCGGCTTATACACGAGTCAATAGGTTTTTCCAGATTTTTGGGGCAAAAGTAGGGGGTCGGCTTATACACGGGTCGGCTTATACACGAGTATATACGGTAATTAATACAAATAAAATGGCCCCTTAGTCTGGTTCAGTAGGCTACACAGTCATGGGAAGACTGCTGACTTGACAGATGTCCAGAAGGCAGTCACTGACACACTTTACAAGTAGGGTGAGGCCGGCTTCACACCACGGTGTGCTCCGATCCGGGGCTGTCCGCTATGGACCGGATAGCCCCCGGACCGGATCAGCACACAGAACCGGAGGGCCAAATATGCAATCCGGTTTGGTGTGCAGCCGGACTCAGCTGCCGCTGCTGATAAATCATGACCGCGGCTCGCGGGGACCGAGCCACGGTCATGATCTGTCAAGAGAGGACAGCTCCATGGTGCTGAAGTTCCGATGCAATCCGGTACCATAGACCCCCATCGCACCGGCATGCCCCATAACATGCATGCAGCATTTTTGTGTCCGGGAGAAAAATGCGAATCCTCCCGGAATCTCCCGGACAGATGGAAACCGGATGGCAGGTAGCTGCCATCCAGCTTCCATCCGACCCCATAAGATACTATAGGGTCGAAATCTGATCCGAGGCTGTCCGGTTCTCAACGGACAGCCCTGGATCGGATTAAAACGTGGTGTGAAACCAGCCTAAGCCACTAAAGGTCATTAGAAATCAAGGCCCCAGAGTCTGGAGGAAGAGTGGAGAGGCCACAATCCAAGCCACTTGAGGTCTAGTGTGAAGTTTCCACAATCAGTGATGGTTTGGGGAGCCATGTTATCTGCTGGTGGAGGTCTACTTTGTTTTATCAAGACCAAAGTCAGCACTGCCATCTACCAGGAGATTTTAGAGCACTTTATGCTTCCCTCTGCCGACAAGCTTTTTGGAGATGCAGATTTCATTTTCCAGCAGGACTTGGCACCTGTCCACACTGACAAAAGCACCAATACCTGGCCTAATAATCACAGTGTCACTGGGCTTGATTGGCCAGCAAACTAGCAATGACTTTGCAAGCAAATTTCAGATGACTTTGGCTGATTTATCAATTGCTACTTTTTAAAAAGTCACAAAACTTAGCACAACTCCACTCCAGTCGCACCATGATGTATTTTTAAATACACCATTATTTGGCACAAATTGTGCAAAAACAGGCACAAAAGAATTCAAGACAGAAAAAGATCATTTTTTACTTTGCACAAATTAATCATGTGCGCCAATTAGAAGAATTTGACACCAAAAGCGGTAACTCATACTAAAGACAAAAAAAAAGAAAGTGACAAAAAAACTGCATATGATGAATAGGGGTTATCAAATGATAGTCTAGGATTGGTATAAGAACAACAAATTGGATGGCAAAAGTAAAGTCCAATCATGTCTATTGGTAAATATTTAAATGTGTTTCTGCAAATAGTTTGAATAGACAAAAACACTCACAAATTGCAAGTTATATAATTTATTAATATGGTTCTGTTACTCAAGATACCCTAATCACCTGGGAGCCACTGCGGTCCTGGGTCCAAGGAGCTGTGCTTGATAACGGGCAGTGATTCTTGTGTTGGCACGTGACTAAGGCTGCTTTCACATCAGCGTTTTACACTGATCGCGGCAGTTGCGGTGAAAAAACTGCCGCGATTATTGCATAATGGCCGCGATCGCGGCACACTTGCGGCAAGCTCCATACAATGTCTATGGGGCTTGTGGTAAGTGTGCGGCAGGTGCGGCAGGTGCGGCAAGTGTGGTTTCAGCACTTACCGCAGGTGCGGCCGCAAATAAAACGCGGTATGCCACGTTTTTTTTGTGGCCGCACCTGCCGAAAGTGCTGAAACCGCACTTGCCGCACCTGCCGCAAGCCCCATAGACATTTTATGGGGCTTGCCACAAGTGAACCACAAGTGCGGCCGTTATGCGGCAATCACGGCAGTTGCATTTTTTTTACCGCTACTGCCACGATCAGCGCAAAACACTGATGTGAAAAGGGCCTAAGTCATATTATTTAAAAGGCACTTGCTGATATATCATTTCATTACCTGAGACATCACATCTCTTTATCTATGCATTGGCCATGACTGAGAATGACTGACCCATCTATTCAGATAAAGACCACATGTAGGAACACTAAGATGATTAACGGAGTTCTAATTAATAATGGATTCCGGACTAATTCCTTTTACAAAAAATGAATGCCCCATACTCATGCAGCGCACAAACTGAGCTAAATTCAAGCAGCAATAAAATCAGTGCCTTTAACAGGATGCAAAATTGGGATGTAAAAAGAGCTAAACTTTAGAAAGCAAGCAGATTTTAGCAGCTTTCTGGTGTAGATCTACATGAAATATCACAAAACGTTAGTGAAATTCATAATTGTGCAAAAAGATGGTAAATATCCAGTTGCAAGAATATTGAGTGGGAACACATATTCACACAGCAACTGCTGTGACTCTCATTTGTGCTTGCATCGTGAAGCAAAAAAAATGCATATTGACGACTCCTAACTCAAAATGTTAGTATGTTGGTACACTCTTAAGTCGAGGTACCACTCTATTGCTATTGCATGAAGAATCAGTCTTTGTATTCTCTCAAGATTCACTTTGGACATACATGAAGACATTTCATTATGTAAAAAGGATTTAAAGGATTTCTATTCCCTCCTCATTTGTCCATACATGGAAGAAATGTAGCAAACTACAGCTCTCCCACCGATATTGTCTTTGGAAAGTTGGACCTGCATCAACTGTTTGTGACCCACCCCAAGGCCTTAGGAACTCAGATCCCGGGCGTTGATTATGAATGCCATCACTAGTGGCCGGTTCCCGGGTCCATGGCCCTGGTGGTCGCTGAAAAGTGTGTAAAAACAAAACAATAAAATAAATTGTTTGTGACGCCACCTATGGTGTCTGGTGATGGCACCAGTGCTGCCAGCAGACCACTGGGGACGATGTGTAGGCAGCTGAATAATGTTGCTCCCTGCAGGTGGAGCGGAGTCCCCAAGGGCAGTGTAGGAACTGATATCATAGAAGAAATTAAACGCGGGACACCTTCTTGCTCTGCACGGGTATTTACTGGTGACTTCTCAAGCAGTTCACAAAGTACACAGTCATGCGTAGCTGACCCGGTAGTCACCAAAGAATGCAAAGTCTCCCTCAGGCTCCAATGATGTTCCTTCA
Source organism: Allobates femoralis (assembly GCA_033576535.1). Taxonomy (NCBI): domain Eukaryota; kingdom Metazoa; phylum Chordata; class Amphibia; order Anura; family Aromobatidae; genus Allobates; species Allobates femoralis. Next base: position 141,220,008 of record JARQOC010000003.1, read on the forward strand.
GATTTCACTCTCTGTCCTTCTTTCTTACTGCGCTCTCCTTACTTTCCGTGGGCTATTCTCCACACAGCCCTCTTACTACCAGGCCCATTGGATATGTAGAGGATACCCTTCTCTCTAAGGGGCTCAACCCGATTTGGAGTTCCTGGTGAGGACATGCGTGTTGGACCAGGAAGAGGCTATATGAAAGGCCTTCAACCCACCAAGTTTGGTGGCTCAGGGCTAAACTTTCCTGCACCGCACTCGGAGCTGGCACTCCTTCTTGGACTGGGTTCCCTCCCAGACTCACAATTTTCAGTCCGGCATGGGCTTGCACAAGCCGGGATCCCCATTCTGTCTGGGTTGCCTTCCTTCTCTGGCACCCTCCACTGCGAGCCTCGCAGAGTGCTCTCTCATCGACTTCCCTCACGGTTCTTTACTTCACTCCAACTAACTGTCTGTCCATCCCGCTCTTTTCACTACTCTTAGCTCCTCCCACCAGGTCCAGTTACCCTGGTAACGGGTTTAGCCAATTGGTCCCCTAGCTTAAATATATGAATGTGGGGATGAGGGCCTCAGATTTAACATTACCATCCTCTGGTGACAGGGATACCACAAACGTTAATTTTGATGTAGTACCCCTTTAGTGGCACACTGACTAGTTGGATGCCACATTTGCCAAGTGAATGTTTTTTTATGGAGATTTGAAAGTACTGACTTACATAACCATGATTTGGGTACTGCACTTATACAATCTGGTTGTAACCAGTTAGGCCCCATGCACATGTTGAGTATTTGGTGAATTATATATACCGTAAGTCAAAACCAGGAGTGAATAAAAATGCTGAAGTGTTGCACGAGTTTCTATTATACTTTTCCTCTGATTGCTCCACTCCTGGTTTTGGCTACAAATACTGAGGTTAAAAACTCACAAAATAGTCAATGTATGCATGTGTCCTTAGGTTGAAAAGTTCTCTCATATCATAATATCTCTCATATTTGTCCTTCCTGATAAAATGTATAGGCTGACAATTCCTTCTATGTAACAATCTCAATTTTTATGTACATACAGTAGTTGATTGTTGATTGTATTATGACCATGGTAGACCATCCTCAATAGTTATTCACATATGTGGAAATGTCATCAATTCTAAATCTTTACAGAGACAATTCCACCCATTAGACTCCAGTCCCACTTTATGCATTTTTATAGTATGAAACAGCTTTTTCTTATTTTACAGAGCTGTTAATGCAGTCATTGCTGTATCATGAAAGTGATTTACCTATACATATGCACCATTTAAAGACCCTGAAATATGACCTGGTGCATAACATATGTAAGACTCCATGAAATGACCATGGTCGGCTGTATTTCCTGCAGTGATACCAGAAACCCATAGTGCAACATGTCACTGCATATAAGTGAAGCAAGGTCATGTAGAATGTCAAAAATAGGAAAATACAACCTCTGCTATGTATGATTGTAAAATATCCACAATAAATTCTAACAATTTTTTTCTCTAACGTTGGGGCTTTGGCGGCTTGAATGGTTGCGCTGGGAGGAGAGCCATAGGTTTGAATGAGCTCACATGGATCAGATTTCCTCCGCTGCAAATATTGCTGTGAAACCTTAGAAATGATGTCTCTTGATCATTGCATTACCCTCTCTGTCCTATCCTGCAGTGAGAAAAGCATAGTCGGACTGATAGTGTTAAAGCAGATATTATAAGCAAGGTTTAAAGGGTTCTTCCTCTACTATTATATGACCTAACCCATGAATTTCAGATTGTAGAGGTCTAAAACCAGGCACCCAAAAAAATTAGGTGCTCTAAATGCTGGTAACAGCTCTGTCATCTGAGTAGAAGCCACCTTGGCGTACTGAACATTTGCCTCTATTCAACCCTTTAACTAAAATTATATTCTAACATATTTCCATTTAAATTTGGTTTGTAATTCCAATGTGTTGGGCCTCAACCTCTGTTTTGTCAGAGACATTGGAAAATGATTGAGCCAGTAGTAAACACATTGGAGACCTCCACATTTAGAAGGGAGCAATGTGTTCTTTGTGAATCCAAGTTTATTTTTACTTGTATATCAAAGAAGTTGGGTTTATAAAAATGCACCCGGTGCTGCCAGACCCATGTCCAGTAAGCTTCATTTAGGATCAGGGGAATTCAGTTTAAAACAGGATACAGCTCTTGCCTAATTTTTGTGGTACAAACTATAAACCACAAAATATATTAATATGGTAAAGTTTCCACAATCCCCTGGCGAGTGGGAGTAGAACAATGACTTGAGCAGGATGATGCCAAAACACAATTCACATTTCTAACTATTAATATTAAAGAATATTCAAAATATAATTCTGTTTTAAACCAAGAACAATGTATTAAAAGACTGACTAAAGAAAATCTATATATACACATACAAAATAAAAAAATATTTACATTTGAACAGTTTTCTTAAATTAGCAAATAAGGGATAAAGGCTAAGGCTGGGTTCACATCACGTTTTTTTGCCTGTTTGTCTAGATCCTGCAATTTTCAGGACCAGGCAGACCAGCAGGGATGTGTGGAAACGAATGGCAATTACCATATGCCTCCAGATTCAAGATCAAGATAATGATAACGTCAGAGAGAGAGAGAGAGAGAGAGAGAGAATCATTAAAACTGTTCTAAGCATGCTCAGTGACTAAATTTATATATTTAATCGCTGTAGGGGCAAACTAGATATTAATATATATACAGGCATATTACAAATGTTACAGTCAGTTATGCAAATAAATGATAAATGGGATACACACAGATTTACAGGCAAATGTGATCAGTTACCTGTTCCTTGATGCTAGTGGCGCCACAAGGAGGCAGTGTGGAGCCAACCGGGCTCCTTTGGATATATTCTGCGATATAGTGTAATGGGGTTCTCCTCAAAGTAATAGAGATCAGAGGTTGGGAATTCTTATTCTGTAAGTGTGCTGGCCCCTGTCCTGCCAATGAGCTGTCCTGTAGTTCCCACCTCTTAGGTTGTGATATGAAGTATTCAAGAATTACTATGGGTCATAACTTGACCTGGGAGCATCATAGGTAGGAGTCTGGAGATAATGCTTTCATATTTTTGGTTATGATTTTAGCTTTCCGATGGTATGTTCACGATCGTTCTACTGGCCGCTATTAAGTATGGGGTAGTTAGAAAGGTCACACAGTTATGCAGAAACATGTGTACCGCCCCTGGTGGGGACCATGGGGTGCTCGGAACCGGCCCTCTCATCGTCGTCTGGGGCTACGAGATGTCACAGTGGCTTGACCCGGTCCATTATCCCCTCGTTAGGCGAGCAGTAAAAAGGGGATTGTAAATATGGATGAAAGAAAAGTAAAAATAGAAATAAAAGAATGTTGAGAAGAGCTGTTCCCCAGGGCAACCATAAAGTTTGTGGATATGTAGGGTTCATTGGGGTTGCAAGGACTTGTTGTACGGAAGAACTGACAGACACAGAGGTAGCAGTCTCCTTTACCTTTACTGAAGTCAGAAGCAGGTTCATTCAGGGCACAGTTCACAAGTGGTGTTAGGGGTCCGGAGCCTGAAAGCAAGTTGGGCTTTCCACACCTGGCAAGTGCTGAGTCCTCCCTGCTGCGCTGTTCTCGGTGGGCCCTGGCTGCTTGAAGCTGTGCTGTGAACGCCAAATACCACGCACACTGCCTAACACCATGACCCTCTTAGCTCCAGGCCCGCAAGCATTGCCCCACTAGTGACTTACACCGAGGATCCTACCTCCTGCCCGCACCATTGCCACCGTCGATGATCCCTACCACTGTGATCCTGCCTGCTTTGACCCTGCCTGCTGTGAATCTGTCACAACACCACCATCGTACGCCCCCCCAAGTAAGTTACACTGCACATGAAATGCACCAGATTATAGGATGGACCCCCTATTTTAAATACATTTTTTTTCTAATTTCTTCCTCTCAATTTGGGGGTGCATCATACAAAGCAAAACTGCTTTATTTATGTGAAAATTATTTTGTTCTTATTTTCTGCTTTATTTTTACATAGTTTTTTTTTACTTTTCCATTTAGTTCCTTTATGGGACATCACCTTGTACAGCTCAGATTGCAGTTGTACTGTATGGCAGTAGTTGACCATTGCCATATAGTGTTGTCTGTACTACATCCTCTCAAGCCTCATCACATGATTGCTGAGGCTTGATGTAGTCAGGTGACTCGAATGTCGTTATAGCAATGTCTGGTCACATGGGGACGTTCAGGCCCTCGCAATTACATTGCGGGGGGCCGATCAATGGGGAAAGAGTGCCCGATCCCTCTCCCAATACCCTAACTGGAACCGACTGCAGCATTTAGGGGTTAGTCAGAAACAGTGAGGGGATCTTCCCTGACTGTGTGAGACCTCCTCCTCATGTTTCCATGTACGGGATGAAACTAAAGGGAGCTTCACAGCTGGAACACACCATCCCTCTGCACAATGATCCTTATGGATGGTAGGGTGTTGTTTTTGACTGCTGGATACCATACAACTGGTACAGTTCCTTCATTAGAGTACTCTGAAAACATGCCCCCTGGTCAGAATGTATTCTCTGCGGACACCCAAACACCTGAATGAAATGTCGGCACACGCCCTTAGCCGCAGACTCTGCCGTCTGATCTCTTGTTGGTACCACTACGGTGTATTTGGTGAAATGGTCAGTCATCACCAGACACTAGGAGTACCCAGATGTAGAGTATCCTATCTGGACATAATTGATCATGAGCAGTTCCAACGGGGTTGAAGTCTTAATAGACTGTTTGGGAGCCCGCTGCTCAGGGCTCTTACTCAAACCACAGGCCCGACACTGACGACACACCTCTGTCACTATCTTCCCTAAGTCAGGGCAGTACAGAACCCTCTGTAACCATTGAAGTGTCTTTTCACTCCCAAAGTGAGCTCCTTTCTCATGCGCTTGACGGGCAACCACCGGCCCCAGCGACATGGGGATCACCAGCTGGTGCCGGTGCTGCAACTCAGATTGCAAATAAACCTTGCGATATAATAGGTCATGTTCAACGCACAACTTGTCCCACTGACGCAACAGCTTCTCGCCTTCTGTGGACAATTGGGCCTTCTCTTCTGGTCGTGGCCATACTCTATTCTGTACCCAAGAGCATACCAGTTTAATGTCTGGACAGCCATTTTGGTCCTCTAACCAGTCAGCAGGAGTTTTACCAAGGACATAAGGCATCCCTGATGCCACCCCACTTGAATGTACCACACTCTGGAAGATAGGTAATTGACAAAAATCGGGAGTCTCGATGTCCTCGAGTTCATCGTCAACACTCCCTCCTGAGGGTCCCAAAGGCACCCGTGACAGCGCATCAGCATTTCCATTCTCTCGTCCAGACCGAAATTTAATACGATAGTTGAACTTAGCAAGGCGGGCAACCCATCGCTGTTCTAGTGCCCCCAGTTTTGCATTATCTAAGTGGGACAGGGGATTGTTATCTGTCATTACCAACACTTCAGGACCAGTGAGGTGTTCGGCAAAACGCTCTGTCATAGCCCATACCAATGCTAGTAGCTCCAGGCGAAACGAGCTGTAATTGGCTGGGTTACGCTCCGTATCCCTTAGGGACCGGCTGCCATAGGCGATCACTCGCTCTTGGCCATCCTGCACTTGTGCTAGTACCGCCCCCAAACCATGAAGGCTACCATCTGTGTACAACAAGAAAGGAGTGTCGAACCATGCATACGCCAGTAACGGAGCACTCGTCAGAGCAGCTTTTACTTCCTCAAATGCTATTTGTTGTTGAGGTCCCCACTGGATTGTTCCTCTCAACAGCTCATTCAGGGGCGCCACCAAATGGGAAAACTTAGGTACAAATCGCCGATAGTATCCAGCTAGGCCTAAAAAGGCCCTGACCTCCCGCAATGTACGGGGCGGGGGCCATTCTTGAACAGCCGCCACTTTGCTAGCTGCTGGTAACACTCCTTCCGGGGTCACTACATGGCCCAAGTGCTCAATTCGATCCCGTAACAACTGACATTTCTTTGGCTTTACCTTCAGGCCATGACGGCTTAGCCGCTGGAGAACCTGACGCAGTTTCTCAAGATGATCCTCAAATGATTTCCCAAACACCACAATGTCATCTAAATATATCAAAACTGACTCAAAGTTCAGGTCACCTAAACAGTGTTCCATCAGGCGCTGGAAGGTCCCAGGGCATTAGTAAGCCCAAAGGGCATCCGGTTGAACTCGTACAGCCCCATCGGTAGGACAAATGCCGTCTTAGCACGGTCTTTCTCTGCCATTGGTACTTGACAATAGCCACTAGCCAAATCTAACGTTGAGAAGTATTTTGCCCGACCCAACGATGACAGGGATTCTTCTATCCGAGGTAATGGGTATGCATCACGCACCGTGTGAGCATTCAACTTTCGGTAGTCCACACAGAATCGAAGAGCCCCATCCTTTTTCCGCACCAGAACCACAGGTGCTGCCCACGGGCTTTGACTCTCCCGTATCACTTGATTATCAAGCATTCTGGCTACCATGCCTTTTACCTCTTGATAAAGTTTGAGGGGAATTTGGCTGTATCGTTCCCTGATGGGAGGGGTGTCCCCTGTAGGAATCTCATGCTCAATCGTCTGGGAACAGCCAAAGTCTTCTCCATGCCGAGAAAAGGTCTCCTGGTACTCCCACAGGACTTTTTCCAGCTGCTCTAACTGAGCAGAGCTTAGCTTCTCCCGATCCACATCCATCTGGTTCATGATCACGCGACCATTCCAGTCTTCAGTAGGGTGCTCTATCTTGACCAACTCAACCGCATAAGTCCATGCCGACTGTTGGTCGGGGCGCAATTCAAATCCTATTCCCTCAGGCATCTTTTCTGCTGGTACGGATAGCTTAGCAAGAATGGTTCCAGCGGGAATCGTGACAGCCTCATCCAGCACATTAATGCATCTGACTGGTACCCGTCCATTCTTCACAACCACCAAGGCACGGGTCACGTGTGTCTTAGCAAATGATGAACTCTCCGGAGCGGGTTCAAGTAGCACTTCCAGACCATTTAATCTCTGGCCCGCTCCCGCCGGCAGCATCAGGAGTTGTTCCTGCCGTGGTGGTGCCAGTGAGACCGTGGACCACGACGGCACTCTGACAAGACCCACCCGGCCCTCCAGGACCAAACTCTTCAAAAGATCACAGCTCAGCACCAGACGGTGTAACATTCTCTGCGTGGGTCGGTGACAGGTAGCACGGCTCCAGTATCGGGGTCCTTCACTAGCATACATCTGATGATTCAAGTCTCTCAGTACGTTCATCCCGAATGTTACCTCCATCCCTCTTCTGGGGGGATGGTCAACCAACACGACTCCCTTCTAACCTAGCTTCTGGCCGAACAGTTTCAGCTGCATCCACACGATCCCCTTCACCATCAGCTGGCCATTATTGGCATCCTCAGGGACCATCAATTGACTGAAGTGTCTCTCATACACCTCCAGAGGCATGATGGTACACTCTGATCCTGTATCGACTAAACACCTCATCTTCCGCCCCTCAAACTCTGCTTCCATCACTGGGCTACTTGCGTACAAGTCATGTTCTTCTCGTCGAGGGCCCAGTGGGGAATAGGCAGTGGCTGGCCGCCTTTCTACCGCAGTGGCCGGTCGCCTTTCTACAGCAGCGGCCAACGGCTTTGCCACTGGCAGTGGATTCTCTGGAATGATATTGGTCTGACGGAAGCAGGCGATATGCCTCCTCTGGCGATGCCTCCGGGGCACACGTCCAGCTTGGCTGCAGGCACCCAGTGTAGATACTCCATGCCTCTCTTGCATACGGATTATATTGGAGTTGACAGGTATGGCAGGTGGTCTCTCTGCCGGGAGAGGGGACAACTCCTTCCGTACTTTGGCCACTTCTACCTGCAACTCCCTTAGCTCTGATCTTAGGGCTTGAATCACTTCTGTCAAAACCACAGGATCAGTCCCAGTCTCTCGGCTTCTCACCATTTGAATGCTGTTTACAGTTTTCTCTACCACAGGTACAGACTCCTCTTCCCTTTCAAGGGCAGCCAGATATATTTGCCAGAAGGTCAGATCAGGAGTGATCCAAGCCTTTTCCTGAAACTTATCACGAAGAAACCTACTGGCCCGGTAATAAACTGATCCCGGAGAAGCCGGTCCACCTCCTGGAACGTTCCCATGGCCTTAGGGTCTAGGCGGTGCATCTTATTTAATGTCTCCTGCAGGGCAATGGAGTACTGCATCAGGGACTCCTGCTTCCCTTGAGGGCGATTAAAGAAGAGGGCCCGAAGCTGCGTCACTCTAACACGGCTTCCATAACTCACTTTCAGCAACTCAAGAATCTTCTCTAGGGTATCCCTCTCTGATTCTGGTTGCACCATCACTGTCCGCCTGGCGTCTCCCTCTAATGCATTCAATGCCAGCCCTGCCCGTAACTCGGGGGTTAAATTACACATTCGCAAAATACACTGTACCCTCTCAACCCAGTCTTGCCACGTCATGCTACGCCCGTCGTATTTGGGTATGTGCTGGAGTAAGGCTCCTACCGGCACGTACCCTTGCAAAGTTGTCGCGGCTGCCGGGGACCCCCAATCAGCGGAAGAACGGCTAGTGCGGATGGGCCACTTCTTCCCTCGTCTCCGTCCATGACAAAAGCTGGATCCTGCCGACTACGCCAAAATGTAATGACCAGAGGTCCGTACTAGATCCAGTGAGTCACAGAAACAGAGACGGAGGCAGAAGCAACATAAAATACTTCCTTTAACTTGGGGAAACAGATGGAAAGTTTAGAGCAAGATGCACAAATATGTTATTTCCCCAGAAATAGATAAATTATTTACATACACCCAGCATCAAGCTAGTGGTCGGTGTGTTACCTTAATGTTCCTCCTCAGTGTGAGGAGACAATGCCAAAAATAAATTTACCTGAAATCTATACAAAAAAATAAGCGATTTAGTACACACAGCAGCAGGACAGGTGTAAATCAGATGGATGCAGTTTAGTGAGAATCACTGAAATAACACACCGATTTACAATCTTATCAACTCTATACATACAATACATATAAACCCAGTGTACATATATGTACATATATATTTATATATCTGATCTGTTGGATACCCGGGTATCTTATCTAATGCTACCGTTTAGTTCAGTTACAGTCTGTACAGGCCTGGGGAAGTACTGTTAACGCAGTCACTTCCAATGGTCTTCAGCGCCAAAAATGAAAAATAAATAAAACACAACTGTAGTAAATAATGATATTGTGTTCTCTTGTCTGAAGGGGTGGTCTGAAGGTGGGTTTACAAGCTTCAATCTCGTTCCGATATCGCAGTTCAATGGCGCGGGAGCGCGCATATAGTGCACGTTTCTCCCGCATCGCATTGGATGTTTACACGCTGCGATATCGGAATACAACGTCCGTGCGATGTCTACGCCCCCCAACCCAGGATCGCACACTTAACATGGGAGTGAATGGGTGACGTTTCAAATCGCATCGTAGTTGTGCGTTTACCCAGCACGATCCGACTTCAATCTTCCTTCAATATCGGGGCATTGAATAGCACGTTCATTCAATCCCCGATATCGCATTGACATCGTTCCTGCATCGTTTTGGACGTCACACCATACAACGCAGGAACGATTTCGGCTCCGACGATTGAACCACGTGACTTTTGATTGAAATCGTACTACGATATCGCGACGTGTAAACCCGCCATTAGTCTCTGTAGCTTTTTGGGAGGCCAAATGTGTTCACCTGGAGACACCACACCAAAGCCTGCAGTCTAACAGCAGAGATTCAGTCTTTTCCTCTCACAGTATGGCCGACCCGTCTCCTCTAAAGCATTCCTCTCCTGGCAGTAGTATACTCGCTTCTTAGCAGGGAATAAGTCTTTGGTCCCCTCCAGGGGCTCTGCTGTCCAGTGGATCAGTGTCCGGTCTCAGCTTTATCTGGCTCAGACTTCTCCATAGCCACTCTCCTCACAGCACCTCAGGAGACTTGTTTACCTCAGCACAAACTGTCATAAAAACTCCCTGTCTCCGTGACAATCCCCTCAGCTGACAGCCCCGACCTTTTTATTCAGGAAGTACATTTTTACACACTCTAAGCAATTTTCTGCGCAAAGCGGAGCAAAAACGCGTGTCTGCAAAAAAGCACTGCTATTATGCAGCATGCGAATGTAGCCTTTATTCTTTTTGCAGACACACATTGCAGTAAAAGTGCATCAGCAAAAAGACAGAATGAGTGAATGCATTTCAGCAAAAGCCATTGCTTTTGCAGGGATGCGTTCCAGCGTTGCTTTACACTGCATTTACGCAAAAGCTAAAAAGTGCTCCGTGAATGGCGAATTATGCAGCGTGTGAACGTAGCCTAAGATTGCTTTAAAAACAGGCTGGTACTTAAAATAATTGTCTATTCTGATAATCATGCTTAGGTCAGGTCTACATTATGTTTGGGCATTCCGTCAAAGCAGCTGCGCTTGTCATTAGCTTTAACACAGTGTAACACTTGCGTTCGCTTGCGTTAAAGCTGCCATAGACACAAACTGCTGAACGCATCCAAACGCAAACCAAAATATGGTTGCTTTTGAAAGTATGCGTTTTTTTTAATGCACAGGTTAACGTGGAGTGCAGCATTAATCTATGCGTTGAAAAAAACACATACTTTTAAACGCGAGCACATTTTTGCTTGCGTTTGGATGCGTTCAACAATGCATCTCTATGGTAGTGTTAATGCAAGTGAACGTTAGCGTTACACTGCATTAAAGCTAATGACAAGCGCAGCTGCTGGGACGGTAAGCCCGAACGTGATGTGGACCTGGCCTTACTTCCAAGAAATCACATGCAGTTATCACTGCTTTGCATTAAAAGGGATTTACAGAAAAAGAAATCGCTGCTTGTAATATTGCTGAAAAATCAACTATTTTTCAGATCACTAAAAGGAACCTTTCACTTAAAAAGTATGGGGTTAATCTGCAAATTAATAGGGTTTGAAACATGCCTGAAGAAAGTGAACCTTAATCCTCTTGGACAAAATCAGGTTTCAATCACGGGGTGGTGCTGGTGTGGCTTCAATCATCCCTCTGTGTATGGAGTGCGGCAGCTGTAACCTCGCCCCCCCACCACTGACTGACAGCCACTCAGCATTAGAGAAGGCTGGTAGTCATTGCCAGAGTTATGGTTACAGCTACATGCAAAAAGCAGTAACTGAACCCTGTGCCAATGCCGCCTCCATGACTAAGCCAAAATGCTGTTGGGAGGATTAAAGTTGATTTCCTCCCGGCAAAGGGGTTTAATGTGCAGGCACTGGGCGGGTTTCAAATGCTACTAACCTGCAGAATAACCCCAAATATGCAGGTTAATATGGTTTCTTCAAATTAGAGGTTTCCTTTAAGAACTTTAAAGAGAGAGGTCAATTGCTGTGAATAAAGCTTCCGTTTACCCAATATAGTCTAGCCAGCGCCAGCAGATGGGTGTCAGTACATATACAGGCACTTTGATGTATCCGTCTGGTAGGGCGCTGGGGTGATGGGTGGATAATAAACAAAGCTTTTGCAAGCAATAACAAACCTTTATTGCCCTTTGTAATACCACAACGCTTTTCAACAGTAAATCCCTGTCTTCATCAGGAGATACCACCTGATGAAGACAGGGATTTACTGTTGAAAAGCGTTGTGGCCTTACAAAGGGCAATAAAGGTTTGTCATTGCTTGCAAAAGCTTTGTTTATTATCCACCCATCACCCCAGCGCTCTTCCAGACCGATACATCAAGTGCCTATATTTCCTTTCCCTTGCCAAGGGATCAGCGGCAGGTGCAGCTCCGAGTTATAATACATCCGGGCAGAATCGCCTGAAGGACCTGACGCCGCCCGGCAACCAGTTACGCCAAGGGACCTGCGTTGACGCACTTCCACAAGTTCTGATCATGTGACGCCACCCGGAAGTGATGCAGGAGCTGCGGCAAAAGAGACCAGCGGTCAGCAGCCCGGTCCAGCAGCGAGCTTCCTTCTCCCACCAATGGTTGTCAACTTGGGTTGTGCAGGGGTGCACAACCTCATTAGGTGAGTGGCCCCTTGCCCCTTTACTAACCATTAACCCATCACTAGGTATTTCACATTTGCACCCCCTTACTCTTTCTAACTTCATCAGTACACATATATTGGCACAGTTAGGAAAAGGCTTTTGGAGGTTTATCTCATTCCAAGAAGGGCAGCAAAGTAGCCACTTCTGTCCAAGAATCCCCAGGTCAGACTTGTTATTCTGCAGGAAATACATGGATTAGTCTGAAGAGGACTCACTAAGGTGGAGGTTCCACTTATGTTTTAAACGGACGAGCGCAAGCTGATAAAACATCGGATTAGGCTAGGGTCACACTTGCAAAATTCTAAGTTCCCTGCGTTGTTTGCAGAGAACTTAGAATTTTTCTCTAACTACGCAGCCTTCACGCAGGCTGAGTAGTGGAGAACGTGGCTCCTAGCAACCCGCTGTGTTTCCTGGATACCAGCTACACAGCGAGCTGCGGGGAATGTGATTCGCACTACGCACAGGGGAACGCATCATGATGCGTTCCCCTGTGCGTGGTGCAAATTCGGACAATTGAAATCAATAAGGCAGTGTCCATCTGCTATTTTTTCCTCAGCCAAAATCATGCCAACTGTGAGTCATGGATCACACACACCCATACAAGTGTATGGGTTTGTGTGTGAAACATTGCGGTGCAGTCGGATGTGACCCAACTGCATTGCAATATAGATTGAGGCCAGTAATATAGGAGATGGAGAGATTAATCTCTCTCTACTCCACAGCTGTGGATCAGATCACAGCATGATGAAACTCGGATACCACTTGCACCAGAACCTGAAATGAGGTCCATTAGCATATTACATCCAATGCTTATGAATAGGATGCCATACGCTGCTGGAACTTTGGCCTTAAGGTTACTTTCTCAAGTGAAGCCTCCTTCAGACTGTGACATATATAAGAATCATTGAAGGGAGAAGAAAAGGTGAGTGTTGTCATGAGTCCTGTATCATGCTAACAATAAGTATTCTGACACCATTCATGAATAATGGTATCTAAATATCATTCAAAATCACCGTCTCCCCATTATCCAGAGGCAATCTGCTTAAGCAGAGAAGCTTGGAGCACCCTCGGCATCACAAAGCTGTCCAGTGAACTTTCTCATTTTCTTGTTTTTTTGTGTATTTCCACCCACCTCTCTCATGACTAACAGCTGTGGCTTTACAGTAGCCAGAGAGTGGCAGAGGTGTTACGGTGCATTGAATTACTTGGCCATGCCAAGACTTCATTGAGCATGTGCTTAGTTTGAACAGTCATTAACAAATTCACTTTAATAATGTCTGAAGAAAGCTATAGACTATGTTGGCTCTATACCAGCAAGAAATTAATAATATAGAGACGGCTTGGAGACAGAGATAATGCTTGGCAATCGTAGTTTCTTCTTTTTTTCCCCTTGTAAAAACCATGTTCAGATGGTCCGGGATCACATTACTAAATGCTCATTTAGGCCTGTAATTGCCTCATTGCTACTTTTCCCTTGATCTAATTGAGCATCCAGGTAAATGACTGGAGCTTAAAATAATTCCAAATTTTGATATGTGATGCTATTTTCGTTACTGAACAGTCTCATTAACCCACCATTTTCTAAGCTCAACAATCCAGGTTTTACATCTGTAAGTAATCCTGAATTTTCTGCATTGTAGTAGCCGGAGGAAACGTGCATTTTGTTCTAGGCTCAACTATGTAAGGTTAAACAGGTTGATGATAAATTGTTTGATTTTTTCTAGCTGGGTAAATATGATTTATAATGTGGGGTTTGTTGCAGATGGATGTAGTTTATTACAACGTCTGCTTTTTACAGGTCCAAACTAATCTACAGACGCTGTTTGTGCTTTGATATTTTTATACTGGAATGTGCAGCATTATTTATTATGTTATAAGGTATACATCATATAATTACTTCTGTCTATTTTGCATATTTGCTTTCCTGGCTGCATGACTACTGAATATCCAGGTAAAAGCTCATGCAGCGAGCACCTTGTGTGGTTCTTCTCATCAATTCATACTTGAGTACATGTACCGTATATATGAAGATATTCTTTTAGAGGAAAAGCTCCTACGAACAGGTCCATTAGCAAGGGACAATTTAGGTTTTTGAGACTGGTTGCTATCAACACTAAAAAAAGATTACCAACACTTGAATGAACTAGATTGCACACAGGTACAGAAGAAGTCTCATACACCTCTAAGGCAGTCCTATTGCCATGCCATACATAGTAGGGATGCGTGTACAAGCCCTTGAAGGAGCCATAAAAAATATTTATCATCTATATGCGATGCCCACCAGGGCCGTGGGTACTCGGTAACCGGGCCGGTCGGTTCAGTGGGAGGTCAAAGTGGTGGTGACCCGGCTCCGTGGCCCTAAAAGTAAAACGGGATTATTTATAGGGGAAAGTTCGTGACGCCACCATTCATAGCCTTTCCTGGTTGCTCTTGCCTGCACTGGCTACTCTCCCTCTTTCTCAGTGCTTTCATGGACAGGGTCCTAGGCTGATGGCTGCGGGCCTTGTCGGGCGACTGCAGCGGCATGTCACCTGATCCTAGTTCTGGTCACCGTCCTGGCAATTATACACAGTTGGTGGCCACCGATCATGCAAAAAGATGGCCTTTGGTTTTCCTGGCTGAGGCGTGCAGCACTCCACCAAATCGGCGGTCTCCTCAGGCAACCTGTCCCTCTGCCCAACTTGGTTGAGCCAGAATAGGGGAACACGGGTGGATCCCCCACTACTGTTTCCTCTAGGACTCTCCAGTCCTGCATCTGCTCCGGACCCTTCCTCGACGTTCTCCTCTATTTAACTCCTCACTAACTTCCGCTAACCCCTCCTCTTGACTATAAGATAGAGCCATCCCTTTCAATAGGGTCCATCCAATTCCCTAGACTGGAATTGGGATAATGCTGTGTGCAATTCTGTGTCTTCAGTTTGTGATCTCTCTCACCTGGGAACGGTGAGACCACACCTATGGAGTAGGTGCAGCATTACTGTGGTGACCAGTCCGCAGGGCACCACATATACACAGTATAGATGATAAATGAATGATTTATGAGGTTTATTGTTAAGACCCATTGAAGCCAAAAATGGGGACTCAAAAGCCACTATTTGAATGAAAAGTTATTGAGCTGATATGACTATTGTTCCATTAGCTGTCTATAACAGATATAAGCACTTAAAATTGTGTTCACTATCATTTATTTCACTAAGTCTTTCTTTAACTTTCAGAAAGGACAAAATCCTACAGCAAACAAAAATCTTCAATGTAAGAGAAATGGAGTGTGTGGGTAGCTGTCATGCACGGACTAGGCTAGGGGATGTCCGGCGCACAGCACAACTCTGGGTACAACAAGATGTAAAGGGAGAGAAAGACCTCAGGATAGGAATGAGGGATGGGACACCTCCTATCACTAATCTATGTCTGGCCCCTGAGCTCCGATAACAACCCTAAACAAGTCATTCCCTCTGCTACATCATGTGCATTTTCGTGCCTGAGCTGTCCCTCCACTCACCCTGGCTAATGAGAAGGCTGAAATTGCTACATGATTCAGATATCCAGTGGCATTGAGCAGTGGCGTAACATTAGCGGTCGCAGGGTCGCAAGTGAGACCGAGCCCCGGAGGTACAGGGGCCTGGAGCCCCCGACCCCTACGACCGCAGTATTTACATGTATGTGCGTCCCTGAGGACAAACATTTATGTCACTGCGAGGCACTCTGCCCAACTGGTCCCAAGACGGCTGATCACGGCCGCCGAAGGACTGGCAGGCACTGTAACTTTAAAATTCCCGCGGCCTCTGTGTGCTACACTGTGATGAGGTCACGTGACCTCATCACAGACAGGACGCAGTGGCCGGCATCTGTACCTCCACCATCTTATAGCCTGATGCCAGGGCTGTGCCTTCTCTCCGGGTGTCCCCTGCAGCATCTGCCACCTCCCCAGATAGCAGCATGTGGGTCACAGTCACAAACGTCTGCAGGATCTGCCGGGGAACCGGGACCTGTGAACAGTGAGCAGGTACAAAGCCAAGTGAGAGATCAGGAGGAGGGCGGGCAGGAGTGGGCTGTGCGGGCTGGAGAGGGGCATGTAACCTAATCATGGGCTGGAGGATGCAGGTACTGGCAGTGAACACTTTCCAGCAGGTTCATTTCTCAGCTGATGCAAAGTTCAGCCTGAGTGGACCTCAGTACCAGGGTCACAGCAGGCTGGCACTATCCCAGGTGGCATGGAGCCACACCTTGCCTTCCATTCTCATACTTCTCACTCAGCTCTAGTCTTCTCCGGCACTCCAACCACCTGGGAGAGCTGAGTGCTGAACAGCTCCTCACCTGGGTCGATACCACAGCCTGTCTGGCAGGAGGGAACTTTCCTCTGACATGAAAATTGTTGATATATAAAATATAACTGGGATTTCCTATTATAATTTATATATAATTATAATTTTTCCAATTTTCCATGAAAACAGTGCCTCCATGGACCTTGGACTGTGACTGGTATTGCAGCACTGTCTGCTTGTTTTGCATAGGGAAGAGCTGCAATATGGATCAGCGTCCACTTCTGAGGAAAATAGGGGCACTAATGTCTCAAATAACAATGGGGCATGATGATGAGATTATTATATTATTATTTATTATTATTGCGCCATTTATTACATGGCGCTTTACATCTAACAAGGGGCACACATACTCTATAGGGGGTGAGACAATGCGCAAATAGGCTCTTATCTCCTTACAGATATCAGCAAGAACCTCATTGAAAGCTGCTCACCTGGAAAAGTTGTGTTGCACACAACAAGTATGCGCGCCTGGATACAGCTGCTGTAGGACCCACACATCCACGATCGACGTGGCGAACAATAGTTGTATTGGCAAAAAAGGGGAGAAAAAAGGTACCCCTGTATAGCAAAGCACAACCAAAAAGTTTTTTGATGCATGTGAAATTTAATAAATAATTAAGTGTGTGATGGCATAAAGAGCCGAGCAAACATATAAAAACAATTAAAACAAAAACTGGTCTGGACCAGCCCTACCCTCTACACATTACAAGGTGAACCTGGCCGGCCTCCCTCCCTCTGTGGGTACTTGGCATAGCCCTTGTGGTAACCTGCTTTATCTCTTTATATTCCTTGGGAAATTCATGCCTTTGTATGTGGTTACTCTATAGTATTTAATCAGACAACCATGTACATTGGAAACTGTTTTACATTCTCTTACAACTGTGTCCCCTGGTACCTGCATGTGACTACTATTTGCTGTTAACTGTATTGATATATACTACATGTCTATTTATCGGGGACACTCTTGATGTTTCACCCTTTGGTATGATTCCCCTGATGTACTGTGATATACTGTGATACTTTTCACAAGTGCTACTGATCACATGTTATTATCTCCATTTGTACATTTATGACTATTGATTGTAATGATTGTGCATTATTGTATCTTATAATTGATGTTACTATTTCATCTTAACACATGTGAATAGTCTCTGTTGTGTGACCCCATGGGTTCACCTTGTAATGTGTATGCCTTATACAGAGGGTAGGGCTGTTCCGGACCAGTTTTTGTTTTAATTGTTTTTATATGTTTGCTCGGCTCTTTATGCCATCACACACTTAATTATTTAATAAATTTCATGTGCATCAAAACACTTTTTGGTTGTGCTTTGCTATACAGGGGTACCTTTTTCTCCCCTTTTTTGCCTATACCTCTTACCCCTGTGCAGACGCACCCACGTTATTCTAACCAGACAGCTGCAGCCCTGATTCCCTTCCTTCAAAAGTTGTATTGGGATGAAATGTCTCAGGATCCGCGCTGCTGAATGAATGAAGGAGCATAGCAACGCTCTGAAATGCGTAGGAATAAAAACACCCCTTGAAACCAGTGTTCCAGTTTCTGATTTCATTCATTCAGCAGCGCGGATCCTGAGACACTTTGTCCCATTACAACAAGGGGTATACATAGACAAGTGCAATGATTATGAACAATACAAGGTACACACAGATACAGGAGAAGAGAGGACATTGTCCGAGAGGGCTCATAGTCTACAAGGGATGAGTGAGGATACCGTGGGTGAGTGGAGAGGACCCTGCCTGCGAGGCCTCACAGTCTACAAGGGATGGGTGAGGATCAGTGGCATAACAACCACGGTCGCAGGTGCGACCGGGCCCGCTAACTCATGCAACCCCTGGCTGCGCCAGCTTTACATGGATGTGCTTCCCTGAGGACACACATCTATGTCCCCAGGTGGCTGATCACGGCCGCCGGATGCATTAAGTCTAGCACCATTCTCTCCCTGCCCTCTGCTGCTGTCCTGGCCAATGACAGGCCTGGTGGCCAATCACAGGCCAGTCGGCGCATGACATCAGCTTCTGGCCTGTGATTGGCTGACCAGGCGGCTTGTGGCCTGTGATTGGCCAAGACAGCAGCATCGTACACTTACGGCATCTGAGGCAGGGAGATAAGTGCGGTGCCATGCTCCATGCATTGGCGGCATCTGTACACCTACAGGCTGAAAATGGCGCTGGTGGACTGGTGATAAGTGTCCCTGTGTCTGTGTGTGTCCCTGTGTCTGTGTGTGTCCCTGTGTCTGTGTGTGTCCCTGTGTGTCCCTGGGGGTCCAAGGGGATGATGGGGATACCCAGTGGCGTAACAACTGCTGTCCAGGCTTCGCAAGTGTGACCAGGCCTAGAGGTACAGAGGCCTGGTGCCTGCCGACCCCTGCACCTGCTTTACATGGATGTGCGTCCCTGAGGACGCACATCCATGTCACTTTGCGGCAGTCTGCCTGGTCGGTCCCCAGGCGGCTGATCACGGCCACAAGATAACTGGCAGGCACTGTAACTTTAAAACTCCCATGGGGGCTGCATGCTGCACTGTGATGAGGTCATGTGACCTCATCACAGTCAAGACAGAGCTGCTGGTGGGAGCGATGAGTGTGAGCTCCATTCAGGAGCCAAGAGCCTCTCACAGCTTCTGGAGAGGTGAAGGGGGAGGTAGTGTGTGGGTCTGTGTGTCTGTGTATGTGTGGGGGGACGGCTGTTCAGGCGGCAGTGTGTATGTGTTTGTGTTTGTATGGGGGAGTGGTACAGTGGGCATGTTTGTGTGTGGGGGGAGGGCTGTACAGAGGGCAGTGTGACTGTGTGAGTGGGGCAGGTTGTACAGGGGACAGTGTGACTGGGGAGGATGTATGCTATATGGAGGGCTAAGAGGCTGCATTATGCATTATACTATATTAAGGGCTGTGACACTGCATTATATTATCTGGAGGGCTGTGACACTGCATTATATTATATGAAGGGCTGTGACGCTGCATTATATTATCTTGGGGGCTGTGAGGCTGCATTATATTGTATGAAGGGCTTTGATGCATTATACTATATGGAAGGCTGTGAGGCTGCATTATACTATATGGAGGGCTGTGAGGCTTTGTTATACTATATAGAGGGATGAGAGGCTGCATTTTACTATAATGGAGGAATATATATACCAGGATAAGGGCATATTCCAGGAGGAGGACCATATATAGCAGGATGAGAGGCATTAATACATAATGAATGGGAGAGGGGTCAATTCATGAGTCTTTATAGGATTTAAAATGCTACATGGGGCTCATACATCTGACCAATGTGGGCGTGCGAGGGAAGGGGGTCCCAGATCCAAATTTTGCACCGAGGCCCTTCGGAGTCTAGTTACGCTACTGGCATTAGGTTTCCATTGATGAAGAATGGCCCCACTATCTTTGTTCCCCATATACCACACCATACCATCAATTTTTATGTTCCAGCAGTCTTGGAGGGATCTATCCACTGTGGGTTATTGTCAGACCAATAGCAGTGGTTTTGTTTGTTAGCTTCACCATTTACAAAAAAGTTTGCTTCATCACTCATCTGAAGGCAATTGTCTATGCTGTGAAGATACGAGATGTGCAGCATCTGAAACAACGGATACTGGAAGCCTGTGCTAGCATTTCTTCTATGGTGTTGCTATCAGTGTGTCAAGAGTGGGAGAAGAGGGTTGCATTGACAATCCAAAACAATGGGCAGAACTTTGAACACATTTTATAAGTGGTCATAAACTTGTAAATAACTCATGAAAGAATAAAGTTAAATTAAAACCAAGCACACCATTGTTTCTCTTATGAAATTCTCAATACGTTTGATGTGTCACATGACCCTCTTTTCATTGAAAAAAATAAAGTTGGATCCAAAACGGCCGACTTCAAAATGGCCACCATGGTCACCATCCATCTGGAAAAGTTTTCCCCCTTCCAAATACTAATGTGCCACAAACAGGATGTTTAAGAAAAAAAAAAGGGATAGAAGGGGGGCATGTGTAGGATCACTATAGCTCAGTTAATGGCGTTATTACAGGTGGCCACTCACCTGTTTGGGTTGTGCACGACCTGCACAACCCGGTGTAATGGCCTCTGATATATGGGGGACCCCCGGCAATGTACACGCTCCGATCCTTCGTCCTCACTGGTCCTCAGCTGTCCGTATTGGACCTTTCCGGTCACGTGGCGCCGGTCCCGGATGTGCGTCACTGCTTTTTATCTAGGGAACGCCAGATACTTCACCACTGTGCCCTCGCTGTGCTGCTCCAGCCGCTGATCCCTCAGGGGGAATAGAAGCTTGCAAGAAAATGATTTAGCGGTCTTGTAGAAGCGCTACTAAAGCCCAGGCACCAGGATGATGAGGTTTATAAACAGCAATCTTTATTTTCCCCTCACAGCTCCACAGCATGTTTCAACTGCTCAAGGCAGTCTTCCTCAGGCAGTGTAAGGGGGTGAACTGTGACATCACATTATATAGAGAAAAAAAAAACTTTGATTGGTTCCCTAATTAACTATGTTTAACTCCTCATGCACTTCTACAAACATTGTCAATAAAAAACTACATAATTTATACAATTCCCCTAATTCCATATTGAGTATTAAAACTGCATATCTATATAAACCAGCCGTAGCTCAGTAATAAAATAAAAAAAATACATAAAAAATTATTAAAATTATAATTACTAAACACATTATTATAAAAAATTATTAAAATGAAATGATTATAAAAATGATTATATGCAAGTAGTGTTTGCATCTTCATATATATATATATATATTGAAACAAGTTTTTTTTTTTTTTCTTCTTCTTCCCTGAACTTTAAAGATGATAAGTTCACTGGAAGTGAGAGGAATAGCAGTTATAGTGACATCTGGTATATTTTGATCTAACTCGTTCTGTTTTGGCTCTTCATATATATCTAGATTTGTAAACTAATTCAACAGAAAAAGTATCATTTCAATACTTTCCATCTATATACATGTAAAAAGTTATTATTTTGATACAATCACTCAAATGAACATTTGCATACTAACAGAATATTTTTGGAAATAAAATATAATTATTATATTAATGTTTTGTTACTTTTTCCAAGATTAAATTATGACCCTCTGGACTTATAGTTCCCAACTTAAAGATCCAGTAACATTCTGTTTTAATCAGGGCCGCTAGACGATCATTTACATTATCTCTTATCTGATCAATGATTGTGAGCTTCATTTTTGTGGCATCTTTTTGGTGGCTGATGGTATAATGCCTTGATAGACGGTGGAATTGATATCCAATCTTGATGTTGTGTCTATGCTTATTAAGCCTAGCATGCATGGTCTGTATGGTCCGCCCTATATATTGAGTACCACACAGACATTCGATTAAATAAATCACATAGGTAGATTGGCATGATACCCTATGTTTGATAGGGAAACTTTGCTTTGTTGTGGCTGACATGAAAGTTTTTTCCCCATTCTTAATGACCTTGCAGCATAGGCATTTGGGGGTCTCACACGCATAGCATCCATTGTTCATATCATCCCCTTTTATTAGTGCCCTATCTTCCGTTTTTTGGCACACATTACTAGGAGACAACATTTCTATCAGGTTTTTGTTTCTCCTGTATATCACATTAGGTTTAGTAGGCAAATGATCAGCGAGAACTGGGTCAATCTTTAATACGAACCAATATTTGTTCATTAAATCTAGAATCATTTTCCTTGGTTGGCAGTATGTTGTAACAAGACTCCATTTTGTCCTATTTATAGTTCTCTCATCACTTATAGTTTTTTTTAGACATCTTCTCTATACAGGATTCCTAAGATAGGTCTTTCGTTTTCCTAGATGCGTTTTGCAACAAACGTTTGGGGTATCCCTTTGCTAGGAACCTCTTTTTTAGGGTTTTTGATTCCTGTCTAAAATCACTATCCTCGGTGCAATTTTTTCTCACCCTCCAGTATTGGCCATAGGTACGCTGGTTAACCACCTGGGGAGATGCCCACTCCCATACTCCAAGTAGCTGTTAACATCAACCTGCTTGAAGAAGGTCGAGGTATACACACTCCCCAGGTGGTCCAAGCGCACCCTTAGGTCCAAATACTGAAGGGCTGAGTTAGACACCGATCTAGTGAATTTTAGACCCCATTCGTTTTCATTTATTTCCGTGACAAAGTTAGTTACTTCTTCTTCTGTTCCTCTCCAGATGATGAATAGATCATCAATGAATCACCTATAATAAATCATTTTCTTAGCTGTCTATCTGGGCTGCGCAATGGAGATCGATTCAAAAGCGCACATGTACAGATTTGAGTAACTGGGTGCAAATCTGGTCCCTATTGCACAGCCCCTTTCAAACAGGACGTTGATATCCTCAACCATTCCCATTTTATTTACGTGCATCCATATAAGTGGCCCGCGCTGTACATAAAAAATGAAGCAAAATAATGCGTAATTGCATTTTTGTAGATTTGCTGTACATCCTCCTTACTTTCTGCGGTGAAGAAATGCTACAAAAACCCTGAAAAAAGAGCATGAGATTTCTGAAATCTCAAAGCTTTACCATTGTTACCATTGACTTATATTGTAAAATACTGAAATCTAATGAGCGGAAAACTCCTGAAGAATTGTCAGGTCACTTCTTTTAACTGCTTGGTGTTTTTAGAAGTCTGAAGTGATTAAAATTAATACAAGAGCCTGAACACATGCACAGCAAGTCATTTTTACATAGAAATTGAAATAGCCATGTTCATTGTTTTGGAAATTTTCTGATACCATTTTCAGATAGTTACCATGATGGAATCTGCCTGAAAAAGAAGAATGCACATACCCAGATCTATGGTTTCAATAATTGTTATTAATCTGGAAATAAATATTCTGACTATACTATGATGCATAAGCCATATACAAGAATAATGCAATGATTCACTGCATAAAGCACAAACTATTTTAAAAGAATTTTAGGTTTGTTATATAACGCTTGATTCTACATATTTTCAAAAGTTGTCAGATTCAGTTATGAAATGAGCCACTTCTTAAGGCCACATTACACACACAGATATCTGTTCAGATATTGGTCACAGATCTCTGGTTGCAGTGAAATCATGGACACATTGTTCCATTTTGTGGCTGTGTACAAATGGATCAATCTGTCCATGATTTCACTGCAACCAGAGATCTGTGACCAATATCTGAACAGATATCTGTGTGTGTAACGTGGCCTTTAATGATTTTGATCTCCTGAATTGAAATCTGATAATGCAAATTTTCAGTTGGCTCTTTTTACTATGATACCAAAGAGTTTCCTTTTACTGCCACATATAATTCATGCATACAAGTTTCAGTACTTTGAAACATTATTAGTTGTGTAAATATAAAGATTCATAATATTTTATGCCAATTTTATAATATATATTTAAAGGAAATTTAGTAATAATTCAAATGAGAAAAACATGTCTAAACACTATTGTGAATTATAAACAGTTAGGGTACCTTTACACGTCGCAACATTGCATGCCATTTCACTTGCAACTTACTGGTTGCAGTGAAATCATGGAGACATTGTTACGTTTGTACACAGCCACAAAATAGAACAATGTGTCCATGATTTCACTGCAACCAGGAAGTTGCAAGTGAAACTGCATGCAATGTTGCGATGTGTAAAGGTGCCCTAACAGAAATTGTACTACAACATAGTTTACTCAATCAGTAATAACTCTTTTTGCTTGTCTCTTGTGCTCCTGCATCAGATCATCTCTAAAAGCCGCTTTACACGTCACGATATCGCAACACAACTACGATAAAAAGTCACGTGGTAGGGGCCCTGCAGTTGATATCGTTCGTGAGTTGTGTCGTGTACATGGGCAACGCAACTCAAAAACGATGCAACTATGATATCGTTTTTGAATTGTGCATGCTCTTCAACCGTGCAATATTGGCTTGACGATCTGGCAGGATCGTGCTGTGTGACAGCGCAACTATGATTTGGAGCGTAACTTCCCCTATTCACTCCAATGTTAATTGGTCTTGCCCTGAGTTGCTCAGACACCGTGTGCAAGAGGGGCATACGACATCGTAGTTTCATTGCCTGCCGATATCTCCCTGTGTAACATCTCCTATGTGATTTTGGACAAGTGCCAAAAACGTGCGCGCTCCCAGGAAGTTGTATGCAATATCAGAACGATATTGCAACGTGTAAAGCGGCCTTAACAATTGTGCAACAGTAATATGCAAGCTTTGATGGATTCCATTTTCTTTTATACGGTATCTTTTCTCCATAGCCGCAATATCTTGGTGAACTCTCTTACTATTCTCATCACTCACATGGTAGAAACAGCCTAGATGTGAATATATGAACCCAACGTTTAAGAGAATATTACAGCCAAGATCCTTATATGTTTTGAGGAGATATTCCACAAACTCTTCAACTTCTCTTGAGTTTCCAAATAAATTAGTTACAACTGATGTGAATGCCATCCATGTAGTCTTTTCATAGCCTTTCAAAAAATGAAGAAACTTCTCATCTTGAAGAAGCCTACAAATCTGAGGTTCAATAAAGACTCCTTCCTTTATCTTTTCTTCACTCAACCTTGGAAATGTATCAATCAATAACTTGAACGCTTTTGCATTAGGCCCAACATGATACGCAATGGTAGTAGCAAAATCCTATGTGGGTCAGCAAGTGCTGTATGCAGGACATTTTTAGATGAATCCATGAAGAGCCTTCATTTCTCTGATTTATGATTTATCTTCAGAGCTTCTATTAAACTGTTGATCTTGTTGAATGCCACAAGTTTGTCCTGGATGAAGAAGTATTGGACAAGATCTATATCACAATTACGGAAAAAGAAAATCCGATCATCCCCATTGAGATTCCACTGCTATAACCTGGAACCTAAGAGCTTACTTAGGCCGGCTTCACACTGCGGCGTGATCCGGTCTGGGGCTGTCAGAGATGACCCTGACAGCCACGGACCGGATCAGCACACAGGACTGGAGGGCTAATAGTCAAATTTTTTTCTGACAAATCCATAAAACAATGTAAATAAAAGGGACTGCATCTTTATTAACCCCTGGACCATGGGCGAGGGGTTAATAAAGATGCAGTCCCTTTTTTAGGATTGTTTTATTGATTTTTCAGAAAAAAAATGACGTGGGCTTCACCGTATTTATGGAACCAGCCGGATCCAGCAGGCAGCGACGGGCTTCCCCCAACCCCCAGGTGCCTATTTGTACCTGGCCGGACACAAGAATATAGGGGAGCCCTTTTTTTTTATTATTTCATGAATTTCATGAAATAATAAAAAAAAAATGTGTGGGGCTCCGCGCAATTTCTATGTCTAGCCAGGTACAGCTAAGCAGCTGGGGGCTGGAATCCGCAGCGCAGGGAGGCCCAAGCTTTCTGGGCACCCCCCGCTGCGTTCATTGAAGCGCCATCCTCTGGCGCTAAACCCCGCTCTTCCAGCGGCCCTGGTGGCGGTGGCACGCTGGGTAATAAAGGGGTTAATACCAACTTTGTTATACAAGCTGGTATTAAGCCCGAGATTCTTAGTGTCAGGCCAGGTTTGACCCGGCCACTAAGAATCTCCAATAAAGGGTTAAAAAAAACACCACACAGAGAAAAATTATTTATTAGAAATAAAAAAAAAAAGCCATTAGGGACTCCATCTTTAATTAAAAAATCCTCTTCCGTCCGACGTAGTCCAAAATTCGATGTCCTCTCTGCTACATCCCTGTGCATAGATATAGATGTCTATGCACAGGGAATGAGCAGACAGAGAACAATCTCAGCTCTGCTACATCATCTCTGTGCACAGACATTCATGTCTGTACACAGGGAGAGCAGGCGGGCTCTAGGACCCTGGAGCTGCGGCAGCCTGCAGGACCCGAGCCCGGCACAGAGCAGACAGCCGGACTCGTTACTGTGCGAGTTTCCCTGCAATTACTTGCACAGTAACGAGTCCAATGCAAGTCAATGGCAATCCTAGTTTTGTCAGAGTCTCTGACAAAACTAGGATTGCCATTGATTTGCATTGGACTCGTTACTGTGCAAGTAATCGCTGGGAAACTCGCAGAGTACCGAGTCCTGCGAGTCCCTTACTACTCGCAGAGTAACGAGTCCTAGCGAGTAGACTCGCCCATCCCTAATGGAGAGGATTAAAAAACAAAAATTCTCCATCTTCTCCATTCCAACGGTCCCTGAAAATCAAACAACACTTACAGTAGATGTCATCTGAATTTGGTCCAATGTTTTAATGCTCCCATAAACTTGAATGGCCGAGTGAGATCTGATTCACTGAGGTAAATATGTGATGTACGGTAATGTTTTTACCCACTCCACTTGGTGAGAGGAAAAATATTGGATTAAATAACATTGTGCGATCTGATGTTTTGTTGGATTGCACGTGGACCAAAAATAAGGACTCGCCATTCAGACGAATGGAAAAAAAAGATCAATGTTATTCAATGGGGCAGAACAGATGAGCAAAACCCTGTGCGAAAAAATTTGCACTATGCACTAGTTTCTGTAAATCTGATGATAAAACTCACCCATTCAAGTCTATGAGTACGAGAATAACATTGGATGACACGGTAATTCATCTGATTTTTATGAATACAATGCAATTCTGTAAAATAGAGAACTGTAAATGGTCGTATAAATGATTAATAGCTGCTGTAAAAAAATAGATTGCACATGGATGTCATATGAGAAAGAAATTATTCCACTATTCTGGATGAAAATCAGACTGATTCTTTATAGTGTCATGTGAACCTAGCCCGAGGATGAGAGTCAGGAATAAGACTATGGCTAGGGTCACATCTACGTTTTTTTTTTTTTTTTTTAAAAACCTGATCCGGTTTTGAGCTTTCAAAAAGCTCAAAACCGGATGAAGAAACGCTCCTCATAGGAGCCAATGCTAAAAACCGGATTGCTTCACAAGCAATCCGATTTCCATTTCCGGCTCTGCAGCCTGCATGAAAAATCATACAGGCTGCAGTTTTTGGAGCGGTTTTAGCATCCGCAATGCGGAAACCAGATTGTTCAGGATGTGTAATCCTGAGCAATGCGGTTCCCGCATATACTTTGCTTCTCCCGGCTGCCGCCGGGATAAGCAGAGTGTTCTGTGTTCTTTAGAAGTTAAAAAATTAATAAATAAATGTTTGATTAATGTCTCTAGGGGGTGCGCAGTCCCCCTAGAGACCTTACACTGACTCAGGTGGGCTTATCCAGCTGTAATCTGTTATGTACAACAGCGCCGGGCTCCTCAGAGTGGCGCGCATGACCCCACAAACTGATCCCCCGTATCTTTATACTGGCTGTCCCTGCACCCCCTCTTATCCTATCTAGCCACCCCTTTTGCATATCCAAAGGATTGTGTAAAGTATAGAATAGAGGTTATAATCACCTCCTCCTGAGTGAGTTCTCTGTGTCTGTAAAAGTGTCCAAAGGCAGGGCTGGCTGCTGCTTCCTCCGCCCGCTTAGTAATTATGCACGTCCCCTCGGGGCTTGCTTCAGTCATGAGTGCCTGGCCGCGTCATGCAAGGGGCGGGGCTACTGGTATGACACAATTTTAGCCCCACCCCTTTCATGACACGGCCAGGCTCTCATCACTGAAGCAAGCCCAGAGGGGGCGTGCATAATTACTAAGCGAGCGAAGGGTGCAGCAGACAGCCCCACCTATGGACAGTTTTTCAGACACAGAGAACTCACACAGGAGGAGGTGATTATAACCTCTATTCTATAATTTACACAATCGTTTGGATATGCAAAAGGTAGCTAGGTAGGATAAGAGGGGGTGCAGGGACAGCCAGTATAAAGATGTGGGGGGTCAGCTTGTGGGGTCATGCGCGCCGCTCTGAGGAGCCCGGCGCTGTTGTATATAACATATTATAGCTGGATAAGCCGACCTGAGTCGGTGTAAGGTCTCTAGGGGGACTGCGCACCTCCTAGAGACATTAACCTTCATCAGGCTACATAATTTTACAACGTTAACAGGCTGCAGAGGTACAATTGTACCTTCATATAAACCTCCACTGTGGGAAGACTTTCTATTCTGGACCAAAACTGCAGAGATGTCACGAAATTTCAGCCCTCTACGGCTATTCGAAGAAAAGTAATTGCAATTTTGAAAACGGAATAGTTACAATTGTACCTACTCAGCCGGACGAAGGTTAAATAAATAGTTTTTCAATACAGAGAACAGTTTGCACATCCCTGCGGCAGCAGGGATGAACAAACTATCCGGTAACTGGATTGCTCAGGATTACACATCCTGAGCAATCCGGTTACCGGATTGCGGCTTTAGCAATCCGGTTACCAGATTGCTGAAGGTATGAAGACAACTGCGTTCACCGCATCCGGATCTGGATGCGGTGAAATCAATTCATGTTTTAAGTGTGACCCTAGCCTATGACAAGGGTAAAGAACTAGGAGGTATACAAGAATGATGGATGGGATTAAAATGGATGGGATTAAAATTAGTGTTCATACAAAGGTTAGGATGAAGACTATGATGAGGGTTAAGACTTGTGAAGGGCAAACCGCCAATGTTCGAGTTCTACGGACCTAGCCAGACTTTTATGAAGTCTGAGTTCGGAACTGGACTTGATCCAAACTAGAGCCCGAACCCCGAACTTGGACTTTAAGTTATGAAGTGGTGGCTGATGGTAAAACATAATTTAGGTAGGTTTTATAGTTTCATATAAGAACTTAACACACTTACTATATAATGAAAAATTTAAAATGTATACTTAAGTATTAATGCAATATAGAACATTGTTACTTCTGGAACTTGAACTGCAGTTATATGGGTTATCTAGTTCCAATGGCCTTTAATTCAGCACCATCGCAGTTCAACTTTTATAGGGGCATTAACTGTAATTGCACAATACTGACATAATTGTGAATGCCCTATAAATGATTACCTCCTTAAAGTCAGTGTCTTTAACATTAGATACATATTTTTGTAAACTGTTAAAGACAGTCTTTCAAAAATTGCACAAACCATCACAGAATATTAGCTATGTTCCAATTTTCTTTTCTGTCTGTATTGGCATTACACAAGTGTAACATCTGGTCAGGTGTAATCTATTATACAAAGTGTTTAATTGAGATGAAGAGCGTTGACATGTGGGCTGGTCACTTGGAAAATGAACAATATTAATACATTATATAGACATTACCATCTGAGTCTTCCATAATTATCATTTGGCTTTGCATGCATGTGTTTAAGACTTGTATACTGAATGATGGCATCTCTCCAAAAATCCATTAGGAAGAAAGAAGGTAATACAGCTAACACTTAAGCTGGAATATAAAATACAGAAATATAATATTTTCCTGGGAATGCATTTTATTACATATGTGTTGACCACAATTTCATGAAACTTACTCCTTTAACCACATATATTCCCTGTCAAGGCAATTTCCTAACTAAACCCATGCTTTTAAGGTTGGTGTGCTGCTTGTTTTAATGTCCTGCTTTGTAAATTGTAGTACTGTACTATGTAATCTCTGGAGTAATAGTATAAAGTTCTATAAAATATTTTATCATTTTGAATACCGTATGTATTCAATACACCATAAGCCAACATGCGTCAAAGCTGTATAATAGATTACGATAAAAATGAAAGTGTCAACAAGATGTAATACAACTTTATCAGTAAATGTAATAGTATTTCATAAATAATCCCCCAAAGAGCAAACAAGGGGTATTAAAATAACCCTCCACCCTGGGATTATAAAGTGGCTATAGACTCTTAATCTATACTCACCCTTCATGAATGATTGGTTCTAATTGATATCCAGGACACAGTCTGGCTTTGGGATCCATGTAGTGGTACCTTGAACATCAGTGGATTAGCATTTCCATGAGTTGTGGTCAAAATAAGGACATCTGTCTTGTCCTCACCTGGCCAATAGCATGTTGTCTGTAAACTGGGTCCTGATCTCACCTTTTCTGAGCAGTTGCCTAATTAGAAATTGAAGGAGGCCTCTCTGGTTTCTGGGCACAGTATTGCTTGCAGCGGTAGCTTTGGCAGAGAGAGATTTGAAGAGGGAAATTCTGGTGTACAAGTTATCTACATGGAGGTGGTAACTCTAATCCTGCAATGGTTGCACCAATTCCCACACAATTTGTGCACTCGCTCCCAGGACAGAAAGGCATTTAGCCCTCGCGGACAAGGTTCTCTTCCCTCCTGTACCTGTATGACTTGATTGTCCATATATATTGTACTTGTCCTCGTCTGCCCTTTCCATATGTAAAGCGCCATGGAATCTAATGGCGATATATAAACAAATAATAATAATAGAGCAGAGGTGGGCAGCTCCAGGCCTCGAGGCCCGCACCCACAGCAGGTATTAAAGATTTCCTTAGTATTTGACAGTTGGTAATTTAATCTTCTGCACAGGTGATGATTCCAACTGTCAAAGGAAATCCTGAAAACATTTATCAGCACTCAAATACTGCCAAACCTCTTATGGTACATCTTTACTATCCCCAATTTGAAGCTCAAGGCTGCAAAATGTCTTCATTTTTGCAGCATTTTTGGGGATCCAATTTGTAAATAATGAAGTGGGATTTTGTTTAAAAAATTGTTGGGCATATAAATGTGTCTAGACCATGAGAGTTATGAAATCCTGACAGAAAGAGACTAAAAAATATCGAATTTTTGTGAGTCCTCTGGTATCAAATTAGTCTCCTGATATTGCAACAAAATCATGAATATGAGGCTTATAATTGATGTCACAAGGGGTCACAAACTGTGGGGGTTGCTTCATCTGCAGTCCTCAGGCTTCTATGTCAGCGTTCATTCTCACTAGTGGAGGAAATAGAGGAATGTAGCATCCCCTCCATTACTGTAAGAGGCAAAGAAGGCATACACCTTCTCAGCTGAATACAGTCTTTGGGAAGAGTAGAGCGGTTTATTTATTTGACATTTCACATCGGTATTGTGTGTGTCAGCAGCATTTTCACATGCATTGTATGAAATTTCTGATTCTGGTTTGGCTTTAGTCAAATAACAAGGCTCATTAAGGGGTATATAGGATACTGCATCCTGGTATATGATCCCCATCCTAGTATATGTCCTCCATTCAGCAATATGGATCAATCATGGTATAGGCCTCCATCCTGATATATGGCCTTCATCCATGTATATGGCCATCATCCTGGTATATGACCCTCATCCTGGTATATGTCTCTCCTTCTGGTGCATGGTGCCCATCCTGGTATATGGCCTCCATCCTGGTATATGGCACCCATCCAGTTATATCAGAGAGGAACATTTGTAAAGTTTTTCAGGTCACCCCTTTTCTTTGGTCTTCCTCCAGCATTAGGGGATGCAGTTCATGGTGCAGAATGCCCTTGACCTTGGACAGCAATGTTGATAGAAATAATTAAAATCCAGCGACAGCAGGAAACAGGAGTTATTTAAAACACACAGTTTTAATCTTCTTGATTAAATTCCAGTGCAGCATTAGTGAGCCCCAGAGCAGAACACCGGACCAAGTCCTATGCATTTCATCTAGGAACCCTTAGTTATGGATTATGCTGGATCGTAATTATTTTTATCAAAATCCAGGTATATATCCTCTGTCCTGGAATATAGCCCAAATCCAGGTATATAACCCCCATCCTATCCTATGACCCCCATTCTGGTATATGGCTCCCATACAGGTATATCCACTGGGTTGGTTGGAGTAACTGGTAAGCTGATATGCACTTTCCTATATACTATACAGTTATATGGTCTCCATCTTGAAATATAGTTGCCATTTTAGTATATGTCCTTCATCTTGGTATATGTGCTCTTTCTTGGCATATATCCCTCATCCTGGTATATATCTCCCATCGAGGTATATGGCTCATATCCTAGAATATGGTCCTCATCATGATGCACACAAAAAAAATGAAATGATTATTATCCCTATCCATCGTTCCCCTACAGTATCACAATGTCCTGTCTCTCATGCCGGCCACAGAGCAGCACGTAAGTGCACAGCGCATGACATCACTGTTTCACAACATGCTCCACATGCGGTCAGCTGTTGGTATGCTAAGACGTGACTGGCCCAGCCGGAAATACGTCACCACAGGTTCTGTTCAGTTTGTATCCTCCAAGCTGCGCCTGCCGCTGAACCTTATAAGAGGACTTTAAATGGAAAGCAGCACAAGAAAGCGGTCTGTATGGGCGCTAAAAAAGGACCAGGAATCTTCATAGGATATATAACTTAACTTTATTCCTCCTCCATATCCCACAACGCGTTTCCACAGTGATCCGTCTTCCTCAGGTGGTTCTGATCCACCTGAGGAAGACGGATCACCGTGGAAACGCGTTGTGGGAAATGGAGGAAGAATAAAGTTAAGTTATATATCCTATTAAGATTCCTGGTCCTCCTTCAGCACTCCTACAGACCGCTTTCTTGTGCTGCTTTCCAAGTTGCCAAATGACAGCTTTAAAATCCTAATTATTTAGAAATGATCTGCAAACAGGAGTGGACCAAAATTCCTCCTGACATATGCGCAAACCAAATCAACTACAAAAACATCTGACTGCTGTGCTGCCAACAAGGGTTTTGCCACCAAGTATTAAGTCTTGTTTGCCAGAGGGATCAAATTCTTATGTCTCTTTGCAAAATGCAAATAACTGTATAAACCAGTAATTTAGACAATATGATTTTCTTGATTTTGTTTTTGATATTCTATCTCTCATTGTTAAAATGAACCTACTCATAAAATTATAAAACTGTTCATGTCTTTTTTGTCAGTGGGCAAACTTACAAAATCAGCAAGGGATCAAATACTTATTTCCTTCACTGTATAACATATTTGCAAGTGACTCACCGTCAGCCCGTGGACTCCAGTTTAGACAGGCTGTAGCTCCTTCCTCCTTGTCACGGGTGGGCCGCACCTGCCGGTAGTGGGGCCCGGTTGAGTGCAGATCAAAAGTGAAGACGTCTTGTAGGAACAGATTAAAGGGGTTTAATTTATTCGTGACGCCACCTATGAGTAGTTTCGGTAATCGTTACCAATGCTGCGGAACCTCTGTGGGATGGACAGCAGCAAGATGGAACGCTCCCCACAGGCTGAGCGGTGATCCCCAGAGGCTGGAGCTGCTTAAGATGTATGTTGTGCGGCAGCTGCGGTTACCTTGTAGTGCGGACGGACAGTTCATAAGGAAGCACGGACACAGAAAGTCTCTGCAACGGGTCTTTACTGTAACCAGCAGCAGTACATGGTATACAGTTTACGGGTAGTGGACCGGGTGGACTCAGCAGTGATGGTGTCCCTCAGAGATCCGCAAGTGTTCCTCCATTCTAGCTAAGTGTTTTGCCATTGTCGCCCAGGAATACCAGATCGGGTACGGGGAGGCTGCTTCAATGCCCTATCCAGATATACGTTGTGGATGTTTTGGGGAGCCTTAGATCCCTCAGTGGGTACACCGCTGGTTAGACGACTGGAAGTTGGCTGGTGGTGGGGTGCTCCTGTGAAGCTGCTCCTCCACTCTTCTGGTTCGCGTAGCAGAGGTGAACTGCTGCCAGCTTCGGTACCAGTGAACCGGCTGTGAGTTTTGGGCACGGGAGTCTTTTGGAACCCGTGGTTAATGATGCCCGATCCCGGTTGTTGAGGTCTCAGGTGCTGACACCTGACCGGTGACGGCCCGGGGGCTGCACGGGGTGTGGAGCCCCCGCTCCTACTCCAAGTTCTAGACTTCTCAGGTCAAGTTCTAGACTCCTTCTCCTATTGACTAAGGGTCTGTTCTCCCTACACACTTCCCTAGCACTCCGCCCACCTGGACCCTGGGTTGGCCCTCTGTTCTAGGTGATGCATGCAGGGTTGGATCTCAAGTTAACCAGATCACTGCTGTGTCAGAGAGAATATGGGCTGCATTTATGGCTGCTATTACCCTCTTGTGACGCACTTGTGGGGCCGCCACACAAGTTTCAAAGATGCATTTTATAATTTAGCAGATTTAAAATCACATTATTTAATTATAAATATTTTTGATAACCTTATTGCAACCCCAAATCCGTAATTAATTCAGTTTTCCAACAAACTAAAAAACTATTAACTAATCAGGTTACTGATCTATCAGTGGTAGTGGTATATATCCTATATGTTGATGTTAAAAGGGATCCTTCACCTCCATAAACACCATCAAAACGCTATTCATACTGACCTGTCCTCACATATTCAACACTTACCCTACCTACACTCCTTTTAAGCTCCTAAATGCAGCTAGTGAAAATTAAGATAAATGTTATTACACTACCGTCTTCAGTTTAGTGATGTAACTTAAGACTAATGGTAAGCACCTAGTCAAACCGGCATGGCTTACTACCTCTTCATGATATCACGCCTTAATAGGCGTATCTTCAAATCATATTAAATGCGCTCCTCCCTCGCTCTGGTGTCATTATGCCAGTCGTGACCGCTGCATGTGCGGCTGTATGACACGAATCGCGTCATTTCCGGCACCGGGTTGAGTTATTAACACCGACGCCGCTGTTAGCTTCAAGACCTCCGACATTGCGCAACCTGCACTCGCGTTTTGTGCAACAAGGATGCGCGGGTGTACATACTGTACCCGGCCGGAAATGACGCGTTGCGTCACCCAAGACTCCAACTGCAGCCGCCGACACAGGACAGAGCGGGAGGTCGCGCATTTGAATCTATTTTGAAGATCACACCATAAATTGAACTGTATATCATGAAGGGAGGCCTCCAGGGTGACTAAGGCATATCCATAGTCCTAATTATCATCACTCAAGAGGTAGTGTAATAACATTTATCTTTTAATCACTTGCTATTTAGGAGCTAAAAGGAGTGTTGGTAAGTGTGAATATGCCTAGGAACTTTTAATAGCTTTTGAGGATTTATAGGGGATGACAGGATCCCTTTAAGTCGTGATAAAGTCTCTAAATATTTTACAATTTCAAGCGGAGGGCAAGTTAATGTATTTGAAACATAAAAAAAGTCATGTGGTTCAATATTTATCAAGAGCAATTAATTTTAATTTCACAGTAATTAATAACCAAAATCTTCAATCTTTCCCTCTCTTCTGGCATCTTCCCCTCAAACATTCTATCATTACTCCATTATTAAGAAAACATCTCTTGACGCATCCTGCACAAATAACTGAAGACCAGTATCCAATCTCCCCTTCATCTCTAAACTCTTGGTGCACCTGTCTACACCCGCCTCACCCGTTACCTCTTCACTCACTCTCTTCTAGATCCATTACAGTCTGGTTTCCGCCCCCTACATTCTACAGAAACTACCTTCATCAAAGTGACCAATGACCTTCTGATGACAAAACTTAATGGTGACCATTCTCTGCTTATTCTTCTTGACCTCTCTGCAGCTTTTGACACTGTTGACCACCATCTTCTACTCCCTATGCTGCACTCCATTGGCATAAAGGACACTGCTCTCTCCTTGTTCTCTTCCTATATTTCTGACCGTTCTTTCAGTGAATCATTCGCTGGCTCCACTTCCTCCCCCTTTCCTCTCACTATTGGGTTCAGTCCTTGGCCCTCTTCTCTCTTTGTGTGGTGCCCCTATGGCAAAGCGCCACAGGAAGGTACTGCACCCCAAACAGAAGGTGTAGTGCCTCTGTAGGCGTGGATATGGAGGACCCCTACAGAGTCTGCACCCCAACACCCATACAGTATGCCACCTTAGTACAGGGGACCGTATATTCAATAGGTCCCAGGGGTGGAACCAAGATGAGCAGAAGACAAGGAGTGACAGTTAGACTAGCCAGTCAGACGGTGTAGGAAAGCAGAGAAGACGGACGCAGGGGACCCTGTGACTGTGACAGGAGGGCACCTCTTAGGAGAGGGGTGACCCAGGTGGAGAAGGGAGCCACTCCAGGACTGGTCGGAGCCAGCAGGAGACCAAGGTCACCACCGGTACACCGGAACCGAGGCGGTTAGTTACTGTCTATCCCTAACCGCAGACCGGCAGGCTATGGGCTCGATATAGGGGAGCCACATCACCCATCAAGCAGTCCAATATTAGTCTCGCACCTGGGTTCATGATGCTGAGAAGTATAGAGACTTGTAGACTATAGTGGGAGTACAGAAGGCCATATGGGCACAGAAGGGAAAGGCACCAGGAGAGCCATTTTAAGGACACCTCTGACAGTCTCTGGAAAAGCCTCCAAAATCCAAGGCTATGGCCCCCGGTTAACCCAGACAGTACAGTGTACCAATTTCACCTGGTGCAAGTAAAGAACTGTTTGAGCTGATCTGGTGTCTGGTCTCCTTTTATCCGTCGCCCGGAGGGCCTCTACAGCATCATAGCGGTGAGGACTACGACTCCCATCTTCAACCCCGCTGCACTGAGGTAAGCTCTGCCTGTTGGGAGCTGTACTACCAAAGCTGCATTTCCATCTGCACTGGTAACCCTATACCAGGTACCACAGGTGGTGTCACGTTACAATTCCCCCATCATCATCACCCCCATCCGCCATTGAGGGTCCAGGGCACGGGACCAGGACCCGACCAGCTGTGATCCCCCTCCCCCCTGAAGTAGCAACCTGTACCAGTATCTGAGTCGACCGACTCATCTACATGGCCCCGCCTGGACACACCAACAGCAGAATTGGCTTCCAGTACCATTTCTATGCTGATGACACACAATTATACATTTCAGCCCCTGACCTTACCCCTGCTGTATTACAGAACACCAATGACTGTCTAGCTGCAGTTACCATTATCATGTCAGCTCTCTATCTGAAATTCAACCTTTCCAAAACTGAACTTCTTCTGCTCCCGCCCTCCACTAATCTCCTTAAATCTGACATCTCCCACTCAGTAATAACGCCTAGGCAGCAGGTTCGTTGTCTGGATGTTATGTTTGACACTGATCTCTCCTTCACTCCATATATACAATCTCTCGTCCGCTCTTGTCGCTTTCATCTGAATCACATTTCTAGAGTCTGCTCCTTTCTCACCATGGAAACAACAAAAACTCTCACCGTGGCCCTAATCCATTCCTGCCTTGACTACTGCAATTCTCTATTAATTGGTCTCCCCCACTCTAAACTTTCCCCTCTCCAGTCCATCCTTAATGCAGCAGCCAGGATCACCTACCTGGCCAATCGTTACTCAGATGCCTCCACTCTGTGCCAGTCATTACACTG
The DNA here is from genome assembly GCA_033576535.1 of Allobates femoralis. Lineage (NCBI taxonomy): Eukaryota > Metazoa > Chordata > Amphibia > Anura > Aromobatidae > Allobates > Allobates femoralis. The sequence continues at coordinate 141,257,536 of JARQOC010000003.1, forward strand.
GCTGCCCATACACTACAGGATCCATTTCTGCTTGTTCTCACCCCTCTCCAGTCCATCCTTAATGCAGCAGCCAGGATCACCTACCTGGCCAATCGTTACTCAGATGCCTCCACTCTGTGCCAGTCATTGCACTGGCTGCCCATACACTACAGGATCCATTTCTGCTTGTTCTCACCCACAAAGCTCTTCCCTTATCTCTGTATATCACCCTACCTGCTCCCTACTTCTACAATTGACCTTCGACTAACACCTGCACTAATCCGATCCTCCCACTCCCGGCTCCAAGACTTCTCCAGAGCTGCACCAATTCTCTGGAATGGTATACCTCAAGAAATCAGGACTATCCCAACTTGCATAGCTTTAGGCGCTCCCTAAAAACACATCTTTTTAAGGTGGCCTATCATGCTCCCTAATAAGAGCTAGACTCAATTTGAGTCATGGAGGCAACTATTATGTTATGGTGGGGCAAAGTTTTGCCACCCCTCCATGCTGCAAATCCCGCTGCAAATCTTTCAAATTTGCCACCCCTCCTCTGGTAGGCGCGGTGAGTGAAGGGAGCTCTGGCGCCGGAGCAATGGAGCGGGTGTCTGCTGGATAGAAGTGCTGAAGTCTCGTGAGACTGCACTAATCTTGTGAGACTTCCACACTATTCAAGGACACCCACCCCACTACACAGGCACGGGTGCCACTGTCAATGCCCAAGTCTCGCGAGATTAGTGAAATCTCGCAAGACTTTTAGCACTTCGAAGCTCGCAGACACCCGATCCACTGTGTCAGCGTGAGTGCTCCTGTCACTCATCGCGCTGGCCAGAGGAGGGGCCGCAAATTTGAAAGATTTAGGGCGGGATTTGCAGCATGGAGGGGCGGCGAAACTTTGCCGCACCATAACATAATAGTTGCCTCCATGACTCAATCTGAGTCCAGCTCCAGAGAGAATATAACTTCATATTTCAGGTATGTGGGGCACGTCTGGGCATATACAGGGGTTACTAGAACCCCATTTACATGATGTATAACAGGGGTCTCAAACACGCAGCCCCCGGGCCGCATGTGGCCCGCGAGGTTTCACACTGCGGCCCTTGGCACCAGAGAAACATAAGCATGCCGCGGTCTATTGTACAGGGGGCCGCTGTGGTACCCGTTTTTTGTGACTTCCGGGTACCGCTCAAACAAGCTCCTTCAGTCTTGTACATCAATGCAAGTCGGCTGCCTGCGAACAATCAGAAGCCTGCAGCTGACGTGATGTGAATATGTCTGAGTATGTGTATATGTGTGTGAGTGTATGTGTGTGAGGGAGTGTGAATATGTCTTAGGGTACCTTTACACACAGATATAAATTGCTTGCAACTCTCTGGTTGCAGTGAAATCATGGACACATTATTCCATTCGTATATGGCAACAAAATGGAACAATGTGTCCATGATTTCACTGCAACCAGTGAGTTGCAAGCAATTTATCTCTGTGTGTAAAGGTACCCTAAGTGTGTGTATATGTGAGTGAGTGTGTGTGTGTGAGTACATGTGTGTACATGTGTGAGTGTGTGCAGGGCCGGTTTTAGGCAAAGTGGGGCCCTAGGCAAAAGGTTAAAGTGGGCCCTAAATGCTCAGGCCACTTTCACATCTAACGCTTTGCTGCATTTTGCTCAATTTGCATTTCCATGCGTTTTTACCGCAAAAACGCATCAAAACGCATGCGTTTATGTTCCCATTGATTTTAATGGAAACACATGCAAAAACGCATGTAAAAACGCATGTGCGTTTTCAAAAACAGAAAACGCATGCGTTTTTGCCAACGCTGCCCAAAACATCGGGGAAGACGTTTTGTGCTGCGTTCGCAAAAATGCATGCGTTTTGCGTTTTTGAAAACGCACATGCGTTTTGCATGCGTTTTTACATGTGTTCCCATTGAAATCAATGAGGGAAAAAACGCTAGCTTTTTTAATGCGTTTTTAGCGGTAAAAACGGCTAGAAAGGCAAATTTAGCAAAACGCACACCAACCTTAGATGTGGAACAGGCCGTAGTTATATGGTAAGAGTGACTTTATAAGTTGATTATCTAGGTCAGAATAAGAACATACTGAACATCATTTTTATTTCAATCATAAAAAAAAAAAAATTTGTAAAAAAAAAAAATATTTTTTTTTTATTTTCCGAGACCCATGATGTTTTAATTTTTGAAGATACATAGATATGTGAGGGCTTACTTTATGTGCCCTGAGCTGACATTTTTACTGATACCATTTTGAGTTAGATACAACATTTTGATCGCCTTTTATTGCATTTTATTGTAACAACGTGGTGGCCTAAAAAACATAATTCTGGCGTTTTTATTTTTTTCCCATTACGCCATTTACCAATTGGATTAATTTACTTCATATATTGATAGCTTAGATTCTTAAGAACGCAGCGATACCAAATATGTGTATTTTTACATTTTTTTCACTGTTTTATTGCTATTTTCAGTTCAGCTCCTTTGGGGGCCCCTAAAGGTACCGTCACACAGGGACATATCGCCGGCGATGTTGCCGGCAACCGAGGGGCGTGGCCAGGTTGCGGCGACATCGCCGGCGAATTGCCGTGTGTGACGGGGCGATAATCAGGCGATGAATCGCCTGAGTCACGACGCCAGGTTTCCCAACAATGTTGGGAAACCTGGCGATGTTGCTCAGGCGATCATGCCTGATCGCCCTGTGAAACGCGGCAACCTGCAATGTTTCGGGCGATTCCGCCTATGTACAACATTGCGAGTGATCGCTTGCTGGGTTGCTGGGCAACCCAGCAAGCGATAGCTGCGGCAACTAGCCGGCAACATCGCCGGTAAGTTGCTCCGTCTGACAGCTCACCGGCGATGTTGTCAGGGATGCGCGCTCCCGCGATCCCCGGCAACATCGCCGGCGATATCTCCCTGTGTGACGGTACCTTAAGAGAGTGGGGGCCCTAGGCAACTGCCCAGTCTGCCCCCCCCTAACGCCGGCCCTGAGTGTGTGTATATGTGAGGGTGTGTGAATATGTTTTAGTGTGTATATATCTGAGTGTGTGTATATGTGTAAGTGAATGTGTGAATGTGTGTATATGTGTGTGTGTGTGTGTGTGTGTATGTGCATGTGTGAGTGTATGTTTGTGAGAATATGTGTGTGTATATATGTGAGTGTGTGAGTATGTGTGCCAGTGTGTGTATGTGTGCCAGTGTGTGTATGTGTATGTGTGTGTGACTGTGTGTGTATATGTGTGAGTGTATGTGTGAGTGTGTGAGTGTGTGTGTGAATGAGAGAGAATAAAAAGAACAGAGACCAGGTTGTGGGGACATCACTGCAAAAGCAGATCAGGATGTGGGGACATCACTACAAAATGGCATTAGGATGGGGGACATTACTACAAGACGACAAGGGAGGGAACATTACTAAAAGATGAGGAACAGAATGGGGGACATTAATATACGATGGGGACCAGTATGGGGACATTACTACCATAAGAGGACCAGGAAGGGGGCATTGCTACATGATGAGGAAGAGGTAGAAACATTACTACATGATGAAGATCAGGTAGGAACATTACTACAAGATGAGGACCAGGTAGGAACATTATTACATGATGAGGACCAGGTAGGAACATTACTACATGATGAGGACCAGGTAGGAACATTATTACATGATGAGGACCAGGTAGGAACATTACTACATGATGAGGACCAGGTAGGAACATTACTACATGATGAGGACCAGGATGGGGGACATTACTATAGGATGGAGATCAGAATGGAGCATTACTACACGTAGGGACCAGGGTGGAACATTACTACATGATGAGGACCAGGATGGAGAACATTAATATAGAATGGGGACCAAGATGGGGCATTGCTACACAAAGGGACCAGGGAGGAATATTACTTCAAGAAAGGGAACAGGATGGGGACATTACTACAAGAAGAGGACTAGGATGGGGGCATTACTACAAGATGGGGTCCAGGATGGGGGACATTCTTACATAAAGGAGATTAGGGTGGGGACATTCCTACAAGAAGAAGATCAGGATTTGTACTTCACTACATTGAGCAAAAAATTCTGGTATTACTAAAATATCACTTAGTCCTACAAGCAATGCGACCCCCCCAATATCAAATTTTGTCTATGTGCGGCCCATCAAATCAGCCGAGTTTGAGACCCCCTGATGTATAACCTGCTGGGCACATTATAGAATGCCCTGGGGGGAAAACGGTGACAGGTTCCCTTTATGTTGATTGCTCTCAGTGTGAGAAACAAGATAAAAATCGTGTGGTTGTGATACCTTTTAATGGCTAACAAAAATACGATAAATGATGTTATAAGGCGAGCTTTCAAGACGACTCAGGTCTCTTCATCAGGCATGGTATGACAAGATATTGAATGAAACTCAAAATATATGCATGCATAACTAAAATGATTGGATATTTGACTGAATAAACATTACAGGGACTGGACATTTGGCAAAATAAACAAAGCAGCCTTGGAGAGAATCTTCAATCAGGCAGGCCTAGTGGTCATAAAGTCTTTAGGACACTAATTTATAAGAAAACTTGGTGTCTAAGATTTCCATGTCTTTGAACAACATTGTTTAGACGTGGTAATGAGCCATAAAACCATCAGAGATGTTCAATCCGTTCTGTATACAATTGAAACTTCTAATTAGCTTGGATTCACACAATCTTCGATGTTTTGGGGATTTGAAATTACCTCTCAAAATTAAAACCTTCAAATTATCAATGTTATGCCTCTGGCCAGAAAAATGCTCCGCTACTGGAAAATGGATTTTTTGCGCGTGTAATTGTGTGACGATGAGACCTCATCCTTGCTCTTAGACGTTGCCCAGTCTTACCAGGAGCACACTTACCGATAACATACAACAGAGGATGCAACATTTCTATACTTCACTGCAATCATACCTTATATACAACAAGAAGAAGAAGCTGTACAGATTCCGACTGAAAACAGGATTATACTCAAACACCAGCCACGTTCCTCATAACCACAACAGCATGGAGCAGAACTGCCGGAAGGACACAGGTACTGTCAGCTGTGTTATTAATTTGTCATCTCACAAACCCACTAATCTAGAACTCAGCGTGCTGTCTAGAGGTCTCACATTTTGTCCCACAAAGTCTCTAGACAAAACTGAACTGTGTAGTGACGTGGGAGAATATTTCAGGAGGTTGAGACTGAAGGAGTTCTTTGATGATAAAGAGAACTTGAGGCCTCTAAGCAGCCAAACACAAGTGCAACAAAGTAAAAAGAAAACCTCTGACTGGGCATCTGACCCTGGCCGCAACACCAGTTTGGACCAATATATTGAGTCATTTAGACATTTGGTACAATCCACAATATTAGATAAAAAAACAACAGAAATATCTAATATTACTGTGCAAGAGAGAAGGGCAATTTACAGCCTGAAGAACAACAGGGAGATCACTATTAAGCCTGCTGACAAAGGTGGGGCTATTGTTCTCCTGGATACAATGGACTACGTCAAAGAAGCACACAAACAGCTGATGGATATACAGTACTACACCAAACTGGATGAGGGCTAATTCCAAAATATATGAGGGAGTTGAGAAGACTCATCAAATGTTTAGGTACGGATTTCACAAACCTTCTGGACTTAATTCCTGAGGATCCAAGGATGGGAGTTTTCTATATGCTTCCCAAGATTCATAAACCAGGGAGACCGATCATCTCAGGGGTGGGAACACTCACTGAAAGAATCTCAGGGTGGGTCAAAATTGTCCTTAAACCGCTGGTAAGGAAGACAGACAGGACACAATGGACCTTTGTAAATAAGCTCTCTACAATAGATCCTGTCCCCGTACCATCTTAGCCACCATGGATGTGGAGTTATTCTAACATCCCACACAAAGATGGACTTACTGCCTGCCGACTGTTTCTTGAAGCCAATGGGATCCCTTTGGAAACAGTTCTAAAGCTCACCAGATTTATCCTGACCCACAACATTTTCTTTTTTGGTGAAGAACTGTATTTACAATGCACCGGAACTGCCATGGGAAGCAAAATGGCCCCCCAGTATGCTAACCTCTCCATGACTAAACTGGAAAATTACTTTTTAGCCTCCAGCCCCATCAAACCCTTGGCGTACTTCCGTTTCATTGATGACATTTTAACAATCTGGACCGAGACTGAACATGAACTTCTAAAATTCCATGACAATTTCAACAAATTTCATCCCAGCATAAACCTGACACTGGACCACTTAAAAATAGAAATCAACTTTCTGGATACCACTAGTGATGGGCGAATCCTAAATTACTCGGAATCGCTTGACTCTAGCGAGTCCGAGCCCAGGACTCGCTACTCGTTGCGAGTCTAGTGAGTCCAATGTTAATGAATGGGGAAGCGAGTAATAGCGAGTAGCGTGAGATTTACAAATCGCAGATGTGTCTCAGAAGCTTCAGCCTGAAGCAATCCTAGTTTTGTCATTTATTTGCATTGGACTCGTTTACTTTGTAAGTAATCGTTGGGAAACTCGCACAGATAAGAGAAGAGTCCTGTCTGCTCTGTGCAGCTCCAGGGTCCTAGAGCCCGCCTGCTGCCTGATGTAGCAGTGCTGAGATTGTTCTCAGTCTGCTCATTCCCTGTGTACAGACAAGAATGTCTGTGCACAGAGATGACGTAGCAGAGCTGAGATTGTTCTCAGTCTGCTCATTCCCTGTGCATAGACATCTATATCTATACACAGGGGATGTAGCAGAGAGGACATCGCGTTTTGGACTGCGTCGGACGGAAGAGGATTTTTTTAATTAAAGATGGAGTCCCTAATGGCTTTTTTTTTTTATTTCTAATAAAAAAATTTCTCTGTGTTGTGTTTTTTTTAAAACAATTTAATAGAAATTCATGGCGGTCATGTCTAATATTGGCGTGACCGCCATAAATTTCGGGCTTAGGGCCAGCTGATAATACAAAGCTGGCCCTAACCTCTATTACCCAGCGTGCCACCGCCACCAGGGCCGCTGGAAGAGCGGGGTTCAGCGCCAGAGGATGGCGCTTCAATGAACGCGCCTTCTTCTGGTGCGGCTGCGGGCTGCAATTTGCAGCGGGGGGTGCCCAGAAAGCTTGGGCATCCCTGCACTGCAGATTCCAGCCCCCAGCTGCTTAGCTGTACCTGGCTAGACATAGAAATTGCGCGGAGCCCCACGCATTTTTTTGACTCCGACTCCGAGACGACTCCGAGACGACTCCGACTCGACTCCGAGACGACTCCGACTCCGAGACGACTCCGACTCCGACTCCGAGACGACTCCGACTCCGAGACGACTCCGAGACGACGACGACTCCGACTCGACTCCGAGACGACTCCGACTCCGACTCCGAGACGACTCCGACTCCGAGACGACTCCGACTCCGACTCCGAGACGACTCCGACTCAGAGACGACTCCGACTCCGAGACGACTCCGACTCCGAGACGACTCCAACTCCGAAACGACTCCGACTCCGAGACGACTCCGACTCCGACTCGACTCCGAGACGACTCCGACTCCGAGACGACTCCGACTCCGAGACGACTCCGACTCGACTCCGAGACGACTCCGACTCCGAGACGACTCCGACTCAGACGACTCCGAGACGAATCCGACTCCGAAACGACTCCGACTCCGAAACGACTCCGACTCCGAGACGACTCCGACTCTGACTCGACTCCGAGACGACTCCGACTCCGAGACGACTCCGACTCCGAGACGACTCCGACTCCGAGACAACTCCGACTCCGAGATGACGACGACTCCGACTCCGACTCGACTCCGAGACGACTCCGACTCCGACTCGACTCCGAGACGACTCTGACTCCGACTCCGAGACGACTCCGACTCCGACTCCGAGACGACTCCGACTCCGAGACGACTCCGACTCCGAGACGACTCCGACTCCGAGGCGACTCCGACTCTGAGGCGACTCCGACTCTGAGACTCCGACTCTGAGGAGACTCCGACTCCGAGACTCTGACTCTGAGCCTCTGACTCTGAAATTCATTAAATAATAAAAAAAAAAATGCGTGGGGCTCCGCGCAATTTCTATGTCTAGCCAGGTACAGCTAAGCAGCTGGGGGCTGGAATCCGCAGCGCAGGGATGCCCAAGCTTTATGGGCACCCCCCGCTGCAAATTGCAGCCCGCAGCCGCCCCAGAAGATGGCGCGTTCATTGAAGCGCCATCCTCTGGCGCTGAACCCCGCTCTTCCAGCGGCCCTGGTAGCGGTGGCACGCTGGGTAATAAAGGGGTTAATACCAGCTATGTTATACAAGCTGGTATTAAGCCCGAGATTCTTAATGTCAGGCCACGTTTGACCCAGCCACTAAGGATCTCCAATAAAGGGTTAAAAAAACACAACACAGAGAAAATTTTTTATTTGAAATAAAAAAAAAGCCATTAGGGACTCCATCTTTAATTAAAAAAATCCTCTTCCGTCCGACGCAGTCCAAAACGCGATGTCCTCTCTGCTACATCCCCTGTGCATAAATATAGATGTCTATGCACAGGGAATGAGCAGACTGAGAACAATCTCAGCACTGCTACATCAGGCAGCAGGCAGGCTCTAGGACCCTGGAGCTGCACAGAGAAGACAGCTGGACTCAGCTCGCAAAGAAACAGCAGTTACTTTGAGTTTCCCTGCTATCACTGGCACAGTAGCCAGTGATTACTCGCACGAGTCTAATGCAAACAATGGCAATCCTAGTTTTGTCAGCGTTTCTGACAAAACTAGGATTGATATTGATTTGCATTGGACTCGTGCGAGTAATCACTGGGAAACTCGCAGAGTACCGAGTCCTGCGAGTCCCTTACTACTCGCCGAGTAACGAGTCCTAGCGAGTAGATTCGCCCATCCCTAGATACCACCTTAAAAATTCTAAATGGTTCATTCCAGACATCGGTATATCGGAAACCGATTGACCGTTCCACATACCTCAGATGGGACAGTTTCCACCCGAAAAACATCAAAAAGTCCATTATCTACAGCCAGGCCCTCAGATATAACCGTATTTGCTCCAACCCAGTGGAAAGGGATGAACACTTACACCAGCTAAAAAAGACATTTTTAAACCAGGGCTACCACCCCACCTCCATTGTGGATCAGATCATTAAAGCCACGAGGATTCCTAGAAGTCAAGCACTCCAATACAGAGAAAAAGAAGAGAACCATCGTGTTCCTCTAGTGGTGACCTATAACCCACACCTTGAGGTACTAAGGAAAACTGCCATGAAACTTCATCACATCCTACACAAGGATGACCGACTAAAAATAATATTCAAATACCCTCCCTTGCTGTGCTACAGGCAGCCTTCCAATTTAAGAAACATCTTGGTCCAAAGTTTGATGCCCTCGGATACACCAAGAGGAACTTATCCATGCAATATGAAGAGCTGCAAGACCTGTGCTCACATAGAGACCAGAGACAGGATACAGATCCCCAACACACAGCAGGATTATAAGATTCCTGGGACTTTCACATGCTCCTCTTCCAATGTGGTATATTTAATTATGTGCACCATATGCCCAGTGGGGTCTTTTTATGTTGGTGAGACTGGGCAACGTCTAAGAGCAAGGATGAGATCTCATCGTCACACAATTACACACGAAAAAAATCAATTTTCCAGTAGCGAAGCATTTTTCTGGCCAGGGACATAACATTGATAATATGAAGGCTTTAATTTTGAGAGGTAATTTTAAATCTCAAAAACATCGAAAAGTCTGTGAATCCAAGCTAATTAGAATTTCAATTGTATACAGAACGGACTGAACATTGCTGATGGTTTTATGGCTCATTACCACATCTAAACAATGTTGTTCTAAGACATAGAAATCTTAGACACCAAGTTTTCTTATAAATTAGTGTCCTAAAGACTTAATGACCACTAGGCCTGCCTGATTGAAGATCCTCTCCAAGGCTGCCTTTGTTTATTTTGCCAAATGTCCAGTCCCAGTAATGTTTATTCAGCCAAATGTCCAATCATTTTAGTTGTGCATGCATATATTTTGAGTTTCATTCATACCATGCCTGATGAAGAGACCTGAGTCATCTCGAAAGCTCGCCTTATAACATAATTTATCTTATTTTTGTTAGCCATTAAAAGGTATCACAACCACAAGATTGTTATCTTGTTTCTCACACTGAGAGCAATCAACATTTTCCCAACTGGCTAACATGGTACCAAACCTTTTTCTTCTAGGTTCCCTTTAATTACTTACTGTAGTGTATATTTTTTTGTTACATACGACCATTTGTATATCACTGTATTGTAAAGTGCTGCGGAATATGTTGGCGCTATATAAATAAAGATTTATTATCATTATTATACATATTTTGTTCCACATTTTGCACATTATTCTTGAAAGAAATCATCATAGCTTACACCTGCAATACTCTTTTAAGTTCCCTATCTATGATGCAGGCTTATATTTATATGTATTTAACTTAATATTAGGATATTTCCTGCATTACTAACAATATAGTTGACCATATTTTAATGTCTTCAGGACCACACATGATCTGTGTCATATATACTCTAAATGTAAAAACCATTACTGCTCGAAGCCAGATTGTCAGCCAACTTCCTGATGTAATCTTCAACAGTTGCTGCTTTATAAAACCTCAAAGTAAGGCAGTGTAATAGAATATTAAAACTGAGACTTGGAATACACAGGTTGAATAAAGCCATCGCTGTAAAATTCCCTGGAAAAGCAAACGTCTTGATATTGTCTAAATGGCGGCTACATTGTACAAACACCATCGCATCATTAGTTAGGTGCATGACAACATAGACAAACAGATGTTTTTAACATTTTTTCACTGGAATTGGATTTCTGCTGTGATAAAACAATTTAAAAAAAGATTGAATTTTACAGTACTGCATGTAAACTGGTAAAACTCAGGAGAAAGCTTCATAATTAGTAAAACACATTTACTAGTGACACTCAGCATAAAATAAATGAGTTTTTTTTTACGTTGGCAACTCAAAGGTAAGTTACACACCAGTCTCAGCTGGGCCGGGTCCCTCCTCTTTCTATTTTGGCCGCTGCCCTTTGTTGTGCTCCACGTGGGGTTTTGCAAGTGACCCTGCATATATCTCTAAGACATGATCTCCTTAAGACATGTTTGGACACACCCTTGTGTCTGAATGTTAATCTAGAACCATGTCCAACCGATGTTTGTTTGACTATATCCAAGTTTCCAAATCCTGTTATCTTCCCAGACTTCTGTGACCTCTATATAATATTAGTTGGTTAACTTATCCCTTGCCATAAGCATCTTGAACTGTTTTTGGAGTATGTTCACATTATCTAATAATACATTTTCACTTAAATAGCGCCAACATATTCTGCAGCACTTTACATTGCGGGGGCAATGTACAGACTATGACGACAATAACAAAGTAATGCATAGTTCTCAAGTTAAATGAGGGGTGAGGGACCTGTTTGAAAGCTTATAATCTATAAGGACAAAGGGGACACAGTAGGTGGCATGTGCTTGTAGGATCTAGCTCAGTCATTGTTATGATATAAGGCTATATGCTCCAGTCATCAGTTAGTATTTTCTATATGCGCTTAATAGCTGTTAGTTTTGGAGGATGTGAAGACAGATAAATAGGAAGGTGCAGGTTGTGTAACGTTGAGAAGGGTAGGTCAGGAAAGAGGGGAAAGTTATGTTAGGGAGTTGAGGTGATAGGCCTGTCCAAAAAGATGTGATTTTAGGGCTCGCTTAAAAACATGGAAGAAAAATGAAGTTTTTTTCTGCTCACCTCACTGCGGTCCTCCTCTAGTGTTGATAGATCCGGTTCCTGGTGCATGGAAGAGTGCCCTTGGCCTCGGGCAATAATGCCGACAGATATAGAATTTTTTAAAACAACGCAGTTTTATTTTTCTTGATTAAAAGTTAAGTGCAACAATAGCTAAACTAAGCTAATTCATTAACTAAATAAAGCTTAGGAGACATGCTTGCTGTATACAGAATGTGTATTAGACTCTCAGTCTCTCTGTACTGCTTCTATAAGGCTTATGTGGCGCCCCACTGGTCAGAGCGCCACTAAGGGGTACTGCACCCAGACCAGCGTGTGTGGTATCCCTATGGTAAGTGAATTGGGAGGTTAATATGTGGCTTAATCCTCGCATCCACACACACCCTTAGCTCAGGGGACTACAAGGTTAAATCCTTTACTAGGAGACCCAGCCCCAGTGGGAGGAGTGCAGGGCAAGCAGTGTGAGGGCTGGAGGAAGTTAGAGGCAGAGAATGTCTGAGCGACAGACAGGAAAGGAGCTTTCCAGGAGAGCAGCAGTTTTGGGAACAGAGGAGGATAGGTTCTCCGAGACAGCTTACCGGGCACCGGAGCTCGCAGACTGCTGGAGAGCTACAAGCACAGCAGAGAATCCGGATTACCATGGAGTCTTCAAGTCTCCTGGGCACCAGCGCAGTCAACATTAAGGGAGCCAGGCACTGCGTGACGAGAGATAGCAGCAAGCCATTAGAGGGTTACCCGACGACAGCAAAGGTGAGAGAGTACAGGAGGCCAGGCTGGATTTCAGGTCAGCCAAGCTTCACACCAACCTAGAAGAGCAGTAAAGGAGGGACATTTAACAAAGCCACGTGGAAAAACCCCATTCACTTGCCACTACCTAGGCCAGCTGCCTATGCTTACAAACTGTTGCTGAACTGTGGACTTGTATGCTGAAATGACTGTTTGCAGTAAAGTACCCGGGAGAGTGACTTTGCCTCCGTATCTTTGTGCTGCAGAATTCAACCTGTTTGCTTTCAGGAACGCTGCCCCGGAGGACCAGCTCCACCTGCAGGGAGCTTTGCCATCCTTGCCGCGATACCATCGCCCTACGGAGGACTGTGGCGATGCTGGTGATCCATCACCAGGTACTACAGGTCGTGTCACGTCACAAATAACTCTTATCCCCTGTACATAACCCCCTTATTGAAGTGTCACCCAGGCCACAGGCTTAGGGGCTGCCACCTGTGACTTCTCCGTGAAAATCCCTCTGAGCCTGATACCCTAGTACCCCAGGGCCTGGGGCTCAACACCTACAATCCTTTTTTAATCTCCGTAAATTTATGTTCCATTCATTTTGTTTGTTATCATTTGTCTGACGCCAAAATCATGTGGGGCACAGAGATTTTAGTATTTCATAGTCAATAGCCATGTAGAGCTAAAGGGGTTATCCATAGCATAATTCATAACTTATATTTGGTGGTGTCTGACTGCAGGAACCCACACTGATTGGCAGAATGTGGAAGTTTTATCCTTGTTAGGCTGGGGTCAGACAAGCGTATAGCATCCAATGTGAGAGCACCGGATGTGATATGCTAATGACACGAGCGTAAGCCGAGCGTGAGTCGAGTGTCATTCACTGTGCTCTCATTCCCTTGCATGCAAGAATCAGAGTACAGCTGTGAAGAAGAAGGAGAAATGAATCTCTCTATTCTTTCCATTCCCAGTCCCTGTGTACATCGGAATGCACCCATAGACTTGTATGGGTCTTCACAATCTGTTTTTGAAGCCACTTGCAGCATGCTGTTATTATTTTCTCATGCTGAATCAGCATGAGAAAAAAAATCACAGATTGAGCTATCTCATTGACAAACATTGGTTCGAGAGCAATGCAAGATTTTTGTATTACTCTTGTCCGAGTCATACACTCGTGTGAGCAAGGTCTTAGATGGAGTGCACTGCACATTGTCAACCGCTGTTCTATTAATTTCTTATAGGAATATGAGCACTGTATTTGGTGTTTTGCAGCAGCACTATTCAGAATGAATGGAGCAGTGAATGTGAATCTGACCTAGCGCTTTAATTTGAATTGGGGATAAAAAGTGCCTTGCCAGAGATAATCACTCATTCTGCCGGTCTGTCTGGGTCGCAGGGATGGGAGGATAGGTGACAACATGCTTGCACTAAACAATTCCTTGTAGCTCAAATTACATCATGTCCTTATATCATCTGCTAATCCTTACAATGACAAATAATGTGAATTATTACCAAACTGTCAACCAGGGAGTTCATTTAACCCTTTATGAATTAGCGTGGTTTTTTTTCACTTTTATTTTATCCTCTTTTCTTTCAAGACATAACATTTTCTTTGATATAGTTTGTGATGGCTTATTTTGAGTGTGATGAGTTGAATGCACCATTCTGTTATCATTTAATATATTGGGAAACTGTAGAAAAATATTCCAAGTTTGGTGACATTGTACCAACACAGTTCTGCAAGTGATTTTTGACAGTATGATTCCTCATGTCAGTACAATTACAGAAATAACAAACTTAAATAATAGAAAAAAAAATAATTAAAATGGTGAAAGAAAATTTGGAAATTGTTGTTTTTTGACGCCCAAAACATTTTCATTTTTATGTTGATGCAGATTTGAGAGGGCTTTTTCTTTGTGTGTAGCTAAGGCCCTCTCACATCACAGTGAGCGGCAGATGGGCAGATGCAATTTTGTCCGGATCTGCCGGATCCGGACAGAAAATTGCATCTGCCCCATCTGCCGCCTAATGACCGCTCTTGTGGCACACTTGCGGCAAGCCCCATGCATTCTCTATGGAGCTTGTGGCAGTTGCGCCCACGTCTGCATTTTTTTTCGCGCCACAACTGCCGCAGGTGCCGGATCGCGGCAATACCACACTTGCCTCACTTGCCGCAAGCTCCATAGAGAATGCATGGGGCTTGCCGCAAGTGCGGTCGTTAGGCTGATGTGAAAGGGGTCAAAGTCATTTTTTTTATATTATTTTCAGTTAGAATCTGCAATTTGATTGGTTCTTATTGTGTTTTTTAGGTGTTGTGGCCCCTAAAAATTGTAGATCTGGTATGATTTCTTTTCTCTTTACGGCATTTACTGATTGGATTAAATTTATTTAGTATTTTAATAGATCGAACTACAGTGACACCAAAAATGTTTATTTTTTATTTCGTTATTATTAGTGGCGTTTCTTTCATTTTAAATTATATATTTTTTCCTATGTTTTTAAGAGTGTTTTTACTTTATTTTTTGGTCTACTTAGGGAAAATCGCATATACTTTTTTACTGCAATAGCACAGTATTTATAGCATAAATACCATACAGCATAAATACCATACTTCTTTTGGAGTCCATCCACAGACTATTCTTCATAGTAGGACCAAGATGGTGGTGACTATAGGCCCCTGTCTGCCAAGACAACCCTTTGATTTCTTGCAATGTGATGGAAGCCAAGTCCACTTACATAATTAATTTGCTGCTCTTAGGGGGGTTTCACATTTATATATGTTCATCTTATGTGTATATCCGTCCAAGTCCTGAATCATCCTGGAAAGGCATGGGTCCCTATACTTAAAATGGGGCTGCAAGTGCATGTAATGGTATCAGGATTCAGCCTGATCTTACCATATCATTTTTTTTGTCATACTCTCTTGATGCATGAAGTAGTGTTTTTGGGGCTCGACTAAAAGCCTGATGCCTCTGGATGCTTCCACAAATAGAATGAAGTCTAACGGTGGACGGATCTGATAGAGGCATATCCTTACATCTGTATCCATTTTTCCTCACTGAGCATGCCCAGAGTTACTTTTCTTGCACCTCACAATGTATGTTCAGGCTTCTGAGGGTCTCTCTCTGGCTCTCCTTTTGAGGCCCTGGCTGGATCATGCATCCATCAGCTGCGGTGGCATGTGTTTGCAGACACACGGCCGGCTGCAGATGCAACTGTTTTTAGGCTGACGTGGACGCGTTGCAAGTCTGAAACCACCCTAAGATATTGACGGCAGCATTTTAGTGGTTAATCTACAGTACTTGAAGCGCACTAAACCTAATGCAGTTTTAGGCAAATGCCAATTGCGTATTACAGCTGGAATTAACCTGCTTTAGTATAGCCCATAAACAGGGACCCAATGTAATACATACTAGTACTTTTATGTCAGAAAGGTGATAAGAAAAAAATCCCTATCTCCCCCCAGAGAACAATTATACCTACACAAACTAGCAATTCAATCCTAGGCTGCAGACAAGCAATAGTATTCCATGGTCGTGTGTTACCAACCAAAGCTGTGTTTTTTGTTTTTCTTTTTGTTATCCAAAATCTGGATCAAATCTAACTGGAATGAAAGGTAATAACATGTGTGCACCATACCGCTACTTCACATTTATCTCTGTTGCCGAATACAAGCTACAAACTTACTGTGAATGAGTTGTGACCACTGACAAACTGAGCTCTTACTCATGTACTACAGTTTTTGCCACAGGCAATAAACAGACAATTAAAATTAGTGCAAATTATTTAAAATATATTTAAGGAAAAGCTGTCATAAAAAGACATTCATAGCAGTAAATGTTGTTCCATCTTGCATTTTCCAACATGATCTATTTTATATAGTAACTGGAACACAGAACAACTTTGTAACAGACTAGGTGCATGACTTTTTGGTGTCACTTCCCTTTAATAAATCAGCATTTTTGGCAATAATTCAGATTTAGCTATACATCTACTTTGACAATAACCTTGTGCTACATGCTTCACATACACATGGCTGCTTTCTATGTCTGGAAGATATATACAATTGCAAAGCAATTAGCTGTGATTGCGTGGGAAATCCCAAGTTCCATCCACCTTTGCTCCTAACACTCTGCTTTACATTCCTAGTCAGAGGTATCAATTTATCTGACTAAACACCAAAAAAAAAGATGAAATAACAAAATAGTTTAAATGGGTCCTATAAAATCAATGATTTTTTTAAGTGTAACAAATGATAAATTGCAGTAAAAAGAATATGAATGAAGATAGCACGATTTGCGTATATGTACACGGCATCTATTTAAAGGGATCCGGTCACCCCCAAAACACCTCTAAACCTATTAAAAGCTGTCCCTAGAGCATATTAACACTTTCCCTACACTACTTTTAGCTCCTAAATGCACATAGTCAAAGTGAATAAAAACGTTATTATAGTACCTCATTACTGATGATAATGAGTGACTATGGTATTCATAGTCACTCATCCAGGCTGCCCCTCTTCATCATATCACGCCTATTCAGGCGTGATCTTCATCCTAGATTCAAATTCGCGCCTCCCTGTGCGCCTCCCCGCTCTCCCATAGCGTCCGGGCTTCAGTGTGGGGCTGTATGACGCGATCCGCGTCATTCCCGGCGCCGGGTGACGTATTTACAGCCGCGCCGCGCTGTCAGCTTCAAAATGCGCACTGCGCATGCGCATGCGCAGTGCGGGACTTGAAGCTGACAGCGCGGCGCGGCTGTAAATACGTCACCCGGCGCCGGGAATGACGCGGATCGCGTCATACAGCCCCACACTGAAGCCCGGACGCTATGGGAGAGCGGGGAGGCGCGCAGGGAGGCGCGAATTTGAATCTAGGATGAAGATCACGCCTGAATAGGCGTGATATGATGAAGAGGGGCAGCCTGGATGAGTGACTATGAATACCATAGTCACTCATTATCATCAGTAATGAGGTACTATAATAACGTTTTTATTCACTTTGACTATGTGCATTTAGGAGCTAAAAGTAGTGTAGGGAAAGTGTTAATATGCTCTAGGGACAGCTTTTAATAGGTTTAGAGGTGTTTTGGGGGTGACAGGATCCCTTTAAGTAGGATATATTTCATAAACTGCCTGAAAAAGTACAGCAAATGTGCCCCATAAAATTAATATAAAGCATCAGCAATGTCAAAGCAAAATTGCTGTGGACTTGTTCCCCCTAATGTCATTTCTTTCAGCCACTTCTGGTTTTCGGAAAGGAATAGAAAAAATTTTGTACCGTGTTAGCCAGTAAATAGAAAAATATTGGAATCTGAGAGTCCTCAGTGGTTGATCCTTTTAATGACTAACTGAAAAGATGGTAAGTGAAGCAAGCTTTCGGGACACTATGGTCCCTTCATCAGGCAGATAATGACACAAATTCTGAAGACACAGACAAATATACATAAGCAAAAAAAAAAAGCAGCAGCGTTAGATGACGTAGTAAATACGACAGGTGTTGTCAAGCAGAGTTAGGCTGGGGAGGGGAAGAGGAGCTGGGGAGGTAAAGTCAAAATTCCAAGATAAGAGGAACCGATTGTACTATTATTCTATGATTAGTGGCCTGTGGAGACCTGAAGATTCCTCAGTGAGTGTAGAAAGCTATAGGTCGGTGCGAGACAATTCACATAAGAAGTGTCAAATGTTCATTGTCCTCTTAATGGAGTCTGTTGGAAGATGTGATATCCCCAAATGTCCTTTCATTTTATATAAAAACGCATGAATCCATGTGAGACATTTAATCCTGTTTTGAATGTGTCAAAGGTCGTTATCAATTTTTATTCCCAAATTCTTCTCTCTTTCTGTGATTTGAGGTTGCTTTTAAAAATGAGAAGACTAATATCAATGTCACTGTGGTCAGGGCTGCAAAAATGCTTTGCTACAGGTAGATCCATATGCCTTTCTTTTATTGAGTAGCGATGAGAATTAATGTTTTTTCAGAATTTTTGTCTGGTCTCCACTACGTATATGCCACCTGTTGGACATTTGGTACATATAATTAAATACACCGCATTGCTTGTGATGCAACTGAAGTTACCTGGGATCTTGTATTCCTGATCTGTCCCAGGAATCTTTATGTTGTCCGTTGTCATTATAAAATGGACAGGCTTTGCACCTGTTCTGGTTGCAGGGAAAGGTTCCTGTTGCTCTTGGATGGTAGCCCTGGTTCAAAAAGGTCTTTCTGAGGTCCTCAAGGTGATTGTCTCTATCCGTAGGGTTGGAACATATCTGATTGTATCTGATGGCCTGGCTGTACACAATAGAGTTTTTTATGTGTTTTGGATGAAAACTGTCTCATCGGAGATATGTTGGACGGTCCATTGGCTTCCGGTACAGGGATGTCTCTATTTCATTGTTCTGTAGCTTAATGATAGCGTCATAAAGCTGATTTCAGTGCAGGAGTAGTTGAGTGTTAAGTTGATGGTGGGATGAAACTGATTAAAGTTTTCATGGAACATCTTCAGCTGTTGCTCAGACTCTGTCCAGATGATTAAAATGCCATGTTTAACGGTAGTAGACCAGAGGCCTGTTAGGACAAGAGGATAAAAAGTCACCTTCAAGCTTGGCCATGAAAAGATTTGCATATTGTGGTGCCATTTTGATTCCCATTGCTGTGCCAGTCTCCTGTAAATATATGTTGTCGTCAAATGTAAAGTAGTTGTGCATGAGGATGAATTTTGTAATGAATTTTGTAAGCTCCACCACAAAGTCAGCATCAACCCCTGTGTTTTCCAGGAAGTTTTGCAGGCATTTAATCCATCCTGGTGTGGGATGTTGCTGTACAGAGATTCCACATCCATGTTGGCAAGGATGGTTCCATCTGGTAAAGGACCCATTGCTGACAGTTATTCTATAGGTCAGTTGTGTCCTGAATGTAGCTGGGTGTCTCTTTTACCAGGGGTTTGAGAACACCCTCTATCCACCCAGAAATTTGTTTGGTGAGGGTGCCCACACATGAAATGATTGGTCTTCCTGGATTTCCTGGTTTGTGAATTATGGGAAGCATGTAGAATGTGCTTGTTCTTGGGCTTTCTGGTGTTAGGTCATCAGCTTTTCAGGATATGTCAGGTAGACAAGAAACCAGCCTGTTTAATTAGCATTTGTTCGTCAGTTTTCTGTTTGCTTTCCTTCAAGTAGTCAGATTTTTTCATCATGACTATTGCACCACCCTTGTCTGCAGGTTTAATGATGATTTCTTTGTATTGCCCATCTTACCTGGGCATTGACATTGGATGGTTGACTCTTGTGTGCATCTAAAATAGTGAATTTTACCAAAAGTCTGAAAGTGCCTATATATTTATTCAAATGGGAGTTACGATCAGATTCAGGTGTCCAGTCTGACCTTTTCTTGGTTGTCAGGATCCCTCTTCCTTTGGTCCAGTTGGGTTCAGAGTCCTCTTTGTCACTGTAAAATTCCCTTAGGCCTAGTCTCCTGAAGTGATCCTCCATGTCGCTGCACAGTTCAATTTTATCCAGAGCTTTAGTAGGAGAAAATGAGAGTCCCCTAGAAAGCACAGCAAGTTCCACTTTGTTGGGTTTGTAATCCGAAAGGTTGATGACACAATTAGAAGCTTTTTGACAGGAGTAGTTGTCCAAGTTGTCAAGAATTCTCTTTGTTTTGTTTGTATTGAGTCCTGAATTGATGCTTAGTCTATGTAATTTCTTTTCCCTGTTATGAATCAGAAAAGTTTGTAATTTATGGTAATGTTGTAATTCCTGCTCCATGCTTTCTGTAAGTGTATTCCTTCATGTTTCTAATTCCCTCTGATGCTACTTTTGATGCTGTAGAAAACATGCAAAAGGTGGTTCCTTCGTCTCTCAGAGTTCCTGTGACAAAGGTTTTGTGCATAATGAGTGTTGTAGGTATGCAGAAGTGGATTTGTAATCCAGAGTACTTTGGGAATCAGATTCTCTGTCTCCACTCTGCTGTTCAGTCTCTATATTGTTCACCCTCCTCACACACCCCTCTGCATACATTCCCCTCCATATTGGACCATCACAGTGCCCCCTATGCTTACCCATACTTATACTGCGCACACAATTACCCAGTCTCTATACTGAGCTCCCTCAAAATTTTCTCTTCCTATACAATCCCCTCGCATATTTTTCCCTATACTGTCCCTACTTGCTCCTTTCACCTTCCCCATACTGTCTCCTCACAGATTTATTAACTCCCTTCCCATTCTGTCTCCTCACACATTCCCCCTGCACTCCATACTGTTTTGTCAGACATTACCACTCTCCCCATACTATTTTATAACAGATTCCTTCTCCGCTCTCCAGATTATTTCTTCAAACATTCCCTTCCTTCCACCACAACTTGCCATACTGTCCCCCTACACATTTTCCAATCCCCATATTGTTTCCTTAAACTCCTCCACTTTACTGTCCCCTACCAAGAGTCCCCAATAATACTTCAGTTTCTTCTGCTCCATTGCATCACTTACCATACTAACTTTCACTACCTATGTGGCACAGGAGATCTCCTTACACATTTACCCACTCCCCATACTCTGATCTCCTCACACATTTATCCCCTGCCCTCAAACTGTTGTCTTCTCACATGTTTACCCCCTCCACCATACCTGTTGTCTCTTCACACATTTACGCACTCCACTCATATTTTATCCTCACACATTTACTCCCTACCCTCATATTATAATCTCATATATTTACCCCATTCACATATTGTCATCTCCTCACATATTTACCCTGTCCCCCCATATTGTCACCTCCTCACACATTTACCCAATCACCCTCTTCCCATCCAGCCACCTCATCACTCGTTGACCCACTCCCACATACTGTCATCTCTACACAGATTTAGCCCCCTTAAATCCATATTCAGTTCCACACATACTGAATATGGATATACCTTGACAACAAGCATATTCTAGAAGGTTTTTAAAATGTTTTCTGATACTAGGCACTACTCACGGCTATCCATGAGGCATTAGTCTTGAGATAAGGGTCAAATGCAATGAGGACTAGTAATAAACAATGAGGTAAGACAAAATACATAATTTAGCCTCAGTCTGAAGTCAAAATTCCAGGAAGGTAGCTATTCAAGACAAAGGGGATAGGCAAATGTATAGTCACAAAAGGTCCCAGGTAGGGTAACAATAGATCAAATACTGAGCAAAGGAACCAAAAACCATAGAGCATAAGCTACAACTAGCAGTGATTGGATACATGGTACCAGCTAAATAGAGAGGTAATCTCTCCATACAAGAGACAAATGGAGGAAATCCAGCACACCTCAGCCTCTCCAATTGGACAACTGAACTGTTTATCTCTATAGTGACAGCCCGTCATTCCCCAGCCTCTGATTGGTTGGCTGAACTGACCATCTCCATATTTACAGCTTAGTATGCCCCTGTCCAAGATTGGACAGCTGAACTGTCAATCACTGCCACCAGAAATACTGTTATAAGGAAATGTGACAGGTTTTCTATAAGATTTCAATTATTAGGTTTATTTGAAAGCTTATTAAAATTGTTTGTTCTACATTATTATTGAATAAAAATATAAATGACGGTTACGCTTTAAGTTCTAATTATAGATTTAATATAGAGGAAATGTAGCACTCAGTGCCAGCCATGGCGTTAGGCATAGTGTTCCTTCATGCATGATCTCTGCACTACCAAACCTGTCTAATCCACCCTCACTAAGTACACACTTCGGAATTCTCCTATTAAAATAGTTTGGATAGTTTACATCTTGCCAACATTTTGCTTAAATGATACCCACTCAGTCAACCAACTACACAGCCAAAACCCAGACCACCAGTGGTTGGTCAATGGTCACATGTTGAACCTTCATGATCTAACACCCATTAATTAACCAGACTGTGAAACATAGTTGCATCAATAATCCCATGATTGTAAGTGTCATCCTGTGTAAGAAGCAAACATGACCCATGTGTCACATATTACAAAATTTGATTAGAAAAAAGGGGGTATATTAAGCGCTATAGGGCAAGTAACTGAATTTATTAATTTGTTAATGTAGTTTAAAAAGACAATACGTAAAAATAATGTTAAGTCTTGCATGAATTGTCTTTTTAAACTACATTAAACAGGTTTTTTATATTATCCATGTATAATTCAGCTATTCGCCCTGCAGCGCTTAATATACCCATTTTTTTTATTCACTTTTTGTAATTTTCATCTCTCCCGTAGTGTCAGGTCAAGCTGTAGCGGCACGTTATCTTTCTCCTTACTGGCTTTGACGAGATCTGCTTGCGACCGGTGTGTCTTCCAGAATCTCCATCGTGGCTTGATGTCCTATGCTCTCTTCAGTATTCTGCCTGTCAGCACAACAATGTAAGGCAAGTTCTATTGCTAGGTATTATCTATTTTACTGAATTATTCTGTACAGGAATGTTTTTGTCCTCCATGTGCCACATGTGGCACCGATACCAAAGGTTGCTTAGATCAGTATTATAAAGCAGAGAAATGCTATAGCTTAGATGCCTAGTCATAACCTCTCACCTAGCCAAATCATATTTCATACTTTGCACTAGTGAGGAGCAAACACTCCGAAATACCTTGCCTGCAAATTGAGAATATGATTGGACTTATTTACTTGGTCATATGATAAGGCTCATTAAAGGGTCAATATTGACTTTTAGGATTGTTACTTTCAATAGGTGGTGCTAGAGTTCAAGTCTTCTTTGAAGAGGCAATTTACATATTATGAAGCAATTAAGCATTAGGAATACATCTTTATATTACCTTGCAGTCTAGACAAAGTACACCAATTTGATAAACATTTATTGGTGATAATACATATAGAAGTACCATCTTCAAGGCTCTATTGTCCTTGATAGGTGAATGTAACATTCAAGTGCTGCATCAAAGAAATTTATGTGGACATGAAAAAACTTGTCCAAAGTATACATTATCAATGGATGAGGCTTTTAGGTGGGGGCTGTGCTAAACTTACAACAATCTGCATCCAAATATGTGATTCATACGACTTATTCAAATGAAGGTCCCCGAGTGGCAGTATAAGCGGGGCTTACTCAGTCTGGTCTTAGGCAACTTTTTATGGCTGACAAGTATATAGCATGAAAATGAGTCCTCTGAGATCGGCAATATTTCCTGTTCTTTATCTCTAAGCCCATTTATTTTGTCAGTAATGTTTAGTGGTACAATATATTTTCAGAGATGTTCTTTGGGGATGTGAGTTTTATGCACTCAAACCATAAATTTATGAAGCATTGCTCTTACCCTAATTTATTGTAATCATGTAAACATTAATTGATGATGTACACACAGATCAACTTGGCTTAAACTGTTTCATAAAATCTTTACGTTCCCTGCACAACACATCATAGTTTAAAGATGAAAAGTTCAAATTAGGAACTTTTATAATTATATCACCATAAACCTGAAAACCAATAGAGGTTAATAAAACAAGGAGATTTATGTGGGTGTTTTGCCTCATTCTTAAGGATAACTTATATGTGTTTGGAGTTTGTTACAAAACTAAAAAGGACACTATTAAAGTCTTAAGAAAACACATTAAGAATTAAAAAAAACTCACCATTAGTGATGGGTGAACCCGCTGATGTTCGGTTTCCGCAGATCCGAATGGACTCGTTTTAAGGTCTGGGTTCGGGGCCCAGCTTGACCCAAACTTGAGTCAAACAGAAAACCTACACTTTAAAGTTATGAAATGTTGGGTAGGATGGCTAGGGGGCAGTAAAAATAACAAAACCGGTGATTAATCATCAGTGGGGTTACTTACCGGATCTGCGCGCTTGTACTTTCGGAGCCGCTCATTAACTTCCTGGTTATTCACTTCACAGTTGATGCTAAAATGTAGGTGCTGCTTCTAGTTTACTGCTCTTACTCCAACAGACAATCACAGATGCTGTCTCTCTGTGACAGCGTCTGCAATTGGTTGTTGCGCCTCCAACCCATTGTGCCGGCATTGAGATTTGCATCAATGAACCTGACATCATTGTAGTGTAAAAATAACTAAATAATGTGAAACAAATTATGGAGAGCTTTGCTACATTTTGGAGTCTCCAGCAGCAGAGTCACCTGAATTTACTGCCGCGGGGCTTCAGTGAATCAGTGAGTGATGTCACTGCTCCTTGTGGCAGTCAATGTGATCACAGAGACTGCAGCGAGAGGACACTTGTTCTATTGCTGCTGCCTCTGGATGAAGCCAGGATCATGTGCTTTATGGGACCATAGTTGTGGATGATCATCAGATGATATGTGTAGGGTTAATAAATGAGAAAAGGAGGGTTTTCTGTGTGATTTCTTTCAATTAAAAGATTTTTCTCTTTGGGTTGTGTTTTTTATCTATTTCAGTGCAGGGATAGCATTGCTGCAGCAAGGCAGGTCCTCTGAAAACGGGAGGAGTGTCTGCTCCAGTAAGGGGAAAAACAGAGAGCAGGGTGGGCCAGACATGTGCTAGTAGTGAGGGACTCAATTACTGGGAGGCAATGGTGAGGACCCAGTGGTCATGGTGCACATTGGCACAAATGACAGTTAGAGGTAGGTGGAAGGCCCTGAAAGATGATTTCAAGGAATTAGGCTGCAAACCTAAAGCAAGGATCTCCAAGGTAGTATTCTCTGAAATACTGCCTGTACCACGTGCAACGCCTTTTACAACTGGTTCAGGACCCAACAAGAAGGGGGGCACTGCTGGACCTAATATTAACCAACAGGCCGGACTGTATATCAAATATATGGGTTGGAAGTCACTTGGGTAAAAGTGATCACAAAATAATAAGTTTTCATGTATCATTTAATAAGATGTGTAGTAGAGGGGCTACAATTATTATTATTATTATTATTATTTATTTATATAGCGCCATTATATTCCAAGGCGCTTTACATGCTAAAAAGGGCAGACTAGGACAAGTAACATAGTAACACTACAAGTAACAATAAATGTTGACAATTCGGTCATACAGATACAAGAGGGGAGAAATCCTGTCCACAAAGGCTCACAGTCTACGAGGGGTGGGTGGGGATACAGTGGGAGGGGGAAATTCCAGTCATGAGGCGGTGTGGTGGACCGGGTCTTATTGCAGGTGGTAGGCTTGGCGGAAGAGGTGGGTCTTCAGGCTTCTTTTGAAGGTTCCCAGGGTAGGAGAGTGTCTGATGTGTTGGGGCAGTGAGTTCCAGAGTCTAGGTGAAGCACGGGAGAAATCCTGTATGCGGTTGTGCGAAGAGGAGATGAGGGGGAAGTAGAGGAGAAGCTCTTGGGAGGATCGCAGGTTGCGTGAGGGTAGGTATCAGGAGACCATGTCAGATATGTATGGAGGGGACAGGTTGTGAATGGCTTTGTATGTCATGGTTAATGTTTTAAACCGGGATCTCTGGGAAGTAGGGAGCCAGTGAAGGGCTTGGCAGAGGGGGGAGGCAGGGGAGTAGTGGGGAGACAGATGGATTAGGCGGGCAGCGGAGTTCAAGATAGATTGGAGAGGTGCAAGGGAGGTATTGGGGAGGCCGGTGAGCAGGAGGTTGCAGTAATCGAGGCGGGAGATGATGAGAGCGTGAATAAGGGTTTTAGCAGTGTCGTGGTCAAGGAAAGTGCGAATCCTATAGATGTTTTTGAGCTGGAGACGGCAGGAGGTGGCGAGGGCCTGGATGTGGGGCTTGAAGGAGAGGGAAGAGTCAAGGATAACCCCGAGGCACTTGGCATGGGGGACTGGAGAGAGAGAGCAGTCGTTGACGACGATGGATAGGTCAGGTAGTGAGGGGGAGCGTCTTGGGGGGAAGACTATGAACTCTGTTTTGTCCATGTTCAGCTTAAGGAAGCGAGCAGAGAAGAACGATGAGATGGCGGACAGGCAGTGTGGAATTTTGGATAGAAGGGAGGTGATGTCAGGACCAGACAGGTAGATTTGGGTGTCGTCGGCGTAGAGGTGATATTGGAGGCCGTGGGACTCAATGAGTTGCCCTAGGCCGAGAGTGTAGATTGAGAACAGTAATGGTCCAAGAACCGAGCCCTGGGGGACCCCGACAGATAGGGGGTAGGGCGAGGAGGATGTGTGGGAGTGGGTGACGCTGAAGGTGCGGTCCGTTAAGTATGAGGAGATCCAAGAGAGGGCAAGGTCCGTGATGCCAAGAGATTCCAGGATCTGTAGTAGAAGGGAGTGGTCCACAGTGTCGAAGGCGGCTGACAGGTCGAGGAGGAGGAGAACAGAGTAGGGGCGCTTGCTTTTGGCAGTCAGTAGGTCATTTGTGACTTTGGTCAGGGCTGTTTCAGTGGAGTGGAGGGGTCGGAAGCCAGATTGCAGGTGGTCAAAGAGGGAACAGGAGGAGAGGTGAGAGGACAGCTCAGAGTGGACATGCTGTTCAAGTAGTTTAGAGGCAAAAGGGAGGAGAGATATAGGGCGGTAGTTGGAGACAGTTGTGGGATCGAGGGAGGGTTTTTTGAGGATGGGTGTGATCTAGGCGTGTTTGAAGGCTGAGGGGAAGGTGCCGGTGGTGAGTGATAGGTTGAAAAGATGAGTTAGGGCTGGGATGATAACGGAGGTGAGGTTGGGAACGAGGTGGGATGGGAGCGGATCTTGGGCACTGGTGGTGAGGTGTGATTTTGACAGGAGGGAGGAGAGCTGGTCTTCAGATATAGGGGGGAAGCAGTTGATGGAAGTAGAGGGCAGTATAGGTGAAAGGGGAGGCTGTGGGGACAGTGGATCAAAGCTGTCTCTGATTCTGTCAATCTTTTCTTTGAAGAAGGAGGCAAAGTCTTCTGCAGAGATAAGGGGAGAGGGAGGGGGAGCAGGCGGGCGGAGTAAGGAATTGAAGGTTTTGAAAAGTTGCTTGGGATTGCGGGACAGGGAGGTTATTAGGGATAAGAAGAAGGTTTGTTTGGCGGTGGCAAGTGCAGTCTTGAAGGCGATGAGGGACTGTTTGAACAGTGCAAAATGCTCAGTGGAACGTGATTTTTTTCCATCGCCTCTCGGCGACCCTGGATGCCCGTCTCAGGTCTTTAGTGAGGGTGGTGTGCCAGGGTTTCCTATTAGTGCATGCAGCGTGGTGTGTGAGGGGGGCTGCTAGGTCGAGCGCCTTTGTTAATGTGGTGTTGTAGAGGGTGGTGGCAGTGTCTGTGTCACGTGTAGATGTTATGCTGGCGAGAGGGAGAAGGGATTCTGAGAGTGAGTGTAGATCAATGTGTTTTAGGTTTCTGCGGGGATGATCAAGTTTGCGGAGAGGAGGTGATGTAGTAGGGGAGGTGAGGGAGGAGAAGGTCAGCAGATTGTGGTCAGACAGGGTGAGGGTTGAGTTTGTGAGATTAGTAAGGGAGCAAAGACGGGTAAAGATGAGATCCAGCGTGTGGCCATCTTTGTGGGTGGCAGAGGAGGACCATTGGGACACTAAACTTCAGGAAAGCAAATTTCCGAAGGCTGAGAGGTGATCTTAGTGCAATAAACTGGGATGATGTCTAGGGATGGGCGAATCTACTCGCTAGGACTCGTTACTCGGCGAGTAGTAAGGGACTCGCAGGACTCGGTACTCTGCGAGTTTCCCAGTGATTACTCGCACGAGTCCAATGCAAATCAATATCAATCCTAGTTTTGTCAGAAACGCTGACAACACTAGGATTGCCATTGTTTGCATTAGACTCGTGCGAGTAATCACTGGCTACTGTGCCAGTGATAGCAGGGAAACTCGCAGATAACTGCTGTTTCTTTGCGAGCCGAGTCCAGCTGTCTTCTCTGTGCAGCTCCAGGGTCCTAGAGCCCGCCTGCCTGCTCACAGACATTATGTAGCAGTGCTGAGATTGTTCTCAGTCTGCTCATTCCCTGTGTACAGACATGAATGTCTGTGCACAGAGATGATGTAGCAGTGCTGAGATTGTTCTCAGTCTGCTCATTCCCTGTGTACAGACATGAATGTCTGTGCACAGAGATGATGTAGCAGTGCTGAGATTGTTCTCAGTCTGCTCATTCCCTGTGTACAGACATGAATGTCTGTGCACAGAGATGATGTAGCAGAGCTGAGATTGTTCTCAGTCTGCTCATTCCCTGTGTACAGACATGAATGTCTGTGCACAGAGATGATGTAGCAGAGCTGAGATTGTTCTCAGTCTGCTTATTCCCTGTGCATAGACATCTATATTTATGCACAGGGGATGTAGCAGAGAGGACATCGCGTTTTGGACTACGTCGGACGGAAGAGGATTTTTTCAATTAAAGATGGAGTCCCTAATGGCTTTTTTTTTTATTTCTAATAAAAAATTTTCCTTGTGTTGTGTTTTTTTTAAAACAATTTAATAGAAATTCATGGCGGTCATGTCTAATATTGGCGTGACCGACATAAATTTCGTGCTTAGGGCCAGCTGATAATACAAAGCTGGCCCTAACCTCTTTATTACCCAGTGTGCCACTGCTACCAGGGCCGCTGGAAGAGCGGGGTTCAGCGCCAGAGGATGGCGCTTCAATGAACGCGCCATCTTCTGGGGCGGCTGCGGGCTGCAATTTGCAGCGGGGGGTGCCCAGAAAGCTTGGGCATCCCTGCGCTGCGGATTCCAGCCCCCAGCTGCTTAGCTGTACCTGGCTAGACATAGAAATTGCACGGAGCCCCACGCATTTTTTTTTTATTATTTCATGAATTTCAGAGTCAGAGTCTCAGAGTCAGAATCTCAGAATTTCATGAAATAATTAAAAAAAAATGCGTGGGGCTCCGCGCAATTTCTATGTCTAGCCAGGTACAGCTAAGCAGCTGGGGGCTGGAATCCGCAGCGCAGGGATGCCCAAGCTTTCTGGGCACCCCCCGCTGCAAATTGCAGCCCGCAGCCGCCCCAGAAGATGGCGCGTTCATTGAAGCGCCATCCTCTGGCGCTGAACCCCGCTCTTCCAGCGGCCCTGGTAGCGGTGGCACGCTGGGTAATAGAGGTTAGGGCCAGCTTTGTATTATCAGCTGACCCTAAGCCCGAAATTTATGGCGGTCACGCCAATATTAGACATGACCGCCATGAA
Source organism: Allobates femoralis (assembly GCA_033576535.1). Lineage (NCBI taxonomy): Eukaryota > Metazoa > Chordata > Amphibia > Anura > Aromobatidae > Allobates > Allobates femoralis. Next base: position 141,287,030 of record JARQOC010000003.1, read on the forward strand.
TTTCTATTAAATTGTTTTAAAAAAAACACAACACAAGGAAAATTTTTTATTAGAAATAAAAAAAAAAGCCATTAGGGACTCCATCTTTAATTAAAAAAATCCTCTTCCGTCCGACGCAGTCCAAAACGCGATGTCCTCTCTGCTACATCCCCTGTGCATAAATATAGATGTCTATGCACAGGGAATAAGCAGACTGAGAACAATCTCAGCTCTGCTACATCATCTCTGTGCACAGACATTCATGTCTGTACACAGGGAATGAGCAGACTGAGAACAATCTCAGCACTGCTACATCAGGCAGCAGGCGGGCTCTAGGACCCTGGAGCTGGCAGCCTGTACAGAGGAGACAGGATCTTATCTGTGCGAGTCAGCGATTACTTACAAAGTAAACGAGCAATGCAAATAAATGACAAAACTAGGATTGCTTCAGGCTGAAGCTTCCGAGACACATCTGCGAGTTGTAAATCTCACACTACTCGCTATTACTCGCTTCCCCATTCATTAACATTGGACTCGCTAGACTCGCAACGAGTAGCGAGTCCTGTGCTCGGACTCGCTAGAGTCAAGCGATTCCGAGTAATTTAGGATTCGCCCATCACTAATGATGTCCTAAGGCATAAAGGAACACAAAGCAAATTGCAGACGTTTATTAGCATCCTGAATAGGACCTGTGCACAATATATACCCTATGGGAATAAACATGCTAGAAATAGAAGGAAACCACTATGGCAAAATAGAGCTGTAAGTTGTGCAATAAGTGACAAAAAGAAAGCATTTAGGGAATTAAAGCAAGTAGGTAGTGATGAAGCATTAAATAAATATAGAAAATAAAATAACATCTGTAAAAAGCAAATCAAAGCAGCAAAGATTGAGACAGAGAGACTCATTGCCAGAGATTGTAAAAAAAAATCTCAAAATATTCTGTCACCCCCTGCTGCATGGCAATCTACATGCAGCACTGAATGCAGCATGTCTGCTGCATTCAGGGAAGGGGTCCCCAATGTGTCTGTGTGCTCTGTACCCCAAGATATAGGCTTTGTAAAACTTACAGTTAGAAGCCATGGAGGTAGTCCTTGGTGTAGGAGCCAGCTCGATTGACTGGGACCATTGCCTCCCACTCTGCCTCTCTGTGTGCCGCCTCCTGCTGTGTTGTTTATGCTTTGCTCAAATAGCAATGATAGACAAACGATTTGCATGCTGTGAGTGACAGAGAGGAGGAGGGCAGAGCCTGCACAGCAGAAGCAGAACAGAGAGGCAGAGGGAGGAAATGGCCACTGTCAATCAAGCTCATTCCAGCCACAGTGACTGCCTCCATGGCTTCTAACTGTAAGTTGTACAAAGGCTATATCTCGGGGTACACAGCTCACAGACACATGGTGAATTCAGTGGTGCATTTAGATTACCATGCAGCAGGGGGGTGACAGGTCCTCTTTAACTACATAAATAGTAAGAAACTAAAAATTATTGTTTTGGCCCCTTAAAAATAGTCTGGGTGAAATGGTGGATGAGGATGACGAAAAAGCTAATAGGCTTAATAACTTTTTTTTCAACATTATTTACACAAGAAAATCCCATGACAGAAAACATGATCAGTGATAACAAATACTCTCCATTAAATGTCACCTGCTTAACCCAGCAGGAAGTAAGTTGCTGTCTAAAAATCACTAACATTGACAAATCCCCGGGCCCGGATGGGATACACCCAAGAGTACTGCAGGAATTAACTACTGTCATAGATAGACCATTATTTTTAATCTTTATAGATTCAATAATAATAGGGTCTGTACCACAGGACTGGCATATAGCAAGTGTGGTGCCAATATTCAAAAAGGGGACAAAAACTGAACTTGGAAATTATAGGCCAGTAAGCTTAACCTCTACTTAGGATAAAATCCTAGAGGGTTTTCTAACAGATGCTATACTAGAGTATCTGAAGAAAAATAACCTCATGACCCAATATCAACATGTGTTTACGAGGGACCGTTCCTGTCAAACTAATCTGATAAGCTTCTTTGAAGAGGTAAGTTCTGGATTGGACCAAAGAAATGCAGTGGACGTGGTGTATATGGACTTTTTAAAAGCTTTTGATATGGTGCCACACACAAGGTTGATGCATAACATGAGAGCTATGGGGATAGGGGAAAATATGTCTAAGTGGGTTAAGAACTGGATCTGTGATAGGAAACAAAGGGTGGTTATTAATGAAACACTCTCAGAATAGGTCACAGTTAACCGTGGGGTACCACTGGGGTCAGTATTGGGCCTGATTCTTTTTAACATATTTATTAATGACCTTGTAGGCATACAGAGTAGAATTTCAATTTTTGCAGAGGACACTAAACTCTGCAAGGTAATCAATGCAGAGGAGGACAATTTTACAGGAGGATTTATGTAAACTAGAAGATTGGGCTGATAAATGGCAAATGACCTTTAATGGGGATAAATGTAAGGTCATGTACTTGGGCAGAGGAAATAAAAGGTATAATTATGTGTTTAATTGTACAACAATCGGCAAAACTATCAGTGAAAAAGACCTGGTGTATGGGTCGATAACAAACTCACATTTAGTGGCCAATGCCAGGCAGCTGCTGCAAAGTCAAATAATTTAATGGAATGCATTAATAGAGGCATAGAAATTCATGGGGACAATATAATTTTACCTCTATACAAGTCATTAGTGCGACCACACTTAGAATACTGTGTTCATTTCTAGTCCCCGGTGTATAAAAAAGGCATAGCTGAACTAGATCGGGTGCAGAGAAGGGCAACAAAGGACTGAGGGGTCTGCAATACCAAAACAGATTATTAAACTTGGGGTTATTTAGTTTGGAAAAAATAATGTTTATGGGTGATCTTATAATAATGTATAAATATATGAGGGAACAGTAAAGAATCCTTTTTAATGATCTTTTTACTCTTAGGCCTGAGACAGGGACAAGGGGGCATCCTTTACATCTGGAGGAAAGAAGGTTTCAGACACGGATTCTTTACTGTAAGAGCAGTGAGACTATGGAACTCTCTGCCACATGATGTTGTAATGAGTAAGTCACTATGTGGCACCCCGCTAAGCAGGCGTCACAGAGGGGTACTGCACCCGTAAAAGAGGTGCAGATACTCCAGCTGCAGGTGGACTCTAGGATGGTGGGTGGGACCCATAACCAGCACTCCTACACTAGTTTACACGGTGGTAGGTTACCCGGGAGGGAATAAAATCACCTCTTGGGGGAACAAGGAGGTCTTTGACCGAGGAGTTGGAGTTGGAGATGGAGGAAGAAGAAAGAACTTAAGAAAGTTTTCCAGGCATAGACAGCCTAAGGGAGTGAGGAACTTGAGGAAGTTTATCCCAGATAGCTTACCAGGCACCAGAGCCCGCACCTGTGGGATACTTTAGGACCACAGAGAATCTGGAGTCCCGTGGAGTCTTTAATTCTCCCGGGCACCTGAGCAACCGAAAGAGGGTACCAGGCACCGCCAAAGGAACGAGCGGCCAGCCAGCAGAGGGTTATCAGACGGGAGCAAGGGTGAGAGAAAGAATGAGGTCGGGCAGATTTCAAGTCATCTGGCTTCATAATTTAACTGTAAAGAAGGAAGGAACAGATGGAGTCAGGGCACGAAGGCACACACTGAGGGTTCCACCATACCACCTAGGATCTGCCTGCAGCTACCCGTTCAGTTACCTGTCCTCATACCATTGCTGAACTGTACTCTTGTATGCAACGAATGCAAATGACAGTAAAGTACCTGGAGGAAAAGTGACTTTTGACTCTGCTTGTTTTCCTTTAAAGGAACTTGTTTCCATCCAGGAACGCTGCCCCGGTGGACCAGTCCTACCTGTGGAGGACTTTACCACACTAGCCGCAGTACCATCTACCTCCGGCGGACTGTGGCGGCGCTGGTGGCATCTCACCAGAATCTACAGGTGGCGTCACGACAACACTGTATATAATTCCCTGCAAATACCCCTTTTTCAGAAGAATAGTCCCCCAGGACACGGGATCAGGCGCAGCCACCACTCCCCGTGACAACAGGAGCCTGATACCCGAGTACTCCAAAGCCTGGGGCTCGACAACTACTAATATTTAAGAAGGGCCTAGATGCCTTTCTTGAAAACTATAATATTACTGGTTATATATACTAGATTCTTTGATAGGGCGTTGATCCAGGGAACTAGTCTGATTGCCGTATGTGGAGTCAGGAAGGAATTTTTCTCCCCAATGTGGAGCTTAGTGTTGCCAGATGGTTTTTTTTTTTGCCTTCCTTTGGATCAATGTCTTAGGCTATGGGTTGAACTAGATGAACTTAAAGTCTTCCTTCAACCTTAAAAACTATATAACTTGGTTGTGTAGACTATTCCAAAAAATCTTCAGGTATGTTTGTGAAATTGAAGATGGAAATGACCTGTTGTCTAGTTTGTTAACACAACTTAACTCCAATACTTGCTGTCAAAAGTTTATGATTAGTTCCATCGACAACCTCCATCTCTGACGACACATATTTACCAAATCTGATTCTTATAGACCCCATTCGGAGATGTCCATGGGTAGAGTGTCCATTTGTGATTTTGACAGAAGGTGTTCATGACAATTATTTTGTTGAACAGTCAAAGAATCTTCCTGCAGCCTCATTTGATTAACCAAGTCCAAAGTTTCCAACAATGGTTCCATGTTTGCCATGGCCCACTTTAGCATTCATGTCTCTCATGATAATGAGTATGTCTTGTTTTGGCTTCTTGTCCATTTCTTCTTGAAATTCATTACAGAATAGGTCAACGTCCCCCTCCTCAGTATCTGCTGTTGGTGTGTAGACTAGTATAACTGTGACATGGATTGGCGCTCCTCATAGTTGTATCAAGATGACACTATCCCTGACTGCGTTGTTCTTCAGGACAGTGCCGTCGAACACAAACTACTTTAGAAATAATTTCTGTATCGATATTATATATGAGTTATAAAACTGCAAGAATGTGATCAGAATAGCTAAAGTAGAAAAACAGAAGGAAATTTCAGAGGAAAGTACATGAAATCCTGAAAAAAAAACATTTTATATAGTACATGTATGTAACATTGAGGTTAAATTCAGAAGGCAGAGCTATTCAATTAATTTTCTCAACTCTGGGGACACAGAAGAAGAGTCATAAGGTACATGCGCAAAAACGAGTTTTGACAAAAATAATGTGCATAAATTTAATGACCATGATATGAACATATTTATGTTCTGAAAGAAATCAGCTAAGTGGATGCAAAATCATATTTTTAGATATTTAAAGAGTTTTAAACTAATAAGGTACACCTAGCAAGGTCAAAATATTAATCCATTTATTCTGAATAGTTTAAACACATAGTAATGTTTGTGATGGCACCTCTTGTCACACTCTAACCAGTACCTGAGTGCCTGCTCTCACAGCACATGAGGGATGCTTTCTGTGATCATGACCCCACAATATTGTCGTCAGGCCCTGTGCCCACGGTACATTGTTTATTCTAAAGCAGATTTTAGGAATCTGCATCAAAATCTACATGTCTATACTGAAGGTATCAAACTCTGAGAGTTCAGAAGTGTTGTGCCAACGTAGATTTTTTCCTTGTAGATTTGGTGCAGATTTTGAGGCAGAAAAAAGAAATCTAAATCACATGTCCATGGAAAAAAGCAATGTGGGCACAGCACTTCTGATCTTTCATAGACTTTGCTGGCCTCAGGATAGATGCGCAGATTTTTATGCAGATTCTCAAAATCTATGTAAAAAAAGCATCAAACAATGCACCGTGGGCACAGGGACTAAGAGGGTCCAGAGAGAGCAGCAGTTGTAGTGGAAGGGATCAAGGATTCCTCTTGCCCCCTGGCTACCTCCATAGAGAAGGGCAGTGGTGGCCAACTACAGTCCTCAATGTCTGAAAATATTGCAAGTTTTCAGTATTTCCTTAGCATTGCACAGGTGCTAATTTCATCCCTGCAGAGGTGATGATTCCAGCTGATTGTGCAATGCTAAGTAAATCCTGAAAATATGTGGGTGGCCCTTGAGGCCTGCAATTGGCCAGCCCTGTTCTACAGGAGTTTGTGTAGTGTCTTGCATTAATATACCTCAGACCATCAGGCCAAAAGCCTGATGTTCGCAAGTCTCTGTAGGGCAGTATGCAAACACCTCTTTGTAGAAACAGTCCAGCACACAAGCAGTGAGGTAAAAAATATTACTGTAGTAACTTTTGTAAAAAGGTCATGGTAGTACATGATGTCATTTTTAACATACATCCGATCCAAACAGTAATATTTTAAACATAGGCAATAAGCACAAACTATATTGACATATTTATGAATATATACAGTATATGTAAGGAAAGTCCTACAGGAATCAGCATATTCCATTACAATGGGGCAAAGTCCATTAAGGGCATAGACCATTAAGGGTTTTGAGGTGTAGCTCAAAGACTGCAGCTACGCTAATTACGTAGTAGGAAGCACAACCGTCGTTAAACTTGGGAAGGGAAAAATTAAATAAAAAAAAAAACACAGGCCTTGCTCTTCGAAGAATTCAACAACAACTGAAAAAAGTCCTTCTGCATACAACAGGCCAACTAAAGGACAGGTCAACGAATCAAAAACAGACCTTTATTCAGAGTATAACGACTTGAGCAGCTTTTTGAACGCTGCCCAGGAAGTAGGTTCCACATGGTACTTCGCTGCCAGACAGGGGGAGTGCAACTGGTGCTAAACAAAAAAACAGGCTTTGCTCTTCGAAGAACTCAAAAACAGCTGAAAAACGCCCTTCTCTGGACAAAATGCCAACTAAGAGATGAGTGAGCAACACAACAATATACTGTTTTAATTGGAGGAAAAACTGTCTAGCAGCTTTCTTATCACTGCCTAGGATGAAGGTTGTCATTCCTCATGATACACTGCTGCCGGACAGTCTCAGGGAAGTCACAGGGGCTACTCCTCCAGGGGCATTCTCCGCCACCACCTGACCCAAGAACACTATATCATGGCCACCACTGGAGAAGAGGATGGAGCAATTAGGAAATGACAACCCCCTCTAAATGAGACAAGATGAACTTGGGCAACACTGACAGGACCTTCGGGATTGATGGCCCCTGTGGGTTTGGGTTAAGCAGGCTGGCTAACCATAAGAGGCATGGCTTCCACATAATGCCACATTTTCCAGGTTAGCCTCCTTCTGCCAGTTTTCAGAATTGTCAGCGGTGGTTACCAGACTTACACCAAATACGAACAACCCCTTGTTGCCCTTCACCCTTATGAAGATGAACTCCTCCCCAACGTAGAGGGTGTGCAGCCTTATGGGAAGATAATCATGCAGCAGGCTGGACCAACTGACTTAGCATTGATGACCAATCCCTTCTTCAGCTATGAAGCCAAACCCCTTATCTTGGATGAATGCCACCACCATTCCTAGGGTATTTGGGTAACTGGCCTTAGGCCCATGCAACCACTCTCGAGTGGTCTTATCCACAAGCCTAATTTCCTCAAGAAATGAGACAGGCTGGGGTGGTTCATACCATATTGGATAGTTTCTGAAATGGGTTAGGATTCCCCACATGGCATTCTCCCAGTTGAAGGTCTGTGGTGAGGGTGCTACACAAGGATCCCAATGACAACTCTTTGCTTTGCATAGGGGACTGTCTTTTCCAGTGGTAGGACACAATTGCTTGCAGGATATTATCATATGCACAATCTTCTTGCCTAGCTCCTCATTAAACCCTCTATGGGTTGGGCTTCAGCAGCCTCTACCGCTGGCTGCAGTGTTAATGAATGCAGCCAGCCACAAAAACATGGCGGCGCCCACCGCTTACTGCCGCCGGTACATCTCCGCTACTCTGGTCCTGCAACTGTGTCCCCCACCCATGAGAACCTGCCTCCGGCACCCCCGCTGAGCAGCTGCACTCCTCCTCGGTGAGCCATGGGGGTCTGGGGGGAAGATGGGGTCCATATAGCATAATCAAAGGTTTGGGGATGAGAGGTATATACACAGGATAGGGGGCACATTTACAGGATGGGGGGCATATACACAGGATGGGGGGCATATACACAGTTTGAGGGGCATATATACAGGATGGGGGGCATATACACAGGATGGGGCATATACACAGGATGAGGGGCATATATACAGGATGGGGGGCATATACACAGGATGGGGACATATATACAGGTTGGGGGCATATATACAGGATGGGCGCCATATATATAGGATGGGGGTACATATACAGGATGGGGGCCATATATACAGAATGGGGGGCATATATACAGGATGGGGGCATATATACAGAATGGGGGGCATATATACAGAATGGGGGGCACATATACAGGATGGGGGGCATATATACAGGATGGGGGCATATATACAGGATGGGGGCATATATACAGGATGGAGGGCATATATATAGGATAGGGTACATATACAGGTGGGGGCCATATATACCGTATATACTCGTGTATAAGCCGACCCGTGTATAAGCCAACCCCCCTGCGTCTTGTCTCTCGATCTTGTTACTGGAATTTGCGTCAGACGCTGTAGCAGTTATGTTAACACAATGGGCGGGTTTGTTTACCAGTGCGGACGTCTCCATCAATGCTGTTAGTGGGATTGCAGTCCAGCGTTACTCCAACTACCGTGTTTCCCCGAAAGTAGGGCGCCCCCGAAAGTAAGGCATGGTGCCGGTTTTAGAGGGGTCGGGTAATGTAAGGCATACCCCGAAAGTAAGACACTGTCTTACTTTCGGGGAAACACGGTATATACAACAGCAGCCCCAATTGTGTATACAGCTGCAGCCACCCCCCATGAGTATACAGGCGCCCCCCCCTTGCTGCCGCCGCCGCCGCCAACCTGTAAAGTAAAATATCATTCTACTTATCCCCGCCGGTGTCCCGCTGCTGTCCCGCCGCCATCACGCTCTTCCATCTTCATCCGGCTTTATCCGACTTCCTTCTCCGGCGCACAGACTGACGTCATTGTCTGTGCGCCGGAGATGGAAGACAGATGAAGGCGAAGGAGCGTGATAGCGACGGGACAGCAGTGGGACACCAGCGGGACACCGGCGGGGATAAGTAGAATGATATTTTACTTTACAGGTTGGCGGCAGCAAGGGGGGGGCGCCTGTATACTCATGGGGGGGGCTGCAGCTGTATACACCACTGGGGGCTGCAGCTGTATACACCACTGGTGGCTGCAGCTGTATACACCACTGGGGGCTGCAGCTGTATACACCACTCGGGGCTGCAGCTGTATACACCACTGGGGGCTGCTGCTGTAACACTGCTGGTGCCTGTATATACCACTGGGGAGGTTGCAGTATACCACACTGCTGGGGGCTGTATTTTATGGTTAAAACAAAAATCGACATTTATTTTCCCAATAAAAGACATACCCCAAAAGTAAGACATAGTGGGACTTTTTGGGGTAAAAAAAATGTAAGACAGTGTCTTACTTTCGGGGAAACACGGGTAGTTTCAAAGGCTATCACGGCCTTCTTCATCAGGGAAAAAAATGTTATGGATATCTTGGAGAAATGACTTTCTTCTTGCCATTCTTCCATAAAGGCCAGATTTGTGCAGTGTACAACTGATTGTTGTCCTATGGACAGACTCTCCCACCTCAGCTGTAGATCCTTGCAGTTCATCCAGAGTGATTGTGGGCCTTTTAGCTGCATCTCTGATCAGTCTTCTCCTTGCTCGAGATGAAAGTTTAGAGGGACGGCCGGGTCTTGGTAGATTTGCAGTGATCTGATACTCTTTCCATTTCAATATGATCGCTTGCACAGTGCTCCTTGGGATATTTAAAACTTGGGAAATCTTTTTGTATCCAAATCCGGCTTTAAACTTCACCAAAACAGTATCTTGAACCTGCCTGGTGTGTTCCTTGGTCTTCATAATGCTTTCTGCACATGAGAGCCACCCTTCAAGAAGAATGGGATGTCATGACCCAAGATACAATAACTCAACTTGTGAACAGCATGAGATGACGTTGTCAAGCGATAATTGATTCTAAAGGCCTCATGATGTGTTATTGAGACATTCACATTTTTATTTGGGGTATACCCATCAATATTATTGGATTTGATTCAATAAACAGTTTGAAATAATAAAATCACCATTGCATGCTTCTACTTAAAAGTCCCATTTTCATGATGAAATATCACTGTAATGTGAACTTTTTACATTTCACATAAATTTCACCCAAAAAGTAAAATACTTAGTGCCAAAACAGAAGACTGACAGACTAAAAAACAGGAGAGAAAGAACACATAGGGTCTTATCTGAGTATGTACGTAAAAATGTTTAGGTTGATAAACTAACCTTGTGCTGTTGTGAGAGTCACAACAACTGTTGAGCACAATACAGCTTGCAGCACTCCACCTTAGATGAACCGATATAAACCAATGTAGAACAGGTGGTTGCAAGTGCGCTGCCGTCCCAGATATATACTTCAATGAGTCACAGTGGTTGAAAGCAGTAGTACCTTTATTCCATCTAACATGTTTTGTGGGTCTGCAGCCCACTTCCTTTGGATCTCTGAGGAAGTGGGCTGCAGACCCACGAAACATGTTAGATGGAATAAAGGTACTACTGCTTTCAACCACTGTGACTCATTGGAAGTATATATCTGGGACGGCAGCGCACGTGGAACCACCCATTCTACATTGGTTTATATCAAAACAGAAGACTGAAATCATAGTGGTCAGGACAGATTAAGCTTTTTCTCGAAGGTATAGCAGCAGAAGATCAAGCAGCAAACAGGAAAATTTGGTAAGAGAAAGCAAGGTCGGTAAAAGACAAAACTGAAATAAGGTATGATCACAGAGTTTATGGACAATTAAACTAAATTTTGCAGGCAAGGGCAGATAGGAGATAGGTCCTATAAAAGATTTGGCTGAAGAAGTATGCAGATCATAAGCACTTGCCAATGGCAAGATCAAGAAAGACATCTGCCAAGAGGCTGGTTTAAATGGGTAAAATGTAATGCTCCTTTTCCACTGGTAAAAAGTTAGTATTTTTCAAAAGGTTCCTAAGTATTAAAAGGTTAAATTTGACATATGAGCGTTGAATAAAAAGAATCACCTCCACCTTTGTGTTTAAATGTATTTATTACATAGTAATCCAAATACAACTCTATAAACAGTACTATAAATTATACAATTTTTTCTTTTAAACAATATTACAAATTTCTTTCATGTGTTCTATTACCTCCACCTTTGTAACTCCTCAGTAGATGACATCACTGGTATGCGGCAGGTACCGTACTGTTCAGTAGACTCTCTTCTACAGCTCCAGTTGATGGAAAGCCTTAGCAATTAACATTTGTGTTGTTACAGTGTAAAGCATGGAACCATGCGCAGACAATCGTTCAATGCAATTTATGCAATTTATGCGCTGTCATTGAATTCTAGACAGCAGAAGGTTAGAAAGTTTGACCCCGAGGCTACAGGGTCTAAGGTGATGGGAAAACGAGAAAACAGGCGCAGATCTAAGTGTAGATTTGTAATTCAACTTATTTTCTGTAGGTTATACTGCTCACCTTTAGTATATCTTGTAACATGGTGCATCGACCTATTTAGGTCAGGATGAAATGCCTTGTCTTCCCGGTGTGCAGCTATAGTCCAGAATACAGCGGATCTTTCAGCCAAGGGACTGTAGTAGTAGGATTCAGTAGAAAAAATATATCCAGTTTGTGTAGCACTCCCAAGTGACAAAGCTGAGATATTATTAATCTTTAGCAATTTATTCAAACTAAAAGTAGTACCTCAGTGATACCTAAGGAAGGCTATTTTTTGCAAACATATAGCCAAAACGCATTGTTCTATGTACCAATGTTACTACTTTTAGTTTGAATAAATTGCTCAAGATTAATAATATCTCAGCTTTGTCACTTGGGACCGCTGCACAAACCGGATATATTTTTTCTACTGAATCCAACAGCAGAAGGTGTCACCCCAAAGGAAATTCATCCGAGAATGCAAACATTTTTTTGTGCTGATGTGAGCACTGAGTGTCATTGAGCCAGTAAGTTTAAAGATGGTGATGCAGGAATGTGTGACTCGCGTGACAAAGAGTTGAGTGTCCTGTGACAGCAACCATTGACTCATGGCATCAGTGTTTTCAGATGCAGATGGTGTTATCCATGTTGATTTCCTTGAACGTTGATCAACAATCAATTCAGAGCGTTACATCACAATGCTCTTTCTAAGAATTATTTCTGTTTTTGATTTATTAATATTTTCCCATCAAAACCTAAGTTACAAAGGTGGAGGCATTACTCTTCATTCAACCCTCATTTAGACACTTTAACCTATCACTACCTGTCCCTGCAGCTTCCTAGCACATCCTTAACCATCCCTGTCTGAGCTATATATTTGCTGTAATGGTTGTGAAAAATGAGATTTTACACTTACATGTCCGTATGCTAAGAGGGCACCTTGACTACAGTATGTAGTCAGCCTCAGCATTCTCCATGGCTCCTTTCTCCCCCACCCCCCACTGCTGGTATCATACCACGGTGGGCAAGATCATTCACTCAGGAGCTCGCTCCTGATTTCAAATTAGTGGCTCCTCCTTCCGGTGATAATGCGCCAGCCACGCGTCATTTCCAGACTGATGCATTGTGGGGGATTATATGTACGGACTGGGTTTGGAAAATGCATTGCACATGCTCCGGGGCTGACCTGTATGCCAATACATCTCCACACTGTGCAGGACCGGAAATGATGCAAGGTCGGCGTGTCATCACTGGAAAAAGGAGCTATGAATTTGCAATCAGGAATGCGCTCCTGAATGATTAACAACGCCTGTTGGGGCATGATACTGGCAGCGAGGGGGAAGGGGGCGAGAATGGAGCCATGGAGAATGCCCAGGCCGACTACAAACTGTAGTCATGATGCCTACTTAGCATATGGACATGTAAGTGTAAAAACTCATTTTTCACAACCATTACAGCACATATTTAGCTCAGACAGGAATGATTAGGGATGTAGTAGGAAGCTGCAAGGACAGGTAGTGATAAATTACGGGGTCTAAACATGCTGACAGGTTCCCTTTATATAAGGGAAACTTAATTATGCCATTTTAAACTTAGCGAAGAGCAAATAAATAAATCCTGTTAAATATACAGGACAAAATACAAGTGGAGAACCAAGGCTAGAAAACACATCCATGTAATCTAAGAAAAACTGAAGAGAAACCTGCCAGGAAAACTGGAGATAAAATACAACTAAAGAGCTGGACTGGATCAGATCTGGAACAGTAAGCAGATCTACAAATGACTCACAGTATCCGGCACTGTGCATACTTGAGTGGCTGCTAGTGATCCTGTCAGATGTACAGTTAGATGCCAATCCTTTTGGCATTCTTGATTGTAAAATTTTAAATTGGTAACAGCTGAGGTTCCTATGTGTTGAGTTGAACACAAGTTGCTGTCCACGGTTCTGTAAGATTTTAATCTAAGATTCTTAATAGAGAATCTGTCAGCTTTCCTGTTATGTTTTAGTAATAATTGCATTCCTCATTACATAACTATCAATTCTAGAGCATCTTTGCTTAAAACTTTACATTGTATAAATTCTCTATTACTTGTAATAAAATTAATAGAATCTATAAATAAAATGACAACTAGAATTTATTGGTTACGGACTGATACCCTGTGCTCACACGAGCATATGACATGGATGAGGGCTATTTGATGTTTTCTCAGATAGCCCTCGGACCAATGTTATACTATGGATAGATGAAGGAGATTCAGCTCACCACTTAGATGTCGGTATCCACTGCTCCAGTACAGGAGTAGTAAAGCTAAGCTATGTAGGGAGATCCAAAGAAAAAAAAACTCTTCAGATAGCTATGAAGACTGGTCTCAGGCATATGCAAAACATGAACTTAATAAGCTAACAAATATTTACAAAATTACAAAACCAAGCCCACACACCCTTCCCTAAAAAACAACAGGTTTCGGCTGAGCCTTAATCATGGTGTCCAGTCTTCATTGAACGCTTTTCTTTGAATATGCTTAAAGGGGTGAAACCATAGCTATCTAAAGGGACGAAGGTACTTGTTGGTCAATAGGACCACTGGCTAGATGTGTTGCTGCTTGAAGGCCTTTGGAGGGCACCGTGTACGATACCTCCTTATAGTTTACAATGGATAAATTTGTATGGTAAGACCCAGCGCTACACTAATCCCTTACAGAACTGTATGAAGAGAGAGCAATAATTAAAATTGTTAACCCGAATTCTATCTGGATGTTTATTACTCAAAAGATCACAGTTAAAAAATAAAGTTAAAATTTTCAGTTAAAAAATACCAGTGAGGTATATGCGGTTCTATTTTGGAAACCTTATCCGGTTTTGAGCTTTCAAAAAGCTCAAAACCGGAGCAGGAAACGCTCCACATAGGAGCCCATTATGGTAACTGGATAGCATGTAATGCAATCCGGTTGCCGGCTCCGGATCTGCAGCCTTCACTAAAAATCATGCAGGCTGCAGTTTTTGGAGTGGTTCTGTGACCCGCAATGCGGTAACCGGATTGCTCCGGATGTGTAATCCTGAGCAATGCGGTTACCGTATACTTTGCTCATCCCTGCTGCTGCAGGGATAAGCAAAGTGTTAAATGTGTATTAACACATTAAATATGAATATTAACTGTGGGCAACATGCCTCTAGGGGGTGCCCACCGAACCTAGAGACATGCTGTCCACTCCACAGCATGTTAGGGGTTAATAAGGCATTTACAGTAAGCCGGCTATTGTCGGCTGTGTAGAAATGCCACGGAGCTCCCCTGACACAAGAGCAGATACTGTACGTAATGTACGCATAGTATCTGACAATCACTAGCGTCATCTACTATATCCACACCACTCCATGTAAGTCTGTGACTCATCCAAGGGCTTGTAGGGACTCGGTACCTGGGCGTGGAGTTGCAGGGATGTCACACGTGGCTCGCCCGGACCCGTGGCCCTTGTGAACAGCCTAAAAATTGGGGTATAATTGAAGGGGAATAAAAGTTTAAAGTTTTTCGTGACGCCACCTGCAGATTCTGATGATAATCACCAGACCTCCAGTGGCGATGGTATTGCAGCTTAGATGTTGCAGCTCCCTGCAGGTGGAGCTGAGTCCCCGGGGCAGGGCAGGTCAGCACTTGTTGTTGTGGTTCTGGTTGTGGGCAGCGCAGCTGCGCAGTGGTTTGTGTAGAAAGGAGACATGGAGGCTGAATAACTTTGTACGGGTACTTTTACTGGAACCGGGTTCAGATGGCAGGTTAGGTTACAGCTTTTACAGTCTCAAGATGGGTAGCTGGCCGGGTAGTCGCAGAAGAGGGTTAAGTCCTTTTGAGGCTCCCGTAGCATACCTTCTTTAGTCAATCCTAAGTCCTGATGCCTTTAGTTGCGCCTGCCCTGCACAACCCGCTTGTATATCAGGCCCGTTGGGCGCTATGAGGTACCCTTCTTCCTAAGGGTCTCGACCCGGTTTGGGAGATCCTGGTGGGGCTGTACGTTCTGGACGGGTTGTCGAGGCTGCTGAACTAACCCGCGACGGCCAGCGTCGACGGCTCAGGGGGTGAACTCGCCTGTACCGTTCCTCGGAGCCGGCACTCCACAGGTGGACTGGGATTCCCCCGGATTATGGTCGATCCGATATGGGATTTCCTCTTGCTTTTCCTGGGCTGCTTTTTCTCTCAGGCCCCCTCCCTGGGGGACCCTTCTCTCTCTCAGGGCTCCCCTTTGCTTCTTTCCTCAGACCAAATTAAAACTGTCTTTGTGTTTTCCCGCTTCCGCTAACTCCATCCTCTGGGAATGGGTCTGCTCGTCTATCCTGGCATAGAGTGGGAGTGCTGGGATGGGAGCCTCATGCAAACTTTACATGCCCCTGCGACAGGAATACTGCACACTCTATTGTGGGTGCAGTGCCCCTACTGTGGCGCACTGACCAGTGGGGCACCACATCTGCAGCTCTCCATTCCCAAAAACCCTCTGTAGAAATAGGAGACACCCAGCTACCCACTCATGAGCCCTTGCCCTGAGTTACTGCATTTCAAAATTGCTTGCTTTTAAAATGTTGCCACTCAAGCTATTGGAGACCAAAAGATTAAAAACAATTATGTCTGTGGCTGTACCACAGTATGTTGTTTCCAGCTGCCACTACTTTTCCAGGTATGCCATCCCTGCACACATATGTGGCAGAACAAATCTTGCATTTCGCAATGCTATCAGTGGAAAGGACCACATAACTATGGATATGTGGACCAGTAAGCTTGGGCAGGGACATTATATCCCTCTAACTGCTTGCTGGGTAAGTGTACTGGTGGCTGGGCAAGGCATTAAAGCACAAGTCCTACCACCAACTCGAATAGCTGGACGCTTCTTCATCAGTGTTGCCCCTTACTCCTACTGTTTCCTCCACCACCACCTCATCTGATCAGAGATAGGCTTGCACCAACAACTTCAGCACAGCCTGAGTGTAATCACAGCAGGCTGTTCTTAATCCCTTCACAACCAAGGACATATAGATACCTCATAGGTTTCCTCCCTCCCTTTGAAGTGGGCTCATGCACTGAGCCCACATCTTTCCCTGCATGTCATATGATCATCTGACATTTGCAGCTAACAGGTGCAGGTGGATCAGTGATTCACCCATGCCTATTAATCCATTAGATTTATTCAGTTAAACTCTAACAGCGCAATCTAAAATGCGCTGGCAGGGATTGCCCTAATCCCTGCTCCAATCGATGGCCCTGTGATATGATAGAGGGGCACTGATGGATTGTCATAATAGTGATGGGTCAGATGATGACTTCCTGTGAATGTTTGCTGAGTGCCAGTGATTCCCCCAGGGATCTATCGGAACTCGGTACCGGGGTATGGAGTTGGGGGGATGTTACTGGTGGCCTGCCCGGACCCATACCCTGGTAGTCAATTGTAAATAAAAATAAATAGGAAATAAAAAGAATAAATGTCTCATGACGCCACCTGCAGTTCTGGTGATGCTCACCAGCGCCGCTGTCAGACCTCCGGGGATGATGGTAATGCACCTAGATGATTCAGCTCCCTGCAGGCGAAGCGGGATCCCTGGGGCAGTGTAGCTGCTGTTCTGGTTGTCGTGGTAGCAGCTCTGTGGGTTGGCTTGCTGGAATAAGACACTGGAGGCATGTGGTCTCTGTACGGGTGTTTACTTGTAAAAGTGCACGGATCAGGTTCACAGTTACACAGTTCTTTAGCGGGTAGATGGCTGGGTAGTCACTGAGGAGAATAATGTCTCTTTGAGGCTCCCAGAGAGTACCTTCTGCTCTCTTTCACTGTCCCCTTCTCTTCCTTGCACCTCCTTACTTCCTTGCGCTGCCCTGCGCAGCCCATTTGTCTACCAGGCCCGTCGGGGGCTATGAGCTACCCTTTTTCTGTTCTAAGGGGCTCAACCCTGTTTAGTGATCCTGGTGGGGCTGCACGTTCTGGACGGGGAGTCGGGGCTATTAGATAGTCCCACGACCTACCGGTGTTGACGGCTCAGGGATAAACTCCTGTACCACGACTCGGAGCCGGTTCTCCACTGTGGACTAGTAGCAGGTCTGGCACTGGGTCTCCTCCTTCTGTCTGGGTCGCCACTCTTTCTGAGTGCCCTCACTGAGGTGTCCCCTGAAGGGTCGTTCTTTGTCTCTCTCCACAGACGTTCTGCCTCTCTTCTTCCCGCTCTTACACTGCTCTAGCCTGAAACTCCTCCCACCGGGACTAGGTCTCTTAGCAGAGGATTTAACCCTGTAGTCCCCTGCTCTATCCCATGCGCCATCGCAAGCCGCATTTTTACCGGCGCCGTGAGCACAACATAACCATCCACTGTCCCGCTCTTCCTGCCCCCCTCCCCTCACACACACAGATATCCCGCCGGAGCGGGTGCGCCCACCTCAGGCCCCCTCTTGCCTGCCGCTGCTTGCCCGCCACCCGCTGCTCCATTGCCCTCCCCACACTCCATTGCCCTCCCCCCACTCCATTGTGCCCCCCTACCGCTCCATTGCCCCCCCACCGCTCCATTGAGCCCCCACTGCTCTATTGCGCCCCCACCGCTCCATTACCCCCCCACCGCTCCATTACCCCTCCCCATCCCCGTCTCACCCGCCGCTCCATCTCACCCGCACCCGGTAATGAGCGGTCATGTGACAGGCTCTTCAGCCCGCCTATCACATGACTGCTCATTACTTGCTGCGATTTAAACACCGGGTGCGGGTGAGACCGGATGGGTGGGGGGGATCCATTCTGCGCTGACCACTGGCCCTCCATCCTGCGCTGACCACCCACTGGCTCTCCATCCTGCGATGACCACTGAGCCTCCATCCTACGCTGACCACCCACTGGCCCTCCATCCTGCACTGACCACCCACTGGCCCTCCATCCTGCACTGACCACTGAGCCTCAATCCTGCGCTGACCACCCACTGGCCCTCCATCCTGCGCTGACCACCCACTGGCCCTCCATCCTGCGCTGACCACTGAGCCTCCATCCTGCGCTGACCATCCACTGGCCCTCTATCCTCCCTCCATCCTGTGCTGACTACTGAGCCTCCATCCTGCGCTGACCACTGAGCCTCCATCCTGCGCTGACCACTGAGCCTCCATTCTGCGCTGACCACTGAGCCTCCATCCTGCGCTGACCACTGAGCCTCCATACTGTGCTGACCACTGAGCCTCCATCCTCTGCTGACCACTCCATCCTGCGCTGACCACCGAGCCTCCATCCTGCGCTGACCACTGAGCCTCCATCTTGCGCTGACCATCGAGCCTCCATCTTGCGCTGACCACCGAGCCTCCATCCTGCACTGACCACCGAGCCTCCATCCTGCGCTGACCACTGAGCCTCCATCCTGCGCTGACCATTGAGCCTCCATCCTGCGCTGACCACCGAGCCTCAATCCTGCGCTGACCACTGAGCCTCCATCCTGCGCTGACCACTGAGCCCTCCATCCTGCACTGACCACTGAGCCTCCATCCTGCGCTAACCACTGAGCCTCCATCCTGCGCTAACCACTGAGCCTCCATCCTGCGCTGACCACTCTGCCTCCATCCTGCGCTGACCACTCTGCCTCCATCCTGCGCTGATCACTCTGCCTCCATCCTGTGCTGACCACTCTGCCTCCATCCTATGCTGACCACTGAGCCTTCATCCTCTGCTGACCACTCCATCCTGCGCTGACCACCAAGCCGCCATCCTGTGCTGACCACCGAGCCTCCATCCTGCGCTGACCACCAAGCCTCCATCTTTGGCTGACCACCGAGCCTCCATCCTGCGCTGACCACTCTGCCTCCATCCTGCACTGACCCCTCTGCCTCCATCCTGTGCTGACCTCTCTGCCTCCATCCTGAGCTGACCACTCTGCCTCCATCCTGCGCTGACCACTCTGCCTCGATCCTGCGCTGACCACTCTGCCTCCATCCTGCGCTGACCACTCTGCCTCCATCCTGCGCTAACCACTCTGCCTCCATCCTACGCTGACCACTCTGCCTCCATCCTGCGCTGACCACTCTGCCTCCATGCTGCGCTGACCACTCTGCCTCCATCTTGCGCTGACCACTCTGCCTCCTTCCTGCGCTGACCACTGAGCCTCCGTCATGCGCAGACCACTGAGCCTCCGTCATGCGCTGACCACTGAGCCTTCACAGTGCTAACCACTCAGCCACCATAGTGCGCTAATCACTGAGTCACCATGTACAGTGCTAACCACCGAGCCACCTTATACAGTGCTAACCTTCGAAGCCTCCGTACAGAGTTAACCACTCTGCCTCCATATAGTGCTAACCACTGAGCCACCATACTGTCCTAAACACTAAGCCACCGTACAGCAGTGCTAACCACTGAACGACCATATACTGTGCTAACAACTGAGCAACCATACTTTGCTAAACACTGAGCCACCGCACAGTGCTAACCATTTAGTCACCATACAGTGCTAACCACTGAGCCACCATACAGTTCTAACCACTGAGCCACCATACAGTGCTAACCATTGAGCCACCATACAGTTCTAACCACTGAGCCACCGTACTGTGCTAATGACTGAGCCACCATATACAGTGCTAACCACTGAGCCATCATATAAAGTGCTAACCACTGAGCCACCATACTGTGCTAACCACTGAGCCACCATATACAGTGCTAACCATTGAGCCACATTACTGTTCTAATTATTGAGCCACAATATACAGTGCCAACCACTGACCCACTATAGAGTGCTAACCACTGAGGCTCCGTATACAGTGCTAACTACTGAGCCAGCTTATACTGTGCTAACCACTGAGCCCCTGTATACTCTGCTAACCACTGAGCCCCTGTATACTCTGCTAACCACTGAGCCCCCATATACTCTGCTAACCAATGAGCCCCGTATACTCTGCTAAGCACTCTGCTGCAGGCAGGAAGGGGCCAGGGAACAGCGGTTGGGTGCGGGCAGGAGGGGCCCCGCTCCTGCCCGCACCCGGCCGCTGTTCCCTGGCCTTCTCCTGCCCGCACCTGGCCGCTCTTCACCAGCCCCCTCCTGCCCGCACCCGGCCGCTCTTCCCAGTCCCCCTCCTGCCCGCACCTGGCCACTGTCCCCCGGCCCCCTCCTGGATTTCGGCACTGCTGCACACTGACACCGCTGCACACCGGTACTGCTGTAGGTATCTACCATATAATTGTCTACTTCTGCCTGTTTATCTGTAACGCAAATCCTGCATTGGTGATTGGTCAGGCCAGCCGCCCATGACCAATCAGCAACAGGAAAAGTTCGCCCGCAAATTGGCGCAAGATTTCAACCACGCTTCGCTGATTGGTTGCCAGCAATCAGCGATATTTGTGCAACATTTTAAACCCACCTTTGCTTTGCATTATTCTTAAATCTTCATAAATAAACTATATACATATTCTAGAATACCCGATGCGTTAGAATCGGGCCACCATCTAGTGGTAAATAAAACAGAAAAGCCCCCCCCCTTTTTCTTTGCAATTCCACCGCACTTGGAATGTTTTTCCATTTTCCAGTACAATATATGGTCAAATAAATGACGTTATTCAAAAGTACATCTTGTCTTAAAAAACAAGCCCTCATATGTCTATATTGATGTAAAAATAAAAAAGTTATGGCTTTTGCAAGAAGGGAAGGAAAAAAAAAACAAAATATGAAAAATTGCCAGGGGGTGAACGGGTTAAATTCTCTGTTTCACAGCATGCAGGGGCTGAGGACAGGCATAAAAAAGAGATGAGTGGCTGTTGCTGGTGAACCTGAAGCCAGGCCTGGTGGTGTGCAATAACATATGAAATCTCGTCACATCTCTGTGAGCCTAGTCAGTTTGACGCACATACCTTTCCTGATGCATGTGTTGAATTTGGTGATGCACAGTTTACTTAAAAATGACCCACATTTGTTATAGATGCTGGTGATAGTGTGGTAAGTCTCTGCACACTTTCATAGGTCTCACATATCCTGGAGAGTCTATGCGATCAGCAGCAAACAAGAATCAGCACATACTGCAGATTCACAATTCCAAAGAACATCACGTCACTACCAACAAGTGGTCTTCATGGGGGACCTGTGTGCCATGTTGCACTGCTTCAAGTACTTGTGGCGCCCCTGTGACTAGGTGTCACAGGGTAGTATTGCACTTTAATAGTAATATGTTAACCCTGTAAAGTCATCAGTTCAAGGTTCACCTTATGGAGTCTGTTTTTACACCCACCTAGGACCACACCACTTAGAATAGGGGGGCCGGTAATTTAGTAGTTCCCAAAGGGGTGGGGGTGGAGCCTAGGATAGAGTAGTGGGAGGGAAAGTTTCAGTTAGTTGAGTTAGTGTTGGGAAGGCAGCCAGCTAGGTCTAGCCTGACAGCAACACTATAGAGAGGAACCCCAACCTTTACTGGGGAACCAGGACAAAGGGCAACGGACCAGGACTGGTTAGAGCCGGCTGGTCACGTTGGGGAAGCATCGGCAGTGCGGGTAGCTGAAGCAGTCGGACGTTTATCTCCGGCTGCCGACCGACGAGCTGCAGGCCCATCACTAAACGGGTTGCTGATAGCACCACAGGGTATCTCGCCCCTCAGGACCACATTAGATCCAAGATCACTTGGGTAACAGCCCGAGTACCGACGTTGGGAGAGTGACTGGTCTTCTATTAGATCCAGGAAAGGACACCAGTGACCCACCGTGGGAGATCAAGGGACTGGCATACTTACCTTTGGCTGAGCAGACATCTATACCACTAGACATTGATATACTGTATTTGCCATTCTCAATGTTTTGGAGCCTCATAAATTATAGTGACCCCTAAATAAAAAATAAATTTGAAATCCCCCTCAAAAAAAATTCTTGGCTGCCTCCTCCTTCACCTTTTCAACCTATACTACTACGGTACATCCACCTAAACCTCCTTCTCCACCTAGACCTCCTCCTATTCCTCCACCTCCTGGTTCCATTTATTTCTTTGGAGAGGGAGAGGGATTAGAGCTTCATGTTTCTCTGAAACAAATGCAAAATCATCAAAAAAATATGAAAAATAATATATATGTGTTGACTAACGCATCTTTGACCTACAAAGCCACATCCACCTCAACTTCCTCCCCCACTTGGACCTCCTCTCCTCCACTTCTTCTGGTTTCCATTTTTTTTTGTTAGGGGTGTATAGCTTCATGTAAGTTATTTTCAGAAACAAATACAAAACCGCAAAAAAAAAACATTTAGGAAAAAGTGTTGCTTCCACATTTTCATCCTACACTTCGACCTCCTCCAGGTTCGATTTTTTTTTTGTTTTGGGGAGATTCTAGCTTTATGTAAGTTATTTTCAAAAACAAATATAACATGGCAAAAACAAAAAAAAAATATACAAAAATATTGTTTTCCCAATCACCTCTTAGGCCTACACCGCTATATCCACCTCAAATTCCTCATGCATTTGGATCTCCTTCTCCACCTCCTTGGGGATCCACTTTTTTGTTACAAAAAAAGGTTTTGTCAACTGCCTCTTTGACCTAAACCGCTTCGTCCACTTCAACCTCATCCTCCATTTGGTCTTTCTCCACCTCCTGGTTTCCATATTTTTTTTGGGTGGGGATCAAATCATTCTGTAAGTTCATTTAAAAAACAAAAACAAAAAGCTACATTCCAAAAACACAAAACCTACTTAAAAAGTGCTGTCTACTTCCTCCTCCTGGTTCAAATCTTTTTTGGGGGGTAAATCTACCGTATCTTAGTTTAAAGGGGTGTTGTGGGGGCCTTGATTTTGTGGGAGGCTTTCTTTAAGTATTATTGGTTTATGGGGAATTCTGCCAATCTTAGCTGTGTAGGTCACCTTTGGTAACCAACTCTGCAAGGGCCTTTTCTGAAAAATTAGGGCCTTTTCTGAAAATTAGCGATCTGTAGAGGAACTCTGTTAATATAGGATAACATGTGCCTGAGGGAGGGTTAAAAATGGGCCCTTAACAGCCTGTTAATATAGGCTGTGGGGTCATGTGTGTCTTCTTGGACTGCTTTGAGTATCCCACAAACATGGTCAGCGCTGATAACTCATGTTAGACAGCCTTCTCAGTTACAAATTCAACTACAAGTTTTTAAATGTAGCAGCTATGTTGTACAATACTGGAGCTGACAAATTGGTCATGTGAGGAAACTGGTAAATCAGGCAGATAAGTGCTGAAAGTGCAGATTTGGCACCTGAGGATGATAGGTATCTTTCTTCAACAACATCTACTTGGAAATCAGTAAAGTAGTGTGATCTTTAACAGGTCAGCCCGGCTTCAATAAGCGCATTGCGCATGCGCAGAGTCGGGCCGATGATGTGATCAGCTCCACAATGCACTGAGGCTGATCATGTGATCGGCCCCATAATGCACTGAGGCTGATCACGTGATCGGCCCCATAATGCACTGAGGCTGATCACGTGATCGGCCTCATAATGCACCGGGCCGGAAGTGACGTAGCGCCCGGTGCATGACAAGCTTCCAGAGGGCGGGAGATTCCAAATAGAGGGGCAGAGAGGAAGAAACAATAATGCCGCCCAGCAGGACGTGCACAGCCGCATGGAGGAGTGCTACATGGAGCCTGGCACCGCCTTCTCAGTCCCCTTACTCACGGACTTATGTAAGTTAGAATTCATTTTTCTAATCTTTTATAGGGCCATTTTAGCACAGATAGGGATAGATAGGGAGCAGCTAGGAAGGTGTGGGGACAGGTAGTGATAGTGTAGGGCATTAATTCCAGGTGACAGGTTCCCTTTAAGTTGCCAGTATCAGAGGTGTGCCTGAAGGAAAGATAAAAAAGGGCCCTAAACAACCTTTTTTCAGTTGACCCTCAAAGCAAGCACAGGTTAGAAAACCACCTATGGTAAAAACATCTATCTCAATCTCAGAATTCTAAAAGTAATCAGTGACCTTCATAGGGATGCATTAAAAGACAGTACACAAAATCAGACGCAAAATAAAACCATTTAATAACAAAAAACATATTAAAACATAAAGTACCAAATTTCTCAACTACCACCAAATATCCTCCAGTTTTCATGATGTAACTATTACAAAACATTTAAACACTTAGGCTACGTTCACACATTGCGTATTTTGCCACGTTTTTTTACGCGCGCTTTTCAAAATACGCAATGTGCCTTTTGTCTGCCTGCAAAGTGAATGGGAAATTCACTTTACAGTGCAGACATTGCGTAAAAATACGCACTGCGTTTTCCAGGAGAAAGCGCAGCTCCATAAACAATTGATATGTCAATTGTTTACGCAGCTACTTCTGCGTATTCTCCCAGAGGGGAGGAAGAATCCTGCTTCCTCCTCCCCTCTTTGACAGCTGTGGCCGCCCATTAGATTTCACAGTGTATTAATATACACTGCGAAATCTAAATTAAACAGAGGCAAATGTATGTAAAATAAAAAAGAATGAATACTTCACCTGTCCGACGCCTTCTGCCGCTATGTGGTCTCCGATTCCAAGTGAGAGATGTACTGACAGGACCTGTGGTGATGTCAGAGGGGCGTTCCCGGGCACTCGCGGTCATGTGATACATATCACATGACCGCGAACAGCCAATCAGCGCTGGAAACGCCCCGGGAACACCCCCCCTCTGACGTCACCACAGGTCTTCTCAGTACACCTCTCACTTGGAACCGGAGAGCGGCAGAAGGCACCAGACAGCGGGAGAAGGCACCGGACAGGTGAAGTATTCATTCTTTTTTATTTCACATACATTTGCCTCTGTTTAATTTAGATTTCACAGTGTATATTAATACACTGTGAAATCTAATGGGGCTGTCACAGAGGGGAGGAGGAAGCAGGATTCTTCCTCCCCTCTGTGACATCACTGCGCTTTCTGGAGTAAAGAAAGCGCAGTGTGTGAGAGCCCCTGCGTATTTTGTTGCGCTTTTTTGCGCGGCCGAAAAACGCGGCAAAAAGCGCGCGCAAAAAAGCGCAGCAAAATACGCAAATGTGTGAATGCAGCCTTAAGGTCCAGTCACACACAACGATGCTCCAGCGATCCCGACAACGATAACGACCTGCAGGGATCGCTGGAGCGTCGTTACTTGGTCGCTGCGGAACTGTCAAACAGGCATACCAGGTAACCAGGACCAGGACCAGGAGAGCCACCTCCCACATCGCTGGAAGCTATGTTACTAGCGTCCTCCTGGCTTAGTGCTGCCTGTAAGCAGGGAGGAAGCTGGTAACTATGATAAACACCAAGTATCCAGGCAGCGCGCGCTGCTTAGATACCCGCTGTTTATCATAGTTACCAGCTTCCTCCCTGCTTACAGGCAGCGCTAAGCAGGGAGGACATGTCTAGCCCCAGGCCCTAGGGTACTCGGATACCAGGCTCGGTAGGAGGTAATAGGGGTGCCACGGGTGGCAGCGCCTGATCCCGTGGCCTGGGTGACACTTCAAAAAGGGTGCATTTACAGGGGAGTAAGAGTTCCTGAAAGGGAACAAGATGATGTAGGAAAACACTCGCAGAGGCAAAGTCACTTTCTCCCAGGTACTTTACTGTCAACTTGTAGCAGCATCAGATACAGTTCACAGTTCAGTAGTAGATGTTACAAATGACAGGTAGCTTTACGGGTGGCTGCAAGTGGATCCCAGGTGGTATGGTGGAACCCTTGGTGCACCTTCATTGACTAACCCGTGTCCGTTCTTCCCCGCCTAGGATGGGCCTATACCTAGTAGCTCAGTGTAGGTAGTACCGGGGTCCTCTCCCTCGTGTTGAGGAGGCAGGCAGACCGCTCCACTGGCAGGGTGCTGCGGCTGATAAACAACCCACAACAGCCGGTTGCCGACTGCAAAGCTGGACTTTGGCCGGATCCTCGGGCCCGGCGTTCCCGTGGTGGACTGGAGTATCCCTTGGAGTATGGTTGCTCCTCTCTGAGGATCTCCCTTTCTCTCTAGGGCCCGGACTTCTCTCGTCGGGCGCCCTCTTTCAGGACCTCCTCAAGGTCCCTTCTTTTTCCCTCCGGTTCGGCTTGAAACTGCCCCGGTTTGATCTTCCGCCTCATTCCACTTAACCAAAAGACCTTTCTTAACTTCTCTCCTCCTCCTCTTCCTCCTGGCCCTACTGATGAAAGACCCTCTTTGTCCCCCTAGAGGTGAATATATCCCCTCCCGGGTAACCTCCCACTGCTCAACTAATGTGGGAGGGTCCATCTGCAGCTAGGGCAATTACACCTCTTTTACGGGTGCAATACCCCTCTCTGACACCTGCACATGCGGGGCACCACAGACGCTGGTAACTATGATAAACACCTGGTATCTATGCAGCACGCACTGCCTGGATACCTGGTGTTTATCATAGTTACCAGCTTCCTCCCTGCTTACAGGCTGAGCTAAGCAGGGAGGACGCTGGTAACTATGATAAACACAGGGTATCTAGGCAGCGCGTGCTGCTTAGATACCCGCTGTTTATCATAGTTACCAGCTTCCTCCCTGCTTACAGGCACCTTAGCTCAGCCTGTAAGCAGAGAGGAAGCTGGTAACTATGATAAACACCGAGTATCCAGGAACTGCCTAGATACCCGGTATTTACCATGGTTACCAGCCTGTAAGGTCACTGATCGCTGGTCTCTCGCTGTTACACGCATGAGTACTGACCAGTGTGAAACCAACGACCAAAAAAATGGTCCTGAGCCCTTTGCAGCGATCAGCGATCTCACAGCAGGGACCTGATTGCTGCTAGATGTCACACATAGCGACATCGCTGGAGAGATCGTTGTAACGTCACAGTTACAATGATCTCGCTAACGACCTTGTTATGTCTGACTGGGGCTTTAAATGCTACTTGATTACCATATACTCAGATTAAGAGGTTATATGTTCAGCTAAATAAACAATTGTAAGGAATAAAAATATAAAATACTAACTTTCAAATTTGAGATAATTTCAGGCGAAGTGAGCCCGAGAATCCACAAAGGTCAGATCTGCTCTCTGGGAGATCTGATTTAACACTGTAAGATCAAGTTTTAAAGAGCCTGTAAAAACAGGAGGAGGACATTTTCTGATAACTTGGAGAGAAAAGAGAAAGAAAACTACGATAATTGAGCTGTGCCTTCTACTTTAGATCAGCTGCGCCAGACAGAGGGTTTTCAGCTTTGGTGCTCTGGTGGATCTCAGGCAATCTTGGCTTTGAGGTTCAAATGTGACATGAGACTGTTTAGAAGCTTTTTTTTTTAAATTGGGTGCTCTGTGTTGTCTTGTCTGTGAGAGTCAACAGGGAAAGGAGGCTGTTTATGGACCTTTATAAAATTGGGTGCTCTGTGGTGGATCTTGAGCAATCTTGGCTTTAAGGATCAACTCCGAAAAGAGGCTGTTTAGGGGTCTTTTCTAAATTAGCTGCTGGTTTTCTGTTGGGAAACACTTCAAATTTTGGCTGTGGGGGTGAAGTCTGACAAAACCCTCTTTGGTGGGGGTGAACTGTGACAAGACACTCAATAGGTGCCGTTTTAATATTAGATCTCTGTGGGATATCTTCAAACTTTGTCTGTATCAGTGAACTGTGACTTGGTGCCTTTTTTGAAATTCGTTCTCTTTGGAGGAAATCTTCACATTTTGACTTTGACAGTAAACTCTGACTAGACACTAGTACGGGTCTTTTTAAAATTTGTTCTCTGGGGTTAGAGCTGCTTTAAATTTTACACCACAATATACCTCTCACCAAGCACAGTGTTACACTCACCATGGCGGGAACATGGGTAGTGGAACCACTGGACCACAGATGGCCTGTGGAAGCTGATCCTGTGGACAGAACAGGCAGGAAAAGGACTAGAATAAAAGTACAGTCTTTTTTTAGTATACACCTGCAGGAATGAACAAGGTCTGGCAGTAATAATGTCTCTAAAGTGGAGCTTGTAGGCTGTCCCGTGGATGGGACAGCTGCTGATGCTGACAGAGACCAGTAGGAGCAGAATCCAACGCAGATGGATATAAGCATGGTACAGGCTTACTGATGATGGAGGCAGGATAGTTTGCGTTGCAGGCTCACTGGAGATGGACTTGGCAGGCGTGCTAGAGGCCAGTGCAGACTGATTGAAGTAGCAGGCAGACTTACTTGCAGCAGACATAACGACAGGAAGCATTGCTCAGGCACCTCCCTTAAGGGGAGGGTGCCTTATATATACTGAGCTTCTCAGCAATAGGCTGAGAGGCACTTCCAGGTCAGGGTTCACTGGCCCTTTAAATGTCAGCAGAATGTAGCAGGCGTAGCCTAAGGAAAATCCTGGAATTGCTCCTCAGAGACTGCAGACCTGGGCAGAGAAGGTCACAGGAAGGGATACAGGAGACATAGCAGGATCAGGAACCTGGTAAGTAACCTGTATAGGAGAAAGCACAGTAGGCTGGGCATACCATACAGAGACACGAGCTGGATGCCCGCTACTAGGGCAAGGTGCCATGCTTACTTCCATCACTAAAGCGTGACTGAGTCCCCTCTTTATACTATGCGTCTTAACTCTGGCAATCTTGGCTGTGTGGGTCAGCTGTGGAAAGAGTTTGTGTTGGGGCCTACATTTAAAAGTTCAGCTCTGTGGTTGAACTCTGGCAATCTTGGCTGTGTGGGCCAACTGGGAAAACAGGCTCTGTAGGGGGCTTTATTTAAAATTGTTGCTCTGTGGGGAGACTCTGAGATCCATCCTTGTGAGGAGACTTTTAAAATCTTTAGTTTATTTATTTACATGCTATGTAACCATAACTGTTATGGTGACAGAACCCCATTAAGTAATTAACCCTAATAGAGCACTATTTACATTTTGGAGCACAGAATTGGCTGGATTAGATTGTAGATGGCGTATCCCATTTGCAGAGCCCTTGATTTGTTTAAATAGTGTAAACCACCCACAAATCACTCATTTTGAAAACTACACAACTCTAGAAATGTATCTAGAGGGGTGGTGAGTACCTTGAACCCACAAGTGGTTTACATAATTTTAAACTGTGAAAATGAAAAAATACATTTTTACCAAAAAATGTTGCTTTATCCCCAAATTTTTGATTTTTACAAGGATAACAAGGACAAATTGGATAATATTATTTGTTGTGATTGACAGCTTATCATTAAGCCCTGGATTGGTAATGGCAGGTGTCTTCTGATACCCACCCATTAATAATCCACTAAGTGAATAGTTAATAAACACAACACAAAGAAAGAAAATTCCATTATTAGAAATAAAACTCAGAGAAAATTCTTTTATCAGAAATTAGACATATTGAGAACCCTCATTTACCCATTTGTTAAAGGTCCCATCAACATACCCTCTGACGATAATCCAAGAGGTCCCATGTTGCATTCTCAGTTCTGCTGCATCCAGATTCTGCAGAGGAAGTACAAACATCCTTTCCCTGCAGACTTTGCCATGATACTGACCACGGGGCCTCAGTGACTCAGTAAGTGACCCCATTGATGAGTCATTGAGGCCTCGTGGTCAGTGTGATTGCCGAATCTGCAGGGAGTTGACACTTGTTCTCTCCCTGCAGACTGTGGATGAAGGATCGTGGAGGGTTATGTGGGAGTAATAAAGATGGAGTTGACATATGTGTTTGTGTGCTTTTTGTTCAAATAAAATTATTTTTTTCTATGTTGTGCATTATTTAGTATTTACTTGAGATTCATAATTACAGGGTCTAACATTGGCCCAACATTATGAATCTCTGGCTTAGAGCAAGCTGGTAATATTCAGCTGGCATTAACCCCATTATTATTCAGTCTTTCAAGACCACTGGGCAGCTGGAAGAGTTTGGTACAGCTCCAGAAAATGGTTCTAGGCCTTTCTGGTGCGACTGAGGACAGCAATTCTCAGCATGGGGGCCCCAGAAGGCTTGGGCCTCCCTATGGTGAGGATTCCAGCCACCAACTGATTAGTTGTACCTAATACCCAAAAATACAGCAAACATTCACATCAAGAAACAATAAAAAAAAGTCTCCCCTGTATTTTGATTACCAACCAGGTAAAACTAGGCAGCTGGGAGTGGGTGGCAGCCCATACCCTCCTGCTGTACTTGTGCCAATGACTAAAAATTCAGGACAAATTGCCCAACAGTTTTTTCGGTCCAGTTTATTCTGTTCCCTTCACA
The DNA here is from genome assembly GCA_033576535.1 of Allobates femoralis. Lineage (NCBI taxonomy): Eukaryota > Metazoa > Chordata > Amphibia > Anura > Aromobatidae > Allobates > Allobates femoralis. The sequence goes on from JARQOC010000003.1 coordinate 141,317,574, forward strand.
AAATGAAAAAAAAATAAAAAATTGAGATTAAAAGAACATTTTTGTGGAAAAAAAAGTATTCTTTCATTTTCACGGTTAATGTATGAAGCACCTCAGGATGCAAAGTGTTCACCATGCATCTAGATACATTTCTTGGGAGTTCTAGTTTCTAAAATGGTGTTGCTTGTAGGGGCTTTCCACTGTTTAGGTACATCAGGGACTCTCCAAACGCGACATGGTGTCAGCTAACGATTCCAGCTAACTTTCCGCTTGAAACATCAAATATTGTACCTTCCCTTTCGAGCCCTGCCGTGCGCCCAAACAGTGGTTTTCCTCCACATATGAGGTATTAGCATACTCAGGACAAATTTCCCAATACATTTTGGGATCCAGTTTATCCTGCTGCTCCTGTGAAAATGAAAAAATTGTGTCTAAAAGAAAATGTTTGTGTAACAAAATAAAACTATCTTTTTCACTGCTCAATGTATGAAACACCTGAGGATTCAAAGCATCTAGAAAAATTTCTAGTTTCCAAAATGGAGTCATTTTTGGGGTTTTTCCACTGTTTAGGCATATCAGGGGCTCTCCAAACACAACATGATGTCAGCTAACAATTCCAACTAATTTTACATTCAAAAAGTTAAATGACACTCCCACTCTTCTGAGTTCTGCTGTGTGCCAAAACAGTGGTTTTTGACCGCATATGGGATATCGGTGTACTTGGGAAAAATGGTACAATAAATTTTAGGGTCCATTTTCTGCTGTTACCCTTGTAAAAATGCAATATTTGAGGCTAAAGTAACATTTATGTTGGAAAAAGTAAAATTTTCATTTTTTCCTTCCACATTGCTTTAGTTCCTGTGAAGCACCTGAAGGGTTAATAATCTTCTTGAATGTGGTTTTGAGTAGCTTGATGGGTCTAGTTTTAGTAAATGTATAACTTTTGGTTGTTTTCTGTCATATAGATCCCTCAAAGTCACTTTAAATTTGTTCTGATCCTGAAAAAAGTAGCTTTGTAAATTTTATTGGAAAAATGAGAAATTGCTGATAAATTTTGAACCCTTCTAACTTCTTAACAAAAAAATTTTGTTTACAAAATTGTGCTGATGTAAAGTAGACATGTGGGAATTGTCATTTATTAATTATTTTCCGTAACAGTTTAACAGTATAAAATTTGAAAGTTTGAAAACTGCTACATTTTCAAAATTTTCACCAAATTTTAAGTTTTTTTCACAAATAAACTCAGAAAGTATCGGCCTATATTTACCACTAACATGAAGTCCAATATACTTAAAAAAACAATCTCACAATCACTGGGACCCGTTGAAGCATTCCAGAGTTATAGTCTCATAATGTGACACTGGTTTGCAAAAAATACCCTGATCTTTAGTGTCAAAACAGGTTTGGTGGTGAAGGGGTCAATGAATACATCAAGGCGTGCAGTGAGCATGTTAACACCAAGAATATGTAACAAAATTTTATAACATTGGGCAGCAAAAAAAAATTACGTTTTTTCCTAGATTTCCAATTTTCACAAGTAGAAATATGACTCCACGTGTAGAAAAGCAGAAACCCCCTCCAGTAACTCCATTTTGGAAATTACACCCCTCTGGGAATTCATCTACAGGTATAGCGATGATTTTGACTCTGAAAAAAAGTCCATGGAATTAAATGCAGTCAATGTTGCAGAAATTAAAATTCCAAATAAGCCCTTGTTTTGCCCAGTATATTGTAGTGCTCGTACATTGTGCCTAGCTCATACTTCGGGAGATACACACGCCGTAAATTAGGCGGGCTTTCTTTACTATCACAATGCTAAACATGTGGACACTAAATGTGGTTTAGGCACAATGTGGGCCTCAGAAAGGATGGGGGTATTGAATGAGGGAGTGCAGATTTTTATGGAGTTCTTTTTTGAGTTGGGGGGATGGGTAACCATAGCACTTTTTCAGAGTCTTTGTGCTTCCAGTAATGTTGAAACCCCTGATATTTCCAGTAAGATATGATAGACCTGAGTGGGGATTTGTTTTCTTTTGGGTTGAGTTGAATGCAATTGGTAGCAATTTGAGGTACAAATCAGATGCCTAGTTTTACCTTGGCTGGCAATCAAAATAGGACTAAGGCCACACATTTTTTTTCACATTATGTATTTAAATAATGTAAAAAAGAAATAATTGGCTTCCCTGTATTTTGATGGCCAGCCCACATAAAGCCAGGCAGCTTGCAGTGGCAGTTCATAGCTGTCCGCTTTATCTGTGCTGAGAATCAGAAATACAGCAAAGCCCTACATCAATTTTTAAAAAATAATTTAACTTATTTTTACAACCCTATGACGGCAGGTTTGTTGCCAATGGTAACCAATCACAGACACCGGCACAATGTGTGAGGGGCACTAGAGCGAATCACTGATGCTATCACAGAGTACACATTTGTGAATGGCTGTTGGAGCTGGTGCACTGAATAATCAGGAAGTTAATGAGCAGCACAGAAGTACAAGTGTGTGGACCCCGTTAAGTAAAACGCTATTGATGAGTCAATGTTTTCCTCTTTTTTACAGCCTCGAAACCCGAACAGTATTACAGGAAGTCTGTGTTCAGGGTGTTCAGGATCTGACCATGAAATTTACAATTCAGGTTTGCCCATCCCATTCTATTACTAATAAAGAGTTAGAATTCTGTACCAGTATGTTGAAGAACTACTGAAAGAAAAGCAGAGTAAAGTTAGTCATCTTGACTATTCCAGTTAATATTATGCAGTTTGGTAATGCACAAGCTTCTGCTCTCTTCTCGAAATGTTAATGTTTATAGCCAACTACCAAATCATATCCAGGACTATATTTGTGTTCATAGAATGTAATATTATATCCTTCATATCACAATGATGTTTATCTCATTCAATGCACATTACCATAAGTTTTAAATACATTTATTGAAAAGTTAAGTACCTGATGCTAAGTAACAGCCAGGCATTAAAGAAAGAAAAAAAAGAAAAAGAGAAAAAGATGAAGTGACTAAAAAACTAAGCAGAACGTATAAAAGTCAATTTTAGCACGTTTATTGTATTGATTGTATCACTGCCAACATTATTGAAGTATGTGTGTAACCTCACCCTATCCTCCTCTCACATCCCATATAATTCAAATTCCTTCCTGGATTAGACCTTTGGGACCATAAAAAGTGGGTATCATATTCTTCCAATGAGTTGTCATGACACAAATGGGTTATATTTTATTGAATGCAGATGCTGTTATTATTGATAACTGTAGTTAATAAAGTTGCAATATAATTAATATCTAGAGGCTACCACAATTTGCTAAACCTTAGAAAATGTTTAATTTTTATATAACCACTTCTAGACTCCTTCTAGAATATCCTACAATAGACTATTAGATGTAGTAGACATAATAAAGAGACATGCAAAGAATAGAGGTCCCCGGTAACTCTGTTTAATTCATAATTAGGCTACACAGTACTTGGTGAATACATCTGGAAATGGTCTAGACAATACCTTGGCAAAGTGCTGTTCCTATTAAAGACCTGGACAGCCAAAGGGCTAGAAGAGTGGCCTGACAGTATGTGCAACCTTCGTATGCACATAGCGGTAACCATAACATTGTTGGAGCGAACTGGTGGCTCCCTCTTTTACCATGCAGCCAGTGAGACTCAGACAGAAGACACATTGATGTCAATACTGCTGTGCAGAGTCTCAGTATACACAGCATAGAGTAGAACAGAGAGATGGAGAAATGGGAGCAATCTTACTTACTGGTTGTGCTTGCAATGCTGTAGGGGATCATTCTGTGCATATGGGGGCTGTGGTGTTCATCAAACTGTGTGGGGGTGTATTCTACGTGGCAGTCTGTTTGTGAGAGGCTGTATGTGGGAGGCTGTGATGTCCATTATACTGTGTGCTGTTGTTATACTGTGCGTGAGAGGCTGTGAGGACCCCAATACCATGAATAGGGACTGTCAGGGCCATCATACTATATATGGTACATGTGAGAACCATCTTAGGGGTGTGTAGACCATACCATGAGTGGCTGGCTGTGTAGGCCATTATAATTTGTGCAGGGAGCAGTCAAGACCATCATATAATGTGCTGGGGCTGTGATGACTGTCTGCGGTATGTAAGGGGCTGAGGGGAACATCGTACTGTCTGTAGAGCGCAGTGTGGGATATTTTATTAGTTGTTGGGACTATGCAGTGACTGTACTGTCCGTGAGTGGATGTGGAGGCCAGCATTCTGAGTGGCAGGCAGTGTGTGAGGGCTGTGGGAGATCATAGTTGTGAAGGCTATTATACTATGTTGGAGGTCTGTGCGGGTATCATACTGTGTTTGAATCTTACAGGAATCATATAGTATTGGTGACTTTGGAATGATCATGCTCTGGGAACATCATATTGTTTGGCTGCTGTGTTGACATCATTATGTGGGGGATGAACTGTTGAGATACAAGAGCTGTATAACAGGAGCAATATGTTTTACAAACTTGATAAAAAGCAAAACTTGTTTGGTTTTGATTAGCTGCTAATGTTAAGGACACAATAAGCCCTATTGTAGCATGTATTAGCAGTGGCAGCTTGTCACCATACTCAATTCTACTCAATATTAAATGATACAATTAAAATTATTGTAAAATAAGTATAATTAATTATGTTCATATCAATATTGAACAGAATTAATTTCAGACGATTGTTTTGGCCCACCACAACAGTCACAGACTCTCATGTGGCCCCTCAGGAAAATGAATTGACCAACTCAAGTCCATCATGCCCATAGACTTCAACATACCAGTAATTTGATATAATTTTTGCTAGCATTTGTCAATATTCTTGTTTTTTAACTGTCTGGAAGAGCAATTAGTAATATTTCCCATAACATATTTATATTGTGTGGTATTATAAGATTTGTTTCATGGTGACGGACAAAGACAGGTGTATGCAACGGTATGGGCCCATTATTGCAAGTGTATGGTGCATACATTTGTATAACTTATCGTAGAGACCAGTTGTATCTTGAACACAAACTTAGTTATATTGCTACCTACCTTGCAGTTTTTTAATAGACCTAATAATTGTTGTAAACACCACCTTACCAGAGATAAGCAAATCAGGTAACATTTTAATTAGCCCGTTTGCATGAATTTTCACAGAAAATTTGATTAGAGGAGAAATTATTCTCCACAAAGTTAATGTCCCTTATTATGCTCTGAACATAAAGTAAACAGATAATAAACCCTTGCCACTCACCTCTCCAGCCCCTCTGATCCTAGCCGTCACCTTACTGCATACTCTTAATACCTTTGCCGATTGAATCCAATTTTCACACGAGGCTCAAACTTCCAGATTTTATGGTTCTGCAGTTTCTGCGCAAGCATGCAAAAGGTTACGTTATCGGCACTAGCAGTGACAGTAAGAAGATGCGTAGAGGACAAGACGGGTGATGGTGAGAAGCAGAAGAGCCAGAGGGTCCTTTCGATATCACCGTATGGTTCAGAAAATTAGCAGCCAGGAGCATTAGACAACATAAAGTCAGCAATAATTGACATTAAGGCTACGTTCACACACAGCAAAACTGCACCAAGAACGGATTCTCACAGAACGCAGTGTTCTGTATTTGAACGCTGTTGCGCTTTTCTTCCTGCGCTTTTACTTCACCGAGCTCCCTTGGTGACCACCAGTGATCTATTGTCATTCTTGTCTGGCCCCAGCGAGCGGAGCCTTAAAGACCCCGCAGCACCATGTGACCGGGTGACATCCGGTCACATAGTACAGTCTCGAGTCCACCAAAGGTCCTGTGACGTGGCAATGAGGAGTGATCCTCAGGGGAACGCGGCAAGGTGAGTAAAGCGCAGCAAAAAAGTGCAAAAACAATGAATATGTTCATTCTTTTTATGCATCCGCTTTTCAGCCCAAAAGTGGATGCGAAAAAAGCGCAACGTGTGAATGGAAAACAGTGAAATGCATTGACTTGGCTGCGACAGCCGACGTCAATGTGTGTCACTGCATTCCAATGCATTTGCACATCTGCAAAATAGCGCTGCGTGAATGCAGAATTACACTGTGTGTGAACGTAGCCTATGCCGATGTAATTATATATGTTTCCCAACAGGGCCGGCCTCAGGCTAAATTGCGCCCTGTGCAAAATTCCCCTTTGGTGCCCCCAGACCATGTCACATGAGACATGCAGCCAATCAGTGGCAGCTTCACTCTTTCCTCACATAAAACTGACATCCCGAGGAAATCAGGGAACAACAGCAGCTCTCATTTATTCTGAAGCCGCCATCGGCGATCTGAGGTGGGCACGAGAAACGTGACCGTGCATGTCAGATCGCCACATATCGCCAGGGGAGATTGCGGTGTGTGCCGGTACCATAAGAGATTACGCTTCAAGGAACCATTTAACAATAATGGGTTCATGTGAATATACTACTATGCATGTGTTTAAACACACAACACATCTTGCATTAAAATGATGCCCCTCAGCTCCATGAACATAATCATACTCCCTTGATGGTAACAATGGCACATAAATGTTTATTAAAAAAAATAAACCTTTAGGACCTGTGCCCTTGAACAGGATTAGCAGCATTCTACCACTGCATATTTTCTGTTGCGTCCAAAATGCTGCATTGTACACAGTGGCGTAGCAACTGTTTGTGGCGCCCGGGGCGGTCGAAAAATTTGCCGCCCCTTTGGTTGTTGATAATCCGGAAGTATACATAGTATACACTGTCTGCCCCTATATACAAGAATATAACTACTATACTAAAACATAAAGAGAAGGGGTGCAATTGGGGGGTAAGTATTGGGCCAATTGGCCACTCACCTATTGGGGTTGTCACTGTGCACCGCCACCTCTGCACAACCCCAGTGTATGGCAACAAACCGGACTCAAGGAGGGCCTGGGGCCGGAGCAATTTTTTGCCGCTGTACTGTGGCGTTCATAGTGTAATATAAGTGCAAAAAACGTTATTCTTAATATGATGTCACAATACCGGGATCTGAGGATCTTCTATTTCGAGGTCAGGGGCTCTCTGATGCCGTGCTGCTGTCTGCCTCGCTGTCGTCCTCTTTTGACACTGCAGTGCGGTGGACAAGAGAGCATTAACTGGTTAATATGAGAAGTATGGAGTGTACTAACTGAGCCATAAACCCTCCCCATACCAGTAGGATTACTATATGGATTTTAGTATTAGGGTGCGAACACACTGGTGTGAAACTCTGATGAGTGCAATGTGTGATTTTCTTACATTGCAATCAATCTCTGAGAGCACACTGATGAGTGTCGGACGCTTTTTTCTCATCCAGATTCAGGATGAGAAAAAAGTTGCAACATGTTGTGACAGTATGTGATTCACACCGAGACTCACCAATGCAAGTCTACGGGTCCGACAAAATCACGGACCGCACACGGACCATCCGAGAGGCATCAGTTTTTTTCACGGATACATTATCATTCTGTAGCTGAGACAACTGTAAAATGTTCCTGTAAATGATTCTACAGTAATAGCTGCTGAGAAAAAACACGGATTGCACACGGATGTGTTCTGAGAGAAATGTCGGACACTCGCACAGCAGTTGCCAAACGGACCAAAAAACGGATGTAACTCGTCCGACTCTCCTGGATGGGAAACAGACCGATTTTAAGGCGGCGAGAGACAGTGCACCACCGTGTCCTCAGCTCCATGCTGTGCACAGACAGTGTAGCACCATGTCCTCAGCTCCGTGCTGTGCACAGTGTACCATGTCCTCAGCTCCGTGCTGTGCACAGACAGTGTACCACCATGTCCCCAGCTCTGTGCTGTGCACAGTGTACCACCAAGTCCCCAGCTCCGTGCTGTGCACAGACAGTATACGGTACACTGTCTGTGCACAGCACAAAGATGAAGACATGGTGGTACACTGTGCACAGCATGTATTTGGGGACATGGTGGTACACTGTCTGTGCACAGCTCGGAGCTGAGGACAGCACGGAGCTGGGGACATCCCAGAAGAGGCACAATAACCACAGACAGGAGGCGGGAGAACATTGAGCCCACCCAGGAGAACTACAACTCCCAGCACCCAACACACTGCCCAGAAACCATACAGTAACGCCCGAACAGGCAGGAGAGCTACAATTCCCAGCATGCCACACCCTGCCAACACAGGAAGGTGGAGGCTGAGACACCTGGCACAGCTGCCATTATCACCACACACACCCCCACTCCTCCTGAACCCCCGTCCTCCTCTCCTCTGTCCTCCTGCACCCCTGTCCTCCTCTCCTCTGTCCTCCTGCACCCCCGTCCTCCTCTCCTCTGTCCTCCTGCACCCCCATCCTCCTCTCCTCTGTCCTCCTGCACCCCCGTCCTCCTCTCCTCTGTCCCTCCTGCACCACCGTCCTCCTCTCCTCTGTCTTGCTGTACCCCCGTCCTCCTCTCCTCTGTCCTCCTGCACGCCCGTCCTCCTCTCCTCTGTCCTCCTGCACCCCCGTCCTCCTCTCCTCTGTCCTCCTGCACCCCCGTCCTCCTCTCCTCTGTCCTCCTGCACCCCCATCCTCCTCTCCTCTGTCCTCCTGCACCCCCGTCCTCCTCTCCTCTGTCCCTCCTGCACCACCGTCCTCCTCTCCTCTGTCTTGCTGCACCCCCGTCCTCCTCTCCTCTGTCCTCCTGCACGCCCGTCCTCCTCTCCTCTGTCCTCCTGCACCCCTGTCCTCCTCTCCTCTGTCCCTCCTGCTGCTCTTCTGTCCTCCTGCGCCCCCGTCCTCCTCTCCTCTGTCCCTCCTGCTGCTCCTCTGTCCTCCTGCACCCCCGTCCTCCTCTCCTCTGTCCCTCCTGCACCACCGTCCTCCTCTCCTCTGTCTTGCTGCACCCCCGTCCTCCTCTCCTCTGTCCTCCTGCACGCCCGTCCTCCTCTCCTCTGTCCTCCTGCACCCCTGTCCTCCTCTCCTCTGTCCCTCCTGCTGCTCCTCTGTCCTCCTGCGCCCCCGTCCTCCTCTCCTCTGTCCCTCCTGCTGCTCCTCTGTCCTCCTGCACCCCCGTCCTCCTCTCCTCTGTCCCTCCTGCACCACCGTCCTCCTCTCCTCTGTCTTGCTGCACCCCCGTCCTCCTCTCCTCTGTCCTCCTGCACGCCCGTCCTCCTCTCCTCTGTCCTCCTGCACCCCTGTCCTCCTCTCCTCTGTCCCTCCTGCTGCTCCTCTGTCCTCCTGCGCCCCCGTCCTCCTCTCCTCTGTCCCTCCTGCTGCTCCTCTGTCCTCCTGCACCCCCGTCCTCCTCTCCTCTGTCCCTCCTGCACCACCGTCCTCCTCTCCTCTGTCTTGCTGCACCCCCGTCCTCCTCTCCTCTGTCCTCCTGCACGCCCGTCCTCCTCTCCTCTGTCCTCCTGCTGCTCCTCTGTCCTCCTGCGCCCCCATCCTCCTCTCCTCTGTCCCTCCTGCTGCTCCTCTGTCCTCCTGCACCCCCGTCCTCCTCTCCTCTGTCTTGCTGCACACCCGTCCTCCTCTCCTCTGTCCCTCCAGCTGCTCGTCTTCTCCTCTGTCCCCCTGTTCCTGTCCTCCTGCCCCCCTGTCCTCTTCTCCTCTGCCCCCCTGTTCCTGTCCTTCTCTGCACCCCTGTCCCTGTCCTTCTCTGCTCCCCTGTCCCTGTCCTTCTCTGCTCCCCTGTCCCTGTCCTTCTCTGCTCCCCTGTCCCTGTCCTTCTCTGCTCCCCTGTCCCTGTCCTTCTCTGCCCCCCTGTCCCTGTCCTTCTCTGCCCCCCTGTCCCTGTCCTTCTCTGCTCCCCTGTCCTCTTCTCCTCTGCCCCCTGTCCTCTGCCCCCCTGTCCTCTTCTCCTCTGCCCCCCTGTTCCTGTCCTTCTCTGCCCCCCTGTTCCTGTCCTTCTCTGCTCCCCTGTCCTTCTCTGCCCCCCTGTCCTCTTCTCCTCTGTCCCCCTGTCCTCTTCTCCTCTGCACAGTTTCCCTCACCTCTCTGGGTCCATGGGAGGCCGGCTGGATGGAGGAGCCGCCGCCACCACTGCACCAGCACTTGCAGCCATCACGGGACAGGAAGCAGCTGAGCTCCCAGCGGCTTCCTGTCACCGTGAAGCGTGATCGCTCTCAGCGCTCAGCTGGGGCAGTCAGGGGTGAACCTAGCATCTCTGCTGCCTGAGGCGAACTGCAAAACGGCACCCCCCCCACCCGCTAGTAAATTTATATTTATATAGTAGATTTATATTTATCCTGTGTAAATGAGCAAAATAGTGGACATTTTAGTTTACAGAAACAGAAAAAAAGATGTCAGCGCCATCACACGCACATACAAGAACCACACAGAAGAATCCAGAACACGAATCATTAATGGCAATGGCGGCTTGGCACAAGCATTTAGACACATAATGACGACTGTCAGAGCTGTGGTCCTGTAGGCAGACACTGTCCTGCGTCCTTCTAGCTCAGGAGGCAGCACTGATTGCCAACCTCTGGCACATGCCTGCAAAACTCTGGACCGCTGCCTGGCACTGAATATTCAGACATGTCACCATGCACCACAGTCCACACACCACAGATAACGACCTGCCGTCTGAACATCAACAAGCCGCCACTGCACTAAGTTGGTAAAATGGCGCTTCTCCTCCATCCAACAGACCACACTTACTCCCAAATTGCTTAGCCAATCACAAGCGCCACACAAGGGGCTGTCTTTACGTAATTAATAACAGGGTCCTTCCTATTGGGTTGAGCAAAGGATGTGGGAGCAAGATGGGGGAAGAGCACCACCGACCAACCGCTGCTCAGGAGAAACATGGCTGGATGCCTGAATGTACCGAGGGGCGGCACTGGACATGGTGTGTAAGGGTGGTTTCACATTTGCGTTCAGAACGCAAGTGTAACAGAATGCAGCCAAACGCATGCGCACTGCATTACTATGTTTAACATGGGAACGGTTCCGTTTGGATGCACATAATTTATACGCCCTCCTCCGCCCTCCAAATGCAACATATTGCATTTTTTGTGCGTTCACAGGCGCTTGTTTTATCAGCAAGTGCCTGCAAGCGCACAAACAATGCATGGATCTCAATGGATCCGCAGTGTCCTCCGCATGGCGGCGCAGGAGAACGCTGCGGATCACACTGAAATTTCGTCGGCAGCGGCCAGGAGGAGGAGGATCTCCGCCTCCCGGCCGCCGTCTAGATCGCTGATTGGCTGGCCGGGCACCATACTGATGTGAATGCATGCGGAGAATCTCCGCTGCATTCACATCAGTATGGCAGCGTTTGTCCTGCGTTTGCATGCCCTGCGCATGCAGACACAAACGCAAATCTGAAACCAGCCTAAGTTATGTCCAATCAGTCCTGCAGCAGAGGGACAATGCATCCTGCATCATAGAAATCATGGAGCCCCAGAGCAGAAGTTCTAATTGGGCACCCCCAAAACAACAATATTTGCCTGGGTCACATAGGTACATCTCTCACAACATGTCAGCCTTTACAAAGTAATTTTCCTCCTACTGAAGCCCCTAGATTCCCCTTTCATTGCCAACAAAAGTGCCCCACAAACACTGTATGATCCTCCACAGTGCATTCCTCCACACGCACAGTATGGATGAACCTACTGTACCTCCTTCAACTACCCCAGTACAGTATGATCCCCAACTATGACCCCCGCCCAGCTCTCCATGTAGTAAAATGGACCTATGTACAGTATAATGGTCCCCAGCACAGCCCTCAAATAGCCCTTCATAAAGTATAAAGTCTCCCTCGTAGCCCTCAAAGTATTATCATGCCTCTCACAGAGCCCTCCAAATATTATAATGGCTTCCATATAGTATAATTTGCTCCATATAATATAATACACCCCCATAGTATTCCACATAGTATACCGCATTCCTCCATATGTTATGCACCCCCATAGTCTTCTATAAAATAGAATGCACACCCACAGTCCTCAATATAGAAAACCGCACCCCCACAGTCCTCCATATAGTATATTGCACCCCGTAGTCCTCTAAATAGCATATTGCACCGCCACAGACCTTCATAGAGAACAATTCACCCCCACAGTACTCGATATAAAATAATGCACTCCCACACTCCTCCATGTAGTATAATGCACCCCACAGTCCTCCATATAGAATAATGCATCCCCACAGTCCTCAATATAGATTAATGCACCCCCAGAGTCCTCCAAATAGTATAATGCACCCCACAGTCATTCATATAGCATATTGTACCTACACAGTCCACCATATAGAATAATGAACCCCCACAGTCCTCCATATAGCATGCAAGCCCATATATCATACTGCACCCCCATAGCTCTCTTCATACAGCATATTGGACCCACATAGTCATCCATATAGTATAATGCACCCTCATAGTCCTCCATATAGTATCATGCATTCCCTATAGCCTTCCTTATAGTATAATGCACCCCCATAGTCTTCCATATAATATAATGGGCCACAATAGTTCTCCATATAGTATATTGCACCCCCATTGTCCTCCTATATTATATTATATTATACATTACATAGTTTCTCATCAGTGTACTCACTAAAAAAAAACTATTAAAAAAATAAAAAGTAAATACCTCTTCCACTCAGCATCTCCTCTGCCGCTCTGCATGTCTCGGCACAGCGGCGCTAAGTGATGACATCATTGTTCCCCGCCGTGCTGAGCTGCAGAGGGGTGGACAGCGGCGACCGGGACTCAGGAGAATACTGCCGCCAGAGGCGGCCGGGACTATAGGAGTGGCATGTTCGCGGGGCCACCACTGGTACACACATGGCTCCGCTCCGTGCACCTAGTACACACTAAGCTCTGTACAGCACGCACGCCTCGTACACAAGCGGCTCTGCTCCGTACACCTCGTACACACGCGGCTCTGCTCCGTACACCTCGTACACAAGCGGGTCTGCTCTGTACACCTTGTACACACGTGGCTCCGCTCTGTACACCTCGTACACACGTGGCTCCGCTCTGTACACCTCGTACACATATGGCTCCACTCCATACACCTAGTACATATGTGGCTCTGCTTCGTACACACGCGGCTCCGCTTTGTACACACTGGGCTCCACTGCGAACGCCTTGCACACACGGCTCTGCTCCGTACGCCTCGTACACACATGGTTCCGCTCCGTACACCTCGTACACATACAGCTCTGCTCTGTACACCTCGTACAAGCGCAGCTCCGCTCTGTACACCTCGTACACACTCGGCTCCGCTCCGTACACCTCATACACACACGGCTCCACTCTGCACAACTCATACATACACAGCTCCACTCCATACACCTCGTACACACTCGGCTCTGCTCCATACACCTCATACACACTCGGCTCTGCTCCATACACCTTGTACACACATGGCTCCGCTCTGTACACCTTGTAAACACTCGGCTCTGCTCCATACGCCTCGTACACACTCGGCTCTGCTCTGTACACCTCGCACACACTCGGCTCTGCTCCATACACCTCATACACACTCGGCTCCGCTCCGTACACCTCATACACACTCGGCTCCGCTCTGCACAACTCATACATACACAGCCCCACTCCATACACCTCATACACAGGCACCTCCACTCTGTACACCTTGTACACTCAGCTCCACTCCATATACCTCATACATACACAGCACTGCTACATTCATTTACACTGTAAATCCCTCAGCCCCACACATGAACTTCACCTCATCCAGCACCATGGTGGGAGTCCTGGCTGCATACTGAGGAGATGATCATGTGACCCCCGTGACTCCTCCCCTCCTTTGACATCATCACAGGTCCTGTCAATGCGGGGCACTGTGAAGCATGCAGCCGGCTCATGTAGCCGGCTCACACTGCTGGCGGGGGCGGTTTGGAGACCGCAGGCGCTGCAGCAGGAGTCTGCTGAGCCTGGGGCAGACACCCTGCCAGCAGCCCCAGTACGCCAAACCTGGTCGCAGCGTCGGCGGCCAGGACTATAGGAGCGGGAACGGCATCAGCAGGGGGGCAGCACTACCACCTGTGGTCCACAGGGGGGAGATCATCCACAGGGGGGAGCCCACAGGGGGGAGATCGGAGGGCAGGGGGCACATCGGCGGCCCGGGGCAGAGCGGAGGGCCAGGGAACGACGGCGCCCCCTTTGAAGCATGGCAGGCGGCGCCCTGTGCGACCGCACAACTCGCACAGCGGTAGGGCCGGCCCTGTTTCCCAATTAGATAAATTACTTACTGTAAAATAGATACTCTACCATTAACAGGCTTTCAAGTATATCATCACTGTGTGCAACTGCAACTCTAAAGCTAGTTTCACACTAGTGTTTTTGTGAATCTGGGGGATACAGGTAAAACCTGCATCAATTTCATCATTTCAAATGTAACCACATTTTGCAATGCATTTGACTCCATTTTATAATGGCTGTGTTAACGCAATCAAATGCTTGTGTTTCATTGTGCTAATGCAGTGCAAAACGCCTTGTGTTCAAATGCAATGCTAACGGCAATGTGAACCTAGCCTAAGCCATTGGGATAGTGAAAAATATACACTATGTGCAAAATTATTAGGCAAGTGTATATAGCGTACAAGCTGTATAGATTGAATGACTATTGGATGAAAAATATTAGGGGAAGTTTATTTGTGTATTGAGGGATTGAGTGGGCTAAGGATATAAACACTCTTATTCCTCTCCAGTACTTGGCATATAATGTGCATCTTTTTTTTCCTGTCTAGTTTTTTGAGACTATTTGTAAAAAAAATCTGATTCTTCAAATAGTTTAGCAATCTCAATCAAGAGTGCTGCATTCTTCTGTAAAAAACAATCTGCATAATCTGACTTCCATAAAATTAATGTTTATTGGAATAAAAATTTAAAACATGATATAAAACATCAGTTATCCTAGGACAGCAAAGCCCTAGGCTGGACAACCAATGTTTTTTGGACTTCTGGATGGATACCGGCCTTCGTCCATGCACTCAGGGATCAGCAGGGTTTGAATCAGGGGTGGACACACCATTGGTTCAATCTGTGTGGCTGCACAGGGGCCCAAGCGGTAAGGGGGCCCCCTTCTACCCGTAAAGCCAGTGTATTGTGCATTTTTATGAACTGGTTGGCTGAAAGGGCCCATATATTGTTCTTCCACAGGGGCCATTTTCTGCCTGTGTCTGCCAGTGGTTTGAATGGTGAGCCTGTGCTGATGGTTATTAGCAATCAACAGGAGGTTTAGACAAACATTGGCCCTGATTCATTGAGACTGTTTTTTTCTCTTCTTGATCAGGTGGTTGTCATGGGTGGCTATAGCGGACAAGTGGGTATGGAAGCAGGATAGCAGTGATGAGCCAAAGGTGATCAGGGGGAACTGGTCTGACCCTTAGACTGGGGGTCCGTAGCTGACCCTGTTCCCAGAAGTACCTCTAAAGGTGAGGACGTCTGAACCACCACCCTTGCCCTGCTCCTGAACGGCCTTAGGCTGTAACCCCCTCACCTCTACCCAGGGACCAAGATAGTCACACCAACTCCACCCAGTGATTGGGATAGGAACAGCAACTAAAAGTAAGAGAGAGCTTCCAAAAGCTCTAGCAGAAACTGCACACAGTATACACAGCTCACAGGTCAAAATGTGAATGAACTCTTTCAATGACACCAGCTGATGGGTAATGGGATTATTTAAAGACTGTGGGAGAGGACAACCTCGTCACCTGACATACACAGCAGCAGGTCATCTGGAGAGCCACAGAAGTTAACTCTTAATAGACTAAAAGAAATTAACTCCACTTAACTACTGCAGAGCAATTCAGAGACTGCAGAGTAGTCTACACATGACAGTGGTGGGGTAGATTTAGGCCCTCCTGACTCATGAAGAACTGACAAAACTTCATCCGGAGAGTATGACGAGTTCCATACGCCATGCCAGAAATCTTACTTCAGCCAGACACTGGAATGATATTTCCTGAATAGGAAATGCCACAGCTCAACATGAATTAGACAAACTGTGGTGTGATGCCTCCTGTCGTGCCATCGTCCCATCGCCCCAGTTCTGACCATTTTGGCAGAGCTGGGAGAAATGGTTGTAGAAATGCTAAAAGGTGCAAAATGTTGATGCAGCTCAGAGTTGCACCAAAATGTTGTAATTTTCAAATCTTTTGAGTGACTTTTTGTATGTAAAAGCTTTGATAAAGCCAATGTGTTTGTAAGCATTAGCTTGTGACACAGATGTGTGCAGTGCTTTATTAGTTTATAGGACATGAGTTTGTCTGTGTTACATTATATAAACCGAGTTTTCTGTTTCCTAAAGTACTGGTTAAATTATTACGCACTTTGATGGTAAAATCTGGATTGTAGGAAATACCCTAATGTGTTCTCTAATAGCTGCAGTGTTCCAAGCTATGAATCATGTCCTCGGATTCTCTTAATCTTGAAATAATCAAATCGGAATTGAGTGCTGTTTTTTTCCAAGAGTGAAAAAGATTTGTGTATCCAGAGAATTGAGTGTTAGGAAATTTCTCTCTTTTGTGATTTACTGTGGTTTGTATTAAAGTGTCAAGTCTTCCATTTCTTCATTGTTTCTGTTAAGTCTTCTATCAATATTTACAGTATATCTGAAGGGTGTTATCAGTTTTATGGGATAGTCTCTAGATTGGGCATGGTCCACTCTTCTCTTGATACATAGTTGATGTTCATTTGTTTTCATGATTTCATTTTATAGACTATATCAGTAATAATAGTTGTAGTAATAGTTCTAATAGTGGTGCTATTGGTAGCAGTAGGGAATTTACAGATGTTATACTGGAATACTATTTTTTTTTCCCCAAGTATGTTTCCTACTGTTTGTGCTTGCTATATGGTGACTTTGGTGGCGACATCTATCTCGTGACCAAAGTTCTCTAGGTGTCGCTACCACATCGTAGTGCAATACAAATTAATGGGGTCACATTGAGTCCTTAGAGGTCCTCTGGCTGCACGCAAGTTGCAAACAGTCTGACAAGGTTGGATTCCTTTCAACTTGCTTGTCACAGTCTCTGGTGTTGTGTATAATGTCTCTACATAGCCTCATCCTAAAAGAAATTAATTTATTCAAGAAAGACATTTAAGCGGGCAGCACTGTGGCTCAAGTGGTTAGCACTGTAGCCCTTACAATCATGGACACATTGTTACATTTTGTGGCTGTGTACAAATGGAAGAATGTGTCCATGATTTTACTGCAACCAGAGATCTGTTCAGATATTGGTCACAGAAGTTGGTGTGTGTAAAGCGGCCCTTTCAGGAATTGTTTTAGATAATAAAGTTAGACACAAAACACCCCAATGGTATGAACTATAGAAGTGATACTTTATACTTATATTAATTTATGTACCATTCTGGATTGTGAAATCATTGTGATTGTTAAATACATCTTCAGATATGATTGATTATACACAGGTGTGTTAAGTGATCAGTGGTTGGGTACTAAATGTTTTTATACCGTGTATCAGTAGGGACTGGTATCTCAGAGAATAAGGGGGTTTATGCCATAAACGTTGAGATGTACCAGCAACTTATCCGATTTTTTAATGGAAAAATACATTTTGAAGATTTTATACATAATTTTGGGATTCGCCAGTGATTTTCCATTGCATAGATCTCTGTTAACCCCTTCTCTGCTGGCACATCCCACTACTCCCTATCATCCTGCTCTCAGAACCTGTGGAAATACACACACAATCCTGCCAGACACTAAGGGACGCTAGGCACACCTACGCAGCCATAGAATGCAGTTTTTGAAAGAGCATAGAAAAATGTGGGAAACTAAGTCTTATGGCAAAAAAAGCATTATCTTAGCTGCTGTGTGACCCATCATTAACAACCAGCGCAGCATTGTGTTTGTTTTTCTTTCAATGAAATGACATTACACTTGAAAGTACATAAGAAGCTAAATAACAAAATTAATTCAGCAAAAATGTCAGTGTGGGTCAGTGACAAAGAATGGATAATAATGAAGAAAGATTGAACTGGATGGACAGAAGTCTTTTTTTCAAGCTATGTTACTATTATTTTCCATTTCTTATGTGTTCTAACAGTCAATGTTGTATAGCCTTCATCCAGCTATCCTGAGGAGGACTAGCAATTGCCCTTGAGGAAAATGTCCAATCTGGCTCTTGCATGTAACACAATGGCCAAGGTATGTTTAAAGTATTAGGTCCATTGCCAGAATCTAGTCACAAGCTAAATTTAGTAGGATGGTCCCATGTTTACTGATGAAGTATGAGGCTTGTATTGAGTCAGAAGTCAAATCTAATAAGATGCCAGATGGATGATTCTATCCGCCCTGGGGAACTCACGAAGCCTCGTTACTTTTTAGTTATTGTAATAAGGCTTAAAATAAAGAGACTAAAAGGGCTTTTATAACAAAAGACGGTTACAATGAAAGCTATGCTAAGCCGTTCCACTTACAGTCAGACAATTTCCAGTCCCAAAACCACACATTTATAATCCAATTATCCACATAATCATTGAAGCAGAACTTCACACGTTTGGATCTCACTATAATGTAAAACATTTGACTATCAGACTTATAATGGAGATATTCCATTCCTATGAGAGCACAGTAATAATTGTATTGTAAGTTAGCATGCAGCATATTTTTAATTAAACATGGTGGGATCTGCACTACTTCAAAATCTCTTTACTTGGGGGAGGCCTGCTGTGAAGTGCAAGTACTGACATGTATGGCATTTACATGGAAGATGATTAGAAAGTGATGCACACCTCCTTGACTAAGCCGCCGTAGCGGTGACACGCAGAGGAGCGGGCCCCTAGCCCTTCTATCTGACCATAGGTCTCTTTTTATTTGGTGTCCTTGTGCACAGTTGGCATTTGGCTGCTCCTCTTGACAGCCTTTGATGATTTATTGGGTCTACTGCTTATTTTAGTAGCCCTAGATATGGGATCATTGCTTGAAGGGGTTTGCAATTTTGCCTTGAGCCTTCTTTAGATACTCCTGGAAGGCAACCTTTCATGCACTTTATTACTTTATTTAATCTTATGTATTGATTTTAAAAATTGGGCCATCAGGTTACAGACTAGGTCAGACTATTGTATAGAGGAGGATTAGTGTGTACCTTTGTTATAGGTAGTTCATTGATATGCTCTAGTTTGCCATTGTCTTAAATCTATCTGTAAAGATTGTATATTTCTCTGTTATCAGCAATTTATGGTTGCCCATGTATATTATTTAGTAATTCTGTATAATACATGCAATTTTTATACATGCTATTTGTGTCATATACTGGGCCGGGGTCCACTTTATTTGCCAACCTGTGGTTGTGTATTTTTAAAAATGTTTTTAATTTGGATTTTTTTTGTGTGCCTTAATAAAGCTTGATATATGTACCTTTTCTGATATTGTGGTGTGCTGCCTCCTTGCCAATTCTTTTCTCCCTTGTTCTGACAGATGGACTATGCAATGACAGATGGACTATGTTCAAACTCATGTATGGCATGGAAGATAATTAGAAAGTGATGCGATATCTGTCACTAACTTCTTACTGTACTGTATCAATTAGATGATAATTAATTTCTCTTGGTGTCCGAGGCAGCAGTTCCATAATGCTATTCTCTGCTCCTGAGTCCTAATTTAAAATAACGTTGACATACTCCCTATTGCTCATCACCTTCATTTTCTTCATACACTACCTGTGTAGTAGTCCGTGCCCGGCCAGTTGGCCACGTTCTCATGTGCCTTACAAAGAAGTTATATCTCCTCCCCGGGAATCATTTTTACCTCATCATGTGATGTTTTCATAGACCTTTATTATGAATGGAAATAAAACAGCATTAAACAAAGAAAATACATGACTAATAAAAAAAAATCCTTCATTTCTTTCCATAATCTCCTTCTTTCCATGATCCTATTATGTCTCAAATTATAGTTAAAACTAGGGATGGGCGAGTCTACTCGCTAGGACTTGTTTGCAAGTTTCCCAGCGATTACTCGCACAGTAACGAGTCCAATGCAAATCAATGGCAATCCTAGTTTTGTCAGAGACTCTGACAAAACTAGGATTGCGATTGACTTGCATTGGACTCGTTACTGTGCAAGTAATCGCAGGGAAACTCGCACAGTAACAAGTCCGGCTGTCTGCTCTGTGTCGGGCTCGGGTCCTGCAGGCTGCCGCAGCTCCAGGGTCCTAGAGCCTGCCTGCTCTCTCTGTGCACAGAGATGATGTAGCAGAGCTGAGATTGTTCTCAGTCTGCTCATTCCCTGTGCATAGACATCTATATCTATGCACAGGGATGTAGCAGAGAGGACATCGCGTTTTGGACTACGTCGGACGGAAGAGGATTTTTTTAATTAAAGATGGAGTCCCTAATGGCTTTTTTTTTTTTTTATTTCTAATAAAAAAATTTCTGTGTTGTGTTTTTTTTAACCCTTTATTGGAGATTGTTAGTGACCGGGTCAAACGTGGCCTGACATTAAGAATCTCGGGCTTAATACCAGCTTGTATAACAAAGCTGGTATTAACCCCTTTATTACCCAGCGTGCCACCGCCACCAGGGCCGCTGGAAGAGCGGGGTTCAGCGCCAGAGGATGGTGCTTCAATGAACGCGCCATCTTCTGGGGCGGCTGCGGGCTGCAATTTGCAGCGGGGGGTGCCCAGAAAGCTTGGGCCTCCCTGCGCTGCGAATTCCAGCTCCCAGCTGCTTAGCTGTACCTGGCTAGACATAGAAATTGCGCGGAGCCCCACACATTTTTTTTTATTATTTCATGAAATTCATGAAATAATAAAAAAAAAGGGCTCCCCTATATTTTTGTGTCCGGCCAGGTACAAATAGGCACCTGGGGTTGGGGGCAGCCCGTAGCTGCCTGCTGGATCCGACTGGTTCCAGTAATACGGCGAAGCCCACGTCAAATTTTCTGACAAATCCATAAAACAATGTAAATAAAAGGGACTGCATCTTTATTAACCCCTGGACCATGGGCGAGGGGTTAATAAAGATGCAGTCCCTTTTTTAGGATTGTTTTATTGATTTTTCAGAAAAAAAATGATGTGGGCTTCGCCGTATTTCTGGAACCAGCCGGATCCAGCAGGCAGCTACGGGCTGCCCCCAACCCCCAGGTGCCTATTTGTACCTGGCCGGACACAAGAATATAGGGGAGCCCTTTTTTTTTATTATTTCATGAATTTCATGAAATAATAAAAAAAAAAATGCGTGGGGCTCTGCGCAATTTCTATGTCTTGCCAGGTACAGCTAAGCAGTTGGGGGCTGGAATCCGCAGCGCAGGGAGGCCCAAGCTTTCTGGGCACCCCCCGCTGCAAATTGCGGCCCGTAGCCGCCCCAGAAGATGGCGCGTTCATTGAAGCGCCATCCTCTGGCGCTGAACCCCACTCTTCCAGCGGCCCTGGTGGCGGTGGCACGCTGGGTAATAAAGGGGTTAATACCAGCTTTGTTATACAAGCTGGTATTAAGCCCGAGATTCTTAATGTCAGGCCAGGTTTGACCCGGCCATAAGAATCTCCAATAATGAGTTAAAAAAAACACCACACAGAGAAAAATTATTTATTAAAAATAAAGACACAGACACCATTTGGGACTCCAACTTTATTACCACCACATATCCTTCCAAAGACCCAGGTCTTCTCTCTTATTTCTTCTCTCTTCTGTCTTCTGTCTTCCTTCTTCTTCTTGTTGCAGCGCCGGTAAGCAGAGAGTTAACTGTGCTGTGACAGCGGGAGCCTATTAAAAATGATTTAGCTATTGTAGCAGATAGAGCCTGAAGCTTCCGAGACACATCTGCAATTTGTAAATCGCACATTACTCGCTATTACTCGCTTCCCCATTCATTAACATTGGACTCGCTAGACTTGCAACGAGTAGCGAGTCCCGGCTTGGACTCCCTAGAGTCAAGCGATTCCGAGTAATTTAGGACTCGCCCATCACTAGTTAAAACTAAAATATATATTAGAAAACATATGTGCATGTCTGAGGAGCTCTGCCATGCCCACCTCCTATCCTAAGTTTCTGACTATAAAATAACTGTCTGCAACAAATGCCATCCTGCCTTAACATGTGCAGACAAAATATTACTAAGCCCCTCCCACTTGGATAAGGATTAGGTCCTCAGACAGCCATCAACTGAATATAGTACACATTTATTTCATTTGTTTCCATTTAAGGCCCCTTTCACACTAGCGTTTTGTTGAAATTGCGGCAGATTTGGCAGATTTACCGCATCTGCCGCCTAACGGCAAGCCCCATGCATTGTCTATGGGGCTTGTGGCAGGTACAGCAAGTGCGGTATACCCTCGGTACCGGCATTTGGGGCCACAAAAAAGAACCACGGTCAGCGGGGTTTTTTTTTGGGGCCGCAACTGCCGCAAGTGCCAGAACAGCGGCTATATCGCACTTGCCGCAAGCCCCATAGACAATGCATGGGGCTTGCCGCAAGTGTGCCGCAAGTGCGGCTGTCCAGCTGCAGATGTGGTAAATCTGCCATATCTGCCGCAATTTGAAAAAACGTTAGTGTGAAATGGGCCTAACAAAGGTGTGCATTTTCTTGTTACACAAGAAACCAATTTGGGGCAATGAGTAGACAGATTCCCTTTAAATTGAATCTGTGAACATATCTTCTTTGCCCCCTAACCTGAGTGCAACATAATGTAAAAACAGAGACACTGATTGAGCAGTTCATCACTTGCTAATCTGATCTGTCTAATTCTGAAAAAACAAAATAAAGTTTTAGGCACAGGATTTTATCATAGAAGACTACCTTTTACCAGGTAGTCAAGCATTTGCATGAGCTCTGCATAACCCCACCTCCAACAATGATTGACAGCTTTCTGTGTATGGGCAGAAAGCTGCTAATCAGTTGTGTAGGTGTGTGGACGGAGTTATAGAAATCAGCATTGAGAGAATTAGAAGATCTGCAGCAGATAAAACAGTGTTTTTGGCAAAATGTATTTGCCTGCACATTAAGCTGCTCTCAGACAGAGTAGCAATAACCTGGCGACAGATTCCTTTAAACTGCTCTGGAGAACTAAATTATCAGAATTTGTTCTAGATAGATTTGATAAAATGGGCTAAAGATCAGTGGTCAGTGGTGAATATGTCGCACCAGGGACTGTCCATGATGTAGACAACAAGTGGTGAAGATGTCGTGCCAGGGACTGTCCATGATGTAGACAACAAGTGGTGAATATGTCGTGCCAGGGACTGTCCATGATGTAGACAACAAGTGGTGAATATGTCGTGCCAGGGACTGTCCATGATGTAGACAACAAGTGGTGAATATGTCGTGCCAGGGACTGTCCATGATGTAGACAACAAGTGGTGAATATGTCGTGCCAGGGACTGTCCATGATGTAGACAACAAGTGGTGAATATGTCGTGCCAGGGACTGTCCATGATGTAGACAACAAGTGGTGAATATGTCGTGCCAGGGACTGTCCATGATGTAGACAACAAGTGGTGAATATGTTGTGCCAGGGACTGTCCATGATGTAGACAACAAGTGGTGAATATGTCGTGCCAGGGACTGTCCATGATGTAGACAACAAGTGGTGAATATGTCGTGCCAGGGACTGTCCATGATGTAGACAACAAGTTAGATGCTGTTCAGTCACATGAAGTGTGAGGGGCAGTGTTCTTCATCTCTCATCATTGAGAAAATAAATATGAAATTTGCATAAATTTACTATCGAAAGAACAGTTAGCAACACAAAGCATTAGTTTGTGTAGAAAAACTTTTTTTCCTTAAAAAGAAAAAAATGTTACTTCTTCCATGATCTACATGAATATATCTGGCATAATAAAAACAGATTTATTTTTTCATCAACAGACACAATACAAATCTCCTTATCTTGCTTATCTTCTAAAGAACTATTCCAATTTCACTCACATTCCTATTGAACAAACTAGAGACAAAGTCTGTCGAAATGTAATTTACAGGAAAAATGTTCCAGACGCACACTGACTGCATTGTAATCAGTAGCCAAGTGAAATATATTTTAATTGAAATAGTACTTGGATTCAGCGTTATGATTTAAATTGGATAGGTCGAACATGGTATGCAGAAATTTATGTTTCCATTACATATATACTAAGAAAAAAGAGAGGAATGCATAGAAATCTAAATAAACACATGAAGAATGGTAAGAACAATATCCTGGGAACTCTCATTGGGGGGTTTTATTATATTGTATACTTTGGTTTGTGTATTCTATAGTCATGTCAAGTATGTGCAGTCACTGAGAGTTCACAACATTTAGCAACCTAAAAACAAAATGACTAACATTTTTATATATCCTTCATTGTTTTATATAGAACTATTATGTTTGGCGCCACCCATACATATCAAAGATGTACATAATATAAGGCTAATTCCAGCAGAGAGCTTTTGCCATTTTATAGTGTCGTGGTTGCAATGTAATGTAATGACATAATGCTATGGTGCCATCAAATCATTTTGCGCAAGATTAACAATACTGGCTTGATGTCACTGTGATACACATACACTGTGTTCCAAATTATTATGCAAATGTTCTTTTTCTCTGATTTTTCTAAATGGTTGGTGCAAATGACAGTGTAATAAAAGTCATCACCCGTTAGAGTGTACATCAAATTTTATTGAAGAAATCTCCTTATGATAACAGTATAATTTTCAAAATTAAAAAAACTCTAAAAGCACTGTTCCAAATTATTACGCACAGTACAGTTTGTAAACATTTGATATGTTTGAAATAACTGAAAATGCTCATTTGTTGAATTTGCAGCATTAACAGGTCACATTCACTGAAATAAAAAGCTATTTAACTCCAAAACATCCTAACAGGCCAAGTTACATGTTAACATAGAAACCCTACTTTGATATCACCTTCACGATTCTAGCATTCATTGATATTGTGAGTTTCTGGAGAGTTTCTGCTTGTATTTCTTTGCATGATGTCAGAATAGCCTCCCAGAGCTGCTGTTTTGATGTGAACTGCCTCCCACCCTTATAGATCTTTTGCTTGATTATACTCCTAAGGTTCTCTATAGGGTTGAGGTCAGGGGAAGATGGTGGCCACACCATGAGTTTGTCTCCTTTTATGCCCATAGCAGCCAATGGCACAGAGGTATTCTTTGTAGCATGAGATGGTGCATTGACATGTATGAGGAAGATTTTGCTCCTAAAGGCACGTTTTTGCTTTTTGTACCATGGAAGGAAGTTCTCAGTTGGAAACTCTATATACTTTGCAGAGGTCATTTTCACACCTTCAGGAACCTTAAAGGGGCCTACCAGCTGTTTCCCAGTGATTCCAACCCAAAACATGACTCCTCCACCTCCTTGCTGACGTCGCAGCCTTGTTGGGACATGGTGGCATCCACCAACCATCCACTACTCTATTCATCTGGACCATCCAGGGTTGCTCGGCACTCAACAAGACTGTTAGAAAATTAGTCTTCATGTATATCTGAACCCACTGTAACTGTTTCTGCTTGTGAGCACTGTTTAGGGGTGGCTGAATAGTAGGTTTATGCACCACAGCAACCCTTTGAAGGCTCCTACACCTTGAGGTTCGAGGGACTCCAGAGGCACCAGCAGCTTCAAATATTTGTTTGATGGTTTGTAAGGCCTTTATAGCAGCTGCTCTCTTAATCTGATGAACTTGCCTGGCAGAAACCTTCCTCATTCTGCCTTTATCTGGACGAACACATCTGTGCTCAGAATCAGCCACATATCTCTTCACAATACGATGATCACGCTTACGTTTTCGTGCAATATCAAATGTTTTCATCCCTTGTCCAAGGCATTGCACTATTTGTTGCTTTTTGGCAGCAGAGACATACTTTTTCTTTCCCATGTTACTTGAAAACTGTGGTGGCCTGCGTAATATTGTGGAACACCCAGTTTTCCTTTTATTGGGCTCACCTGCCAAACTAATTATCACAGATATCTGAAATTGATTTCAATAATCCAAAGAACCCTGAGACACAATACCATCAATGGGTTTCATTGAAAAAAAAAATTAAAATAAAACCCTATGACACTTAAAACCAATTTGCATAATAATTTGGAACACAGTGTACATACATCTCAAAATTTCCAAAAACAGGTTAAGACCCTTTTTTCACTCCCTTGCAGCAATTACAATCTACGAGAGTGGTTCAAAGGGTGATACACAAGCAGCAGGTCACATACAAAATGGAATAGACTTATTTGAGAAGTATTTCTAATTATTGTTATTATTTACTGGCATTCAGCTCGATTTCGAGCCATGGCGACTTGATAGATGAATTCTCTGTAGGAAGATCGATATTGAGCGAGTCTAGATAGGTCCACTAGAGTCTATTTGCCGTTAGTATCAAGATAGTATCAAGCCATTGGGTTGTTGGTCTTTCTCTTTTCCTTGTTCCTTCTATTCTTCCTATCATAATGTCCGTCTCTAGTGATTTCTGTCTTCTTATGATGTGTCCAAAGTAGACAAGTCAAAACTTTGTGATCCTTTCTTCAAGTGACATTTCTAGCTTGATTTGTTCCAAAATTGATTTGTTTGTTCTTCTTGCCATCCATGGTGATGACAACATCCTTCTCCAGCACCACATTTCAAAGGCATTGTTTCTTCTTCCGTCTTGTTTCTTTATCGTTCATGTTTCACTTCCATGTTACTGAAAAAATGACCAGACTATGTACGAGCCGTGTCTTCGTCACCAGTGAAATGTTCCTTGAGTTGAAGATTTTGTCTAGTGACTTCATTGTTGATTTTCCTATATCTTTTATCCTATTGACTTTGAGTGTCGTCGCTGCATCTTGATAGATCATTAATCCGAGTAGTTTGAAGTCCTTTACAACTTCCAGTTCGTCGCCATCCATATTAAATCTATCTATCCCTGTCCTACTTGACAGTAGTCAATGTATTTGTCTTCTTTGTGTTGAGTAACTACCAACTTAATTCAGAGACCAAAACTGCAAATATACTTACCCTCATGCTACTGGCTTTCATGTCATCCATCTCACCCATGGGCATCCTTCAATTCACAACAAAAATAGCAATCACTATCATGATAACTCATTAACTAAGCAACTCACATTACATTACCATTCTCTACTATTAGAGTTTGGCACAAGGTGAGGGAAGTCATTTACAATAATTTGGGGTGCCCAATGGTCAGGTTACAGCTCTTTTCCTCTTCTGCTTGGCTTGTAAGGCTACCATATCCTGTGTAAGGGTGGAGACAAAAACACTACATTAAAAAACCCAATTATGATACTAGTTGTACACATTAATATTTTATTTTTTGCTTTTACTATTAGTAATAGTAGTAGTAGTACAATAGCATTCCCCACCAAGGCTCAACATCTTAATTCTATATGACAATATAACATACTTTTACGCCATTGAGCATGTTCCGGGGTGTTTGCAGCAGGCTCAGGACCTAAGTTTGCTCCACACATGCAGCATATACCAGCTATATTACATACAGTAGCTGGCCCCTGTCTTCAACGGCAGAGGTCAACGCCCCCTCCCCCAGTCACTTTTTCTTTACTACTCAGTGTCCACAGCATCTTGTCTTTGATGGTACGAAAGTCTGATGGTAAAAAATTACACATTAAATAAATACTAATGCAAATCTGATCTAAAATAATTATATTATTAGTCCTTTATAGTATACTAGAAAAATCACTGATCTGTGAAAGAATTATGACAGTCCTTTTACAAAGGTTGATAAAATTCATCCATTAAGTGCTGATCAGTACTCGTGTACTTTATTTTACATGGAACAATGATCAGGAAATCATTATTAGGATAGGGCCACACTTAGCAGGTGCCCCACATTAAACGGATCCAGTTACTGCAGAGCCCATAATGCAGTAATGGCCAGTATTACCGTCGAACGCTGCTCCATGGTCGAGTTACCATGGCTCCTACCAATGCTGCTCCATGATAACCCGATGTTTACCATGGATGCAGCCACACAGGAAGCCCCAGGAACTGTGCTTTAGCAGAGCGCATAGGAAAACGTTGCTGACGTTTTCCTGTGCTCTCTGCTAAAGCGCAGTTCCTGGGGCTTCTTGTGTGATTGCATTCTTGGTAAACATCGGGTTACCATGGAGCAACATTTGTAGGCAGCCCCCGACATTAATGGTGTGCGTTACAGCAGGCTGGGCTCTGCTGTAACTGCATCCGCTAAACGTAAGGGCACTTTTCTGTGTGGCCCTATCCTTACTCTCCTGTCATACACAATATAAACAAGGATAGACTGCCGATGAAATGGTATTGCAAATAAGATGCAGTCCAAAGATAAACGGATGGTTTCTCCTTTCATTGTTGGGCAATTTTACATTAAGCAATTATAAAGAAACCGCAATTGTTGAAAACTCTTCATAGGATATATACAATATATCACGAAAGTGAGTACACCCCTCACATTTTTCATAAATATTATATCTTTTTATGAGACAACACTGAACATATGACACTTTGATACAATATTATGTCAATGGTTACAATCTGGCTTCATCACTAAACTAAAATTGCCATACAAAGTCACCAATGAACTACTAATCGCCAAGAGCAAGCAACACTATTCTATCCTCCTCCTTCTGGACCTGTCTTCCACTTTTGATACTGTGGACCACTCCCTCTTGCAACAGATTCTCTCATCTCTTGTTATCACAGACTTGGCCTTATCCTGAATCTCTTCATATCTAACACACCAGACATTCAGCAGCTACCTCTCCCATACCACCTCCTCATCTCGCTCCTTGTCTGTCTGTGTTCATTAAGGTTTAGTTCTAGAACCCCTACTCTTCTCCATCTACACCTTTGGCCTGGGACAGCTCATAGAGTCTTACAGTTTTCAGTATCATCTCTATGCTGATGAAAAGCAGATCTACTTCTCTGGACCTGACATCTCCTCCTTACTAACCAAAATCCCACAATGTCAGTCTGCTCCCTTTCTAAAACTGAGCATGGACAAAACACAGCTCATCATTGTGATGAATATTGGTAAGGAATATTGCCATATCCCCCATATTCCATTCCTCCCAGAAAGCAATTGATAAGGCACATCTCACTCATAAAGAGATAAGCCCCTACCCTTGGTAGCCAGAGGCCATTCATCTCTGCAAAGCAGCAAATTAATTAGCACGTAGCTGCCAGCCAACAAGGCAACACAAAAGGACTCTTCCTCAACTTTGATATGGTAATCAGCTAGGTGTATGGAGCTTCCTCAGAAATGGGTTTTTGCCAAAAGGTGACACGTCCAAGATCACTGTAAGGCCAGGGGATAGGAAGGCCTTTCTTGCCATGCAGACCGGACGGAGCCGTGACTATAACATTAATATCTCATAAGCCGTCCACCCTGTGATACTATCGAATATAAAAATGAACTCTACATATCTAGACGGGGATAAGGCTTGTACTCACAAGAATGTAGGATGACTGTAAGCCATGTAAACATGATATTGGCTAGTAGGGTGTTCTCAGAGTAGCCATGTTTCATATCCAGGCGAAGATAAAATCATAACTAAAAATATGAAAGTATTGTCTTCCGTCTGTGATGCCCATGGACACGGCTAGGTCAGCTTATGGAATCTGGGTGTCCATATCTCCCCTCAGAGGGGTGGGAATTGTGAGACATCCCAGAGGTGTGAGATGGGTGGAGACAGGGGTCAGCCCATAATGTATAAAACTCCTCTGCCCCATCTCTATAGTGTATTTCATCTGAAAAGGCATTATTCCACCAAAGCCAGAGATTACCCAAGGAACAGATTGGCATCACGCCGCCCTTGTGGTGCCATCAACACTAAGGTAACTGCTCACATGTGTATGTAATTCTGTGTATTCCATTTACCGTTTTATTGGCATATCTGACTATCCTATTTATAACATCTGAATAATAACTGTAAATATTAATATCTAGTGTACCATTAGCGTGATTAAATATATAAATTTAATCTTGAGTTGCTCTTATTATCTTGATCACGATTCCCACGTCCGTGTGCTCAATTAACGCTACCTGGGTTGGTTTCTGACCCAATATAAGCCTGATCACGGACCGGACTTATATTAAACGAGAAGCTGGTGGCAGCAATTGTGCTTGGGGTTATTCAGGGCCTCTGGCAGTGGCAGGGTGGAGGAGATTATATGTGCTTCTAGCTGCGGGCTAGAAGGCATATACCACACTCACTGAGAGGTGCCCTAAAAAACCAGCACAGGCAGGGCAGCTGCAGCCCTTCTTTATCCTCAGGCAATTCTCTGACTGACCTGGGTTTAACAGGAGGCGCTGTGGAGCTGCCAGGTTCGGTGGTCGCGATTTCACCACAATCATCTTTCCCCCATCTCACTCTTCCAGACCACCAGACCTATCCATCAAAGTCAATGGCTGTTCACTTTCTCTAGTCCCGCATGCTAAGTGCCTTGGAGTAATCCTTGACTCTGCCCTCTCCTTCAAGTCTCATATCCAAGCACTTGCCACCTCCTGCCAATTTCAACTCAAAAATATTTCCCGGATCAATACATTCTTTGACCAAGAAACTGCTATAACACTTGTGCATGCCCTCATCATATCCAGCCTTGATTACTGCAACCCTTTACTCTATAGCCTCCCCTCTAGCACTACTGCACCCCTCCAATCTATCCTAATGTCTGCTAATACACCTGTCTTCCCACTATTCCCCAGCCTCTTCTCTCTGCCAAGCCCTTCACTTGCTTCCCATTGTGCAGAGACTCCAGTTCTTCAAAACCCTAACCATGACATACAAGCCATCTACAACCTGTCCCCTCCATATATCTGTGAAATGATTACCCAGTACTCACCTACACGTAACCTGCAATTTTCTCAAGATATCTGTCTCAATTTCCCTCTTATCTCTTCTTCCCACAACCACATACAAGATTTCTTCTGTGCATCTCCCATACTCTGGATCTCTCTGCCTCTACACATCAGACTTTCGCCTACTGTGGAAACCTTCAGAAGGAACCTGGAGAGTCACCTCTTCCGACAAGTCTACAATTTGCAGTGATCCTCAGTGCACCAGACCGCCGCATGGCCAGCTCTACTCACTCCTAGTGTATCCTCACACATCCGCTGTAGACTGTGAGCCCTCATGGACAGGGTCCTCTATCTTCCTGCACCTGTCTGTGCCTTGTATTGTTCATAAATATTATACTTGTCTATGTATGATCCTTTTCACATGTAAAGCGCCATGGAATAAATAGTGCTATAATAAAAAATAATAATATGTCCCCTATCTGGTATATATGTTCCCCATCCTAGTAGATGTCACCTTCCCTGGTATATATGTTCCCCTTCCTGGTGTATATGTCCTCCTCCTGGGCCACATTCTGGTATATATATTCCCCATCCTGGTATACAGTATATGCCCCATATCCTGGTTAATATGGTTCTCATCTTGGGCCTATCCTGGTATATATCTCTTCCATCCTTGTATATATGATATATATGTCCCCCATCCTGGCATATGTGGTATATATGTCCCTAATTTAGGTATATATGTCTCCCCATCATGGTATACATGGTCCTTCTCCTGTTTTACATGGTCCTCAACCTTGTATATATGTCTTCATTCTGTTTCTAATTCATAATTATAAAACATTTTACTCACCTTCCCTCCACTCCCACGTCACCCGGTGTCCTCTGTAGCTAGCAAGTAGTAGCCAGCAACTGACATTGGAGTGCACGTTATGCACATGACGTCATTGTCATGCACCACTCACAGTCACAGAACCGCTGCCAGTTTCTGGTTGGCCGGCAGCGTGTATCATATTGCAGGAACCCATCGAGTCTCTGTGCCACAATATGCACCCTCAAAAGCACATTCAGCTGAAGTAGGTGCTGGGGTCAGCGGGCCCCTGTACCTCTTGGCCCACTCATGGTTGAAACCCCTGCAATCTCAGTCATTACATTAATTCATGATTCTATCAATGAAATATAGCTCCCCAATAACAGCAACATTCATGTAGACCCACGTAAGGGCTCTGCTGCCACCATGTTTCACTGTAGGCACTGTGCATATTTCTTTTAACTACTCACCCTTAATACGCCATACAGTTTTTAAATCATCAGTTCCATAAACATTTACTTTGGTCTCTCCAGAGTAGTCTTCATATTTTTCAAAATGAGTCCTGGCAAATTGTAGGTTGACTTAGGAGAGGCTTCCTTCATGGACAACAACCATGAATGCCATTCCTTTGCATTTTATGCCATATTGTGAAACAGTCACTCTAGTTTTGACTTTCTGCTATGTAACAAAGACATTGTTCGTCATCAACTTGCAGCTTTAAATATAGCTACCATGAACAGGCTTGATGCTAGCCTCTTCATTTTCCAGTTCCCTGGGGTTTACCAGGCTTTCATCCTTTAAGTCCTATATAGGAATCAAGATTTACAGAGATCCCTAGGCTGTGGTTATGGTGTTAGCTGCTTTTTGGCGGTGCAGGATATCAAGAGGAATGGTCCAGTAATCCGCAAATACTAAGTCAGTGCAGTTCAGTGACAAAATCATAAGGCAAGAGAATAGTCAAAAAAAGAACTCAATGTCAAAAATCAGAAATGTCGACTGGGAAGCAAAGCAGGATACAAAAATGTTCCAAAACCTAGTGAAAGTATAACTAGCACTAAACAGCAATCTTTTAGGTGCTTGCATAGCTTGTTCCCTTGCCTAGGCCAAACAGGAAAAAGCAAGCACCAACAAAAGTTAACTCTTGATCCCTTAGCATTGATGGAACTACAAATGTCACAGGGCACAGAACTAGAGATGCCGTCTCACATCAACTGCAACATAAGTGTGGTGCCACCTGCCTGGTGAAAGAAGTAGAGACAGGAAGGCCAGGCACTGAAACAGATATCTTACTTTAGCTAACTGCAGTGAACTTGTATGTTGGTCTTCTTCTTTTAATCAGACAACGCTCCTGTTTAGATGTTAAAGGTGAACTGGGGAGAGAAAACTTTTTAGTACAGTCTCTGCCCTCTTACATGATGAAGCAGAGCTGTATACTTTAGTTTTAGGATCTATAGATCGCTTATAATTCAATAAAATCATATCTACCCCTCAGTTTCCCCCCCCCCTTCCCTCCTCATGGGTCTGAGAATTTCAGTCTCATGCTGTTGCTGAGAAGAGGAAGTGTGTCAGGACTGTGGATGCTGGGAGCTGCAGGATCATCCTACATTCCCATCCTCTAACATTTCTGTATGAAGAGGGGGCATGTCTGGGGGTGTGACTGCTAGCCCCTTTGTCACAGTACAATCCAGCCCCTGATATACATCCTACATGATGTGACAGGGGTGTCCTGGATTAAGCAGATAAAAATACATGCTGAGATCTTCTGCTGTACGATGATACGATGGTGCATAATGTGTGCTGTCATGCATGAGGCTGGGAGTAGTCGGCAGAGCACTGCATTAATTAATTCATCACTGACATGGTCACTCCTCCACCATAGCAGTTGGCAGATTCCTAACCCCAGAAACTGCAGCACTATGGATATGGATTTTTTGCTTGCAGGTATGAACTTACAAAGCATTTTGTCAGATCTGCAGAATGTCAACCCTGGCATTTTTATTTTTGCATTCTTCTCAGCATTCATGCTGTGTTTATTTGCAGTGTTCTTGAGTGCAGATTACATTTGTGCTTTCGCTACAGTACTGCCCATACAGAAGTGCGAGGGGGTTTGAATGTAGGATGATCCTGCAGCTCTCAGCATCCATGCCCCTGACATTCCTTCTGTTCTTACCAGCACCTTGAAGCTGAAATTGTGAGCAAAAGAGCAGGTACAATTTTATTGAATTATAAGCAATTTATAAATCCTAGAACTGCAATGCTCAGCTCTGCTTCATCATGTAGGAGGACAGGAACTGTACTAAAAAGTTTTCTCTCCCCGGAGTTCCCCTTTAACTTCCAAAATCAGACTGGACATCTCTGTAGATGATTGCAGTTACATCTTTGGTTTGTCTTGGTATCACTTTTGCTACACTGTTCTGACTGATATGTAAAGCTTTGCTGATCTTCTTGATCTCTTTCTCCTTTCCTGTGTAAAGAAGTTGTTTTTTCCTCAGATTTTGTGATATTTCTCTTCCATGTGGTGCCATTGCTGACAGCATCAAATGGGAATGTTTTTTTGTTCAGTAATGTCTTTTTTTAGTCACCTATCTGCTGTACACCTATTTAAAGAATATTAGTGTAGTTGAATTCTTGTTTTATAGCCTAAACTTTAGCTTTGCTCCTAAAGCTTTCATTGGGGTGTATTCATTTTCAAATGTGATCTTGAATTAATTCAGCAGGGAAATTACTTTTTTGAATGTGCAAAATAACTAATCTAACTGAGTAACTGAAGGTTACATAGGGGGCCCGAAAAGTCCCTTTGACCTTTAGAAAAAGACCAATGCTACTAAAGATTTGCAATAATTGGGGGCCCTGTTGGAGGTTTTGCATGGGGCGTATGAGCTTTAGGTTATGCCACTTGCCGTCTGGGACATACAGAGCTATTGCAAAATAATTTGGGTGACGTATAATTGCGTGGTTTAATTTGAAGGTTCTATAGTGCAATAATATGCTTGAATGGATGGGGAGCTAAAATGTATAAAATGTGATTGAAAAAAGTAGCATTCAATAGCATGTATTCATAGACTGCATTTCTGTTCCTCTTGCTCAATAAAATTATCTAAAAAGTGACCACTATAGTAAAACATTCTAAGATAAATATTGGAGAGGGTTTTAGTTCTGCCTTTCTTTAGCAACAGAGTAATCAAATAACAATCTACTACAACAAGAATGATATCTGCTACCTTGGGAATCTGGGGCTATTGCACTGGACATTTCTGCTATTCCAGGTTTGTGTCAAGGAGATTTTGATTAATGAACTCCAAAGATTCAATGTAAACAATAGTAATGGCAGCATTTCATATAAATAATTGCAAATACAGTTGATGCCATTTTTGTGTAATAATGTTCTTTCTGCCTAAGTTCATGTAATTTAAACAATGGCTATATATCTTATGATCCAACCGTACTGAACACAATGGGGAACAGTTACTGTAGACTTTACATTATGGGCAAAATGTATTTGTAACTCATGATTATCTGTCTTAGGGCACACGCACATCTGAGTATAAATATGCTGAGTGCAATCCGATAAAGAAATCGGATTGGACTGTTAAGCAATAAGGCCATGCTGATCTGCGATTTTTTGTCCTCAGTTATTTTTGGCTTGATAAAAATAAATCATTTGGGATGAGACTCACCAATGTAAGTCTATGGGGGGCGAGAAAAAAATGAACGGCACATGGAACATCCTTCTTTACCATTCTATAGCATGGAACATTGTCAATGGAGCTATAAATGCTTGTTGAAACTAGATGCTGAGAAAAAACACATCGCCTATGGATGGCATACAGATGTCGTACAGACGCTAGGCAAGAAAAATATCACACACTCAAATAGCACTTGCATGATATATGGAATACCCACTTTTTTGGATCACAATCAGACTGATTCATTATTTAAAAGTAGGAGTGAGCTTTTATCCTATCTATCTATCAAACAGAAAAACAAGAAAAAAAACTGCACAGCACTCAAAGACATAATGTGAACTGGTGCTAGCAGTGACGCTGGGTCAAACAATAATGCACACATGCTACCAAGCGGTATATGAGTTTTCAAAAAAACTTAATATTCTTATTTTTTTATTTTCTGGGGTTCTTAGTACATACATTGTGAAGGTACCATACAGTCTGCCCCGCTCTGCATTAGCTGCAGGACCGGTCTCCACTGGGCAGGGAGATTGGTGCTCAGCACATATCTTTCCTCGGTCTACCTGTCCTGTATCTTCGACACTGGGTATGCAACCAGTCACCGGTCCAGCACTGCCTCCTCAGGCCTCAGCTGTGTCCTTCTCCTCCTAGAGCCTACGTTTACTGTGCAGGCCGTCTGAGAGCATGCTTAGGTGATGCGCACTGCACTCGGCTCTAAAAGGTCCAGTACATCCTAATGTGGAATTGCCTCTCAGCATTTTTTGCAGAGAGGCACCGTGTATATAAGGCATCCTCCCCTTATGGGAGGTGCCTGAGAAACATCTGTAGTCATTAGTAGTGTTGCTAGTTCTCAGGTCCACTTGTTTTTGTCTTTGTCCTATGTCACTGTCATCTTGTCTTGTCACAAAGCCTGCCACATCTGCACACAGCCTGCTACATCTGGCATGAGTCTGCCATGTCTGCTTTCAATCTGCTATGTCTCCTATGAGCTTGCT
This sequence comes from Allobates femoralis, assembly GCA_033576535.1. Taxonomy (NCBI): domain Eukaryota; kingdom Metazoa; phylum Chordata; class Amphibia; order Anura; family Aromobatidae; genus Allobates; species Allobates femoralis. Next base: position 141,353,718 of record JARQOC010000003.1, read on the forward strand.
ACATCTTGCACCACCCTGCTGCATTTGGCACCCTTGACTGCATGCTCATCTAAATTGCTTATTTGAAGACTGTGTTACTACTTAACCCATACTCAGCCTGTTCCTATTCTGGGGTCGACCTCCACAGCTCTTCTGTGGTCCACTCGGTCTACATCCCCACACTCACACCTCCGTGAGTGCAACAGTATATATCTACGCATGTGTAATTGCAATAATTTTCTAGGAGAAATACTTCATTCTCTGAAACAATTTCAAGGATGCCTAGACTTTCAATCTTGACTGGATGTCTTTTTTCTGATGTCCCTGTCCCACTATATTGAGTGCTGTCAAAGTCAATTATTTGATTTTGTGGTTTACAAGTCCATATATTATTTTCCAAAGGGCATTGTACTAGATAGATGTAGTGAAAATCATACTAAAACATGAACCTACTGTATATGGAGGCAATTTTACCATTGCTGTTTCAAAGCTAGTATTGATTGATTCAGCTTTGAAGTATAGATTATGATCTATTAATTGACCACCACTGACCTATGATGTCAAAGATTTAAAGCCACAATGTGTTGCAAGCCACATGAAGAAGCAATTCTAGTACGTTTAGCAGCAGAACTCTTAAAATGACACCAAAAGTCTATTTTTTAAATGACAAAGCTCTGGAAAATGTTGTATGCGTTAGGAGTACCTGCACATCTGATCAAATTGATCAAGTCACTCCATAACAAACAGGAAGCTACAGTACGAACCAGATTTGGGGACACGGAGTATGTTAAGATCAAAGATCAAAAAGGGCACAATGAAGAAGGCAGCATCCTTTTACCTTTCCTCTTCAACCTCTATGCGGAAGTGATAAAGAGGAAACTCTACTTGAATGAATCATCAGCAGGTGTGGGATAGGTTGAAGGTTCATTAACAACCTAATATATGCAGATGATACCACCCTTTTGGATGAAAATGGGAAGAAACTGAGGAAGCTGACCTTAAAGCTTATTGAAGAAAGCAAGAAGTTTGGTTTGCATTTGAATGTGAGGAAGACCAAGATAATGACTACCGCCAGTGAGAAGGTGAATTTGAAGATCGACAATGAAGAAATAAAAATAGTAAACAGTTTCATCTTCCTGGGGTTCCTCATTGCACAAGGATATCTCAATTACCACCAAACAACGATTGATCACAATCATTGCCTTAACAATCATGTTGTACGGGTGCAAGACGTGGACCTTGACAAAGGGTGGTAAAAAAATATCAATTCCTTCAAACTGTGGTGCTGGAGGAGACTTCTACAAATCCTGTGGACAGCTAAGATCACAAATAAGGCTGTTCTAGAATGTGTCAATCCACAGACATCCCTGGTAGGAAAAGTCGTAAAACAGAAACTGTCTTACTTGTGATGAGAGCAAATTCCCTCGAGAAGGCCATGATGCTTGGTATGGTCAATTGCAGTGGAAGTTGCGGAAGACCTAAGACCTGTTGGCGGAACACCATCATGGCAGACACTGGAATGAGCATCAGAGAACATGGCATCCAATAGCCAGACACGACTGAATGGATCAAATTGGATTTGGAGTCATTTGTAAGACAGATTCATGCTGTTTGATTGTAATATTTTATTTTGAAAACTAAAATAAAAGTTTTCTTTTTACCTTTTTATTTCTAAGCAGATTGTTCTCAGCAATGGAAGAATTGATCTGGAAATGTAGTTATTGTTTCCTATGGGGCTAAGAACCTATAGGCGGGTAATTATCAGCCTGTTCTGCCCGGTGATGATATGTGCTTGCTCATGGGCGACTCTCCTGCTTCTTTCTGGTTCAGCAGCAGTTCACGTCTGGTCTGCTCTGTTGACAGGGCATCACTGACGACATCATAGTGATTGACAGCTGGTTCCCTGCAGTTAGGCAGTGGGGAGCCCAGGTGTCAATCAGCATGACATCAAAGTGTCTCCCCATCAACACAGCAGAGCAAAAGAGAAGGAGATGCTCTGTCAATGTTTCGTCCATGAAAGCAGAAGAGTATCGCCAGCAGGAGAGATCTGTTATCGCTCTGATCCGGAATAGATCACCAGACAGTACAAGTAGGTAGTTAGAAACTACAGCCTGTAAATTCTTATTCCCATAGGACAAAAAAACAAAGTTCCAGATAACCTCATAACCTCTTTAAATATTATGGAAGCATAGCCTTGGAATGTAACAATAGGATAATTAGGTTTTAATAGCAGATCTTGTTTTACAGATGTTTGGAGGAAGTTTCATAACCTCTATAAAGAATACAATGAATACAATATTTATTCGTGTAGATAGTAATATAGCAATTTGTCAGTTCAATCTAACATTGTGGGTAATGCTTTATCTTCAAATATTAGGGAGTAGCCTTCAAATGTGTCTGCATGAAATGGGAAGAGCTGGCAGAAGTTCCTGGGAAAGCTCCTAAACTTTCTTGCTGATGGCTGATTTGGTCAATTACTAGTGAAATACAGATGTTAATATTAAAGTTCATGAAATAATTTATATATTGTGAGATTTAAATCTACTTAATTCATCAGCAGCTTTTAGTAAACTGTTGCTTGTCTCAAATAATTATTTTGGTGAACAGCCACATCCTGTGCTCAGATGTAGCAGACAGGACTTTTAGTTGCATCCATGTGAAGAGCTGTAACAATGGAGACACATACATTGATTTCTATATAGGTATCTGTATTGCTTTCAGTGGTATGACAGGCACGGTAGGCTACAGAAAGTATAGCTGATTCTCATTCTGACGCACATAGTGAGGCTAGGGTCAAACTAGTGTTATGGTGTGCGTTCAGGGGGGTTCCGTTTAAAACATAGAATTTGGCACAATTAGCGCAGTGTTACCAGAAAGGTAAGACTGCGTTAACACTGTTAATTCATTCCTATGGATGACAGAACCCCGAGCACAGTTCAAACACTGGCATCTAAGTGTCGGAATTTGAAATCTCGTGGTATTTCCAAGCGCATCATATGACTCGTGTGACGCGTCACGCGAGTCATATGATGCGCTTGGCAATAGTGCGAGAATTCAAATTCCAGCACTTAGATGCCAGCGTTTGAACTGTGTTCGGGGCTCCGTCATCCATAGGAATGAATTAACAGCGTTAACGCTGTCTTACCTTTCCGGTAACACTGCGTTGATGATAAATTCTATGTTTTAAACAGAACTCCCTGAATGCACACCATAACGCTGGTGTGACCCTAGTCTGATACTGCTTCCCTTTCCACCCCACATAGTAATACTACTTCCCTTTTCAACCCACATAGTAATACTGTTTTATTTTCTGCCCCATATAGTAATACTGCTTACCTTTCTGCCCCACATAATGATACTGCTTCCCTTACCACCCCACATAGTAATACTGCTTTCTTTTCCAACCCACGTAGTAATACTGCTTCCCTTTCTTCCCCACATAGTAATACTGCTTCCCTTTCCACTCCACAGTAATACCACTTCCCTTTCCACCCCACATAGTATACTGCTTCCCTTTCCGCCCCACATAGTACTACTGCTTCCCTTTCTGCCCCACAGTAATACTGCTTCCCTTTCCACCCCACATAGTAATACTGCTTCCCTTTCCACCCCACATAGTACTGCTGCTTCCCTTTCTGCCCCACATAGTAATATTGCTTCCCTTTCCACCCCACATAGTAATACTGCTTTCCTTTCTGCCCCACAGTAATGCTGCCTCCTTGTCTGCCTCATAGTAATACAGCTTCCCTTTTCGCCCCACATAGTAATACTGCTTACCTTTCTGCACCACAGTAATACTGCTTCCCTTTTCGCCCCACATAATCATACTGCTTCCCTTACCACCCCACATAGTAATACTGCTTCCCTTTCTGCCCCACATAGTAATACTGCTTCCCTTTCCACCCCACATAGTAATACTGCTTTCCTTTCTGCCCCACAGTAATTCTGCCTCCTTTTCTGCCTCATAATAATACTGCTTCCCTTTTCGCCCCACATAGTAATACTGCTTCCCTTTCTGCCCCTCAGTAATACTGCTTCCCTTTTCGCCCCACATAATAATACTACTTCTCTTTCTGCCACACACACACTACTACTGCTTTTGTACACATGCTCCAACACAGTAACCAAGTCATCTTATTGTCTGTATTCCTCCTTTAACTACCATACATAGTAATAATGTCCCCCATTTGGATCTCTTCTCAAGTAACGGTACCTTCTTACTACTACTGCAACCATCTTATTGCCCCTACACAGTAATAGTGCCCTCTTCACAGTGATAGTGTCTTTTAATTGTGCAATACAGTGATGTTGCCCTCTGAATGCCCCTGTTCATTCAAAGTCTCCCTTAGTGCACCAAACACTCAAAGTGCCTCAAAAAAAAGTAAATGTGTCCTGAATGCTTCCTCAAGGTCACAGAGCCACCCTCAGTGCCCCCATGATCATGAAAAATATATAGAAAAATATATTCACCTAACTTTACCTCTTACCTGTTGCTTTCTCTGTCAGCAGAACAGCAAAAGTGTGCATTTCACTGGATTGCATCCACTTGTGGCATGGCAGGGAACTCTGTGACTATGGAACACTCCCTTGCTTCTATATGCTAGTAGTCAGCTGTAAACTCTTTCTGTTTCTTAAAGAGTTTTCTGAGAAATGTAATAAAATAGTTTTATATAATAGTAAATACCTATTTTTAGCAAAAAGGTATGCTTTATCTAGTGTACTATATCAGAATTTTAAAGATGTCAGCTTCCATTTGGCAGTGGGCAGCCCATTCTAAGATGGATTGGGTGAAGAGCGAGACAGACAAGCTCCCTTCATTGAATTAAAACTGTCAGACTCACTGAGATGATTGTGTATTCTCAGTTAGCTAAAGAAAAGTGTTTATCTTCTTTACTCCACTCCACTGCTGTTTGGTTGACTGAATAGAAAAATGCAAGTTCCCAATGCCTGACATGAAGCCACTCTTATTTCACCTCTGTCTTCAGTAGATAGGCTTTATGCTGCCCTCTGCTACTTCACATTCTCTGAAATCTAGAAAGGGTGCTCACTGATTTATGACAGTTGCCATCTTTAAAATCCTGACAGAGTGCAGTAAAGCAAACCTTTATGCTACATAAAGGTATTTAATTTTTTTTGTATACAAATGTTTTATTTATTAATTTTATAATAAGTTTCTGAGAACTCCTTTGAATGATATTTGTAGGTGCTGTGCTACCTCGATGACAGCAACGTTTTACCATTGTTAAGGACACACTGAGAATTGTAAGCTCATGTGGTTTGGGGCTGACAAGAGATGATAAAATCTGCAAAGATGATCACATCATGGAGGATAATAAGTCTAAGGCGGCCGTCACACGCACAGATATCGGGCAAGATATCGCTTGAACGCGGCAGATTAAACATCGCGTGAGCAATGTCTGTGCGTGTGACGGCAAGATACGACGAGCGAGATCTGATGAAATCGCAAAATCGAGATCTGAGCTCCGGTCCTCAGATCTAGCGATTTACGATTTAGCGATCTGCTTCATCGTGGTGTATGACACCACGATGAACGATCTCCCAGCGGCAGAGCCTATGCTGGGAGATGGTAACTATGGTACACGTCGGGTAACTAAGCGACGCGCGGCGCCTAGTTACCCGATGTGTACCATAGTTACCAGCGATCTCGCTGCTCCACATCGCTGGTGAGTCTGTCTGTGTGACATCTCACCAGCTATGTGAGCGATATTGTAAGCGATCGCGCGTGCACGTGATCGCTTACAATATCGTTCTAGATATCTTAGCGTGTGACGGCCGCCTAAAATGTGAAAAGGCAAGAAACAAGCTTAAACTCATCACTTACCTCTCTAGCCTCTGCTGAGTGATGACTGCTTCTCGTGGTGTCATTTGGCATGAGCTGCATTTATTGGCATCTTCACTTAAGGCCGGGACTTCTGAATGCAGCCAGACCACAGAGGTCACTGAGCATAACACATCATGACACCATGAACATGTGACTCTCAAGGATCTTCTAGGCATGGTTGAGGCTGTAAGTACCAGCCTAGAGTAAAAAGGTTAGAACTATGATGGCAGAGAGAAAATGCTCTGAGAACCACTTGGCAGGTAGCAAGCAGCAGGTGCAGCCGTGGAGATGAGTGGACTATTGCATGGCCACCGTTTTACTGAATACACATGGAGAATAATACAATAATCTTAATTTTAGAGAATACAGAACTTTGCAATATTCAAGTAGATTTCAATTCCACTCAAATAAATTCACTCATGTGTAGAGCTCACCTGACTTTGCAATTGATCACAGTACTAAGCTTTGTTCTTCATATGTAGTGATATATGCATGTAATAATGATGCTTCTGGTGCTGTATTCATGTGCTGATGGTCGTTCTGGTGCTGTAATCAAGTAATGGTGATGCTTCTGTTGATGTATTTAACGCACCCCAGGGCTGAGGTAGTCGGATCCCGAGCGTAGCTTTAAGGGACTGTCAATGGTGGCCAGTGCCCGGATCCATGGCCGTGGTTGTCATGAAAAAGGGGTTTAGTAAAAATAGAATAATAAAAGTTTTTTTAACGTGACATCACCTGCAGTATCTGGTTATGGCACCAGCCATAACCAGACAATGGGTAGGCAGCCGGATGATGTCGCTCCCTGCAGGCGGAGCGAAGTCCCCAAGGCAGTGAGGTAAAGGAATGCTTTTTCAAAGAGGGAGAGGCGCAGTCTTCTCCTTGAGACTGGAACACAGGTGACCGACTTAATATATATAAGACACAGGAAACCTATTTGCTCTGCACGAGTGTTTACTGGTGATGTGAAGCAGTTTTCCAGGTTACACAGCCATTGTCACTGGTACACAGTTACTTGGTTTCGGGTAGCTGGCCAGGTAGTCACCAAAGGATGCAAAGTCTCTCTGAGGCCCTCAATGATGTTCCTTCTGGTACAATCTCTGTCCTTTTCACTGCGCTCTCCTTACTATCCATGTGTGGCCCTGCATTAAGCCCTCTTCCTACCAGGCCAATGGGGTTACCCTTCTCCCTCTAAGGGTCTCAACCCGGTTTGGAGCTCCTGGTGGGGACGTGCGTGTTGGACCAGGTCAGGGCTACCTGAAAGACCTTTGACCTACTGGGATTGGAGGCTCAGAGCTAAACTTCCTGCACCACACTTGAAGTCGGTACTCCGTCTCTGTCTACTTGGTTCCTTCCTTTCAGCACGGTCCGGCCCTGGGCTTCCTCAAGCCAGGAATCCCTCTTCTGTCTTGGCTGCCTTCCTTTACAGGCATCCTCCACTTCACTCTCCTCACGACGACTACTCCTGACTAACTGTCACTCCAGCTCTTTTCACTACACCTTAGCTCCTCCCACCGGGACTGGTTCCCTAGCAACGGGTTAACCAAAAGGTCCCCTATCCTAAGTGTATGAATGCAGGGATGAGGGACTCAGGTTTAACATTACCATCCTCTGGTGACAGGGATACCACACACACTTGTCTGGGAGCAGTACCTCTACTGTGGCGCACTGACCAGTGGGGCACCACATATTCATGTCCTAATGGCTATTTTCATGTGTTTCCATGTACTGATAGAGGCTCTGGTAATGTATTCATGTACTAATGATGTTTCATGAGTTGACTGCTCTGCAGTCTATGTATTTTAAATGTGGTTAATTTCCTTTTGGGCATTAAGTGTTAATGTCAGTTTTTTACTTTTTGTTGCTGCTGCTGTCTTAAGTCAGGTGATGACCACTACTCCACTCTTTAAATAGTCACATGACCCATTACCTGATGTCATTGATAGCGTTCATTCTGCTTGATCATTGTGCTGTTTGCTAGTATTGTGCTGTACTGCTTTTGAAGTTAGTCCTTTTCTCTACATTGGAGTTCTGCACCTGAAACCAAGTATCCTTATTGTTGTTTCCCCTGTCTGTCTTTACCTACCCTGTGATTTATTATCTGCAGTGGCAAGTCTAGTGGCCTCGCTGGCCAGTGCACTAGCCAGGGTGGCAATAGGTGACAGAAAGGGACTAGGCACATGACGGCGGCAGGGGGAAGGACCTGCTTATGGTGATCAGGGCAGTAAGTGACAGACACAGGCCAGTGTCAGGAGGTGCCCCTGTCCCCCTCTCTCTACTGCTTTTACCATCCTGCTGTCCTTTGGTGTCGTGCCATGCGGTGTACACTTTCACTTTCCATATGTGACATAATCAAAGACACATATTTCTGAGTCCTTATGGCTCAAGCTGAAGCTGTTGCATGTCTGGTTGTCCTGGTGCCGGTGGCAAACTGGGTAATAAACGGGTTAATGCCAGCTTCGTATATGCAGCTGGCATTACGCCCAAGGTTACTAATGTTAGTCCTGGCCGTTAAGAACCTCTAAGTATATAGTAAATGATACACTACACAGAGACAAATCATTTATTTGGAAAAACAACACAATGACAATCCTCATGTCCATCTTTATTGCTCCCCTATAAACCTTTCACGATCCTTTCCAATGTCACAGTCTTGATCACCTCAGGTCAGCTACAGCAACAAGGCTGAGCTGTGACCCGAGGTGAACCTGTGATTTCGCCCAGCTTAAAGTGGTAGCTGAAAATCAATCAGTTTCTGGTCCCGCTGTGATAGGACTTGCCGAGGATGGTGGAAGGTTTATATGGGAGTAATAAAGATAGAAACGAGTATTGTTGTTGTGTTCTTTTTTCAAATAAATGACTTTTTCATGGTGTGGTGTATTATTTATTATTTACTTAAAGGTTCCTAATGGAACATTGGCCCAACATTAGGAACCTCGGGCTTAGTGCCAGCTTCCAATACATAGCTTGCATTAACCCCTTATGGATTGGTGTAGTTCAGGCCCACCAATTACTGTTGATTCATTCTGTACATTTGTGCATCTCCAAATATACATGAAGATTTTCTTTCCCAAAAAACTTTCTATATTTACTATTTTATGAAAAGTTTTTCCCCAGCAATTATTGCTCCTAAAGTAGATTAACATCATGAAGTGATATTAGTTTATTAGTAAGAACCCTAAAGGGCTCACTCTGAATGACACATGGAGGCTCTGAGTGTATGCTGATTTCTTACATAGACATTATTCTGATCTGAAGGCCAATATATCTATAGATTTTTTATTTTTTGTATTAAGCCAAGGGGAACTATGTCCCAAGTTTTTCCATCTGTAAATGTGACCATACAGATTCTTTGTTAAATACCGTATATACTCGTGTATAAGCCGACCCGTGTATAAGCCGACCCCCCCTACTTTTGCCCCCAAAACCTGGGAAAACCTATTGACTCGTGTATAAGCCGAGGGTGGACCCCAGCACAGGTATACAGCCCCCAGCAGTGTGGTATACAGGCCCCCTCAGTGGTATACAGCAGCCTCCCCAGTGGTAGTATACAGCAGCCTCCCCAGTGGTAGTATACAGTAGCCTCCCCAGTGGTATATACAGCAGCCCCAGAGGGGTATACAGCAGCCCCAGAGCTGTATACAGCAGCCCCAGAGCTGTATACAGCAGCCCCAGAGGGGTATACAGCAGCCCCAGAGGGGTATATAGCAGCCCCAGAGGGGTATATAGCAGCCCCAGAGGGGTATACAGCAGCCCCAGAGGGGTATATAGCAGCCCCAGAGGGGTATACAGCAGCCCTAGAGCTGTATACAGCAGCCCCAGAGCTGTATACAGCAGCCCCAGAGGGGTATACATCAGCCCCAGAGGGGTATACAGCAGCCCCAGAGCTGTATACAGCAGCCCCAGAGGGGTATACAGCAGCCCTAGAGCTGTATACAGCAGCCCCAGAGGGGTATACAACAGCCCCAGAGGGGTATACAGCAGCCCCAGAGAGGTATATAGCAGCCCCAGAGGGGTATATAGCAGCCCCAGAGGGGTATACAGCAGCCCCAGAGGGGTATATAGCATCCCCAGAGGGGTATATAGCAGCCCCAGAGCTGTATACAGCAGTCCCAGAGCTGTATACAGCAGCCCCAGAGGGGTATACAGCAGCCCCAGAGGGGTATACAGCAGCCCCAGAGGGGTATATAGCAGCCCCAGAGGGGTATACAGCAGCCCCAGAGGGGTATATAGCAGCCCCAGAGGGGTATACAGCAGCCCTAGAGCTGTATACAGCAGCCCCAGAGCTGTATACAGCAGCCCCAGAGGGGTATACAGTAGCCCCAGAGAGGTATATAGCAGCCCCAGAGGGGTATATACAGCAGCCTCAGAGGGTATATAGCAGCCCCAGAGGGGTATATAGCAGCCCCAGAGGGGTATATAGCAGCCCCAGAGGGGTATACAGCAGCCCCAGAGGGGTATTTAGCAGCCCCAGAGGGGTATACAGCAGCCCCCGCTGTATACAGCAGCTCCCGCTGTATACAGCGGTACCCGGCTGTATACAGCACTCCCCCTGTGGTATACCGGGCCCCCCCTGTGGCAACCTGTAAAGGAAGCGATGATTATACTTATCGGGTCGCTGTCGCCGACGCCGACGCCGACGCTCTGTCACCGTCCGTCACCGCGCTCCTTCCCGTCTTCATGCTTCCTTCACCGGCGCACAGAAAATGACGTCATTTCCTGTGCGACGGTGAAGGAAGCATGAAGACCTGGAGCAGCGCGGTGACGGACGGTGACAGAGCGGCGGCTTCGGCGACAGCGACCCGATAAGTATAATCATCGCTTCCTTTACAGGTTGCCACAGGGGGGGCCCAGTATACCACGGGGGGGGCTGTATACAGCCAAGTATATATATATATTTTTTTTATTATTACCGTATATACTCGTGTATAAGCCGAGGGGGGACTTTTCAGCACATTTTTTGTGCTGAAAAACTCGGCTTATACACGAGTATATACGGTATGTATTTTTTTATTGGCTGATTTAGTAAAACTGCACTTAATTTACTCAAACATATCTATGTATTGCTGATAGCAATCTGTCAACAAGAGATTTTATTATCCTTTACTAATTTAAAGACATCAAGGGAATTGGGCAGCTGGAATTTAACAAGCATGAGAAGAAGGCAATTAGAATCATTTGTTTCTGTTGTATGTCATCCTGAAAAAAACACATGGACAAAGCTTGAACTCTTTAAAACATGACAAAAATACACCAAGGAACTGGAATACATGAAAGTCAATTTATTCCAAATGTTTGTATTTGTTTATGTCACGCTATTTGCTATTTACAGATATGTAATGTAAATGTCAATTAAATTAGCCATTACACCTCATAGACATTCATGATGGCAATATACTCCATTTAGTTAGAGGTTTGTTTTGTTTCAATAAACACAAAGAATGTTTCTCCATCACAGTTTATGTAATGCTAAGTGAAACACTTTAAATATTATCAAGAATCTTATTTTTGTTTTTACAGTCGCTTGAATGTGATGTACAGAACATTTGCTGCAATGTAAATAACTGGATTCCAATATGTAAGTTGAATGAAGCTGAAGGGGAGAAGGCAGACTTGTGCTACTGTTGGTGTGCGGAGGGCTAGTTAGGAGATCTCCTGAGAGGCTACAAAGATAACATTGGAGCTGTTTGTTTAGAGCAGGGCAGAGCTGAGGTCAGTCCTCAAAACAACAAACTGTCTGATTTTCTGACCCCTAAAGTTTGCAGTTAAGGAATTTCCTGCTGCACTTGTGTTTGGTCTAACATTTCATAGCCACTATCAAGGGAATACATAGACTCATACATTAGTAACTTCTAGTGTTTAAAGCCTCCTAGACTTACATAGATTGGATGCCAATCCAATTACACCCAACCAAAATTCTTGATTACGTGACCTATGAAATGCCATGATAAAATCAATAGTATTAAGTCATTTTTTTAGTATAATTTGTTTATATAACATCAATCAACTTTCATACAGATTTATATATATTCTCCAATTGTGTAGAGGACCGGGCACCAACAGGTTATCTGCAAAGAAGTGTAAGGCTACCTGGGGTGCCTCCTGGCAACGGGCGTTGCACACTTCAATAAACAAACAGAAAATCAGTCCAATGTAGAAAAAAGAGAAGTGGCACTCACCCTTTTAGATGCCAAATCCTTTATTTCATCTTGCTCATCTTAGCATAGACAATTCAGGTGGGGAGAGGGAGTGGGGGTCGGTGGACGACAGCCTGCCAGTTGAAGCAGCAAGAGCTGCAAAACAGCAAGCCGACCTCTCCCCACCTGATTTGTCTATGCTAAGATGAGCAAGACGAAATAAAGGATTTCAAAGCAACTTGGTATTCCGGTACCTACCTATATGGAACCTGCGATCCTCTCAAGATCTCTACTCCCCTCTTATCGCTTCTTGCCACAATCACATACAGGATTTCTCCAATGCAACCCCCATACTTTGGAACTCTCTATCCACACATATCAAACTCACTCGCCCAATGTGGAAACCTTTAAAAGGAACCTGAAGACCCACTTCTTCCGACAAGCCTACAACCTACAGTAAACCTCAGTCCACCAAACCACCACACGACCAGCTCTACCTTTTCCTAGTGTACACTCACCCATCGCTTGTAGACTGTGAGCCCTAGCAAGCAGGATCCCCTCTCCTGTATTTGTGTGTATCTTGTATAGTTAATAAATATTTTACTTGTCGATGTATGCCCTTTTTCACATGAGAAGCGCCATGGAATAAATGGCGCTATAATAATAAATAATAATAAAAAAATGAAAGAGTGCCTTCAAGATATAGTGGGAAGTAACTAGTTCTGGAATGATCAGTGCATTCAATAACACACATTCAGCTAAAGTGTATTGCCGTTCCTTGAACTGGACTAAAAGCCGCTAACCAATCAGAGGCCAGCAACTGATGTCGCCCAGCCAGTCACAAGCTGCGCATGGCAGTGATGTCTTTCACTGCCAGTCGCTGAGATGCCGAATCAGCTGTCGACTGCTGCCAATAAAGGATGCCACATTTCGTGGGAAGAAGGACAAGTAAGAAGAATAATTAATTTTTTTTCTTTTAAATGTGTTGAAAAAGAGCAGCAGAACGGTGAACACTATAATAGGAAGGAGCACAGGATGGGGGACATTTCTTACAGGATGCAACCCAGAATGGAGGATTACTAAAGAAAGGGGCCAGGATGGAAGGCATTGTTACAGCAAAGGGCACAAGGTGGGAACATTATTATAGTAAGGGACCCATGATGGAGGGAATTTCCCACAAGGTGGGGATAAGTATGAAGGACAATATACCAGGGTGGAGCCCACAATGGAGAATATGATTACAGGAAGGAGCCAGGACAAAGGACATTATGCCATGATGGGTGGTCCCATGACGAGTGACCAGAATACAGGGCTAGGAAGACGCACATTATTACTGGAGGGGCTCATGTTGGGGGACATTAATACATGGTGAATGAAACGTATGTCTTTATATGACCTAGAATGCTGCAAGGGCCCAAACACCTGTCAAAAAATCCAGATCCAAACTTTGCACCGAAACCCTTTGGACTCTAGTTACACCACTGGGAATAACGTGTCTTTTTATGGTGTAAATATTAGTAAGAATTGAATTGCCGATAAAGAATATATAGAATGAGTCCTCTGGAAAGCATCATCTTTAAAAGTGTCTAAAAAATTGAGTGAGTGAGCTTGCAAGTGTGTTTTGTTTAGAAAGGTGTTTTGCCTAAAAGGGGTAAATAATAAGTCTGCAGTCACTCAGCGTGGCTACAGACTTGTGAATCCTTACTTCTCTGAGAATATGACTAGATAGGTGCAGTCTCATGCAATACACTTATAGACCCATTTTGTTCACGAGTTCTACATTAGGAACTGGCCCACATCCAGAATTTGAGCAATAAACACTTATTCAGAGAAAAAACTGAATACTATTGATGTAATTTTATCCAAAATATACAAAAACTTTTTATTTAGAGCAAATAGACTTAAAAAACACGGACAAACAGATAATCCTCAAAAGAGGAGGGTGGTGGACAAAGTTAATAATCCGGGTGGTGTCTTAATATTACAAGCAAAAGACAAAGTTTTATGGTGGTAAACGAAGACTAATATACAATTCTGATTCACAATAAAAGATCACAAATAATAAGAGAATGGTTGTCAGTAGAGCACTGAACTCAAAGGCCAAGTAATAAGTTGATTACCGGCCTATCAGTAAGAATCGGAGCAGATTAAACTGACCAGCAGTCGCCTAATCCAAACCTTTTGAAAAACGTTGGTCTGAGTGCTGTCCATTTCCTTCATGGATTGCACTTGGATAGAAAAAGCAGTTGAACGTATGATCTCTAAAAAGGTGGGATAGAGCCAAGAGCAAGGCTGGACTAGGACTGAAATTCAGACTTTCAAAATGACGGGTGTCACAATCGGAGATGCTGTGTACGAATGAAGACCATAAGTGATCTATAACGGTGTTTATTTCTTATTTCTCTATGCGTTTCAAAGCTATCCTCACTCCTTCTACGTGGTGTATTCCTGAGAAAGTCCTTTTGGATTCCTGTCTTTTCCACTACTGCACACATGGAAGGTGCAAGGTGGGGCGCCGAAACGCGTTGGAGGAAGGAGAATAAAGGAATGGAAACCTGTTTGATGAAACTCTGACTCATTTGTGAGTTTTTCTTGAGCTTGGAGCAGCGCGGACCGTGACACCTTCATTCCCATCATCTTTCTATATACTGGTTGTGGATTTCACAACTAAGCCAGGTGGGCAGTGAACATTAGCACTGTTATATATTATTAATTTTGGAGATAAGACCCTATTGCGCCTTTGTTTGCCCTATATATGAAATTCAGACTTAGCATTTGAAGGCCACTGACCCATGCTGTCCCTGCCCCTTTCAGCAAATGGACTAGGAACAAGGAAGTTGATCCAGCAAATAAGGGAATTTCCAGCACCAAAAGATGTGTTATAAAATTTCCATTTATTAGATGAAAGTTAAAAATAAAGTACGTAGAAAAATACAGATAGACCAGTACATGATGGTTACAGGATAAAAAAGCGACACGTTTCAGCTACCAGGTAACCTCAATCATGCAAATTTCACCATATTGAAGTTTTTATTTCTTATTCTACCTTGTCTGTAGGAAATTTAAACCTTGCTTCAAGATTTACTGTATATTTCTAATACCATTATTATATAGGATTTATTATTATTATTATTAATAATAATAATAATAATAATGCAATTATAATAATCATAATATTACCAGCATTATCCAGCATTACCAGCATTGTGAAAAAAATGGATAGCTCTTGGCTCAATGTTATTTAATGAAGCAGTGCAAATGACTGATTATTTTCACAGTATCTGTGGGTAAAAAAAATCAGAGCATGCACAATTTTCTTCTGGAAATCAGATGATAATCACCCAAATAAAATAAGTGCATCAATACAAGTCACTCCCTACGAAACATTCTAAAACCAAAGTCACTGAATTATAAAGTCACTAGTCACACAGTTAAAGTGGTGGTCCGGTGTAAATCCACAAGTTTGCAGTCTATGTGCTGCAGACTTGTGAATCCTTCTATCACAGGCACTGTGCGTTGTGAGGAGGAAGAGGAGGAGCCAATGACTCTGTGCTCTACCACATATGTGAAGATCCTGAGAATGACGATATTGTTGACAGTCAAAAGTAGAAGATGAGCAGCACCACTAATAATAGAGAAATAGCAACGGGGTGCTCACCATGCCAACAAAACGGTATATAAGGGGAGAAAAGGTATTGGCATAAGCAAGGAGCACACCACAATATGATTGAATGTAAAAGAGCAACTAGGTTTTATTAAACAACTGTGAGACAAACAATATAAAATCACTTAAAATGAACATACAATAGACATGGGGCCCAACATTCCTCAAGACAATATTGCGAGGAAGATTCTATATAATGACAGAAGGGTATTACCACAATATCGTAGCAGCCTCAGCATAGGACCTGTGGATAATATATACAGTAAAGGAATAAACAAACATGTATGAAATGGGAGAAAATCACTATAGGTAAATAGCTTCCAAAAGGTGCAATAAAGAACAAAAAAAAATAGATACCGTATATACTCGTGTATAAGCCGACCCGTGTATAAGCCGACCCCCCTACTTTTGCCCCCAAAACCTGGGAAAATCTATTGACTCGTGTATAAGCCGAGGGTGGACCCTAGCACAAGTATACAGCCCCCAGCAGTGTGGTATACACCAGTCCCAGAGGTAGATACAGCAGCCCCAGTGGTAGTATACACGCAGCCCCAGTAGTATATACAGCCCCAGTGGTAGTATATACAGCCCCAGTGGTAGTATACAGGGCCCCAGAGGTAGTATATACAGCCCCAGTGGTAGTATACACGCAGCCCCAGTAGTATATACAGCCCCAGTGGTAGTATATACAGCCCCAGTGGTAGTATACAGGGCCCCAGAGGTATATAGCAGCCCCAGCGGTAGTATACAGGGCCCCAGAGGTATATAGCAGCCCCAGTGGTAGTATACAGGGCCCCAGAGGTATATAGCAGCCCCAGTGGTAGTATACAGTGCCCCAGAGGTATATAGCAGCCCCAGTGGTAGTATACAGGGCCCCAGAGGTATATAGCAGCCCCAGTGGTAGTATACAGTGCCCCAGAGGTATATAGCAGCCCCAGTGGTAGTATACAGGGCCCCAGAGGTATATAGCAGCCCCAGTGGTAGTATACAGTGCCCCAGAGGTATATAGCAGCCCCAGTGGTAGTATACAGGGCCCCAGAGGTATATAGCAGCCCCAGTGGTAGTATACAGTGCCCCAGAGGTATATAGCAGCCCCAGTGGTAGTATACAGTGCCCCAGAGGTATATAGCAGCCCCAGCGGTAGTATACAGGCAGCCCCAGTAATGCAGGCCCCCCCCAGCGTCTCTCCGGTCACCTGTAAAGCAAGCTATACTTATCAGTGTCCCGCTCGCACCCGCCGCTGCCGACATCCGCGATCCTCCATCTTCATGCGACTCCTCTTCCTGTTTCCTGTGCGCGTCGCCGGGAATGACGTCATTGCCGGCGACGCGCACAGAAACAGGAAGAGGAGTCGCATGAAGATGGAGGATCGTGGATGTCGGCAGCGGCGGGTGCGAGCGGGACACTGATAAGTATAGCTTGCTTTACAGGTGACCGGAGAGACCCTGGGGGGGCCCTGCATTACTGGGGATGCGGGGGCTGCTGTATACCGATGTATACATCGGTATGTACCGATGTATACATCGGTATACAGCACTGACTCGCGTATAAGCCGAGGGGGGTACTTTTCAGCCCAATTTTTGGGCTGAAAAACTCGGCTTATACGCGAGTATATACGGTACCTAAAGCAAGATGTAGTAACGAGGCATTAAAAATCATATAGTGAAAAAAATGTGTTCAAAAGAAGAAATAAAAGTAGCAAAGATTGAGTCAGAGAGATGCATTTTCAAAGAAAATACAAATAATCCCCAAATATTGTTTAAGAACATAAATAGTAAGAGACTCAAAAATGATAATGTTGGTCTTCTCTGTTCTAAAATCATCTGGCTGTATTAATGGACTATGACGGAAAAGCCAATCTATTACCAGTTTCTTCTCTACAGTACATTGGAAAATCCCATGAAAGATGCCATGTTAAGGATATTTAGGGACACCATAACTTCTCTGATAAATGTCATCTGCCTAAACCAGTAATAAGTGGGTAGTCACCTTAAAAAACACTAAGATAGACATATCACCTCGACCAGGTGGCATACATCCCCAAGTTCTGTAGCAATTCAGTACGGTGACAAACCATTATATCTTACTAAATGTGGGTCCGATGCTATCGCATCAGGGAGATGTTGACACTGTGATGGGGCGGGCTTTGTGGTGCTGGGGACAACAGCTGTCTAAGGCTAGGGTCACACTTGGCATGCGTTTTTTTGCATGTTTAGGCAGCCTGCGTTTTTGGAAACGCATGGTGCATTTAGACACTTTCAAAAACGCATGTGTTTCCCATAGGGCCCCATTTTATAAAAACACACGCGTTTTTGAAAAAGCAACAAAAAATGCTGCTTGCAGTATTTTTTGGTGCTGAGCCAAAAACGCATACCAAAAACGCATGTAAAATCTGCAAGTGTGACCCTAGCCTAACTCGCTGTGTGGTCTCTCCTCCTGTTCTGTGACTCTCTCCCTGTGCTCTTTCCCAATGTACGTAAATAAATGTATTTTTAGTTAAAAAACTGTTTCTGTGTTTTTTTTAAATAATGAAGTGTATAATTTCCTGGTAAAAAAGTGTAGGTGTTTGCTGTATTTTCTATTGCCAGCACAGGTAAACCAAGCAGCTACTGGCTGCCAACCCCCATTGCCTGGTGTTATCTTCACTGGCAATGAAAAATACAGGAGAGACCTATTTTTTTTAGTTATTTAAATAAATATGTAAAAAAAAATTGGCATGGGGTTTGCCATATTTTCTATTATTAGCCAAGGTAATCCCGGCAGATGAGGGCTGGAATTCTCAGCATGGTAAGGTCCAAGCGTTCTGAGCCCCCCATGGTGAAAATTGCTGCCAACAGCCACCCCAGTATTGGCGCCTCCATGACAGATAACAAAACTGGCAGTTACCCGCTCTTCCAGCTGCCGTGCATGTCAGCTTTTTTTGGCAGCTAATGTCAAGCCCTATTTCTAATGTCAGCCATCAGTATGACAGACAGTCATTAGCAATAGTTTCACTAAAAATAAAATAAACACACACAGAGAAATCCTTTATTACATGCAAAATAGACAGAAACACCTCATTATCCACTTTATTAGCTCCCACCAAGTTCTCCTCTGATGTAATACTGTAATTACTGTAATCTTGCTGTGGAGTGGTGTGATACGTCATGCTGCTGCCATCTTTGTATACCTGAGTGTCCAAATATTGCGACCACGTGTGTATGTGTGTGTATATAGGTGTTTGTGTGCATGCATGTGCATGTGTGTATATGTGTGTTTGTGTGTGTATTTATGTGTGTGTATGTGTGCATGTGTATGAGTGCATATGCGTCTTTATGTGTGCATGCATTTATGTGCATATATGTGTGTATGTATGTGTATGTGGGCATGTGTGCATATATGTGTGTGTGTGTACATTTGTCTGTGTGGGTGTATGTGCATTTATGCATGTGTGTGTATGTAAGTGCATGTATGTGTATGCATGTGTATGTGTGTGCATGTATGTACATACATGTGTATGTATGTGCATGTATGTGCACGTGTGTATGTGCATGTAAGTGCATGTATGTATATGTACATGTTTGTGTATGTGTGTGCATACATTTGCATATATGTGTGTATGTATGTGCATGTATGTGTGTGTGTGTGTTCGCACCCACTGCCGCACATGGCTACTAGGAAACTCTGAGGCTCTGGGGGTGCAGTGGTGTGGTGGAGATGTTGGGTGGTGGGCTATAGCATATGGAATGTGGCGGGTGTGCAGCGGGCAGGCGGGCAACTGGGTTTAAAGCATCAGTATCCAGCTGGTGGTATAGCCAGAAGGCGCCATATTGGGACACCCATTACTAATGAACTATTGTTTTGTTCTCTAGAATGCCCTTTTCAAGATATGCAAATTCTCACTTTAGTGAGGAAGTTAAAAACTCTAATGCCACCCAATATGGGTAGCAACCCTTAAAGTCATAATTGACTCTTTAAAGGGAACCTGTCAGCTGTTTTAAACCTTCTAACTTATCCCTACCTGTCCCTGCACCCACATACTACTCTCCTAAGCATCCCTCTCTGACCAATCTTGCATTTATAACAGTGGTATAGCACACTTTTAAAAAGCGGCATCATTCCTTCAGGAAGGTCTAAAACAGCTGTCAGGTTCCCTTTAACAAGCCTTTTGATATGATTTAGTATTTGTACCAGATCAAAAACCCAAATTGCAGATGCTGTGAAAACTACAGTGGATCCAGAAAAGAGCAATATGAAGGATTGCAGTACCAAAACAGTCAATAAAATGTAAAGGTACGGTCACACACAGCAATATTGCTAGGCAATTTCACTGGCAATTTGCTGGTTGCAGTGAAATCATGGAGACATTGTTCCATTTGTACACGGCAACAAAATAGAACAATGTGTCCATGATTTCACTGCAACCAGCAAATTGCCAGTGAAATTGCCTAGCAATATTGCCGTGTGTGACGGTACCTTAAGATTTTTTATGTGATTTTATTAAAATGTAAAAATAAATAAACGCAGTCTCTGCAGATTGTGGTTCTGATCTGGCACAAATCCTAAGTCATATTAAAAGGCTTGTTAAAGAGTCAATTATGACTTTAAGGATTGCTACCCTTATTGGGTGGCATTAGAGTTTTCCACTTCCTCACTGAAGTGACAATTTGCATATTTCCCAGAGGAGCATTGCGGCTATAAGTCTCCTTATCAGCTTATCTGTCTCCTTATGCCGGCTGGCAGATTTCTCTCCATGATGAGAATAGCTAGTCCCCCAGACCATTTCAAGATAATCTTTCAGAGTAAATGTTTCTCAAAGCACAACTCCAGAATTTGTTTTTATTTAACTGCTGGATTTCTGCTTCTACTCTAAGTTCCCTGACTTCTGTCTTATACTCATCCTTTGATGTCTTCATCTTCTATCACAGCCGCTATGGTTGGCCTCTGGCAGTTTGTGACTTGCCGACTCACTCTAGTGTTTCATAGAGTCAACTGGAAGTCACTCTTTAATTCAAGTCTATGAGGGCCTTGTTCTTACCTTATTCTGTCCCTCATAGACATGCATTCAGAGCTTGTTATATAACTGCTGATTTCTGACCGGTCAGTAGTTGCGGTCCCAAGATGTAGGAAGACCGGTGTGGCATCAATTAAAAGGTGAAGATTCCAGAGGGTGAGTATATGATTAGTGGCAGGGGCCTTAGATTAGAAGCACTACTGAAGAAGGGGTACTTTTTTCAATTACAAATTTTCAATTCTGCAAGGAAGTTAACACAAAAGGGGATAATTTAAAATTACAGAGGTATTTATGTAAGATAGAAGCTTGGGCCAAGACATGGCAATTGAATATTAATGTTGAAAAATGTAATGTTATGTACTGGAGCTGAGGAAACAAAATATATAATGATACACTAGTAGTAAAACTGTCATTGAAAAAGTCTTGGATGTAATGGTGAATTGCAAACTCAACTTTAGTGACCAATGCCAGGAAGCTGCAGCCAAAGCAAATAGGTTTATGTACTGCAAGAGAAATAAATGCTCATGACTAGAACATAGTTTTTCCTTCATACAAACCACTAATATGGCCACACTTGAAATATGCTATAGCCCAAAACAGTACGCAGTATTCCATGTATACAGCTAAACTACAGTGGATTCAGAAAAGAGCAATATGGGGGACTGCAGGACGAAAACAGGCAATAAAGCGTAGGATTTTTTATGTGATTTTATTAAAATGTATAAATATATGCATCAATGAATAGTAGAGATCTTTCTAATGATATTTGTACACCTATGCCTCGTATGATGATGAGAGAGCATCCTCTAATTCAAACCATTAAACTATTGAACTCTCACAACGTGATCAATTTACAAGTTCAAAAAAAGCCTGGATTATTTTTTTAAATATTACAAGTTATTGGTAGTAGATTCTGATTGTGGGACCTTGAATTAGTCTGATTACCATACGTGAAGTGTAGAAGAAAATTTTTGCTCACTATGCATCAATTAATTATTACGGTATCTATTTTATGATTATTTTTCTTTCTCTGGACCAACATGTTATCTACTATATAATTGCCGTAGGCACTTCCGTGTCGGACCCCGCAAAAGGCCGTGGCTTTGTCACTCCGTGACGTCACCACGTGCGAGCAATGGCCACGAAGCGGCCATTGCGAGTCGCTGGCCGAAAATTGAACCAGAGGCTCGGCCACAAAGTTAGCGATTTACCGCTCATGTAGCGCGAGCAATGGCCGCGAGGCCATTGTGAGTCGCTGGCCAAGTTAGCGATTTACCGCTCATGTAGCGCGAGCAATGGCCGCGAGGCCATTGCGAGTTGCTGCCTGAGCCGCCGCACCTGCCGCAAGTCCCCCTATACTTTCTATGGAGATTACCGCAACCGCGCCGCAAGTGTAACCGCATCTGCCGCGTTTGCCGCATAACCGTTACACTTGCGGCGTGGTTGCGGTAATCCCCATAGAAAGTATAGGGGGACTTGCGGCAGGTGCGGCAAATGCGGTTTTGCACTTGCGGCAGGTGCGGGTGCGAAAAAAACCGCGGCTGACTGCGTTTTTTTTCGCGGCCACACTTGCCGCAAGTGCAAAACCGCACTTGCCGCACCTGTCGCAAGTCCCCCTATACTTTCTATGGGGATTACCGCAACCGCGCCGCAAGTGTAACGGTTATGCGGCAAACGCGGCAGATGCGGTTACACTTGCGGCGCGGTTGCGGTAATCCCCATAGAAAGTATAGGGGGACTTGCGGCAGGTGCGGCAAGTGCGGTTTTGCACTTGCGGCAAGTGCGGCCGCGAAAATCTTAAAAAAAAATTAAAAATATTCTAGACACCCGATGCATTTGCATCGGGCTCACAGCTAGTCTACTATATAATCGTCTAATTCTGTCTGCTGTCTATATGTCTGTAACGCAAATCCCACGTTGCTTATTGGTCGCTCCCGGCCGGCAGCGACCAATCAGCAACTGGCGCAGTCCAGCCGCGAATTGGCGCAGGATTTGAACCAGCACTAGCCGCTGATCTCCCGACAGTAGCCGCGGGTCATCTCCTGCTGCACGAAGGTCAGCGGCGATGCAACCGGGAGATGACCGGCGCTAGCAGAAGTTCCCCCGACTGACACTAGCGATCTCGCTCAGTGTGACACGCAGCAGCAACCAGGCCCCCGCTGTAAGATCGCTGATCGTGTCAGAATGGGGGTACTGTCACACTTGGCGACACTCCAGCAACCACTAAAACAATACGACCTGATAGCGACTCCCAACGGTAGCCGCAGGTCATCTCCTGCCTCACGGAGGTCAGTAGCGACGCAGCCGGGAGATGACCAGCGCTAGCTGTTCATCTCCCATCTGCTTGCAGCTGAAGTACCCCGACCGCCATATTGAAACACCCAAGTTCCGATATGGTGGCCGGGATTCAAATCCCCCGCCAAGCCGCGCGGGACAACGACCTCAATACTATGCCCTAGAGTGACGGGGTCCCAATAACCGCCATATCGTTGCTGCATCGCTGGTGAGAGCTGACTATTTGACATCTCTCCAGCGACCACGTAGTGACTCTCCAGCGATCTCTACCAGGTCGTATCGTTGTCGGGATCACTGGAGCGTCGCCAAGTATGACGGTACCTTACTGATGGCTCATTATTCTTAAATCTTCATAAACTACATACATATTTTAGAATACCCGATGCGTTAGAATCGGGACACCACCTAGTGTTATAGATATAATTCTCTTAAAAAAGCAATGGATTCTATATATCCATAAAAAAAAGTCAAATTTGCATTTAATAATGATTAAAAGCAACAAACGTGCAACAGTAAAGCACAAAGAGGAGACTCAGGTGGATAATTGGAAAAAAAGACGCAAAGGGGTAACATCCTGTGAACAGAGGGGCACAATCGTAAAATGATTCAATGCTCGAGGGGTAACAAAAGGTACATGCAGGAAAGCTCCGAGAACCTATAAGTGTCTATAATTCACAACATTTACCCATTATTCCTTGACTGTTATGTTTTTATAAACTGAATGAAGTAGGATGTCAAAACTTTTATTTAATCATTGACTCTTAACCATGGAGCATTGATAAATGGATGAACTACAAATAGGATTCTGAAGTATAACATCCTTGTTTTTTGGCAGTGTCTGATTTGCAAAACAGTTAAGAGTACGATGCTTTGAACCTCATGAACTGAATACATCAATTCATTTTTAAAACATATGTGTGCATGGATGGTAAGGCTTGTTAGGGTAAGTGCACACTGGCCGGGTTTTCGGCGGTTTACCAGTGTAAACCGCCGTTTTGTTTACATTAGTTTTATGTTAATTTATGTTAATCCAAACCAGCGTTTGGATTAACATTAAAACTAATGTAAACAGCCCAAGGCAGTGCACACACCGGCGGTTACCCAGCGTCATCCGTTGCTAACCCGCAGGTTTCCCAGCGGGTTAGCAAAGAATGACCATGTTCTAAAAACCGGCGGTTCTGCAGCGGCTGCAAGCAGAATCATGTGCTGCTTCCAGCCGCTGCAGAATCGCCGCCGAGAACCCGCTGGGCAGCCGCCGGATACCGCCCACACATACCCGCCAGGAAGCCGGTGGACGGCGCCGGAGCTTCCTGGCGGGTCCCGCCCAGCCGCCGCCGACCAACCCGCCGGGTAATGTGAACTTACCCTTAAAGGGTTGATGTTGACTTTTAGGATTGCTACTTCCAATATATGACTCTAAAGTTCAAGTTCTCCCCCCTCTTAACATGCAATGTGCATGCATGGTTCAATTAAACTATGGGTGCTGAGAAAAAAATGGACAGCTCAAAGACATGTCACACGGATATATGAAAGATTCACCCATAAGTGCAACACAATGGTGTGTGCAGACTTTTTCTCTTGGACAGCACATGGACCCATAGAGTTTAATTGATCCAAACACAAATCCATAAACAAAATGGGTCTGTGTGGGTGGAAACACATGATGTGAGACATATGCGAGATACTCACATAAGTCTCACATGACTCACCCGGAATGGTCCATGCCTCTCTGAACGGGAATGTGTCAGCTGCTTGTGTTTCTGTGCAGCTCCATGCTCCTGTCTGGAGTGGCAGGGGCTGTTTTGGGTGAGTCATGGGAGACTCATGTGAGTATCTCGCATGTGTCTCGCATCGTGTGTTTCCACCCTTTGTGAGATGTGTCTCATAACAGGTCCTATGCTGACACAGCCATTCAAGTCCATGCAGATATGTGAAACAGATTTGCTAGGGCCACACTTACCATGTCCCCCACGTTAACCGGATGCCATGACTGCAGAGCCCAGTCGTTGCTGACATTTTCCTGTGCGCTCTGTTAAAGCCCAGTTCTTGGGGCTTCCTGTGTGGCTGCCTCCATGGTAAACATCGGGCTACCATGGAGCAGCGTTCACAGGCAGCCCCGATGTTAACGGCGCGCGTTACTGCAGGTTGAGCTCTGCAGTAATGGCATCTGGTTAACGTGGGGACATGGTAAGTGTGGCCCTAGCCTAATACAAAGAACAACTGCAAAAAAAAGTTTTCATTTATCCTACTCTGGTTTTTGTACATGAGTCCTCCAATAATGAAGAGTTTATATACAGCAGATTGTGTTTGCACCTTCAGATTCTTAGTCTCATCACCTTGGCAGCTTCTGTATTTTACTGTTGATTTTCTAATAAAAAATGGAGACAAAAACCAAAGCAATTCTGATGCAGATGAAGGTTCCCTCAGACTCCGCAGCACATCGGCTTTCCTCTCTCAGGTTGCAGCTGCATTCTACTCAGATGTTTTGCAGTAAATTAAAGTGACTGTGACGAACTATCTCAGCAGCAATAGGGAAAATAGAGACGACCAAAAAAACATTTCAATCAAGAGTTAAAAGTCGGTAAAAGGAGAGAATGTTTTTTCATGGTAGAAAGGTGGCGAAGATGTAGTATGTGCCACAATACAGGCAGTGATCTCACTAAGGGCCACTTCACACACACATATATCTGTGCAGATATTGCTGGCAGATCTCTGGTTGCAGTGAAATCATGGACACATTGTTCCATTTGTATAAGGCCACAAAATGGAGTAATGTGTCCATGATTTCATTGCAACCAGAGATCTGCCAGCAATATCTGCACAGATATCTGTGTGTGTGACGTGGCCCTTACTCACATAAAGACAATTTCAGCTGAACTATGGAGTTTTCCTGAAAAGGTGAAAGCAATTGAAAAAGCCACTAATACAAAGAACAGGTTTTCTTCAACCAAGTGTTTTACAATTACATTATTCAAGTATTTCCAGCAAGGTCGTGTATTTAGAGCTGTTCAGATGATGTCCTGTAATTATTACACTGGCCAGCACAACTTTCCCTGACACTTCCAATAGTGGGATCTGCCAGGACAATCCTGCAATAAGGTCCAATAACAGTCTGCCATGTGTACATCTCATCTTTCACTGTGAAAAAAAAGACATGTATTGAAGCGGATACAATTTGCCAAAGAACACATCAACTGGCCTAAAGAGAAATGGAGAAACATTTTGTGGATTGATGATAGTAAAATTGTTCTTTTTGGGTCTAAGGGCGGCAGTTTGTGAAACGACCCCCAAACTCTGAATTCAAGCCATAGTACCCTGTGATGACAGTGAACCATGGTGGTGCAAGCATCAATGATATGGGCATGTTTCATTTAATATGGTGTCGGGCCCATTTACCACACACCAGGGATCATAGGTCAGTTTGCATATATCAAAATACTTGAAGAGGTCATGTTGCCTTACGCTATAGAGGAAATGTCCTTAAATTGGGTGTTTCAACAAGACAATGACCCTTAACACACCAGTATATGAGCAAAACCTTGGTTCCTGTCCAACAAAATTGACAGTCCAATCCCTGGACCTTAATTTGATAGAACCATTTACGAGGTGACATCAGAAGTGCCATTTCTGAGGCAATAAAGAGAGAGAGGGGAGGGGGACAAGAGGCGCAATAGTGCCCTTATCACTAAGACACTAACTTTCAGCGGTGAAAAAAAGGCAATCCACTCACCTACTCCAGTTGTGTGACCCACAACTGGCTTGAAAGCATGTAGGATAATATCCTGATGGCTGCTGCTGGACCTCCACCGTTTCCACACACGTGTGGTTGAACCAGTAAATTCAGGGAAAGAAGGTGTACTCCGGTCCGCGCTGCCAAGTTCATCAAAGAAAACCCAAGACGAAGTTCTGATCGAATCCTTCTTTATTTTCCTCCTACGCGTTTCAGTGCCCACCTGGCACCTTCATCAGGGATCCCTGATGAAGGTGCCAGGTGGGCACTGAAACGCGTAGGAGGAAAATAAAGAAGGATTCGATCAGAACTTCGTCTTGGGTTTTCTTTGATGAACTTGGCAGCGCGGACCGGAGTACACCTTCTTTCCCTGAATTTCTGAGGCAAAGCCAACAAATGCAAATAAATTGTGGGATGTAGTCAGAGCATCCTGGGCTGGAATAACAATCGACAGGTGCCAGAAGTTGGTTGACTCTATGCAACACAGATGTGAAGCAGTTCTAAATAACTGTGGTTATACAACAAAATGTTAGGTTAGTGATTCGCAGGAATGCTAAATCCTAATGAAGAGTGCATATTTTGAGTTTGTAAAGACAAATGCAGACAATGCTATTTTGTTGAACAGCCCAATGATGTTTTTTTTTTGTTATTTTCTGTAAAAGTAATTAAAAATTATATACAATTATCTTCATATTTTGATTTAGAAAACAGTGTGCAATGTTCCCAATGCATAAAAATAAAAGCTAGTATACAGATTTTAGACATAACTCATGTTTTTGAACACACTGCTATTATTTTGAACACAACTGTACATGGATCTCTACACCTTTCTCCTGTCCAATTTTAATTCAATAACCCACCTGTGGTTGTACCAGTCATCAGAACCACCCAGAATTGTTTATATTTGCAGGTATACCAAGACTTTAATATATTTAGAAGGCTTAGTGATAAAGATAAGAATAGCTGTACCATAACATGGAAGACAAGAATAAAGACAACATTTAGGGTGTGTGCCCACATACCGGCTTTGTGCCGGTGTGCGGCTGGGCGGACCCGCCAGGAAGCTCTGCAGGCATCCACCGGCTTCCTGGCGGGTATATGAGGCGGGTGCGGGCGGGTGCTGTGGGCGGGTGCACAGCGGGTTAGCGCCGGCGTTTCTGCAGCGGCTGGAAGCAGCACATGATTCTGCTTGCAGCCGCTGCAGAACCGGCCGGATTATAGAACATGCTCATTCTTTGCAACAGATGAGCATGTGTAAACCGCCGCTGTGTGCACAGCGGGTGTCGGTTTACATAGGTTTTAATGTTAATCCAAACGCCGGTTTGGATTAACATAAATTTACATAAAACTTATGTAAACCGACCGGCGGTTTACACATCTAAACCGGCCCTAACCCGGCATGTGGGCACACAGCCTTAGACTTCTGCTCGTTCGGTTCATCACAATTTACCTTTAAATTTTGTAACGTACTTGACAGACTTTACCTGGAAAATGTACAGAAATTACTGAATTCTTTTCAGCTAATTTCCATTGATATTAATTTTAAAGTGCTGAAAAATATGTTGTCATGACTTAAATTATTATATTATTTGAGTTGATAACACTGTTCTTCAGCCAAATTAGTTCACAGACAAAACAGTTCACCTTAACACATTTTTGTGAATCTGAAAATGAGCATTAAGCTTAAATTTGCTGATTGGCTCTAATTTTCAAGATCCAAAGGAAGTTGTAATTACTTATAAAACTTTTCATGCAGAGTTACAGAAAAATTACATCTTTATTATTTCATCATCATTATTGCATTGTTAGTAGCTAGTCTATGGCATCATCTATTTAGTCTATTGCGCCTTCTGTATTCTCTCATCTTAGTGTGACCAATCAAAAATGCCAATTCAGTAATATTAATTATTAGAATGTCAGTCTGCAATTCTATGTACCATGAGTGAGGAGGGCGAGCAAAGGAGCAGGAATGATTTTATTGATTTATAAGCGAACTATAGATCCTAGAACTGCAGTATACAGCTCTGCTTCATCATGTAGGAGGGCAGGGACTGTACTAAAAAGTTTTCTCTCCCCGGAGTTCCCCTTTAAGAGCATTTGGACTGAAAGCCCATTTTGCAGTGACCATACCTCTCATTGGCAGAAAGAATCAAAAGGCTAGACTCACCTTCAGTGACGATCATGTAGTGTGGGAAAAGGAGACATGGTTCACAGTTCATTTTACTTATGAAGGCAAGTTTAATTTACGGGGTAAGGAGGAGATGAGGGGCTGAGACAGAAAACTGAAGGGAGGGGTGGAAAGCCCTGGACATAATACTGACAGCTTCACTGCTGAAAACAGCATTACAGTGACACTTTGTTTCAGGGACGGGCTTAGGAAGTGCCTGCAGCCTCTCCCCCTTCTGAATGACATTCTGTGTGAGTATCCAAGTATGCACTGGGGCACTCACACAATACTTCATCAGACAGGACATTAAAAAACACATTGCATGTTAGGCTAGGGTAACACTTAGCATGAGTTTTTTTGGTGCGTTTCTGCATGCTTTTTTCATTTCTGCATGCGTTTTTTTAGGTGCCTTAAGGCACCCATGCATTTTTCCATGCGTTTTTTTAACATGGGCCCCTATGGAAAACGCATGCATTTTTGGATGGCACTAAATGGTACTAATGTACCATGCGTTTTTGCATGCGTTCTTGATGGCACCTACTCACATAAGTGCAAAAACGCATGCCAGATGAGTGGTGACCATGGCGGCCATTTTGAAGTCAGCCATTTTGGATCCAACTTTATTTTTTACAATGGGAAGGGGGTCATGTGACACATCAAACGCATTGAGAATTTCATAAGAAAAACAATGGTGTGCTTGATTTTAACGTAACTTTATTCTTTCATGAGTTATTTACAAGTTTATGGCCACATATAAAATGTGTTCAAAGTGCTGCCTATTGTGTTGGATTGTTAATACAACCCTCTTCTCCCGGTCTTGACACACTGATAGCAACACTGCAGAAGAAATGCTAGCACAGGCTTCCAGTATCCGTTGTTTCAGATGCTGCACATCTAGTATATTCACACCATAGACAATTGCCTTCAGATAAGTGATGAGGCAAACATTTTTGTGAATGGTGAAGTTAACAAACAAAACCAGCGCTATTGGTCTGACACTAACCCACAGTGGATGGATCACTCCAAGACTGCTAGAACACAAAAATTGATGGTATGTTGTGGCATATGGAGTACAAAGATAGTGGGGCCATTCTTCATCAATGGAAACCTCAATGCTACTGGATATCTGAATCATGTAGCAATATTAGATATCCAGTGGCATTGCGGTTTCCATTGATGAAGAATGGCCCCATATGTGGGGAAAAACTACTATTGGAGTGCATGGTATGGCTCAGAAGGGAAGGAGCGCCATTTGACTTTTCAATGAATTCAATTGAATGGTTTGGGGGTGCCATGTCACATTGGCAGAAGCGCCTGAGGTGTCAGAATACAAATAATCCCCACAAGTGACCCCATTTTATAAACTACACCCCTAAATGAATTAATTTAGGGATGCAGTGAGCACATTGACACCACAAGTGTCACACAATGTTATTACTATAGGGCGATGAAAAAATAATTTTTATACCACTAAAATATTGTTTTAACCAGGTTTCTAATTTTGACAAGGGAAATAAGTAGAAAATGGCTCAAAATGTGTTCCACAATTTCCCCTGAATGTAGCAGTACCCCACATGTAACTGTGCAGTACTGTTTGGCCACATCTAGGAATCTGAGGGAATTAGTGTCATTTGATTTGTGGAGCATAGATTTTCCTAAAATTGTTTTCAGGGTCCATTTGCATAGCCCTTTAGTACCAGAACAACAGAAACCCCCTCAAGTGACCACATATAGGAAATTAAATCCCTCTGGGAGTTCATCTATGGGTGTAGTGACAATTTTATTTCTGGAAACACCCATATCAAATACTTTGAATTTGCAAATTAAAAAGGGAAACACTTGTAGTGCTACTAATTGTATGCTAGCTGGTCACATAAGCATCTTTGCTCATTATCAAAGTATGGAAACGATTGAAGTAAAACACCCTTGTAGTGCCCTACTATCAACTTGTAAGTTGCATCATGCGCCATATTGTGCCTCAACATGAAAATGTGTATCTCGATGGAGACACTAGTGCGCCCTGTAAAATTCAAGTTTATGTGGCTATTCCTACACTATCAACAATCCCCAAACATGTTTATACAACAGTGTATATGTACTGTTTTACACATTTTGGGGCTCAGAAGGAAGAAGGGCATTTGGATTTGGGAGCGCAGGTTTTGCTGGTTTTCTTTTTGGAGGATGAGGACCCATAATTCTTTTCCAGAGCCTTTGTGCTACAGTAACATGGAAGCACCCTATATTTTATTTAAGAGATGGCAGACTTTGGTAGAGACTCGTTTTTTTTGTGGGTTGAGTTGAATGCTATTGGTGTAAATTTGGAGTACAGAACATTTTGGTTGAGTTCACATTGATCCTGTGCTCTATGCTGAGCACTTACAGTACATTCAGGTTTTCAGCTATATTTCCGAAATAGGAATTCTCACATTACCTGGCACTGTCAATCACAGTGCAAGCTGCACACTAGTCATCAGTGTTCGGAATGGCAGAAGCTTTGCCACACAACTCTTGGCAGCAGCATAGTGTGTATCATGACATGAAATTATCAGCACTTTTGTGGGTCACAGTGTCAGCTGTTATTGCCTTAGTGGTATCCAACAAATCAACTCCACCTGTGGGTGGGGGTAAAAACATCAGTCCAGTCCCTAGTGAATTTTTTTCTTATATACTACATAATTGCCAATTCTCCTAGCATCTTCAGGAGACTTTTGGAACATAAAGAGACCTCAAAGGCTCCCAACAGAGTTCGCAATTATCTCTAATACATGTCAAACTGTCACTGATTCTTACAGAAAGATTCTAAAAAGGTATTTCGTGGAGGAGGCATAAAATGAATGTTGTGAGAACTTGGAAAAAGCACAAATGGATATGAAATATATAGAAAAAGTGAAGGCGCCTGATCTGATAACTGATGTGGTCATTGTGGAAGAGTGAAAAAAGACAACAATACCAAACAGGGAAGAGTGCAATGAACAAGTAACATACTGACATCCACTAAGAACATTTGATTAGTGGGTACACTTATTATACCGAGCCAGATGTACTGTACATCTGCTAAAAAGAGGTAGATGTATGTAAAAGCAGGATTCATTTTATATCAAAACTCCATTTTCAGAGAGTCTGTATGGTCAAAGTATCTCTCCTGGAGAAATGGCGAATGACTGTTTGTTTATTTAATATTTAATCGCCCTATAATATCTGGACATCTGGTTTGTCCTGAAAGTGTCTGAATTCCACAATGCAGTGCGACGGAAGTACACCGACGCCATATTGCAACACCCAAGTGATGGGTATTCCGATATGCCGATCGCCGCACTCATGGCGGATAGGCCATACACCACAGCTGCACCTCTACCACCCAACACCTCTGTTTGGCCCCACGGTGCTTGCTTCCCTCTCCTACCACCCAGCAGTGCACCTGGCCTCCCCCTCCTTGCAGGTATCCCCCCTCCTGCTGGTCTCACCCGATGCTCCGATGCTCAATGTGGGTGACGCAGCTGGGTCATGTGATTCTGTGGGATCACATGACCCGTCTGCATCACTCAGGTCCTCAAGCATCCGAGCATCGAATGAGGCAGGCAAGAGGGGGACACCGGCAGGAGGAGGACATCAGCTGGAAGGGGAGGCTGGTATGCGTGTCTGTTTACATGTTTGTGTATACATGTGTGTGTACATGTTTGTGTGTGTGTACATGTATATGTCTGTATATTGTGTGTATACATGTATGCGTATACCTGTGTGTGTATATGTGAGTGAATATGTGTGTGTATATGTGTGTGTACATGTGTATATACATGTGTGAATATGTGTATGTACATGTGTGTATTTATGTGTGTGTGTGTATACATGTGTGCATATACCTGTGTGTGTACATGTGTGTTATCTATAATGTGTGTATACTTGTGTGTCTGTATACTTTTGTGTATCGATTTCTATGACTGTAAATGTATTAAGCTGGTAACTATTGCGTTTTTAGCTGCGTATTTATTGTGTCTTATTGCCCCTTTTATGTCCAGAAAAATGGCATCTAATACCAGTTTACAATTTGCATTGTCTTTAGCCAGGACTCACAGAGTGGACAAAATCTGCTTTCCTCCCTCTACAGCCATTGATGTCACAGTGCCGGTATTAACAGAGGCAAGGTTTAAATGTGAATACACCGCCGGTGTTCCGGTTTACTTAACGTTTTAAGTAATTTATGTTGACATCCAAGCGGCGTTTGGTTCACATTAAACCTATGTAAACCGACCATCCCGCGTGACACACAGCGGCCGTTAGTACACTGCTCTCACTGATCGTAACCACGCTGGGTTCCACAGGGGTTACAAAGGAATTTGAGCATGTCTATTAAACACGGCATGGCGGCACGGCTGCAAGCAGAGAATCATGTTCTTCTCCCCGCTGGGAGAACCGCGGCAGCGTAAACATGCATCATCTTTGACCGCCCACGCAGTGCCGCGCACTCACATTTCACAACGCCAGGTTTTAAGCCACCGGCAACGTCTGAAGAGCTTAACTGGTTAGTGGAGTCTACGCCACCAGTCTTCGCCACACCTGCACTTAGCACGCTAATTGTGGACAAATACCCCTAAGAAGGACACATGAAGAACAGGTGCTTATGCAAGTTTCTTGGTTTAGAAGTAAGACGTCTCATTTTTTTTATTCATGTTACAATTTTCCTTTTACCAACAGTAAATTAAGGTGGAAATATTATCCGAGTGAGCTGTATATTTTAGAAAGTTTAAAACGATATGTCAGCCCCTAAATCAAACTAAATCCATCATCAAGGGAGAAGCATAAATACATTGATTTGTTAAGATTCCTAAAAACGTTTGGGAATAATAAAAATGTGCTCACTTAAGTCTACTATCATACAACATAAAAGTAAAAATGTACAGTCACATTAACAATAGCGCATCGTACGTGCAAAATAAATGTCACTTCAGCAAAGCGTTTTTGACAAATGTTCTTTTTGTTAAAGGGATCCTGTCACCCCCCAAAACACCTTTAAAGCTATTAAAACCTGTCCCTACAGCATATTAACACTTTCCCTACACTATTTTTAGCTCCTAAATGCAGTAAATGATATTGCATAAAAACGTTTTATAAGTACCTGATTAGTGATGATAATGAGTGACTATCTATTCATAGTCACTCATCAAGACTGCCCCTCTGCTTCATAGCACGCCTGAATAGGCGTGATCTACATCCAGGATTCAAAATCGCGCGTCCCTTCTGTGCCCTGTGTTCGTAGGAGGCTGCAGTGTGGCTTGTGACGCGATCCGCGTCATTCCCCGGCGCCCTGTGACGTATTTACAGCGACGCCGCGCTGTTAGCTTCAAAATGTGCACTGCGCATGCCCAATGCGCATGCGCAGTGCACATTTTGAAGCTAACAGCGCGGCGTCGCTGTAAATACGTCACAGGCGCCGGAATGACGCGATCGCGTCACAAGCCACACTGCAGCCTCCTACGAACACAGGGCACAGAAGGGACGCGCGATTTTGAATCCTGGATGTAGATCACGCCTATTCAGGCGTGCTATGAAGCAGAGGGCAGTCTTGATGAGTGACTATGAATAGATAGTCACTCATTATCATCACTAATCAGGTACTTATAAAACGTTTTTATGCAATATCATTTACTGCATTTAGGAGCTAAAAATAGTGTAGGAAAGTGTTAATATGCTGTAGGGACAGGTTTTAATAGCTTTAAAGGTGTTTTGGGGTGACAGGATCCTTTAAGTTTTGTTTGGCAACTTGAAAGACAGGAGTCGAAATATCACCTACAGGAGGAAATATATCTATGTTCTCTGCTTTATGAAGCCAAAAACATAAATGCTTTCTGCTCAGATTCGTACATACTTAACCACACAAAGCGTCTCCAGTGATGAAGGTGAAGTCATGTGCTCACAGGCTCCTTTCGTGTGAGAACATTTTTTGACAGAAGACTTTTCCACCCCTAAAATATAAGCTGTTACTATATGTAACATTCATATGTGGATGTGTAATGGGTTCCACATTTCCTGAATTTTTAAGAACAGAAACACTATGATGATATATGTATTTTAGATGTAAGAGGAACTAATTTGTTTCATATCCAACCAAGAAGATTTAACCCCTTTATAAATGGGCGATTTTTGGTTTGACCTTTTGTTGTTCTCGTTCAAATGTTTTTATTACATTTTCAAAAATATGATAGGGTTGCATAAAACAGATTTTTAACAACTAGTAAAAATTTTACGCTAATAATAAATACTGATGTAAATATACAGTCACGTATGGAAATTTACATAGATAAGACATAGATCAACTACATAAACAAGGGAGAAACAGAGGGCGAAAAGAGAATGAACATGAGTAGCACATTGCGTATTAATATTTAGTAAAAGATTATAAAAATTCTATTAAAGAGTACCTGTCACCCCCTGGTGCATGGCAATCTAAATGCAGCACTGAATGCAGCATGTCTGCTGCATTCAGGGAAGGGGTCCCCCATGTGTCTGTGTGCTTTGTACCCCGAAATATAGCCTTAGTCTTAGCAAACTCACTGTTAGAAGCCATAAGGCATTCCCTGGTGCAGGAGCCAGCTCGATTGACGGGGGCCATTCCCTCCCACTCTGCCTCTCAAAATCAGCTTTCTGGACACCATCATCAAGCTACGGAACAATGAAATAGAGAATAAGGAAAAAGATCCAGCGGAGAATTTCCGGAATGCTTGTTTATTTGCTATACAAAACCTCCATAGAACAGCGGGGTGTGCATCAAGCTGGCTTGATGCACACCCCGCTGTTTTATGGAGGATTTGTATAGCGAATAAAAAAGCATTCCGGAAATTCTCCACTGGATTTTTTTCCTTATTCTGATTATCGTGCCCGATACCAGGGCGGTTTCCATGCGGATTATAACTCCAGGACGTGACAGAACGGAATCATACCGGTGAGCTGCCTTTCCCTACCCTTTTCCCACTGTAACAATGAAATAGAGACATCCCTGTACCGGAAGCCAATTCACCGTCCAAC
Organism: Allobates femoralis; assembly: GCA_033576535.1. Taxonomy (NCBI): domain Eukaryota; kingdom Metazoa; phylum Chordata; class Amphibia; order Anura; family Aromobatidae; genus Allobates; species Allobates femoralis. The sequence goes on from JARQOC010000003.1 coordinate 141,389,542, forward strand.
ATATCTCCAATGGGACAGTTTTCATCCAAAACACACAAAAAACTCTGTAGTTTACAGCCAGGCCATCAGATACAATCGGATATGTTCCAACCCTACAGATAGAGACATTCACCTTGAGGAACTCAGAAAGACTTTTTTGAATCAGGGCTACCAATCCAAGAGCAATTAAAAACCAGATTACAAGAGCCACCAGAACATCAAGGAATCATCTCCTACATTACAAAACTAGAGAAGAAAACAGCAGAGTTCCTCTTGTAGTCACCTACAATCCAAATCTGGAGGTGCTAAGAGGAGCCGCACGGAAACTGCAACCACTCCTACAAAAAGATGCCCAGCTAAAATCATAATTTCCGGATCCCCCACTCTTGTGTTTTAGACAATCTCCGAATCTAAAATGCATCACTGTCAGAAGCTCCCTGTTCTCTCCAACGGCAGCAGGAACCTTACCCTGCAACCAGAACAGGTGCAAAACCTGTCCATCTATAATGACAACGGACAAGATAAAGATTCCCAGGACAGATCAGGACTACAAGATCCCAGGTAACTTCAGCTGCACCACAAGCAATGTGGTGTATTTAATTATATGTACCAAATGCCCAACAGGTGGCATGTACGTAGGAGAGACCAGACTAAAATTCATAACAAGAATGAGTTCTCATCACCACACAATAAAAGAAATCTCTTTTATTTTTTTTTTGCAGCTTTGACCACAGTGTAACAGATATGAGGTTGCTCATTATAAAAAGTAACTTCAAATCTCAGAGGGAGAGAAGAATTTGGGAATACAAATTGATAACGACCTATGACACATTCAAAGCTGGAATGAATGTCTCACATGGATTCATGGCTTTTTACATCAATTGAAAGGGCATTTGGGGATATCAGATCTTTACACAGACCCCAGTTAGAGGACAATAAACTTTGACACTTGTTACATGAGCTGTTATCACAACCATTTTAACCCCCGCACCCCCCTTATCCCTGTTCTTGGACCAGCCATTAATGTAAGGACTATAAAACTGTCTATTCACTTATCTTTGATTTGACTCTCTAGATTCTCCTTCCCCCCCTCCCATCTGCCCACTACATGCTTCAAGTCACCTGTGTTATGTATTGCAATTTCCCCATTCTGCATTTGTACATATATATGTGTGTCTCCAGAAGTTGTATCATTATTAACCCTGATGAAGAGGCCATAGTGTCTCGAAAGCTTGCTTTGCTTTTTCTTTCCATCTTTTCAGTTAGCCATTAAAAGGTATCAGCCACTGAGGACTCTCAGATTCTAATATTTTTTTTTATCTACTGCCTAACATGGTACAAACATTTTTAACATGCTATTTAAATTATTTTATATTTTGATTAATCAGTCTTTTATGGATACAAAGTTAACAAATATGCTTACGTTTCCTGTGCGCTGGGTAAAAACGCATGTGTTCAAACACAACCGCATTTTGCATTGCGCTTGCATGCCTTTACTCATACAAGTCTATGGGTGCACTAATGCATGCATTTGACCGCATTTCTATGCGTTAACACAGCTGAAAAAGCACATTGTGTCAAAACGCATCAAAAACGTGATGTAAACAGGCCCTTACTCCATATCTGCCTTCCTGATTCTACCCCGCTTATGTGTTATTTGCATCCCATAAAACTAGTCAAGAAGTCCTTGCAATAACGGACATATGCAATAATTCAGACATATGCTATTTGTGTAAATGACTTTCTATCATATGCTGTGTGCACCTTACTTAGAGATGGGATACCTTGTATCACTATTATCAAGCCAGAAAAATAATTAAGGTTCCCAACACTGGAAGATGGCACTGGGACAGCTCAGCTCCACTCCCTGCCCCCTGACCGTACACACCACTGTCATTCCCACTGTAGTCTTAAAGGTAAGTTTTAATATTACTTAGCTCTTGGTAAAATTAAACCTAGTTCTGACAGTCCAAAATTTCAGTAGTATATTATTTGTCGATATACAGATGTAGAAAGTTCCATCCTTACAGATTGTACGCCACTGTTTAAATATTTATACACATTATAATGCTGCACTCAGTCCTGTCTATGAAGGTGCTAACTAAACACAATTCTATTTCAAATATAAAATAGTTGCACTCGACATAGACTTATTTCACAATAGAGAAAACTGAAAAATGAAAAAGTAGAGATACTTGGTATTATGGAAATGGCCAAATCGATAATTCACCCAGTTGCCACGTTGCGGCGATCTCTGTTAACTGGGTCCTAACACTGATGAAACTGCCTGATGTCTGTCTGGGCTTTTCCTCATCGGCTGATACCAGAGAGCAAGGGATTTGCAGTCTTATAACTAAAGACAGGTGCTTTGAATATGTAATTGGTGCCTTGGGAAAAAGAGGTTAACCCCTTAGGCGTGCTAGAGACTGATACCAGAGGGCAATAGCTCATCTCTCACAACTAGAGTGAGGAAGGTGCTAGCAAACGGGTGTTGAACCCATGTCATACACATACACATTATAATGCTGCACTCAGTCCTGTCTATGAAGGTGCTAACTAAACACAATTCTATTTCAAATATAAAATAGTTGCACTCGACATAGACTTATTTCACAATAGAGAAAACTGAAAAATGAAAAAGTAGAGATACTTGGTATTATGGAAATGGCCAAATCGATAATTCGACCAGAGGGCAATAGCTCATCTCTCACATAATACCAAGTATCTCTACTTTTTCATTTTTCAGTTTTCTCTATTGTGAAATAAGTCTATGTCGAGTGCAACTATTTTATATTTGAAATAGAATTGTGTTTAGTTAGCACCTTCATAGACAGGACTGAGTGCAGCATTATAATGTGTATGTGTATGACATGGGTTCAACACCCGTTTGCTAGCACCTTCCTCACTCTAGTTGTGAGAGATGAGCTATTGCCCTCTGGTATCAGTCTCTAGCACGCCTAAGGGGTTAACCTCTTTTTCCCAAGGCACCAATTACATATTCAAAGCACCTGTCTTTAGTTATAAGACTGCAAATCCCTTGCTCTCTGGTATCAGCCGATGAGGAAAAGCCCAGACAGACATCAGGCAGTTTCATCAGTGTTAGGACCCAGTTAACAGAGATCGCCGCAACGTGGCAACTGGGTGAATTATCGATTTGGCCATTTCCATAATACCAAGTATCTCTACTTTTTCATTTTTCAGTTTTCTCTATTGTGAAATAAGTCTATGTCGAGTGCAACTATTTTATATTTGAAACTGTTTAAATATTGTAGCCTCTTTTCTGTTTCCCCAATGCCGACACATTCATACAAAGCAAGAGGTAATCTATGAAAATGTGGCGCCCCTGCGGACCGGAGGCCACTGTGAGTTACATCAGCTGGGAAAGGTAAGTGTCACGCGCTTAGATGGCGCTGATATTGTTGGATGCTGCTTTGTATGTGGTTTGTCTTTAAGAGCTGCATGGATGATGGTTGTGAAGGTCCTTGCCTCCTGTGGTGTGCTCCAGAACTGCAGTCACTATTATGTTCAATTGCTGGTTTAGGAGTTAATGTGTGACTCAACTGGAATCCCCTCCCCCTGGCTTTAAATAGCCTTCCCTCTCCTCTGTCAGGTGCTGCTGATAGCTATGTGCTCTACGTCTTGGTGCTGTGCTGATGCTTAGCTGCTGGGCTAAAGTCTTTCCTTGGGAGAAGCTGTGATTCCTTACCCGTGGGTGGAGGTAGAGGCCATCAGCCTAGGGCTAATCAGGAGTGTTAGGGTACCGGGTGGCGGCTAGGAACTCCTCACCATCAGAGGTACCTCCGAGATCAGGGCGAGCCAGAGAACCCAGCATCAGTGTCAGATTAGGCTCTTCTGACCCCCTTTTGCCCAATTGACCTACCTGTTAGCTGATTCCCTTACCTCCCAAGCATGACAGTAAGCTAGCCACCCCACACCAACACCCAACACATCCCCTAACCCTAACCCTAAAGCATGACAGCACATCCCCTAACCCTAAAGCGTGACAGTAAGCTAGCCACCCCACACCAACACCCAACACATCCCCTAATCCCTAGACCAAGTACTCCATGTCAGGCAGGGGATAGTGGGGGAACTGAGGGAAAGGTGGGAAAGGGGTGGAGGAACTAGATTAAAAACCTAGGAACACTAAGTTGGGAAGAAATTCCCTGGATGGTGGTGTAGCGGGAAGAAGTTCTAAGCCGAGACACATGGAAAGCCACGAAAGCTGTAACACCAGAAAGTAAGAAACCAGACCCGGCGACCTATGCCACTGTAAGGCCGATCCGGGTCCAATGCTACGTACCGAGGAAGAGTAGAGGAGGTCCATGGTGGGTCCAAACCAGCAGGGACACCGTGGGAATGGGACGACACCAGGGAGCCGGCCCTGTTGACATGGTAGTACGCTGTATGCCCCAACAATAAATTAACCGGCGGGGTGAAGAGACTGTATGCCCAGAATCCAACCCCCGCACAAAAGCGGATAAGCCGTCACAGAGGACTAGGAGTCTCGCAATGGACCGTCCAAGCGAAGCCCGTGACCACTGGCCTGGAGGATGTGCGCAGAAAAGAGCAGAAAGGCCTGAAAGGCATAAAAAAGCAAACCGTCCCAGGTGCTAACCGGTCACCGGGACCATGAGTGAACTGCTGTAAAGTGACAGTGACTGTAGTGTCGTGTAAGCAAAGCAGTGAAGTAAAGTACCCGGTCAACTCAGGACTTGTGTGTGAGACTTATTTGTTTGCTGACAGCGGAGGCTCACCTGCAGAGCCGCACACTGATTCTTCCAGCCGCAGGGGAGACTGCCTGAAGGGGCTGAGTGCGGCGTAGCACTACTTCATCACTATACCTGCTCTGGGGAAACAAGCCCTGCCTGTAGAGGGCTCAACATCCCGGCTGTCAACCCTATTCATCCCTAGAGGCCAGAATGCAGTGGTGGCCCACAGTGGCCACAAAACTATGGGTGGCGTCACAAACTACAATTTACTAAAACTCTAATCCCCTTTTTTTATTCCTCTTTTATTGCTGCACCTGGGACCACGGAGCTGGGTCACGTCACTGTGACAACCCCGCAGCCCTTGAGGACAACAGGGCCCAGTTCTGAGTACCCCAGTCCCCGTGGTGCGACAAGAATACTGCAGGAGTGCGACAATATGAGCATGGCTCTCCTCTCTCATAATGTTCAGAATTAGCCCATCTGTATGTATTCGTCTTTTATTCTTTAAGTATTATACTGTTTTAATACCATACGAATATATATTTTTGGCACAACCCCCAGCTTTGGGATATAATGCTTGGATAAAGAATCTATAGACTATTTCTGATTTTCTTTTACTTATGCTTCATTCTGCAGAAATAAACATTTATAGTCTTGATACTGGTGCAAGGTTTTGGGGCCCCGTTTCGTATAATTTGTAGTTTTGCAGTTCTCAGAGAGGCCCATTAATCAGCACTTTCCTAAACCGCCTTGTGCTATTTCAAAAGCTGGTATGTGCAGGAGTTGAAAGCCAGGATTACATATCTAGTTTTATCTGACAGCTAAATGATGTTAGTGAGAAATAAATAACACTTCACACTTTTATTTTATTATCTTTATTGCCTTGAATAGACAGCGATGTGAATGTGTGGATGTGAGCTTGACTCCCACACATGAATGATGCTTCTTTTCCTTCTTTAAACGATTGAAGAGTGTCATTAATGTGAAAGAAAAGGAATTTATTTCGTAAGGTAAGGAACAAGCCTCAATGGCTGCTTTTTGGATAATCTTCAGCATGTGCCTTAAAGAAAATACATATTACAAGAATAGGTCTAATTTTATAGGTATGTCCGCAATTTAACGCAATGTCAACGGGAAATTTAGCTATATAGAAAGTGATATAGATGCAAAAATATTGATCCTAAGTAGCATGTTATATGTAATAAAAAATTTTTTAGCTATAAAGCGCCAACATATGTCGCCACAATTTATAAATCAAAGGGTACATGTATAAACCTGATGAGATATTATGGAGTAAGGCTACATTCACACTGTGCGTTATTGCAACTGTTATTGCTGCATTCCTTATGGATCGACTATGGCAGTGAAAACGCAGTCAAATGCAGTGACATTAGTTGTCCCAGCCAAGTCAATGCATTTCACAATTCTGCATTCACACAGTGAGCTTTTTACGGATCCGTTGTTGGGCTGAAGGTCGGACTTGTACAAAGACTGAGGAGGTCAATTATTTTTGTGCTTTTCAGAAGCGCTTTTACTCACCTCCCTGCGCTCCCACGGTGATCTCCAGCAATGTCCTCTCATCCTGGAGGCTGCAGGACCTGTGAGAGGACCTGTCACTACACCATGTGAGTGAGCAACGTCACTTAGTCACATGTACAGGTCCTAGAGGCACAGAACACTGCTGCCTCCAGGATGAGCGGACATCACTAGAGATCACTGTGGGAGCGTGGGAAGGGTGAGTAAATAGGCAGCAGCATTCCCACACAGAAAGCTGCGCTTTGTGAGGATCCGTTCTTGGTGCAGTTTTTCCACCAGAAATAGATCCTCACAAAACGCAGGAAAAATGCTGTGTGTTAATGTAGCCTAAGACCTCATTTACACTTCAGTATTTTTCATCAGTATTTCATCAGTATTTGCCAAAATCTCTGTAAGTTCCACACTTGGCTGTCACGCTGGGTGTAGAGAGACACCCAGTACTGGATGACAACCAAGGGGGATGGGGGAGGAGGGCACCCTGATGCTAAGGGCAAAAAGGGGAGCTGGTGACCCCTAGATAAACTGGTGCTGGCACCTGGCTCCCCTAATATCTCCATACAGTTTCCGCAACTGTCGCAGCAAGGACACCTTTTCCCTGATGTCCCTGACCTACAACTAAATAATGATCAAAACAGGTGAACACTAGTCAACCCGGCTACTAACTAAGATTAAACACAAGGGAAATAAACAAAGAGAGAAGGGAAGAAACACTTAGCTTGAGAAGATCCACACAGTAATTCAACAGAAACTCCAGGATACACTGCTGAGCTGAGAAGCTTCCTCGAAAAACCTGACAAGATATCACCAGCAGTGCATCCGGGGAGTCAAGGGGAATATATAGACAGCTCAAGGTAAGGGGTCAGCTGGGTCCTAGTGACCACCAGCTTTCACTAAAAGGGAAATGCCTCTTAAAGCAACATAAACTTTTTTAGGATTTGGACTGTTTGGCCAAACACTGGAACCTTCTGCGAGTGGCCTCTACTGTCTCATCCGTGCTTCCTAACACACCCATGATATTGGCCTTGGCAAACAATCACTTATGGAAAAAATACTGACGTGTGAATGAGGCCTAACACAGAGTTCAACAATTCAAGTTGAACAAGTCTCATCCATATCTCCTGACACGACCCTTCTATGAGTGGTCTCTGGACAATCAGGACCAGGTTGTCAGGATGGGAGAGGTGAAAGGAGCCTCTGACGGGACAACTTTACCCCTAATCGAGTACAAGAGGCTTTCGAAAACTTGGAAACAAACTGTGTATCGCCATCTGAGACCACATCGGATGGAACCCCATGAAGTCTCATGATCTCACTGACAAACACCTGTGCCAGTGTCTTGGCATTAGGAAGTGCTGGTAGTGCCACAAAGTGTACCATCTTGCAGACACAGGAAGATCCATGATAAAATCCATAGACAGATGTGTCCATTGTCTATCAGGAATGGACAATGGCATGAGAGATTCAGACAGACAGGTATGCGGAACCATAGAGCGTGCGCAAACACTACAAGCAGACACAAAGTTAGTCATATCCTTCTGCAACCCTTGACACCAAAAACAACGAGACAAAAGATCCAAGATGGCCCTACTACCCGGATGACCTGCCAGTACAGAGTCATGATGTTCTTTAATCACCTTGAGGCACAAATTAGGTGGTACAAAGAGTCTCCCTAAAGGGCAGGAGACAGGTGCACCCCCCTGAGCCTTCAACACCTCCCACTCCAAATCCGGGTAAAGAGCCGAAAGAACCACTCCTTCCTGTAAAATGGGAACAGGACTCTCTTGATTACTACAACCCGGGAAACTAAGTGATAACGCATCTGCCTTGACATTCTCAATCCTGGATGGTAGGTGACGGTGAAATTAAATCTTGTAGAAAACAAGAACCATCTGGCTTGCCTGGGGTTGAGACGCTTGGCTGATTCAAGGTAAAATAAGTTCTTATGGTCAGTGATAACAGTGATGGGATGGATAGCCCCCTCCACCAGTGACGCCAGCCCTCAAAAGCCAAGTTAATAGCCAAGAGTTTCCAATTACTGACATCATAATTTCTTTCAGCCGACGATCATTTTTTGGAGAAAAAGGCGCATGGCAAGCATTTACCGGGAGACTGCCCTTGTGATAACACTGACCCCCACCCCACCATGGATGCATCCACCTCAACAATAAAGGGCTGAGAATGATAGGTTGTGCGATAGGTGCGGTAGCAAAGCATGTCTTCAGGGAGGAGAAAGCCTGATGAGCGGAGTCTGACCACTTAGAAAATCTTACCCCTTCTTTATTATGTCCGTGAGAGGTTTCACAATTACAGAATAATTCTTAATAAATTTACGGTAGAAATCGGTAAACCCCAAAAAGTTGCAATTCCCTCAGGTTTTCTGGACAATCCCAGTCAAGCACGCCTTGATCTTCTCTGGATCCATCCGAAAGCCCGAAGGTGATAACAGGCACCCCAGAAATTGTACCTCCTGAACGGCGAAAACACATTTCTCCAGTTTAGCATACAGTTTGTTGTCCCTTAAAATCTGTAGCACCTGTTTAACATGAGACTGATGTGTCGCCATATCAGGTTTAGTAGATCAAAATATCATCCAAGTAAACTACCACAAATCTACCCACCAAATGATGGAAAATATCATTCACAAAGTGTTGAAAAACTGCAGGGGCATTAGTGAGTACAAACAGCATCATCAGACTCTCAAAATGTCCCTCAGGGGTATTAAAAGCAGTATTCCATTCAACCCCCTCTCTGATACTAACCAGTTGTAGGCCCCCTCAAATCCAACTTGGAGAACCATTTTGCTCCCACAATCTGTCTGAACAAATCAGGAATCAGAGAAAGGGGATATGGATCACGGACAGTTATCTGATTTAATTTCCGGAAATCTAAACAAGGACGGAGGCCCCCATCTTTTTTTTTTAACAAAAAAGAATCCTGCCGTGACTGGTGAAGATGAGGGTCTGATATGTCCATTCTCCAGACACTCGGCAATAAAATCCTTCATGGCTTGTCTCTCAGGACCAGATATATTATACAGCCTGGATTTGGGCAGTTTCGCTCCAGGAATGAGGTTATTAAGACAGTTGTATGCACGGTGAGGAGACAAATCCTGATCACCTGTGTTTACTGAGAACACAGCCTCATACTCTGATAGATATGCAGGCAATGTCACAGCAGAGACTGCAGCAAAAGATGTATTCAAGCAATTCTCCACACAGAAATCACTCCACTCCACAAAATCTCTGGTCTGCCAATCCACCACAGGATTATGTTTACCTAACCATGGCAGGCCCAGAACAATGGGAGTGGGGAGACCCTCCCCTCCAGAACATAGCAAAAAAGTGTGTCCTGATGTTGGGGTTCTACCGTCAACTTAATATTATGCACAATTTGCGTAAGACTTCCCTGAGCAAGTGGCGCTGAATCGATGGCATACATATGAATGGGTTTAGACAACAAACTGCAGAGAAGCCCATGAGTCTTTACAAAACGAGCATTCACCATGCTGACCCCCGCTGCATTTTCTACAAAAACAGAAATAATTTCGGTTTTGCTCTCTAGTGCCACCTCGGCTCTCAGGAGAAAACGGGAATTACATGTGGAAGATACACACACCTCCACACCCCCCATGGTAAACTGAGTACCAGGTATTTCACTCCGTTTATGAACAGAGGGACAGGCTCCAATAAAATGTACCACAGAAAAAACAGACCCCTTTTTTTTAGCTTGGTAAATGCCATAAAAAATTTTGGAGGCGGTCGCTTCTCCTAGTTGCATGGGTTCATCCAAACTCGGGAAAAACGACTCACCCTCTGATTGCCCACCTGGCAATAGGGTACTACCTCAGGAGAAAAAGGTTTGCCCTTTCTATCCTGAAGGCATCTATCCATACGTATAGCCAAAGACATAGCAGCCTCCAGAGATTCCGGGGTCTCGTAAATCGCTAGAGCATCCTTCAATATTTCTGAGAGTCCCTGGCAAAAATGACTTCTGAGGGCCGGATCGTTCCACTTAGTGTCCGTAGCCCATCTAGGAAACTCAGAACAGTAAGTCTGCTGACCGATTCCCCTGTTGGAGGTGACGCAATTTGGATTCGGCCAAAGAGACACGGTTAGGATCATCATATGAGTTCAAAAGCATCAAAAAACCATCTATAGACCGAAGACAAGCAGAGTCATGTGGCAAATCGAAAGCCTAGGATTGGGGATCCCCCTGCAACAGTGACATAATAATTCCCAAACGCTGCTGCTCATCTCCAGAGGAATAGGGTCGAAGCCTACACTATAGTTACTGGCTTCTTTAAATACAGCAAATTTGTCTCTGCCTCCTGAAAACCTGTCGGGAGGGCAATCTTAGGTTCAGGTCTACCCTGACCACTCACTGGGTCCCTCACCACAAGATTCTGCAGCTGCTGACCCTGGACAGACGACCGAATGTCTGCAACCTCCAGAGTCAGAGTCTGGAGCTGCTGGGTCAAGCAGACACAGGATCCATGAATAGAAAAGGAAGAAAGAAAAAAAAAACCTGTTTAACCCTTTTCATTTAATTAAGGTGCGACAGTGATAATGAAGGCCTAATGTAAGGCAGAAACGCAACACACTATATATATTTTTTCCCAGTGCCAATTTTTTTCCTGAAAAATGAAAGACTTTGATCTTCTACATTTTGAGTGCAAAGCAGCATTTTTTATATTGAGTATTGTCAGCTGTCATCAACCCCCACATTGTTAATGTTGAGGCGTGTATGATACCCCCACATTACCAATCTAGTGACTAAAATAGTTAAAAAAACAGAAACGCAAAGAAAAATCACTTCAGGTAGCCATGTATGGACATTGTTGTGGATTATCATCAGAAGGTATGTGTGGGCTTAATAAAAGGGTGCCAGCGGATTGCCTGTATGTTTTATATAAAATAAAGGAATTTTCTCCTTGTGTTTTATTTCTAAAAAAGGATTTTTCTCCGTCTGTGTTTAACTATTTAGTCACTGGATTGGTAATGTGGGTGTATCATAGACATTATGAATTCAGGGGTTGATGACAGCTGACAATACTCATCTGTCATTAATCCTTTTTTTTACCCCAACTGCCCATGCACCAGGGCAGCAGGAAGAGCCAGGGTGAAGCATCAGGATTGGCACATTTTATGGAGGTGCCAGTTCTGGGGTGGCTGTGGCCTGCTATTATTAAGGTGGTACGGGCCTATGAAATATGGCGTTTTCCACCCTGAGGATACTAGAGCCCAGCTGTAGGCTTTATATTAGCTGGTAATCATAAATGGGGGATCGCTACGCCGCTTTTAAATATATATATACTAGTAAAAAGACCCGATGCAATTGCATCGGGAGCGCGGTGAAATGAATTGTGTGTATACATGCGGGTGAGTGGCTAGCAGAGTATACATGGGGCTCTGTGGGTAGCAGAGTATACAGGCGGGTCTGTGGGTAGCAGAGTATATAGACGGCTCTGAGGGTAGCAGATTATACAGGTGGCTCTGTGGGTAGGAAAGCATACAGACGGCTGTGTGGGTAGCAGAGTATACAGGCGGGTTTGTGGGTAGCAGATTATACAGGCGGCTCTGTGGGTAGCAGAGTATAGAGAAGGCTCTGTGGGTAGCAGATTGTACAGGCGGCTCTGTGGGTAGCAGAGTATATAGGTGGCTCCGTGGGTAGCAGAGTATAGAGGCGGCTCTGTGGTTAGCAGAGTATAGAGGCGGCTCTGTGGGTAGCAGAGTATAGAGGCGGCTGTGTGGGTAGCAGAGTATACAGGCGGCTGTGTGGGTAGCAGAGTATAGAGTGGGCTCTGTGGATAGCAGAGTATGATGTGGCGGGAGGCTGGAGGGGTGAGGAGAGCAGAGGCTGGAGGGGTGAGGAGAGGTCCAGCTGGAGGGGTGAGGAGAGGTTCAGCTGGAGGGGTGAGGAGAGGTCCGGTTGGAGCAGCGACATCACCGCTCGGCGGCAGGACGTGGCTGCGTAATGGTGCTGATCGCAGCCCAGTCACATGGCATTGTCCTCTGCGGCGGGTTGGGTGATGCAGAGAGGGATCAGTCCCTGCCCTCAGGTCACACATGTGACCTGAGGGGAAGGAGCGGATTGGGCGGTGTGTGGTAAAGACAGGACGGCCATCCGATTGGTCTAGGACGCTAAGTCCTGGCCAATGGGATGGGCGTCCAGTGTGTACAACACAGCGCCCAATCCGCTTGCAGGGGCGGCCAATGGGAGTGAGCGGGGCGTGTCAGGCTTTGCAGTCTGACACGGTCCGCTCACTCCCATTGGCTGTCGCCGCCCACAGGAGGACATCACTGGCTCCCGGCACCCGGCCACAGCCCGTAGACCGCTACTGCACCAGCATGGCGACATTGAGGCCCCAGCGGTGAGAGAGCGACCAGGGGCGGAAGGCACCAGCGGCATCCGGGCAGCGTGGACCTCGCGGAGGGCGCAAAGGCGGTGGCAATGAAGCGGGGCCGACGGTTGGCAGAATGGCAGCGGTGTCAGGTAGTGCGGCTGAGGATGGAGGAGGCTGAGAGGATGGAGGAGGCTGTGAGGATGGAGGAGGCTGAGAGGATGGAGGAGGCTGTGAGGATGGAGGAGGCTGTGAGGATGGAGGCGGCTGTGAGGATGGAGGCGGCTGTGAGGATGAAGGAGGCTGTGAGGATGGAGGCGGCTGTGAGGATAGGGAGGCTGTGAAGATGGAGTAGGCTGTGAGGATGGAGGAGGTTGTGAGGATGGAGGAGGCTGTGAGGATGGAGGTGGCTGTGAGGATGGAGGAGGCTGTGAGGATGCAGGAGGCTGAGAGGATGGAAGAGGCTGTGAGGATGGAGGAGGCTGAGGGGATGGAGGAGGCTGAGGGGATGGAGGAGGCTGGGAGGACGAAGGAGGCTGTGAGGATGGAGGAGGCTGTGAGGATGGGGAGGCTGTGAGGACGGGGGAGGCTGTGAGGATGGAGGAGGCTGTGAGGACGGAGGAGGCAGTGAAGATGGAGGATGCAGTGAGGCTGGAGGAGGCTGTGAGGCTGGAGGAGGCAGTGAGGCTGGAGGAGGCTGTGAGGCTGGAGGAGGCTAGTGAGGCTGGTGGAGGCTGTGAGGCTGGAGGAGGCTGTGAGGTTGGAGGAGGCAGTGAGGCTGGTGGAGGCTGTGAGGCTGGAGGAGGCTGTGAGGCTGGAGGAGGCTGTGAGGATGGGGAGGCTGTGAGGCTGGAGGAGGCTGTGAGGCTGGAGGAGGCTGTGAGGATGGAGGCGGCTGTGAGGATAGGGAGGCTGTGAAGATGGAGGAGGCTGTGAGGATGGAGGAGGCTGTGAGGATGGAGGAGGCTGTGAGGATGGAGGAGGCTGTGAGGATGGAGGAGACTGAGGGGATGGAGGAGGCTGTGAGGATGGAGGAGGCTGAGGGGATGGAGGAGACTGAGGGGATGGAGGAGGCTGTGAGGATGGAGGAGGCTGAGGGGATGGAGGAGGCTGAGGGGATGGAGGAGGCTGGGAGGACGAAGGAGGCTGTGAGGATGGAGGAGGCTGTGAGGATGGGGAGGCTGTGAGGATGGGGGAGGCTGTGAGGACAGAGGATGCAGTGAAGACGGAGGATGCAGTGAGGCTGGAGGAGGCTGTGAGGCTGGAGGAGGCTGTGAGGCTGGAGGAGGTAGTGAGGCTGGTGAAGGCTGTGAGGCTGGAGGAGCTGTGAGGATGGGGAGGCTGTGAGGATGGGGAGGCTGTGAGGATGGGGGAGGCTGTGAGGACAGAGGATGCAGTGAAGACGGAGGATGCAGTGAGGCTGGAGGAGGCTGTGAGGCTGGAGGAGGCTGTGAGGCTGGAGGAGGTAGTGAGGCTGGTGAAGGCTGTGAGGCTGGAGGAGGCTGTGAGGATAGAGGAGGCTGTGAGGCTGGGGGAGGCTGTGAGGCTGAAGGAGGCTGTGAGGATGGAGGAGGCTATGAGGATGGAGGAGGCTGGGGAGGCTGTGAGGCTGGAGGAGGCTGTGAGGATGGGGAAGCTGTGAGGATGGAGGAGGCTGTGAGGATGGAGTAGGCTGTGAGGATGGGGAGGCTGTGAGGATGGAGGAGGCTGTGAGGATGGAGGAGGCTGTGAGGATGGAGGACACTGTGAGGATGGGGAGGCAGTGAGGCTGGAGGAGGCTGTGAGGCTGGAGGAGGCTGTGAGGCTGGAGGAGGCAGTGAGGCTGGTGGAGGCTGTGAGGCTGGAGGAGGCAGTGAGGATGGGGAGGCTGTGAGGCTGGAGGAGGCAGTGAGGCTGGTGGAGGCTACGAGGCTGGAGGAGGCAGAGAGGCTGGAGGAGGCTGTGAGGCTGAAGGAGGCTGTGAGAATGGAGGAGGCTGTGAGGATGGAGGAGGCTGTGAGGCTGGGGAGGCTGTGAGGATGAGGAAGCTGTGAGGATGGAGGAGGCTGTGAGGATGGAGTAGGCTGTGAGGATGGGGAGGCTGTGAGGATGGAGGAGGCTGTGAGGATGGAGGAGGCTGTGAGGATGGAGGACACTGTGAGGATGGGGAGGCAGTGAGGCTGGAGGAGGCTGTGAAGCTGGAGGAGGCTGTGAGGCTGGAGGAGGCAGTGAGGCTGGTGGAGGCTGTGAGGCTGGAGAAGGCAGTGAGGCTGGTGGAGGCTGTGAGGCTGGAGGAGGCAGTGAGGATGGGGAGGCTGTGAGGCTGGAGGAGGCAGTGAGGCTGGTGGAGGCTATGAGGCTGGAGGAGGCAGTAAGGCTGGAGGAGGCTGTGAGGATGGGGAGGCTGTGAGGCTGGAGGAGGCTGTGAGGCTGGAGGAGGCTGTGAGGATGGAGGCGGCTGTGAGGATAGGGAGGCTGTGAAGATGGAGGAGGCTGTGAGGATGGAGGAGGTTGTGAGGTTGGAGGAGGCTGTGAGGATGGAGGAGGCTGTGAGGATGGAGGAGGCTGTGAGGATGGAGGAGACTGAGGGGATGGAGGAGGCTGTGAGGATGGAGGAGGCTGAGGGGAAGGAGGAGGCTGAGGGGATGGAGGAGGCTGGGAGGACGAAGGAGGCTGTGAGGATGGAGGAGGCTGTGAGGATGGGGAGGCTGTGAGGATGGGGGAGGCTGTGAGGACAGAGGATGCAGTGAAGACGGAGGATGCAGTGAGGCTGGAGGAGGCTGTGAGGCTGGAGGAGGCTGTGAGGCTGGAGGAGGTAGTGAGGCTGGTGAAGGCTGTGAGGCTGGAGGAGGCTGTGAGGATAGAGGAGGCTGTGAGGCTGGGGGAGGCTGTGAGGCTGAAGGAGGCTGTGAGGATGGAGGAGGCTATGAGGATGGAGGAGGCTGGGGAGGCTGTGAGGCTGGAGGAGGCTGTGACGATGGGGAAGCTGTGAGGATGGAGGAGGCTGTGAGGATGGAGTAGGCTGTGAGGATGGGGAGGCTGTGAGGATGGAGGAGGCTGTGAGGATGGAGGAGGCTGTGAGGATGGAGGACACTGTGAGGATGGGGAGGCAGTGAGGCTGGAGGAGGCTGTGAGGCTGGAGGAGGCTGTGAGGCTGGAGGAGGCAGTGAGGCTGGTGGAGGCTGTGAGGCTGGAGGAGGCAGTGAGGCTGGTGGAGGCTGTGAGGCTGGAGGAGGCAGTGAGGATGGGGAGGCTGTGAGGCTGGAGGAGGCAGTGAGGCTGGTGGAGGCTACGAGGTTGGAGGAGGCAGAGAGGCTGGAGGAGGCTGTGAGGCTGAAGGAGGCTGTGAGGATGGAGGAGGCTGTGAGGATGGAGGAGGCTGTGAGGCTGGGGAGGCTGTGAGGATGAGGAAGCTGTGAGGATGGAGGAGGCTGTGAGGATGGAGTAGGCTGTGAGGATGGGGAGGCTGTGAGGATGGAGGAGGCTGTGAGGATGGAGGAGGCTGTGAGGATGGAGGACACTGTGAGGATGGGGAGGCAGTGAGGCTGGAGGAGGCTGTGAAGCTGGAGGAGGCTGTGAGGCTGGAGGAGGCAGTGAGGCTGGTGGAGGCTGTGAGGCTGGAGAAGGTAGTGAGGCTGGTGGAGGCTGTGAGGCTGGAGGAGGCAGTGAGGATGGGGAGGCTGTGAGGCTGGAGGAGGCAGTGAGGCTGGTGGAGGCTATGAGGCTGGAGGAGGCAGTGAGGCTGGAGGAGGCTGTGAGGCTGGAGGAGGCTGTGAGGATGGATGAGGCTGTGAGGATGGAGGAGGCTGTGAGGATGGAGGAGGCTGTGAGGCTGGGGAGGCTGTGAGGATGGGGAAGCTGTGAGGATGGAGGAGGCTGTGAGGATGGAGTAGGCTGTGAGGATGGGGAGGCTGTGAAGATGGAGGAGGCTGTGAGGATAGAGGATGCTGTGAGGATGGGGAGGCAGTGAGGCTGGAGGAGGCAGTGAGGCTGGAGGAGGCTGTGAGGCTGGAGGAGGCAGTGAGGCTGGTGGAAGCTGTGAGGCTGGAGGAGGCAGTGAGGCTGATGGAGGCTGTGAGGCTGGAGGAGGCTGTGAGGCTGGAGGAGGCAGTGAGGCTGATGGAGGCTGTGAGGCTGGAGGAGGCTGTGAGGCTGGAGGATGCTGTGAGGATAGAGGAGGCTGTGAGGCTGGAGGAGGCAATGAGGCTGGAGGAGGCTGTGTGGATAGAGGAGGCTGTGAGGCTGGAGGAGGCTGTGAGGCTGGAGGAGGCTGTGAGGATAGAGGAGGCTGTGAGGCAGGAGGAGGCTGTGAGGCTGGAGGAGGATTTTACTGTACTGAGCATGCTCAGTACAGTAAAACGTCTCCAAACAGGAAGGCAGGGGTTAAAAAAAAATGTAAAAAAAATTTATGCTCACCTTACCCCGAGCCCCCGCCGTCTCCCGGCATCTTCCTGCAGGCTCCCGGTGGCTCCCAGTGTCTGCAGAGATGTTCTACTGCAGTATAGGACCTGCGGTGATGTCACAGTCACGTGACTGCAAGTTACTATGGAGTAACCTGGTTTCACATGACTGTGACATCACCGCAGGTCATGTACTGCAGTAGAACATCTCTGCAGACACTGGGAGCCTGCGGGAGCCACCGGGAGCCTGCAGGAAGACGGAGGGAGACGGCGGGGGCTCGGGGAGAGGTGAGCATATTTTTTTTTTAACAGTAGTGCGGCTGCGGCTCGCAGTGTCGAAAAGGAGCTTGGGATTCGGCTACAACGCCCGAATTCCAAACTCCCGATTATATAAGTAGATTTTATTTTTTAACAATTTACAAAAAACAGGCAGCACTCCTTCAGACAGTGAAGTGGACAATTTATTCAACACCTCTTGTGATGGGACGTTTTAGAGTAAATGACTCCTTTCTCAAGCATCATGCTTGAGAAAGGAGTCATTTAGGGTGCCTTCACATTTGCGTATGGGAAGGCAGCGTATTGCTGCGTTCCCATACGCAGTCAAACGCATGCGCACTGCGTTCCTATGTTTAACATAGGAACGCATAGTGCCTGCGTTTGCTGCGTTCGGGTGCGGATGCGGACGATATCTTCTCCTTCCGGTGTCCAGCATCCGCACCTGGGACGCAGCCAGTTGCATTTTTTTGTGCGCTCGGGGAGCTTAGACAATCAGCAAGCGTCCACAAGCGCACAAAACATGCATTGTCTTCAATGGGTCCGCAGTGTTCAGCGCTTGACAGCGCAGGAGACCGCTGCGGACCCATTGAAAAATCTCCCGGTGGCCGCCGGTGACGTCACAGGAGCTCACCGACGGCCACCGGGAGGTCAGCTGAGCCACTGCTGTCCTCCTCCTCCCCGCTGCCTGTAATGTGCTAGCGATGTCGGCGGGGAGAACAGCTGATGTGACAGCTGTTTGAATCTTCCCGCGCCGACAGCTCCTCTCAGTGTCGGCGCAGGAAGATTCAAACAACTGTCAAATCAGCTGTTCTCCCCGCCGACACGTCCCGGTGCTTACCGGCGGCGGGGAGGAGATCTCCGGCGCTGAACTCCTCCTCCGGCCCGCCCCCGGACAGCGCCGATTGGCTGCCAGGCTCCCTAGTGATGTGTCCGCAGGCGGACATTATCCGCTGCGGACACATCATTTCACACACTGCTTTTGACAGCGTTTGTGTCTGCATGCCATCAGCATGCAGACACAAACGCTAATGTGAAGCTAGCCTTACTCCGAAACGTCGCATCACATGAGGTGTTGAATAAATCGTCCACTTCACTGTCTGAAGGAGTGCTGTCTGTTTTTGTAAATTTCTGGATTAGAAGGCTGAGCACCGTAATACAGGACTTTGCACTGGATAAGTATACAAGAATGTGCTGATTCTATTTTTCTATTTTTCTATTTTATTCTTTATGAATAAATAATTTGAAAAAATAAAATAGCCCTATACTGATAATGTACAATGCCAGGGTAGAAGAAACTTTTTTCCCCTTTTAGACCTCTATACATCTGTCTATAGGGCCCCCCACCAGCATCCAATTCAGGTTACTACTTTCCTATTTACCTGTATATTCACTGGCTGCACACAAGCTGTCCTGTGGACTAGCACCCACCCGATATGCCAACGCACGTTTCAAGTTGTCTCTTCGTCAGGGCATATATATACAATATATGGGGGGAGGGACATTATACAGCATAGCTCTTTGACATCTATTTTTTTCATCTATCTATAAATCTATCTCTAATTTCTATCTATCTATCTATCTATCTATCTATCTATCTAAAATCTATTTATTCTATGTATCTATCCATCTATCCATCTACTTATCTATCCATTAATCCATACATACATACATCCAATTGAATAGCTGATAACTTGAATAACCTTTAAAATCTAAAAAAAAATTAGCAGGCCAAAGCCACCTCAGGAATGGAGCTTCCATAACATGTGTCACTCCTGGCGCTTCGCCCCAGCACTCTCACTGCCCTGGTGCATTGGCAAACAGGATAATGACATTTTGAGTTGTTGCTAGCTGGGTAATGTCAGTTGACATCAAGCCCAGAGGTTAGTAATGCCAAGGTTTCAATAAGATACCCGATATTTCTAACCAAGTCAGTAAGAACACAAATAACAACACCAATAAATATTTATTTGAAAATTAACTCCCTGATACATTCCTCTTTCACAATTTTTTTAAATTAAAATCCATTTTTAAAAGTCTCCCATTCAACCCAACGCAAAAAAAAAACTTCCAGGATCCGATCTGTACTGTTAACCCCTATGATCCCGTTGTCAATTACTGACAACAGGATCCAAAGCCGCCGGGCGGGGAACGTGCTGTTTCCCACATGCACCGGAGATCCCATGATAATATTGAGAGATCTCCGGTGTTCACGTGACAGACCGGGGTCCTGGTTTGACACAGTAAGCTGTCACGGATCTCTTCCGGTGAGTAGTTGGCAAGCGCTGCCAACCACTCACAGTGCGCAATTCTGACAGATACCAATGTGCTGCAGCTCATCGGTATCTGTCAGAAGTGATCGGATGGTGCAGCAGGGTGCCTCTCTATAGGGCAGTGTAAAAGTAAGAATCAATGAATAAATAAAGTTTTTACAAACATGTAAAAAAAACATTTCAAATCACCCACCTTTCCCCCCATTCACAATAAAAGCATTAAAAAAATAAAAAAATACACGTTTGGTATCGCTGCCTTCAGAAACCCAAGATATAAAAGCAATTAATGAGAGCCATAAACTGCGTAACGAAAAAAAGGTCCAAACGCCAAAATTAAGTTTCTTTGTCACAGCAACATTGCTATAAAATGCAATAACGGGCGATTAAAACAGCGCATCCACACAAAAATGGTATCATTAGAAACATCAGCTCAAGACGCAAAAAAGAAGCCATCACACGACCCCAAATCCTAAAAAACTTAGGACGCTGCGGGTTGCAGAATATGGCACAAAATTTCTGAGGTTTTTTTTCACCACTTAGCCACTTAGTTACAAGTAAAAGTATACATGTTTGGTATCTACAAACTCGTATCAACCTGAGGCATCACACCATCATGTCGGTTTTATCATATAGTGAAGATGGCAACTAAAAAAAACCAAAAAACAAATGTGTAATTGCACATTTTTTGCAATTTCACTTCACTTGGAATTTTTTTGCCATTTCCCTGTACACTATATGGTAAAATAAATTATGTCATCTGAAAGTATAACTCGTCCTTCAAAAAACAAGCCATTTTATGTGTATATTGACAAAAATTTTTTAAAAAGTTATGGCTCTTGGAAGAGGGAAGCAAAATGCAAAAATGAAAAACAAAAAATTCTTGGGTCATGAAGGAGTTAAAAAAAAAAATAGTGGTGTCATGTCAATCGCCTGCTGCATTGATTTACAGATGATTATATTCCGATAGTTGGTTAACTTTAAAATGGGTTACAGACAATCAAGATAATGGTGCACAGTTCACTGATGGTACAGTCCATTTAGGCCTTTGAGGTGTAGCCCGAAGGCTGTAGTCCTGGGGTTAGCGCAACTGGCGCTAAACTTGGGAAGGGGAAAAATAAAATTAACAAAGAAACAGGCATAGCTCTTGTCAGGACTCCATACAGTCCTTATTCAGTCAAAGGGGCAATTCCAGGACTAACAGCGACTATCAGCGTGCAAATTTACATGCTGCTTGATGCAGGGTTCCCGCAGGGGCATTTCTTCCAATGAGTCAGTGATCCAACAACAGGCCTTTTTAAGGCAGTCCTCTTTAATCAGAGTAAATAGATGTGTGTGGGAGGGCCTAACTATTTTGGCTCATGAAGATTTCATTCACAAACACACCTCCTCTTTTGGCTCTGTTGTTCTCCACACTGGAACGCACACTAGGACCTAAATGTGTCCGCCCCCATGAGTCATCCTGTCTATGATGCAGGTGGTCGGGTACTATTCCTTTCTCTGCAGTGTCACACATCCTATTTTACACTCCATGGAAATCCCACTCATTCGTTCTTTCAATTTCATCTGTAAATACTGGGTGGTGTGTGGCAACAGCACTGTTCCAGTCATTAGCGCATCAGGAAATACATGCTGGTGCAGTCTCACTTAATGGTGAGTATATACTGTATGTAGGTTCCTTCCCATACTTGAATCTCTGATTGACCATGTTTGATCTACCACAGATGTTTTAGATTTCACTTTGTTTTTTTGTAGCATATTTAACACTCATGGTGCTCTAGGAGTTCACGCCACTGAGGAAGCCTAAGCTGGCATAATGCGTGGGGTTTCTTCTATCATATCTCCTTGTTCTCCCCCCTTCATTATGTGTTCCTTAGTATCTCTTATATGTTTGTATATTACTTTTATCCATCTCCACACTGTTAACATGTGCATTGATCCTTGGTGTTTGAAATATTAGACACCTTTTTAAATACATTAACTTTGCTATTGTATGTAAATATATACCTATTGTGTTATGTGTGTGCCGCCCAGCTTAGGGGACCGGGATACCCGGCGCAGGGTCCCTTTCCTTGGGGAAGTCACTGGTGGCTGGACCCAGGCCGTGGCCCCAGGCTGGCACACTCCTAAAAGGGGGTATTTACAGGGGATTTAGAAGTTTATATAATTTATAAAGTTTGTAGATGTTATTGTCGTGACGCCACCCAGAATAATGTGGCTATATATGGCCACCGCTGCCTTGTACTGGCCAGGGGATGATGGTGAGAGGCAGCTGAGATGGTATAGCCCTTTTCCGGGTAGGGCTGTAGGGTCCCCTGGACAGGTGATGTTAAAGTTAATGATGGATGAAGATGGAAGTATGGTGAGGAGATGTTAAGGGCACAGACACTTACTTGATTCACAGCAAATTCTCTCAGCGGTGATGGTCCCAATCCTGGATAGATGGTAGCTGTTAAATCAGAGGCTG
Source organism: Allobates femoralis (assembly GCA_033576535.1). Lineage (NCBI taxonomy): Eukaryota > Metazoa > Chordata > Amphibia > Anura > Aromobatidae > Allobates > Allobates femoralis. The sequence goes on from JARQOC010000003.1 coordinate 141,411,498, forward strand.
AGGCACAGATGAGGTTTAACTGGTTTACTTTCAACCAAACTATAATACAACAAGTCCCGTCTCCGGAGTCTGCAATAGGGGTTCAGTTGCTCAGGCCCCACCGGGTCCTTTACCTCCTGCTTGCGCTGTCTATGTGGCCCTGCTGCCGTGTGTGAACTCGCTGCCGGCCCAAATCTGTCCTCTCTGGGTCCCACTCAACAGGCAACTTGAGTCCTTTGTCTCTCTCTGCTTACCCCCTCCGGGAGTACTGCTGAACTCTTAGTATGTTGCTGTGTCTGGCCCTGTGAAGCTTGTTGTTACCTCACGTTTTTCCGGTTGCTGTATTGTATATAACTAATGCAGCCACGGATCCGGTATCCGTATCTGCGCTTTTTATCTAGGGTAGATAATGATGCTACCCGATTCTGAAAGTGTTTCTCTTATCAGTTTTCTCCTCCTCAGACCGATGGCTTGGCCCTGGAAATTGTCAGTCAGTCTTCAGGAACTCAATGCAGCTCCTGTCACTCTGAGCTCCTGGCTCCAACTGTCTGAAAATTTACCTCAAACCAGTGTTTTATCTCTAGGGAAGTCTCTGGTGTCTCTGGAGCTCCCCCTACTGGCCAAAGGTGGTAGTGCAGCGGCTTGGCTTTCTAAGTGAGTGCAACTATTATGATCTTATACTGTGGCTAATACCCGCAGGGGCGCCACATTCCCCCTTAGTTAAGAACAGTACTCCGGGACTGTGGGACAATAAACATAAGATATAACAGATAATATTTACAGAGTCTTAAAAAAAAATAAAAAGTTACAAAAACCACTCAAGTTTAAAAAATAGAGTCTTGTAAAAAGTCAATTCAAATAGCGTCCATTAATACAGCTTTGTCCTTGAGGGCTATTTATTTGTTAGGAAAGGCACTGCAATTAGCGTCCATTTTTCCAACAAAGTTTATGAATAATTTAAGAATGTTCAAAAAACAGTCTTTCCGGAGCTTTAATTTACCGCCTCCGGGCTGATAAATGAAGAAAAGAGTTCAAGAATATGCAAGTAGTTCATACAGAATAGTCTCTGTAGGTACTGAGCTTTTTTTTTTTTTTTTTTTTAACGTTACATCTAATAACTACTAATTAACAACTAAATATCTATTTACATTTGGTAGTCTGCATATTTTGCTGGTAATTGACCCTGAGTACTACGCTGTGATCTGCGTAACGCTTGTGTACTGGGTGTACTCAATGTGATGGTGTGAGTGGACGTATACCTAGTAAGTACTTCTGGTTCTGCTAGGGATAATTCCACATTTGTGGGATTGGCAATTCCACCGTGTCCAGGACTATTATTACTAGGAATTTGTTCTTCCTGTCTTGGAACGTCTTGTGGTACAGGGTCTGCTTCTAATTCTATTGGTCTTGGGGCTTCTGGTATTACAGGCTCTGGTGTTTGATAGAAGGCCATCATGGGAACTACTACTGCACCATTGTAGGTTGGCCAGGTTTTAGGAAAGTCTCCTAAATAGGTGTGATATACTCCATCTTCTTCTTTTTCGTCAACAGGTTGAACCGGTACTGGTTGAATAACTTCTGGTTCAGGTTGAATGACTTCTTTTTCTTTCAATGTCTCTGGACATAGTTTTAGATTGTCTCTTGACACTAGTACTGATGTTAATCCACCATCTTTGCTTATAAGACACATTTTAGGATTGTTCACTCTCATTGGTAAAACTGTATATGGGGCGGATTCCCACTGATTGTCCAGTTTATTAGTGCGACGGTTTCTCTTGAGCACTTGATCACCAGGTTTTAATGGGGTTGCTAGAGCATTCTGGTTGAAGTATTGCTCTTGTCTTTCTCTAGTTTTCTGGAGATTCCTTTCTACGCATTCTTGCACTTGGCGATATTGTTGTTGGCGTAGGGAGTCCCAGTTGGAATCCTGCACTTCTGCGTCAGGTTTTACAATACCCATTTCTAGATCTATTGGTAGCTTGCCAGGTCTTGCATGCATAAGGTAAGCTGGGGTACAGTTTGTGGAGCTTACCGGGACATTGTTATAGAGGTCTACCAAATCAGGCAATTTCTCTGGCCATAGATTTCTCTCTGTCTCTGGTAAAGTCTTTAAGAGATCGATTACAATATGGTTCATTTTTTCGCATAAGCCATTTGTTTGCGGATGATAGGCTGTTGTACGGATCTTCTTGCAGCCATACATATTGCAAAATTCTCTGAAGATCTCTGATTCAAATGCTGTGCCTTGGTCTGCGAGTACTTGTTCCGGATATCCATGAGGTCTGCAAAAGTATGTCTGGAACGCCTTAGCTGCTGTCTTTGCAGTGAGATCTTTCACGGGCACTACTACCAGGAAGCGTGAGTAATGGTCCACGATGGTTAAAGCATAGACATAGCCGGACCGGCTTGGTGTCAATTTCACGTGGTCTATTGCTACGAGCTCAAGTGGTTGCTTGGTAACTATGGGCTGGAGTGGTGCTCTTTGGTTTTTTAGATCTTTTCTTCTGAGGTTGCACGGACCACAGTTTCTGCACCATTCTTCAATTGATCTTCTCATTCCAACCCAGTAGAATCTTTCTCTTAAAAGTACTTCTAGCTTTTTCCACCCGAAGTGACCAGCACCATTGTGATAAGCTTCTAGGACCATTTTTACATCTTGTTTAGGCACAATGATCTGCCATACTAGCTCATGCGTCTTTGGATTGGTATATCTTCTGCACAGCTTTCCTTGGTACAGGAACATTTTGCCTCTCTCTTTCCAGAGTTGATGTGTCTCTTTCGGTGCATTTTCATTGGGATACGCACTTTGCTCAGTCAGCAGTTCTTTCACCAACTTCACAGCTGGATTGCTGTCTTGAGTGTCAGCCCATCTGTGGTGTGCTAATGGGTTGAGATTCACCTGTTGATGTTTCTGGTAGGCACTGGATTCATACTGTCCTACCTTGGGACGATGGAAGGCGGGTAGTTCAATTTCTTCAAGTTCTACCTGTTCTTCTTCCACGTCTCTCAAGTGCGGCATCCGGGATAAGGCGTCTGCATTTCCATTCTTTTGGCCTGCTCTATACTTGATCACGAAGTTGTAATTAGACAGCCGGGCTATCCATCGCTGTTCCAGCGCACCTAGCTTGGCTGTATCCAGGTGGGTCAATGGGTTGTTATCAGTATAGACGGTGAATTCTGCAGCTGCCAAGTAGTGTTTGAAACGCTCAGTCACAGCCCAGACTACTGCCAGTAGTTCTAACTTGAAGGAGCTGTAATTTTCAGGATTTCTTTCAGTAGGCCGGAGCTTTCTACTTGCAAAGGCGATGACTTTCTCCTTGCCTCCTTGCTTCTGAGATAGTACTGCTCCCAGTCCCACATTACTGGCATCTGTGTAAAGGATGAAAGGTTGATGGTAATCAGGGTATGCCAGCACTTCTTCTCCGGTCAATGCCTTCTTCAACTTTTCAAAGAAATCTTCCCTCTCATCACTCCACTGGAAAGGAGGATTGCGGTTTGAAGGCTTCTTCGACTGCCCTACCAGGATGTCTTGTAGAGATGCTGCTAGCTTGGTGAACCCTTGGATGAATCTACGATAGTAGCCCACCAGTCCCAGGAATTGCCTCACCTGTTTCACGCTGGTAGGTCTTGGCCAATCCCTTATTGCGGTTACTTTCTCGGGATCCGGTGCTACTCCTTCTGAACTCACAACGTGTCCCAGGTATTGTACCTTTGGCTTTAGAAGGTGACATTTTGATGGCTTGATCTTCATACCATACCGGGATAAGGCCTCGAACACTTCTGCCAGGTCTTGTAGATGTTGTTCGTAAGTCTTTGAGTAGACTATTACATCATCTAGGTACAGAAGGACGGCTTCAAAGTTCTTGTGTCCGAGACAGCATTCCATCAATCGCTGAAAGGTACCGGGTGCGTTGCAGAGTCCGAACGGCATACAATTAAATTCACAGAGACCCATTGGTGTGGTAAATGCTGTCTTCTCTTTATCTTCCTCAGCCACAGGGACTTGCCAATACCCACTTGTTAAGTCTAAGGTGGAAAAATAGTTAGCAGATCTTAAAGCGGCTAATGACTCTTCAATTCTAGGTAAGGGGTAGGCGTCTTTATGGGTAATGTGATTAATCTGCCGGTAGTCTACGCACATTCTCATGGTTCCGTCTTTCTTTTTAACTATTACCAGAGGGGCTGCCCAGGGGCTACAACTGTCTCTAATTACCCCGGCCTGTTTCATCTCCCTCAGCATGTCTTTAGCACATTGATAATGAGCGGGCGGTATGGGTCTATATCTCTCTTTTATTGGTGGGTGGTTACCGGTAGGAATTGTATGTTCTACCCCTTTAATCTGTCCGAAGTCTAATGGGTGTTTACTGAAGACCCGTTCATATTCTTCTACTAGTCGGTACACCCTTGTTTTTGGTGGGTAGGTGTTGAATCTGTACCTATATGCAGCTGCTGACACCAATCGTCTAATTCTCCACTTGAACCATTGTCGTCCGCCTGACATGACGGATTCAAGGGCCCAATGGCTATGATAGCATTGTTGTCAACAGTGTATAGCTTGGCCATTGTAGCGTACCTTGGTAAAGTGACCTCTTCCTCTCCACAATTCAAAAGACGTATGGGCACTCTTCCCCTGTGTACCTCGACTATTCCTCTAGCCGTTAATATCGTGGGTCTACTATCAGTGTACACAGGCTCTACCAAGGCTTGGTAATCTCGTCCTTTAATACCAATGGCTGCTCTACACCATACCAGCATTTCAGTTTTTGGAGGTATTACTATAGGAGTTGGGTCACTTACCCTCACACTGCCGATTTCTCCACCTGCAACCTCTACTTGTTGCTTCAGCACCAATGCTTTTATCTCTCTCCGGAGAATTCTCTGCTGGCAGGATTGGGCAGTTTCCGCAAATTGCTGTAAAATAGTAATAACCTCGGAAAAACAATTTTCTAAAACATTCATACCTACCAATACAAAAGGTTCCCGTCGGTTAACATCAACAATTATGATACCCTGATTTTTTAATTCTGCTCTACCAATCTTAATGGTCATCTCTCTAAATCCTACTTGCGGTACCAATTTTCCATTACTAGCATATATACTTAGCTCAACATTAGATGGTCTTTTATCAATGTCTGAATCTGCCCAGTACCTCTTATAAAGGATATGTGGTATAGATGAAATCTGGGAACCAGTGTCCAACAAGGCATTGAGGGGAATACCATCCAGCACGATAGGGATAATGGGACGTCCTCCGACGTACTTATCGTGCCAGGATGTTGGGCCTTGAAAGTTCACTCCTGCGAAGCGGCCCGCATTCCCAGGGGATCCTTGTTTAAATCACAATTGCGGGCGATGTGGCCTGGCTTCCGGCAACGGCGGCAAATAGGCTGTCCATCCGGCTGGTAACGGTCGTTGGGTCGTCCTCTCCACGCTGGGTATCTCTGGGGTCTCATCCAGGGAATATCCTCTCTGCGGTTCGCCAACTCCATCTTGGGTGTAGTCTGTGATTCTCTCATTTCCTGCATGGTTTTAGCCATTGAGGTGACAATGTCTGTTAGAGAGTCAAGCTTTTGCTGGAAAGCATCATTAACACTGGCCTCCAGGGGCTTAACTGATGTCACTGGCACTCTCTGTTGTTGAGAGGTTTCTGTAATGGATTGCTCAGGATCCTGATCCCAAAGTGCCTCTGCCTGCTGGAGACGAATAGCGCTCTCCTTTAACTGGGCAAATGTCACCTCAGGGTCCTTGAAAGTCAGCATACTCGCATGCCCTCGATGAGAAGGGGTTAATAGTCCCTCAATGAATTGATCTTTTAGCAATTTATCAGCGCCAGTGTTAAACATTGGTTCAGCCAGTGTAAGCGCTTTAAGGGCCTCCTGTAAATTCAGGGCAAAGTCTCTCACACTCTCATTGGCCTTTTGTTTGCAATTGAAGAATTTGGTCTTTGCTTTGCTACCAGCAGTAGTTTCAAATACTGCCTTTAATCCAGCTAGAATATGCTCAGCAGTGTCTTTTAGATCAGCGGACCATGCTGTGACTTCTCGCTTGGCATTACCACTTAACTGTGCCATCAGCAAACCGACACGCTGAGCTTCTGCCATTGGAAACATGTTTAAATAGGCCAGCAGTTTTTCTTTAAAATCATCAAAAGTATTAGGCTTACCTTCATACACTGGAAGCCATGGAGCACCTGGGGTGTATGGCATCAACATCGGCATAATGGGCGCTGCACCTTGCGCCGCTGTGCTGCCGAGCGCTCTGTTCTGTGATTCAGCTGCATTTGTGTCGCCGAGTGTTTCGGCGTCTCCGTGCTGCGACATGTTGCGCCCCCTTAGTTAATCCGGACCCTTCCGGTCCTCTGCTTCTGTCGGTATGGCGTATAATCATTCCGCTGTGCAGCAGGATTGGTTTTCCCCTTTTGCCGACGTCAGAGCTCTCAGCTTGGTGCCGCCCACAAAGACACGCCCCCTGCTGCTTCTGCTCGCCGTGAGCTCAGTAATGGCGGAATCTGAAATTTTTCAGTCAGATCAGAGCTCAGGGCTATGACACAGTTCAAATAGCAGTCTCGTGCTGTGGCAGTTATGAGGTAATTAGTGATGATGCAATTTTACCTCAGAGGCTGGCGGCCATTTTGTTTCAATGTTAGTCAATGGGGAAAAGTCTATTTCAATGGTTTCCAATGGGAAAATCACTTTTTGATAAAAAAGTCAATTTTTCTCGGATTTTCTCACAATTTTCGGCATTAATCACGGCACACAGTACCCGATTTAACCAGGCACGGTAAATCCTGTTCGTGACGCCAAAGAGAGATGTGCCGCCCAGCTTAGGGGACCGGGATACCCGGCGCAGGGTCCCTTTCCTTGGGGAAGTCACTGGTGGCTGGACCCAGGCCGTGGCCCCAGGCTGGCACACTCCTAAAAGGGGGTATTTACAGGGGATTTAGAAGTTTATATAATTTATAAAGTTTGTAGATGTTATTGTCGTGACGCCACCCAGAATAATGTGGCTATATATGGCCACCGCTGCCTTGTACTGGCCAGGGGATGATGGTGAGAGGCAGCTGAGATGGTATAGCCCTTTTCCGGGTAGGGCTGTAGGGTCCCCTGGACAGGTGATGTTAAAGTTAATGATGGATGAAGATGGAAGTATGGTGAGGAGATGTTAAGGGCACAGACACTTACTTGATTCACAGCAAATTCTCTCAGCGGTGATGGTCCCAATCCTGGATAGATGGTAGCTGTTAAATCAGAGGCTGAGGCACAGATGAGGTTTAACTGGTTTACTTTCAACCAAACTATAATACAACAAGTCCCGTCTCCGGAGTCTGCAATAGGGGTTCAGTTGCTCAGGCCCCACCGGGTCCTTTACCTCCTGCTTGCGCTGTCTATGTGGCCCTGCTGCCGTGTGTGAACTCGCTGCCGGCCCAAATCTGTCCTCTCTGGGTCCCACTCAACAGGCAACTTGAGTCCTTTGTCTCTCTCTGCTTACCCCCCCGGGAGTACTGCTGAACTCTTAGTATGTTGCTGTGTCTGGCCCTGTGAAGCTTGTTGTTACCTCACGTTTTTCCGGTTGCTGTATTGTATATAACTAATGCAGCCACGGATCCGGTATCCGTATCTGCGCTTTTTATCTAGGGTAGATAATGATGCTACCCGATTCTGAAAGTGTTTCTCTTATCAGTTTTCTCCTCCTCAGACCGATGGCTTGGCCCTGGAAATTGACAGTCAGTCTTCAGGAACTCAATGCAGCTCCTGTCACTCTGAGCTCCTGGCTCCAACTGTCTGAAAATTTACCTCAAACCAGTGTTTTATCTCTAGGGAAGTCTCTGGTGTCTCTGGAGCTCCCCCTACTGGCCAAAGGTGGTAGTGCAGTGGCTTGGCTTTCTAAGTGAGTGCAACTATTATGATCTTATACTGTGGCTAATACCCGCAGGGGCGCCACATTTGCATAGTTGCTAGTGGCATAAATATATAAGCTTGTATATATTTCTATGCATATTTACACTTTCTATGTTTCTTTATATTTACCAGTGTTTTATATATGGGGGAACTTGAATCATGTATGCACACTTCTTCTTCTGAGGATTCACCTTTATTTTAAATGTTTGTAATAATAATAATAATAATAATAATAATAACAGAACTCTGCATTTATATTGACTGGTATATTGTTGAGTGGTGTTCTCCTACTCTCCGATTTTTTTTTGTCTGCTTGTTGTTGTAGGAGAGGTTTTATACCCACTTCTGGAATTGTGCACACTCCTCTCTTTCATATAGCCTTTGCTTAGAATTTCTTTGACATATCTTTGGATTTGGAGGCCAGGGAGGTACAGTCAAACAGTCAGGTTTCTTCTGTCTTTAACGGCACTGCCCCTGTTGCTTGTAATGATTTTTGGCCTCTTTATCTGAGCAACTGCTCAATTTACATAAAAGCCGCATTAGAATTTAGTGGAATATTAAAAGTTTCGTGTCCAGATATTTCCACCTTGGGAGGTTGGCCAAGATTTCAAATCTAACTGGGAGAATGGTTTGACTCAGTGCTCCCAAATACGGTAGTTATAGAAATGCTTGTGAATCATGACTGTGCTCTCTTTTCCTCTGTCAAGGAACAGATCAAAACTACTGATCAAAAGGTAAATAAATTTGACCATAGCACACTGGTAAAAACTTTCCTTGATAAAATACAGGAGAATATAGACAAATATTAAAAGAAATAATGTCAATAATGTCTGGAAAAACAAACGAATTCCTGTGGGAAAAACAGGTTTTTAAAGAAGGAACATTTTTTAGGTGGTCACATCATGGTAACAAGCATCAAAAACATCCTACCCCCCAAACCACCCCTTTCCCTAATTTTGCTGAGCCCATCACAAGTGATTTTTCAGCCACAGATCACTGTGACCTCGAAGGAGGATGAGGTGAGGCGGTCGTAATCGGAGGAAAAAACAAAGAATCACAGCGGACCAGGAAGTCACCAAACATGCAGATGCGGAACAGGAAATGGAACAGGAAACACTAACTATATGTGGTAAGAAGGATTTGCAAATCAGTAATCTCTCCAATTATGTGCTCATGGACATTTAAAAATCAGTACTTGCCAAGAGACTCTCCCTTTTCCCCTAAACAATGTGTTGATAAATTCATCTTAATTAAAGATATATATCTTTTTTGCAGAAATGTAACTTTCGAATATCTATAACATCAACAATCTTCTCTATACACTTTACCGGAAATTGAACAATGTGTTTTCCATGATCTATTGAATTTGATGCAGGAACAAGAGGAATCACTAGTTAGACGACAATGTACTTTGAAACTGCCATCTCAACACATCCCATTTCTAGGCATCTCTCCTGCTATAAGTACATTTTTCAATACTATGGTGCATGATATTAAGACATTAAAAACACATAGGAATTCCTTTTAAAATCTTTTCCATGGACCAGAGAGAGGTTATCACTTCTCTGAAAAACAATAACTCCTTTGTCACAAAGGAAGCAATACACCCAGGAAGCACATAGACAGTTGAACAACTCAAATTTCTATGTTAAACTACCCTCTGATTCTACCGTTGTTTTTCAGAAAAAGCTTAACATACTGTACATACTGAGGCTTTCTATAATGGAATAAATGACCAGAAAGAAAAGGATTATCCCTCCAATTTCATCCTATTGTACCAGCTTTCTACCTTTTACTAAAGGTACATGAATCTTTGGTCAATCCACCAGGTAGATCAATAGTAGCGGGGAATGGAAGTCTGAATAAACATCCTTGTAAGTATTTGGATTTTTGTCTCCAACCTTTAGTTACTAGCTTGAAATTCTATGTCTGTGACACTGTACATCTTTTGGAGATTCTTGAGAAGCTGAACCTTCCAGCTAACACACTATTGGTCTCTTTTGATGTACAGTCCCTGTACACCTGCATTGGCCACCATCTGGGTCTTGAAGCTGTTTCTACTTTCTTTGAGGAACATTTGGGAGGTATTACCACACATATCAAATTTCTCTTTGAGTTGCTTTCTTTTACACTGATTCAGAACTATTTTGTTTTTGACTGGACCTTCTATAGGCAGGTTTCTGGCGCAGTAATGGGTTTGGGTTGTGCACCTTCTTTCACCAGCCTTTTCGTAGTTTTGTGGGAGGCTGCACATTTGTATCCATCATCTCTGTACCATGAATTTGTCTTTGGTTGGTTCCGGTAATTGACGATGTTCTGCTTCTGTGGACTGGACCTAAGAAGTGTAACGAATTCATCACTAATTTGAATACCAATCTGTGTAATATATGGCTTACATGGCTGATGTCATATTTCCATTAATTTCCTTGATGTCAAATTGACTCTCATTGAGGACTCCATCTACACCAAACTTCACCGTAAGGTAACAGCGATGAATCTTCTGCTAAACTTTGAGAGTTTCCACCCACAATATCTCAAAGAAGGTATTCCTGTGGGTCAATTTCTACAGGTGTATAGAAATTGCAGTTTGAATTCTGATTTTGTCTCTAAGGATGCAGACCTCACAGAGTACTTTAAAACCTGTAGTTATCCCAAGAATACCATCAGTAGAGCCTTTAATTGGGCAAATCTAAAGGAGAGGAAGGTCCTCATTAAGCACAGATTCAGAGAGAATGGTCATCAAAAAAAAATCTGTGTTATAACATCTTTTAACAATCAGTGGGGAGGCATCAAATATCTCCTGAACAAGAACTGAAGTATTCTTTTATCTGAGAGTAATGAGTCGGTCGACAGGGTAGGGGGTACTCGGATAGCGGGACAGGTGGTTAATTCAGTGGGGATCACGGCTGGTCGGTTCACGGTTCCGTGCCCTGGACCCTCAACAGTGGGTGGGGGTGATGATGATGGGGGAACTGTAACGTGACATCACCTGTGGTACCTGGTAATAGGGTTACCAGCGCTGCGACCGGCTGCTAAAGTGATAGAAATGCAGCTTCGGTAGTTCAGCTCCCCACAGGTGGAACTTTACCTCAGGGCAGTGGGGTGGATGAGGGGAGTCATAGTCTTCACCTCTGTGATGCTGTAGAGGCCCTCCAGGCGACGGATGAAAGGAGACCAGAGACCAGATCAGCTCAAACAGTTCTTTACTTGTACAAGGTGAAATCGGTACACGGTACAGTCTGGGTTAACTGGGGGCCATAACCGCAGATTTTGGAGGCTTTTCCAGAGTCTGTCAGAGGTGTCCTTCAAATGGCTCTCCTGGTCCTTTTCCCTTCTGCGCCCTGATGGCCTTCTGTACTCCCATTCGTGAGTCAAGTCTCTAGTCCTCGGGGTCTGTTGCCTAAAGTCTCTGTACTTCTAAGGCATCATGAACCCAGCTGTGGGACTGATGTTGGACTGCTTGATGGGTGCTGTGGCTCCCTTATGTCGGGCCCACAGCCTGCCGTACTGTGGTCAAGGATAAACCGTTAACTAACCCCCTCGGTTCCGGTGTACCGTTGATGACCTGGGTCTCTAGCTAGCTCCGACCAGTCCTGGAGTGGCCCCCTTCTCCGTCCGGGTCACCTCTCTCCTAAGAAGTGCCCTCCTATCTCGGTCGCATGGTCCCCTTCGTCCGTTCTCGCTGCTGTCTTACGCCGTCTGTCTCTCACTGTCACCCCTCGTCTCCCACGTGTCTAGGCTCCACCCCCTAGGACCTACTGAATATACAGTCCCCTGTACTAATGTGGCCTACTGTATGGGTGTTGAGTGCAGACTCTGTAGGGTCCTCCATATTCATAGCTACGGAGGCACTACACTTTCTGTTTGGGGTGCAGTACCTCCCTGTGGCGCCTTGCCATAGGGGCGCCACAGTAAGATCCAACACATTGTCTCAAACAGGCCTCTGCTCACTGCTAGAAGAGAGTGCTCACCCAATATTATTAGATCAGGTAGAGTATTAATGCACATTACAGTGACAGATACCTCAAAATTCCCTCTAATACCATAGGGCTTGACTGCACCTTGAAAAAGATTAAAAAATATTGGCTGGTATTTTGGCTAAAATACACACATTCCAGGGGCATAAAAACAATAGGCACATGGATTGCAATATCATCTAGCCCTGACTCCTAAGGGGCCTACATTTTTATCTGGCCAATATGAAATAATTGGTAGCCCCGGTGGAGCTTTTGCATTGGTGCTAATTGGGTTCGAGTTATTACTATCAGTCTTTAAGCTAACCTTTAAAAAAATTTACTGAAAACATCACAGAAAAAAGCAGGCCTTTTATCATGGGGCTTGCTGCATCCTGCAGTGTATGAGTATTGTGCACAAATATTGGTAAGTATGGTTGCTTTTTTTTGTAAGTGTTTTTTAATTGTAGGTCCTTTTCAGTTAATTGCTGTTAACTTTAATATAGGGACTTGTAAGACAATGAGGACACTTGACATGGGTTGTGAGCTTGTGTATTTTGGCTAAACTATCAACTAATAATGCATATATTTTTTCCTCTTTTGCCACCAAGCCCTATAGCATTTGTGGGGGCAATTGTGGTGTCTGTCCCTGTTGTGTACACTTCCATTGTACTGGCAGCCTTCCTGAGCTAACAGTATGGAGGGACCAATAGAGTGTAAACAAGCATGGTGCACTACATGTATCTATGTGACAGGTGCCCTAGATAAGCCTTATCCGTGTTCATTTAGAATACTAGCAATCATACCTACATTAAAGGTAAAAGTGGGAGTAGCTGGTTTATCACTATTTTGCACCTATCCCACAGGGTCTTTTATGAGCTCCTTAGGGACATGTTAAAAAGTAAAAAAAAATATATACCGTATATACTCGTGTATAAGCCGACTCGTGTATAAGCCGACCCCCCTACTTTTGCCCCCAAAATCTGGGAAAACCTATTGACTCATGTATAAGCCGAGGGTGGACCCCAGCACAGGTATACAGCCCCCAGCAGTGTCGTATACAGGCCCACGCATTGGTATACAGGCCTCCCCAGTGGTAGTATACAGCCCCCAGAAGTGTGGTATACAGCAGCCTCCCAGTGGTACATACAGGCCCCAGCAGTGTTACAGCAGCATCTCCAGTGGTATATACAGCAGCAGCCCCAGTGGTAGTATACAGCAGCCCCAGAGATATATACAGCAGCCCCAGTGGTAGTATACAGCAGCCCCAGAGGTATATACAGCAGCCTCCCCAGTGGTATATACAGCAGCAGCCCCAGTGGTAGTATACAGGAGCCCCAGAGATATATACAGCAGCCCCAGTGGTAGTATACAGCAGCCCCAGAGGTATATACAGCAGCCCCAGTGGTAGTATACAGAAGCCCCAGAGGTAGTATACAGCAGCCCCAGTAGTAGTATACAGCAGCCTCAGTGGTATGTACAGCAGCAGCCCCAGTAGTAGTATACAGAAGCCCCAGTGGTAGTATACAGCAGCCCCAGTAGTAGTATACAGCAGCCCAAGTGGTAGTATACAGCAGCAGCCCCAGGGGGTATATACAGCAGCAGCCCCAGGGGGTATATACAGCAGCAGCCCCAGGGGGTATATACAGCAGCAGTCCCAGGGGGTATATACAGCAGCAGCCCCAGGGGGTATATACAGACCCCCCCCCATTAGTATACAGGGGCCCCAGCTGTATACAGCAGCCCCAGCTGTATACAGCCCCCCCGTGGTATCCAGGGCCCCCCTTGCTGCACCTGTAAAGGAAGATGTCAGTATACTTATCGCTGCCGCCGCTGCTCCGCTGCTCGGTCACCGCGCTGCTCCGGGTCTTCATGCTTCCTGTTCCTTCTCCGGCGCTCGAACAATGACGTCATTTCCTGAGCGCCGGAGAAGGAACAGGAAGCATGAAGACCCGAAGCAGCGCAGTGACCGAGCAGCGGAGCGGCGGCGGCAGCGATAAGTATACTGACATCTTCCTTTACAGGTGCAGCAAGGGGGGCCCTGGATACCACGGGGGGCTGTATACAGCTGGGGCTACCGTATATACCCGTGTATAAGCCGAGGGGGGACTTTTCAGCACATTTTATGTGCTGAAAAACTCGGCTTATACACGAGTATATACGGTATATATGTATGCAAAATTAAAACCAATGTATAAAATAAAATACAAATAAAGGAAATTAACAACCCTGCACAAACGCAAAGTGTCACTATATATTATTATGTGACGATTAAATGAAATAAATAAGTCATTCCACTATATAACTAGTAATGAAAAAAAATGATTGTGTTTTATATATAGTTAAGAAAAAACCTCCCTGGACCCTAGTTCAGTGGCCACATCCGAATCCACAGCCACTAGACCGGAGCTCTGCAAACCTCCTACTACATGTATCCGTGATGCATCTTCTAATTCATAGGTAATACCCCTATAAAAGTATGTGAAAATGAACCTTTGAAATAAAACTTTCTTTTTTTAGACAAATAGAAAACAAAAAGTAACCTATGAGAGCAAAATTGTGTGGTAAAGCTTAGGCAAGTTACTTTGTCCTTAAAAATCTAAACACAGATTGCTCATCCTTACTTTTCATATACAGTTTATTATACATAATGCTAATTTGTAGCCTTCATTACTTGTTGTCATCTAAGAAAAATTATATTTGCCAATTTTTGAAACATGCCAGAGCTGTGCTTATCTCTACTGTATATGAACATGTAATTATAAATTGCACATTATGGGGAGCGGTGAAATGCCTTTGTAAAAAGTGACTACTGTGCAACAGATTACTGAGCATTACCCTTCCAAAACTTTAGATACCAGCCAATTCATTTCTCATATGTATTTTAAGAAGATTCATGCTCAGCATACATTCTGCATTTAATGATGTAGTTTTTAGTTCATACTTTACTTGTAGGTCCTGGTCTTATGACGGACAGCTCACCTGGTTAACCCCTTCCCGACCCTTGGCGTCATACGACGTCATGAGTCGAGTCCCGGTGTTTGATGTGAACTACGATGCGGCGCTCACTTCAAACACCCAACATCTCAGCTGATCTCATCAGGATCGGGATCCGATCGGTACTGTTAAACCTTTGCATCTCGCAGTCAATCACTGACAGCGGGATCAAAAACCGCCACGGCAGAGATCGCACTGTTCCCCGCCTGCATCGGAGATTCGGCAATAAGATCACGGAATCTCGGGTGCTCACGTGATAGCCCCGGGTCCTGGTGTGAACCCGGAAGCAATCAAGGACCGCTGTCAGTGGTTGGTAGGCGCTGCAAACCACTGAAAGTGAAACCAAGTGCCATGTCCCGATGTGCTGCAGCTCATCTGGACAGGGCACAAGGGATCAGGCCTTGTTGCAGTATGCACCCTATAACGCACTGTTAAATAAAGAATAAATTAAAATAAAGTTTTTTAAAATATGACAAAACCCCCCCACAAAAGTTCAAATCACCCCCCTTTTCCCCCATTCAAATAAAAGTATTAAAAAAAAATCTACATATTTGGTATCGACATGTTCAGATATGCCCGACCTATCAATCAATTAATGAGAGCTGTAAACTGTGTAACGGAAAAAAAGGTCCAAACGCCAACATTATGTTTTTTGGTCGCTGCAACATTGGTATAAAATGTAATAACAGGCGATCAAAACAGTGCATCCACCCAAAAATGGTATCATTAGAAACGTCAGCTCAAGCCGCAAAACATAAGCCATCATACAGCCCCAGATCCTGAAATATAAGGATGCTACGGGTCGCAAAACATGGCACAAAACGTGCAATTCTTTTTTTTTTTCATATTTCTGAACCTTTTTCACAACTTAGATACCAGTAAAAGTATACATGTTTGGTATCTACGAACTCGTACTGATCCGAGGCATCATACTGTTATGTCAGTTTTATCATATAGTGATAATGGCGAATAAAAAACCCAAAAAACAAACATGTAATTTTCACATTTTCCTGTACAATTTATGGTAATATAAATTATTGTATCTGAAACTATAACTCGTCCTGCAAAAGACAAGCCCTTATATGTCTATATTGAAGGAAAAATAAAAAAGTTATGGCTCTTGGAAGTAGGGGAGCAAAAAATGAAAAATCGCCAGGTGGTGAAAGGGTTAAAAAATGCTGTTCTGTAACTTTCATGTGCCTTTCACAAAGTGTAAATTTGCCCATGGTTATGTGGTTAAAGGTGTCAATTTTCTTTAAGATGTTTGGTGCTTTAGCAGAGCACTTAGAGAACTTTAATGGATTATTCCCATTTTTAGACACTATGACCAATAAATGTGATAGGTGATAACTTGATGATGAATGGCTTCTGAGGCGCCCCACTGGTCGGTGCACCATGAAGGGGTACTGCACCCAGACTTGTGTGTGTAGTATCACAGTGGCCAGTGGATGGGGAGGTTCGCATGTGGCTTGCATCTACGCATTCACACACTTAGAGCCAGGGGGACAATTGGTTAAACGATTTACCAGGGTACCTGGTCCCAGTGGGAGGTTATATAAGTGGGTAGTAAAGAGTGGGAAAGTAGTTGAGTAGTAGCAAGGAGTGAAGTCAAGCAGGACCCTCTAAGGGACGCTGAGGGAGGGCACCCAGAAAGAGTGGTGACCCAGACAGAAGGGGAGCCCGAGGGTGTTGGTAACACCCAGCGTCAGACCGTCCTAATACCTGGTCTGGGGGAATCCCAGTCCGGATAGTTGAGAACCATCTCCGAGTGCAGTGCAGGAAAGTTCAGCTCTGAGCCGCCAATACCGGAGGGTCGTGGGCCTTCAGGCAGATGCGACCCGGTCCAAGCACATCCCCACTAGGATCTCCGTTCAGGGTTTGAGCCCCGTCCGGCGAATGATTCCCTCAAAGATAGAAGGGTAACCTCTAGCAGACCCATAGGTCTGGTGAAGAACAAGTGGATAACTGCAGGGCCGTGCTAAGGAAGTAGGAGCAGCACAGAGAAAGCAAGGATAGAGGGCGAAGCCAAAAGAAACACCGTTGAAAGCCACAGAAAGACACGGCATTCACTGGTAACTACCCAAGCCAGCTACCCGAGACTGCAAACTTGTTTAGTGCCTGACAGTTATCAGTAAACCAGTACAGAGACTCAGCAGTGTGTGGTGTGTGGAGCCCCCGTCATACATAGCGAGATCGCTAACGAGATCGCTGATACGTCACAGTTTTTTGTGACGTAACAGCGACCTCCCCAGTGAAGTCGCTGTGTGTGACATGTAGCAGCGATCAGGCCCCCGCTGTGAGTTCGCTGATCGCTGCACATGGTTCATAACCATTTTTTCGTCCTTGGTCTCCCGCTGGTCATCACGCATTTCTTCGTGTGACAGCGAGAGACCAAAGACCAGCGTCCTCACAGGCTGGTAACCATGATAAACACCAGGTAACTAAGCAGCACCCGCTGCCTAGATACACGGTGTTTGTCATCATTACCAGCATCCTGCCTGCTTAGCGCAGCCAGTAAGCAGGGAGGACGCTGGTAACTATAATGGACACCGGGTAACTAATCAGAACGCCGCACTGCCTAGATATCCGGTGTTTATCATATTTACCAGCGTCCTCCCTGCTTACATGCTGCGCTAAGCAGGGAGGACGCTGGTAACTATGATAAACACCAGGTATCTAGGTGTTATGATCCGGTGACCTTGGAGCCGCATGAATATCTTTCACAGGAGTAAGTGTTACCTATACTGACTGCAGTTCCTGACCTAACACACCGCAACTAGAAGTAGCCGTGGGATGTGACTAATCATACCCTGGACACCTCAACATGGCCGGAGAACTAGCTACCCCTTAAAGATGGAAACGGGAATTTTATCTTGCCTCAGAGCAGAACCCCAAAAGGATAGAAAGCCCCCTACAAATATTGACTGTGAGTAAGAGAGGAAAAGACACACTCAGGCAGAAAACAGAATTTAGCAAATGAGGCCACTCTAGCTAGATAGGTAAAGACAGGACAGAATATTATTGCGGTCAGTATAAAAATCCTTTAAAAAATATACACAGCAGATAATACAAAAATACCCCTGAGTCTACTCAAGACTCGGCGCCCTCTATATCTGCTGAACTCCTGTGAATCCAACTATGCTGACACAATCAAAAGCTGTACAATCCAACAACAAATGAATAGCACTTAAATCCTAGAAAGAAAACTTCCTAACAGAGAGCAGGTTAAGACAGACATGCATACTAAATATCAACCCACAACTCTGAGCAGAAAAAACAAATTTCAAAACACAGAATGTGTGCCACAAGAAAACAAAACCATTCACTTAGCTTGGAAGTTTGCAGCAGGGCAGGAAGAGACCAGGTAGAGGTGAAACACCTCCAGGAACAAATGACAATTGGCAAGGACTGAGGGAATCCTGCAAAACTAAATACCCCAGTCTGAATTCCAATTATCCAATTCACCTGACCAAGACTGCAGAACAGGAACAACTGTATTACCAGCCACAACCACAAGAGGGAGTCCACAATCTAGGCAGATCGTGCTGCTTAGTTACCCGGTGTTTATCATAGTTACCAGCGTCCTCCCTCTTCCAGCGATGTGGAGGTGGCTCCCAGGTCCCTGGTCGCTGAGATCTGCCTGTTTGACAGCTCCCCAGCGACCAGGTAGCGACGCTCCAGTGATCCCGGCCAGGTCGTTATCGCTGTCGGGATCGCTGGAGTGTCGCTCAGTGTGACGGGGCCATTATTCTTTCTTGCTGTGAGAAATCAATTAGGCTCTTGCCTGCAGAGTTGCCTCCCTGTGCCTGTGACAACGACAACAAGTACTACAGATCCTGCCCTAGGGATTCTGCTCCACCAGCAGGGAGCAACTCCATCTGGCTGTAACAACATCAGCCCCGGAGGTCTGAGAGCAGCACTGGTGCGTTCACCAGGAACCGTAGGTGGCATCACGAACATTACACTTTTATTATTTTATTTTCAACACTTTTCAACGACCAACAAGGTCACGGACCTGGGCACTGGCCAACAGTGACAGCAACCGTAATCAACACCCAGGATCCGAGTTCCCACAGCCTTGGGGTGGATCACATCCACCCACTGGGAGCCATCTGAATGCATTTATTCTCTATTGGACTTTCAGATATAGCTTAGTACAGCACTTAGAGCCCTGTACTTGAAATCAATGAGGGTCCCACCAGATGATCCCCCACTGATCATGAAGTTGTTACCCAAACTGTGGCAAGGTGATAACTATTAATGAAGGGAATAACAATTTAATGATAAAAGAAAATATACATTTCACCATACAAAACCGAGGTCTTGAGGTTAGTTAAATTGTATGCTGGGCAGCACAAGATATTAGCCCTTGTTTGGTACCATGGGGTCAGTTAGTGTGACTTTTGCATACGAATTTCATGGTACCAGACAAGATTTAAGGAAATCCTGCATATTCCAATGGACAAAATAGAATATTGCTGACAGTAACCACTGAAATATGTAAAAAGCTGTTGTATTTACTCTTGGATTATATGTATTGGAGTATGAGGTATAAAAAGAGTTTTAGTATCTATAGCTGTAATACATTTGTAAACTCTTTATAAAGCACATACAGAGACGTGTGCAATGCTAACCATCATATAAAAGTACTGTTATACCACTATGATTAAATACCTACAGTGGTTATGAAAAGGTTATTTTAGACTTGTATCTGTCAATGCCTAGCACCTTGTTTATATTTAGCTATACTCCATTTCTACATTGGCAGGGCATCAATAACGAGTAAAGACATTAGTAAGCACCTCCTAGAAATGACTGTAGTTCTTCCAGTCTTTCCAAATCATACCTCATGCAGAACATTTCTAATGTGCTTCATTTTTGTAAGTTATCTTATATAACATATTTTAGAGGAAGAACATTCTTGTTTGTTCTTCATGTGTTATCTTTTGTTTGTGCATATGAATATCTATCCAATCTGATAATAAGAATGTATACAGTAGCCCTTGCCCAAGAAATGAGTGTGCGCTGATGTGTGTAATCAGGGGATCAGGAGATTAGGGAAGGCTTGGAAATGCACTGATATGTGGAAAGAAATGAGTAATAGAGAACTGATGACAAAAATACACATAATAAGGAAAAGTTAGGAAGATAATGAGGGTGGATCAATGGAAACTTCTTTTCAATCTCAGTTTCATCTACTGTATAAACTACCTATCTAATTTCCCAGCTTGGATTTTAAAATAGAATATTTTTTCATTTTTAACCCTTCCCACAGTATGACGTCTATTTATGCATTGGACAGTGCCCAACAAGTGTTCATGAGCTGAGTTACCCCCACTCATAGTAAATTCCGGCTATGCTACACCTCCAGCATCTGTGTCTACAACAACGTAACAGTCACTAACAGCAGCATTGACTACAACTGTTCCGGTAGAGGGGTACCGATGTCTTACCTGACAGTTGATGGCCTGCAGGTACATCTTCACACTGTTGTGAAGCTCAACATCTGGTTCAGCTTCATAGAAGACCATGGTTTTCATTATTTACTGAAATACTTTGGTACTACAATGCTGTCTTATGGCAGGTTTAAGTCCCCTAAGGAATCAAAAAAGTTAAGTAAAAAATCAAAACATATTTAAATATATTTTGTACAATTAATAAAATATAAATCATTCCTGTTTTGCATCTTCAAAAGGAAACAATATATATTTGGTGTTGCATGGAGAACTATGGGGAGTGCATTATAATAATTGAAGGATTATGGGGAGCATTATAATTGGAGGACTATGGAGGTGCATTACAATACATGGAGTACTATGGAGGTATATTATAATTATTGGAAGGCTATGTGGAGTTGCTTGTATGACTATGGGGGTGCATTATAATACATAGAGTACTATGGGAGCTCAATATAATAATTGGAGGACTATGGAGTGCATTATAATTGAAGGACTATGGGGGTGCATTATAATAATTGGGTGGCTATAGCGAGAGTATTATAATGGAGGTCTATGGGGAGCGTGATATAATATACGGAGAACTATGGAGGGTACATTATAAAAATTGAAAGTCTATGGGCTGTATTATAATAATTGAAAGACTATAGGAGTGCATTTGTGGCACCCTGGCACCCTGGTTGGGGCACCACAGAACTCTTGGTACACAAATGGAAAGTACACAGCAAGCAGAAGTCACTAACAACAACACACCTTTTACATCCCTTTTCACCCCAGGCTTCTAGGGGGAGCTCCACTGGATACCTTAAGCCAGTTCCCCCTATAAATACGGGTCCTGGAGGGAGAAACAGTGGAGTGTGCTGTCACTTTAGAACTGTGAACAGCTAGGAGAGCTGACCTGGTACTGGAGTCACACTAGGCCCATACCAGCACACCCGGAAAGTGAGAGACCCTTGCAACTGGGGTCATAGGACAGGAGGCAAATACCTCACAGGGACAGAAGAGTTGTCTAACTCTCCCTAACAATCCGGTCACTGGGTCCGAGCTGCAGGAGCCACATCTTAGGCTGCAGAGAAACCAGCACCCCAACCAGGAAGTCTAGCTCCCTGTACACCTGAAGCATTGCCAGATGAGAGCCCAGGGAAAGAGGAGTAATATTACCTAACCCCTTTTATAGTGCCCTCAGTGCAGCAAACTCAGGTGAATCACGTCTCACCAGAACGTGCAACCCGGTCCGGCAGGATTTCACA
This sequence comes from Allobates femoralis, assembly GCA_033576535.1. NCBI lineage: Eukaryota > Metazoa > Chordata > Amphibia > Anura > Aromobatidae > Allobates > Allobates femoralis. The sequence goes on from JARQOC010000003.1 coordinate 141,433,031, forward strand.
CCCACCAGACCTCATCAGAACAGCGTATATAAGGAAGCCTACACCACTGCTTGCTGTGGAAACTCCAGGAGTGTCCACTTCATCACCCAGTCGAGTGTACCTGTTGCCACTATTAAAGGTACCAAAAGACTCTATGTGTTGGTGCATCATTCCTGGACTAACACGCAGCAACTACTGAGCTGCCATATTCCATCTGGTGCAGCACCTGGCCCCGGGGACTCCCGCTCATCCTGTGAGGAGCGTCCCATCTAGCTGCCGCACATCCCCCAGAGGCCCAAGCAGTGCCGGTGCAATCACCGGACTCCCACAGGTGGCGTCACGACAACAAGAATTTTCCCCATCCGTTCATCCCTTTTTGATCTGACCACCGGGCCCCACAGTCTCAGGCGCGGAACCGTGACGAGGGAAGCAACGCCTGAGACCTGAGAACCCGGCAACGGTGAGTCACATTATACCTGGAGGATTATGGAGAGTGCATTATAATACATGGAGGACTATGCAGAGTGCATTATAATATGTATTGGACTATGGGGAGTGGATTATAATATGTGGATGACTATGGGGGTGCTCTATACTATAGAGGACTATTTTTGACCCATTTTACTATTCAAAGGGCTATGAAGGGTCCATTATAATATGTCGATGGCTATAAGGGTGCCCTTATACTTTAAGGAAGGCTATGGGATGGCCATTATTATACAAGCAATTATACAATGTGAATGATTGTGTGGGGTCCATCATACTGTACAGAGGGCTGTGTGGGGGCCATTATACTATTTGGAGGGATAGCAAGGGCCTTTATACAGTGTGGACTAGTGTGGAGAGCATTATATTGTACTAGCTGTGAGCCCGATGCAAATGCATCGGGTGTCTAGAATATTTTTAAAAAAAATTTTATATTGTCAAATAATAATCCAATTATTCCAATGACATCTTTACACCAACTACATATATTAGTATGGTTGATATCATTTAAGGAAAATTGAACTATTATGTTGTAAGGGTCTTAGAACACAAAGTAGCAATACTTCTTAATATGTCAATTTTTTGAATTGATGAATTAACAGTACTAATATATGTATCAGCCACTTTGTGTCAGCCCACCAATCGCGTCAAGATGCCCTTACGCCTGGTGGGACCTACTCTAACTAAATCCGAATTGATATAATTTAGATATTTTTAATAGCTGGATTTTTCTTAGATTTTTTGAGGATTGTGATGTAAATAATAAAATTTTGTAAATTGATACAGAAGGAGTTACCAACTACAGACTTGCAGCAATATCCATACAATAACAAAAAAACTTGTAGTTAACCTACAGTAAATGGAGTTAACATAGCTTCAGCAGGTGCATAAGATGCATCCACTAACTAACCACAGGTGACTGCAGTTGATGTGGATGACACTGCCGCAACTATGTTGTCTGCACAAACTGCAAGTTAAGTACAAATTACATATATGCAATTATGAAAATTACAGCAAGTATGTTCTTGATAAGTCCTTCATGAACAATTATTATCATTTAGTATATTCCTCAACAAAGTGAAAAAATCTAAGAAAAATGTCGTGGTAGAATCTAATTAATAATTTATGTTTGTCCCTATCTATCTAAACATGTGGAACACACCTTGCTAATGAGATGTGTGTGAACAGCCGTCCCACCCGTCTCTTAGCTGTTCACAAAAACCTCTCCCTTTAAAGAATAAGAATCAAATCTCTCAGCACGTAAAGCACTGGAGCTTTAAATAGTGGTTTCTATCACCCTGTGAGAAAATCAGAATGATACACATCTCCAATGAAATCTGAAATGTGTTTTTCCACAAACATTGTATGAACTATGCACATAAAAAACTGAAATTGAAAAGACTAAACTAATTTTTTTTTTTTTTTTTTTTTTTTTTTTAAATAGAAAAGGTAAAAATATAAAATATGCAAAAGTTCATCCCAAAATATTCCGATAGACAATATTTTTGGTGAAGACTTTCTCACAGTTAGGCACCAATTTGCCTTGAATGCATGAATCCACTACTTTCACCTTCACATTGCATCGTCTCTTCACACGTGAGAAAGCCACATATAATTGTCCATGACCAAAAACAGGTTCTGGCAAATAAATCCCCACTTTCTCCAAAGTTTGTCCTTGGGATTTATTTATGGTCATGGCAAAGGCAGGCTTCACGGGAAATTGCCGACGTCTTAGTTTGAAAGGCAATTCAGTCTCTGATGGACAGAGATCAATTCTTGGAATGAAGACTACATTTCCTTCATCCGAGCCAGAAATTACTTTTGCTTGTATCAAGTTGTCAAACAAAGCAATAATAATCATCCGAGTCCCGTTGCAAAGTCCTTTTCTGCTGTTAAAATTACGCAAAAGCATTATAATTGTACCAACTTTTAATTTCAGGAGATGAGAAGGCATTCCTGTTGGTGTTAGAGAATTTAGAAATTCCACGGGATATTGTTCGGGATTTTCCGTCTCATCTGGATCAATGGAATCATGGCTCATATATTCCATGTATTCTCCAGGAATACAATCCATCACTTTTGAATTGATCAAATCCACAGCGTCATTTTTGGGACAAAGAATGGCATGTGATGCAGCATTCTGAATACTTTCGTCATTATTCACATCAATGACAATGTTTTCACCAAATATGTCCAAGATTAAAGAGCCAGTGCAGATCATGTCTTGCGGGATCTCAATGACATCATCACCAAGGTTGTAATCATTGGACAATTCTCCATTTCCCAATTGAATTAACCAATTGCTATATTCAGAATCAATGGAGCGCATGTTGTTAATGAGCGGCAATTGATTGAAAAGCTGCCATTGTCGTAAATATTTAATGCAGCTCTCTACGATGTCTGTCCTTGTTCCATGAGAGATGATAGGAAGACACTGCCGAAAGTCTCCTCCCAGAACAATGACTTTCCCTCCAAAGGGTAATTTATTTTTCTTGGAGACATCAGTTGTCATGACATCCCGTAATAATTGATCAATTACATGCAAAGCGTATTTTGACAACATAGTAGACTCATCGATGATGAAGAGTTTGGTAGTCTTCAAATGTTGGGCCGCATCAGTATCATTTTTGATTCTTGAAACGGATGTCTCATTAATTGGTATTGGTATGCCATACAGTGAATGGATAGTTCTTCCTCCTTGCAATAGATTAGCAGCAATCCCTGTACTGGCTGCAGGTGAGACAACTTCTCCTTCTCCTCTCAGTTCATGAATCAATAGATGATAGAGATATGTTTTCCCACTTCCACCGGGACCGTCAAGGAAAAAGCACTTTGGCTTATCACTTGTATCCTCTAAAGCTTTATGGATTGCAGTATAGGCCAAACGTTGTTGATCATTTAAGGTGGCTTTCATTTCATGTGCTCTTACTAACTCTTCTTCTTTGTTGTATTGAGGACGAATGTGTGGTTTTCTTTTTGGGCGTGGCAGATTAAAATCAATAAAATGTTTAGCATGAAATTTTAAAACATGTTCAACATCAGTCATGGCATATCCTTCACAATGCTCACAATCATCAGTGTCAGGGTGGTAGGCATGGCAGTAATCTTGAACGAAGTATTGTTTAAATTCTTGCCACAACTCCAGGGGATGATTAGGAGGACCAAAGACACATATATATGCAAACATGTCACGGAGCTGTGCAGGCATATTGAGAACACAGGCATCCAATAAAGTTTTTCTCCAAACACTGTCATCGAAGAGCAATCCAAGGGCTAATGCCGCCTCTTTAAACGTTGGGTATGTGACTTCCTTAACAGTCTTAAGGTTATCAAAACTTGTAGCTCCTTTAACATGGAGTAACAACAGCCTTAAAAAATAATGTTCTTGTTCTTGAATACTAACAGTGTAGAGTCTACCAATGACTGAAGCACCTCCTCTCCTTCTAACTTCCCATGCACCTTCTTTCCAAACATAATGCTCAGGAATTTGACGATATAAGTACTCCCGAGCATTGGGATCATTCTCATTGAGGGTAAAGTAGGCCATGAGTGTTGATTGTCTGTCCATTGAATAACTGATGTTGTCCGCAGAATCACCCTCGTGAAAAAAAAGTGATTGTGAATGAGGCAGATGTACTGCAAGACGAATAATGCTGTGAGATTGTCTATGCATTGGAAAAGCAAAGATTCGCCAAGCTGCCTCTGGTGCACTGACATATCTGGAATCCATGAATTTATGAGTTTCATCGTGTCTGATGTTGGTTTCACAAATTTCCACATTGGCTTTGTCATGACCTTTGTACACATATTTAAAGAGGTATTTTACGCTCTGAATGGAAGCACATATTTCCACATTGATATGGCACTTATATTTTAATAGAAGGAAAGGGTTATATGGAACTACCCAAGAATTATCAATCATCTTGGAATGGTGTTGAAAAGAAGGTCCTTCGTTTCTTTGATAACTTGGATATGCATCCTCAGGTATAACAGTTTTTGTTTGAAACTGTTTGGGAAAAGCTTTTTTACACTTTCCATTCTCCATACATGGAGAATTGGGATTGTGTTGTCCACAGGGGCCATGGATCATGTGTTGCATGACAATTTGATGGAGCACAGGGTAATGTGATGGATCAGGAATTTCAGCCCAAACAGTATTGTCCACTTCCACCTCAGTTCTTAGTTTTGAGTTGGCATCCAGAATAATTAGAATGTGAGCATGTGGTAGGCCTCGCTTTTGAAATTCTATCACATGAACCATAGCACAAACCTTGCCAAATAATCCAGAATTAATATCTTTCAAAAGGGCTTCAAGTTTAATCCTGAATACACGGGCCACTAAATCCGGGCGATGTTCAGCACGCTGCCATGGCTGTAAATTGGTTGCAATTTCACTCCATTTCGGATTGCAGGTCATCGTTATAAAAAGATCTGGTCTTCCAAATTTAGTTACAATCGCCATGGCATCTTGATACCTCTGCTGCATGTTTCGGGGACTTCCCTCAAAGGAAGATGGTAAAATTACGGTTTTGCCAATGGGGATTCCTTTTTCTACGGATTTTCTCAGCAAATGTTCTTGAAGGAGACAATAATCTTCCACCTTCAAATCCTTCTGGTGTTGTCGTATAAAATTTAAACGATTGGCCTCGATCTTAACATAGGCATCCACCAAGTACTGCTGTGTCAGTTTTCCTCCATTAAGGACAGGATTGAATTCTGTCCGTACTGACAGCAAATAACAGTAATACTGCAGCTGTGTCACCCTGCGAACATTTTGGCCTTGGTGCATGAGTGATTCATGCCACCCTTGCTCTCCATGAGGGAAAAACAATGGATACAGTAATGCATCCAAATTACTGTGTAAAATACTTATTTGCTGTGTTTTGGGGGCCAACGGATTATTTATGTCTGGTTTTAGATGTATTAAAATGTCTCTATTAAATGGTGGCTCTCCATCAGCATTTTCAAAGATGACTGCAACTTCACGGACAGTAGGGTTGTTATACCGTCTTGGGTCTTGCTCTCTGTCTTGTTTAATTGCCATGATGATATTAGGCATTTTTGTGCCATGTTCCAATGCTTTCTGTTCTTCCTCTTCCTCCACTTGCCGTAACATTTTGTAAGCTGAAACAAAGGGATTAATACCTTCCAATTGCTCAGCAATAATTCTCATCAAGGCTGGATTACACTTGAGATTTTCTGGAGACTGTAGGCGTTGTTCAGTAGCAGTAGCACTATCCAAAATATAGAGCTGTGCATATGCTGGAACTTGACCTTCAGCGGGGTGGAGAGTTCCAGTTCTATGGTAAATTTGGCCGTGAATCCGGAAACAATAAGGACCGTGTCCAGGTGGTTGAGAAACACTTGCACCCATCGAAGCAAATGCAAAGGAACTATTAATGCTCCTGATATTCTCCATGAGATTTTTACTATATGGGCTGTCTCCTTTCAGTAAAGTAGTGAAGAGCTCAGGGTACTGAGGTAATGGTACCTTAACTTTGCCCTTGTGACAACAAAGGGAGAACTGTCCATCAGATGGCCTTTCAGCCTCAAAATGTTGTGCTTCACAATGTTCACATAACACATTCATGGGCCCACAGGTATGTTCTAAAATACCGGTATCGTCATTAGTAAAGCCAATAGGGATTGATGACGTAGGTGAAGTGAGCAACCGATGACCTTTTTTGTAGATACCTACATAAATAAGGCGTGGCTGTGTAGAACTGTCAACACATTCAAGAAAAGAAGTAGTGACTGGAGACTTCTTACAGAGGATTTTTTTTTGGCGTAGTTGACGCTGTAAGGCAGCCAAATGAGCCAAATGGCGTTGTTTTGAGGTAGGTGACATAATTTGTAAACGTTTGACTTTAGCCAATTGATGTTTTGTCATGGCAGAAGCAATCTTGTGTGTTCTTTTTTTAGAAGAACATTTGCCCTTCACTTTACCCGTGCCAGATGTTGTAGGCAGTTCAGTTTCAGAAAGTGTTGGAGACACAGATATGGACGCCATATCAGAGGTAGATGGTTCTCCTTGCACCTTCACCTTTTGTTGTTTACGGCCAGATGTTGTAGGCAGTTGAGTTTCCGAAAGTGTTGGAGACACAGATATAGGCGCCATATCAGAGGTAGATGTTTTTCCTTGCACCTTCACCTTTTGTTGTTTACGGCCAGATGTTGTAGGCAGTTGAGTTTCAGAAAGTGTTGAAGACACAGATATAGGCGCCATATCAGAGGTAGATGGTTTTCCTTGCACCTTCACCTTTTCTTGTTTACGGCCAGATCTTGTAGGCAGTTGAGTTTCAGAAAGTGTTGGAGACACAGATATAGGCGCCATATCAGAGGTAGATGGTTTTCCTTGCACCTTCACCTTTTCTTGTTTACGGCCAGATCTTGTAGGCAGTTGAGTTTCAGAAAGTGTTGGACACCCAGATATGGACGCCATATCAGAGGTAAATGGTTCTCCTTGCACCTTCACCTGTTGTTTTTTGCGTCTTTTGCGTTCCGCATCAGCTTTTTTGCCAACCGACTGCTTCTTTGTTCAGCAGACTCCTTTACAATTCTTTGATTCAAATCCTCCGTGAGCTTAAGCAAACGGAGACGTCTTGTTTCCAGATCTTCCTGCGCACGCTTCTTGCGCTGGCATGCAGCATTCTTAGCTCTAACAGAGCTTTTTTGTTTGTCAGAGCTCATATTGAGCACAGTATGTATGCAATAATAGCTACAGTATATTATTTAAGGAAGCAACAATATACATTCTGCATAGCAATATAGTCAAAGTAGTAATATTTATAATGTTAATTTTAATTATATACAATATATTTTTATATATAAATTATATCATAAAAATATATAAAAAAAATATATTATATATATTATTAACTTAAATAAATTATGTATATTATATATTACAAATTAATTACAATGTGTATATATATATATATATATATATATATATATATAAATTATATATATAGATTAATATACAATATATATATATACTAATCATATACATATAGATTAATATATATATATATATAGATATATATGTAATATTATATATATCTATATATCTATATATATCTATATCTATATATATATATAATTATGAATATATCAATAAATAATCGATTATATTGGGCCAAAAAGATATCTTTAGCTGATATTGTAGGGCTGAGGTTCCAGCACTGATTTTCTGACGTCCTTCCACAGTATCACCAAGGCAGAAATGATTTGTAAGGAAAAGTTAAAGGAAACACTATAAAATGTTGGATTAAACATATTATTAATCACTAAAATGGCGGCGGGGGGGGTATAGTGATTGGTAGTCAAAAAGCTACGTTTTGTTTCGCGGCCGCACTTGCCGCAAGTGCAAAACCGCACTTGGTGCACCTGCGGCAAGTCCCTCCAAAGTTACTATGGCGATTAACGCAACTGCGCCGCAACCGCGCCGCAAGTGTAACAGTTATATTACTAACTTAAATAAATTATGTATATTATATATTACAATTTATTACAATGTGTTATAGATATATTTATATATATTATATATATATATATATATATAGATTAATATACAATATATATATATATATATATACTAATCATATACATATATATATAATATGACATGTATATATTATATATATATATAGAGAGAGATTAATATACAATCTATTATATAATCACGATTGTTTTTTTTCTGAGTCCACACTCGCTGCGAGTCAGTGTCGACATGTGGATACACAGTTCTAAGGCGACTCGCTATGCCCAGGCAGCGGGCATGGCGAGTCGCCTTAGCAGCGCGAAGCATTGGCCGCGAAGCGGCCATTGCGAGTCAGAGCAAGTCGCTTGCCTCAGCGGGAAATCGCTAGCTTTGTGGCCGAGCCTGTGGTTCTATTTTCGGCCAGCGACTCGCAATGGCCGCTTCCATAAGGATTACCGCAACCGCGCCGCATTGCGACTCGCTGGCTGACTGCGAGCACTTGCGGCGCGTTTGCGGTAATCCCCATAAGGATTACCGCAACCGCGCCGCATTGCGAATCGCTGGCTGAGTGCGAGCACTTGCGGCGCGGTTGCGGTAATCCCCATAAGGATTACCGCAACCGCGCCGCAAGTGCAAGTTGCGGTGCTGTTGCGGTAATCCCCATAGAAAGTATAGGGGGACTTGCGGTAAGTGCGGTTTTGCCGCACCTTCCGCAAGTCCCCCTATACTTTGTATGGGAATTACCGCAACCGCGCCGCAGATGCGGTTTTGTAATAAAATTAAATAATCTTCATACAAATAAATTCACGTAAAATAACAAACAATAAATCAATTTAATAATAATAAAAATAAAAAAAAAAAAATAATAAAAATAAAATAATAATAATAATATATATATATCTATATATATACAGTTAGGGCCAGAAATATTTGGACAGTGACACAATTTTCGCGAGTTGGGCTCTGCATGCCACCACATTGGATTTGAAATGAAACCGCTACAACAGAATTCAAGTGCAGATTGTAACGTTTAATTTGAAGGGTTGAACAAAAATATCTGATAGAAAATGTAGGAATTGTACACATTTCTTTACAAAAGTAATTGGACAAATAAACACAACCCAAACAAAATATTTTTATTTTCAATATTTTGCTGCGAATCCTTTGGAGGCAATCACTGCCTTAAGTCTGGAACCCATGGACATCACCAAACGCTGGGTTTCCTCCTTCTTAATGCTTTGCCAGGCCTTTACAGCCGCAGCCTTCAGGTCTTGCTTGTTTGTGGGTCTTTCCGTCTTAAGTCTGGATTTCAGCAAGTGAAATGCATGCTCAATTGGGTTAAGATCTGGTGATTGACTTGGCCATTGCACAATGTTCCACTTTTTTGCACTCATGAACTCCTGGGTAGCTTTGGCTGTATGGTTGGGGTCATTGTCCATCTGTAGTATGAAGCGCCGTCCAATCAACTTTGCAGCATTTGGCTGAATCTGGGCTGAAAGTATATCCCGGTACACTTCAGAATTCATCCGGCTACTCTTGTCTGCTGTTATGTCATCAATAAACACAAGTGACCCAGTGCCATTGAAAGCCATGCATGCCCATGCCATCATGTTGCCTCCACCATGTTTTACAGAGGATGTGGTGTGCCTTGGATCATGTGCTGTTCCCTTTCTTCTCCAAACTTTTTTCTTCCCATCATTCTGGTACAGGTTGATTTTTGTCTCATCTGTCCAAAGAATACTTTTCCAGAACGGAGCTGGCTTCCTAGGGTGTTTTTCAGCAAATTTAACTCTGGCCTGTCTATTTTTGGAATTGATGAATGGTTTGCATCTAGATGTGAACCCTTTGTATTTACTGTCATGGAGTCTTCTCTTTACTGTTGACTTAGAGACAGATACACCTACTTCACTGAGAGTGTTCTGGACTTCAGTTGATGTTGTAAACGGGTTCTTCTTCACCAAATAAAGTATGTGGCGATCATCCACCACTGTTGTCATCCGTGGATGCCCAGGCCTTTTAGAGTTCCCAAGCTCACCAGTCAATTCCTTTTTTCTCAGAATGTACCCAACTGTTGATTTTGCTACTCCAAGCATGTCTGCTATCTCTCTGATGGATTTTTTCTTTTTTTTCAGCCTCAGGATGTTCTGCTTCACCTCAATTGAGAGTTCCTTTGACCGCATGTTGTCTGGTCACAGCAACAGCTTCCAAATGCAAAACCACACACCTGGAATCCACCCTGACCTTTTAACTACTTCATTGATTACAGGTTAACGAGGGAGACGCCTTCAGAGTTAATTGCAGCCCTTAGAGGCCATTGTCCAATTACTTTTGGTCCCTTGAAAAAGAGGAGGCTATGCATTACAGAGCTATGATTCCTAAACCCTTTCTCCGATTTGGATGTGGAAACTCTCATATTACAGCTGGGAGTGTGCACTTTCAGCCCATATTATATATATAATTGTATTTCTGAACATGTTTTTGTAAACAGCTAAAATAACAAAACTTGTGTCACTGTCCAAATATTTCTGGCCCTAACTGTATATATATATATATATATATATATATATATATATAGAGAGAGAGAGAGATTAATATACAATATATATATACTAATCATATACACATATATAATATGACATGTATATATATATATATAGATATATATAAATCTATATCTATATCTATATATCTATATATATATATATATCTATACCAATTATATAGTACATTATGAATATATCAATAAATAATCAATGATATTGGCCCAAAAAGATATCTTAGCTGATATATATAGATTACTATACAATATATATATATATAGTAATCATATACATATATATAAAATGACATCTATATATATATATATATATATATATATATATATATATATATATATTAATCGATATAATATATATATATATATATATATATATATATATATATATATATATATAAATATATATCTATACCAATATCTATATATATAATAATGAATATATCAATAAATAATCGATTATATTGGCCCAAAAAGATATCTTAGCTGATATATATAGATTAATATACAATATATATATATAGTAATCATGTACATATATATAATATAACATCTATATATATCTATATATCTATATATATTAATCTATATAATGTGTAGATATATATATATATCATATATATATCTATATCAATATATATATATATAATAATGAATATATCAATATAACAATAATATTAATAATGGATTACTAATAATAATTAATCTGAACACTAATAATAATAATATAAATAAATAATGATAATCAATAATCAATTATATTGGGCCAAAAAGATATATAATTATGAATATATCAATATATAATAATAATATTAATAATATATTAATAATAATAATTAATATAAACACTAATAACAATAATATTAATAAATAATCATAATGAATAATCAATTATATTGAGTCAAAAAGATATCTTAGCTGATCTTGAAGTGATGAGGTTCCAGCACTGGTCTTCCAACGTCCGTCCCACAGGATCACCAAGGCATAATCGATTAATAATGATAATTAATATTAACACTAATAATAATATTAATAATTAATAATAATTACTAATCGATTATATTGGCCCAAAAAGATGTCTTGTAGGGATGAGTTTCCAGCACTGGTTTACCGACGTCCGTCCCACAGGATCACCAAGGCAGGAATAATTTGTGAGGAAAAGTTAAAGTAAACACTATAAAATTGCGGCAGGTGATTGGTAGAAAAAGGGGAGTATGGTGATTGGTAGGCAAAATGGGTTGCTACCCAGCAACAGCACAGTCAGCCACGGGATTTTCGCAGGCAAACTCGCCCTATACTTTCTATGGGGATTACCGCAACCGCGCCGCAAGTGTAGCGACTCGCAATGGCCTCGCGGCCATTGCTCGCGCTACACAGCGAGTCGCAATAGATCCCCATTGAAAGTATAGGGGGAGTTGCGGCAGGTGCGGCGGCTGAGGTAGCGACTCGCAATGGCCTCGCGGCCATTGCTCGCGCTACCTCAGCGGTAAATCGCTAACTGTGTAGCCGGGCCTCTGGTTCTATTTTCGGCCAGCGACTCGCAATGGCCGCTTCGCGGCCATTGCTCGCGCGTGGTGACGTCACATAGTGACATAGCCACGGCGTTTTCGGGGGCCGACACGAAAATGCCTACGGCAATTATAGAGTAGATGTACATGAAAACCATTATCCAGCGAGTGAAGGAACTTGGCACTGCGAGTTCTTTATGAAATCTCCATTTATTAGAAAATGGTTAAGAGCAATTTTTTCAGCATGTAAAATCCAAAAGGTCAGTGTATCATGTCTTAGGGCGATGCATTTTGGCTATTTAGTAGCCTTACTTATGATCAAATACTTGTTATACTGTATGTAGGCTTATTATACTGTGTGAGAGTCATGGTTGGGGATCATACTGTGTTAGGGTCACCATACTCTGCCAGGCTGGTTGAGGAGGGTACAGTACATGCTTCTCAAGACATACACAATATAAATTTAGTGTGCTCTCACCACCAGGATCCCAATTGTTTGGGAGAAGAGCGTGTTTCTCTCCCAGCCATTTAAATGCTGCGATCTTTAATGATTGCACTATTTAGGTGGTTAAACTGCCCAAAGCAACACTGACACCACGCCTGACAGTGATAGCCGGGTCTTGACTTTAACATAAGCCAAAAACACAGAGGCAAATCATGCTGGCATAGCCTCTTGCTTGCAAGATCGCCATAGTCATTGGTTGGAAACTCCTTCTCTCTCAACACGTATAGGTGCGTCAATAGTCATTAAGAGATTAAGTAACAATGGGGCCATTTTTCTTTATTATACCAATAGTAGACTCCACTAACCTGCTCTTAATTTTCTTACTCCTTCTGGTAGTTCTTGCTGAAAGTTGATGAAAAATTAATTTGCAAAAATGAAAAAAAAAAAAACACAATTCTCATTAAAGGGTTATCCAGTGACTTCAATGATTAACGAAAACTTTAAAGAAGAAATGGACATTAGCTTCTCAGATGTATACTGGAACTGGTGACCTGATATTCATTGGGAAAAGTTATCATCCCAAATGCAATTAAATAATTAGGAATAATAATAATAATAATAATAATAATAATAATAAATCCTGCTGCATTTTCTGGTGTATTATGTCACACACTAAGACATAGCCTCTTTTCAGAGAATCCTTGCAATTTTTAGCCTTGATACATCCCCCTATCATTAAACAAGGTACAGAAAGTGTCTGAAACACATAAAGCCTGACTTCCACCATATTTTGCATGAGAAATCTTCCCCACTCTGTACATAATGCTTGTTTGATCTTATAGCTTTTTGATGTTCACATCTGAACTAAGTCCAGATTAGGACCCAGAGTATTGTTCCAGGCCCTGGAATCCTGGGATGTTTAAAATGTCCCTTTGTTCCTTATGAGAAGACCAATACTATCAAGGACCTATGGTAGATAGTTGAGGCTCTCTTGGAAATTATGCTTTGAGGCCAAGGGGCTTCAAGTTATGCCACTTCACACAAGTTCATTTACTGAGTAGTGAATGTGCTATTTTACCATCATGTAGCCAGGCCTCTGCTTGGTATTAAAGCTTACTACTAGGGATGGGAAAACCCAACCTATAAAGTTCGGGGTCTGTACCCAACACCTAGTATTCAGTAAGGATGGAACAGCCAATCACAGATGCTGTCACAGAGACTGGGCATCTGTGATTGGCTGTTGGAGTAATCTGGAAACAGCCCATACATTCTAGCATGGTAGATGCTAAAATGTATGGGCTATTTTTAGGGTACTCCAACAGCCAATCACAGATGCCCATTCTCTGTGACAGCATCTGCGATTGGCTGCTGTGTAGAATACTACACAGACAACACAGGGTGAGAGTACCACACTTTATTAAGACATTATTGGGTCATCAACAGTCAACATCATATAGTACACACTCAACAGGGACACAAGATTGTGCATGTGACAGAGTGTTACCCTTCCGCTAGCTCATAGGATCCAGGACCAACTACACTAGTGAGTAGCATCCCGCCTTCGGCGGGAACCCACAGAGCGGAGATTACAGCAAGCTTAGGCAACTGACCAAGAACAGTGAGGTATGTGGCCAGCTGACCGTATTGTCCCAACCTGGGTTCTCCCCAAAAAATTAGTGGGCTCAGTGTTGAGCAGTAGAGCATTTCGATAATCCTCTCACTGGAACCATAGTTACTAAGCTGAAGACATTTGGTAAAATCCACTATTTTAGATACACACAAGATTCAACCATCCAACGTCAATGCCCAGGAGAGAAGAGCCATACAGTCTTTGAAAACCAACAAAGAAATCATCATTAATCCTGCAGACAAAGGTGGTGCCATAGTCATGATGAACAAGTCTGACTACCTGAAGGAAGCAAACAGACAACTGATGGATACACGCTACTACAAGAAATTGGAGTCTGACCCCACACAGGACTATTACAAGCAATTAAACAAGCTGGTTTCTTGTCTACCTGACATATCCTTAAGAGCTGATGACCTGATACCAGAAAGTCCAAGAACAAGCACATTCTACAAGCTTTCCAAAATTCACAAACCAGGAAATCCAGGAAGACCAATTATTTCATGTGTGAGCACTCTCATCGAAGAAATTTCTGGTTGGGTAGAGGGTGTTCTCAAACCCCTGGTAAAAGAGACACCCAGCTACATTTAGGACACAACTGATCTATAGAATAAACTGTCAACAATAGGTCCTCTACCAGAAGGAACCATCCTTGCCACCATGGATGTGGAATCTCTATACAACAACATCCCACACCAGGATGGATTAAATGCCTGCAAAAACTTACTTGGCATTTTAGCCAAAGAATCACTTTTGGGACTTGTTTTATTTCCAGGTTTTTATTGTCCTTGACCAAGGCATGTGATTTTATTAGTTATGCGTATATACTATTTATATTGTTACATTTTTTTGTTTGAGACTTATAGATTCTCAAAATCTGCTTCCAAAAAATCATCAAACAACATGGCAGGGCTACAGTGGGATTCCCTGCTGAATGAAGCCAGCTGTGTAACTTGACATAAAATAAATAAATAATGGAAAAAAAGTACTGGGCTCCACCCTCTTTTTAATTGCCAACCAGAGATAAAATATGCAGCTGAGGGCTCAGCGGGGTGGGGCCCTTCATTATTGGGCCCCCATGCAATAGAATAGCATCCTTGCAGCCACCCCAGAAATTGGCTCATTCACAAGAAGCTCCTATTTCTGGCACTTTACCTGTCCCTTCCAGTTGCCATGTGACAAACTGGGTAATAATCTAGAAATATGAGACAAAATGCGCATAGGGTCTCACCTCTTAGCAGAGAGGGGCAAATGCCCTATGAAAATTGCTCACCTGGTCTGGTTGTGTAGACTCACAACCAGTATATGCACTCGTACAGCTGTTGCTGGATCCACACCTCCATGTGCAACGTGGCAAACAACTGGAAAACAGGACGAAGTGTCGGTGATCCGCACTGCTGGAAAGAAAACCAGAACCCAAGAAGTCTGGTGCAATAGTGCTGTTTTATTCCAACGTGTTTTGGAGCAGTCTCTGCTCCTTCCTAAAGGGATTATCCTTCTTTCCAGCAGCGCAGATCATCGATACTTCTTCCTGTTTTCCAAATTGGGTAATAAGGGTTTAATAGCAGCTTTGTATTGCCAGCAGTCATTAGCCAGAAATTTTTAATGTGAGCCAATGTTATACCCGGCCATTAAGAAGTTCAAGTAAATAGTAAAGAACATTTATATAGGAGAGAGAATGCACAGCAAAATGTCAAAGGAGGGTGCCACATGATGCAAAGTCAAGAGCAAGGGTCCCACATTGTTTTAACTGCTTTTAATTGGTGTTTTTGTGGTCTTAGCATATACGTAATAAAGTTGTAATTTTTTAATATTATATCGGTGTGCATTTTTATATGAGGAGTCTTTCTTTACTTTGGTAAATAGTAAAGAGGTCACAACACAGAGAGAAAACATATTATTAGAAATAGAAACACATATCTGGACTCCATCTTTATTACTCATACCCATCCTCGATCCTCTACGACGTCTTCTTGATTGCAGGCTGCGGTGAAGACCACAGAGTCCTATCACCGTAGCCTCCAAATATTGAATGAATGTGTTTCCAGCTCTAGTCCAGTAAGCGGTGACTCCTGAGAGAGTAGTGGGTACCATGGTTACTTGAGCTGTCCTCTGGTGACCTCAGGTGACCTCAGGAGTCACCACTTTCTGGAATGGAGCTGGTGGCTCATTCATTCAATGTTTGGAGGCTGCAGTGACAGGGCGCTGTGTTGTTCATCACAGACTGCAATCAATAAAATGTTGCAGAGAATAAAGGGGGGGCATGAGGGAGTAATAAAGATGGAGTCCAGATATGTGTTTGAGTTTTTATTTCTAATAAAAATGTTTTCTCTCTGTGTGATGTCTTCTTTAATATTTGCTTAAAATTCTTAATGGCCGGGTGTAATATTGGCCAAACTAAGAATTTTGGGCTTAATGCCAGCTGGCAACACAAAGTTGGCATTAGCCCCTTATTGCCCAGTTTGCCACAACTACACGGCAACTGGAAGAGCTGTGTAAAGCAAATGGAATTGGCCCTTCTTATGAATGAGCCTATTTCTGGGGATGCTGTAGGTTGCCATTCTATAGTGTGGGGGTCCAATAATGATGGGCCCTCACCTCAATGAGAATACCAGCCTTCAGCTGCCTAGTATTATCTTGGCTGTCAATTACAAATACACTGAGTGCAGAATTATTAGGCAAATGAGTATTTTGATCACATGACACTTTTATACATGTTGTCCTACTCCAAGCTGTATAGGCTTGAGAGCCAACTACCAATTAAATAAATCAGGTGATGTGCATCTATGTAATGAGGAGGGGTGCAGTCTAATGACATCAACACCCTAAATAAGGTGTGCTTAATTATTTGGCAACTTCCTTTCCTTTGGAAAAATGGGTCAGAAGAGAGATTTAGAAAGATGGTAGGAATAAAGGTGTGTCACGGTCCGCGCTGCTCAAGTCCAAGAAAACTCACATGAGAGTCAGAGTTTCATAAAGCAGATTTTTATTCTTTATTCTTCTTACTCCAATGCGTTTCGGCGCCCCACCTGGCACCTTCTTCAGGGATATTACATCTTGTAGTGTCTCTAGTGATAGGGCACTATTGCGCCTCTTGTCCCCCACCCCTCTTGTATTTATACAGAAGAGAGATTTGACGGGCTCTGAAAAGTCCAAAATTGTGAGATGTCTTGCAGAGGGATGCAGCAGTTTTGAAATTGCCAAACTTTTGAAGCGTGATCACTGAACAATCAAATGTTTCATGGCAAACAGCCAACAGGGTCGCTAGAAGTGTGTTTGGCAAAAAAGGCGCAAAATAACTGCCCATGAATTGAAGAAAATCAAGCGTGAAGATGCCATTTGCCACCAGTTTTGCAATATTTCAGAGCTGCAACAATACTGGAGTATCAAAAAGCACAAGGTGTGCCACACTCAGGATCATGGCCAAGGTAAGAAAGGCTGAAAAACGACCACCTTTGAACAAGAAACATAAGATAAAATGTCAAAACTGGGCCAAGAAATATCTTAAGACTGATTTTTCAAAGGTTTTATGGACTGATGAAATGAGAGTGACTCTTGATGGGCCAGATGGATGGGCCAGAGGCTGAATCAGTAAAGGGCAGGGAGCTCCACTCTGACTCAGACGCCAGCAACGTGAAGGTGGGGTACTGGTATGGGCTGGTATCATCAAAGATGAACTTGTGGAACCTTTTCTGGTTGAGGATAGAGTGAAGCTCAACTCCCAGACTTACTGCCAGTTTCTGGAAGACAACTTCTTCATGCAGGACAATGCTCCATCACATGCATCCAACTACTCCACAGTGTGGCTGGCCAGTAGAGGTCTAAAAGAAGAAAAAATAATGACGTGGCCCCCTTGTTCATCTGATCTGAATCCCATAGAGAACCTGTGGTCCCTTATAAAATGTGAGCTCTACAGGGAGGGAAAACAGTAACACCTCTCGGAACAGTGTCTGGGAGGCTGTGGTGGCTGCTGCACGCAATGTTGATCGTAAACAGATCAAGCAACTGACAGAATCTATGGATGGAAGGCTGTTGAGTGTCATCATAAAGAAAGGTGGCTATATTGGTCACTAATTTTTTCTGTTTTGTTTTTGCATGTCACAAATGTTTATTTCTAAATTTTGTGCAGTTATATTGGTTTACCTGTAAACAAATGAGATGGGAATATATTTGATTTTTATTAAGTTGCCTAATAATTCTGCACAGTAATAGTTACCTGCACAAACAGATATCCTCCTAAGATAGCCAAATCTAAAAAAAAAAACACTCCAACTTCCAAAAATATTAAGCTTTGATATTTGAGTCTTTTGGGTTGATTGAGAACATAGTTGTTGATCAATAATTAAAATAATCCTCTGCAATACAATTTGCCTAATAACTCTACACACAGTGTAGGGTGAAGCCCTACGCAATTTTTTTTCCACTATTTTTTTTGGGACACACTATGATGCTAGCTTGGGGGCCATATACTAATGTGTATCACTGAGGTGGGAAACTCCAGGCCTCAAGGGCCACCAACAGGTCATGTTTTCAGGATCTCCTTAGTATTGCACAGGTGATAATTGAATCACCTGCCCTAGTGATGATTTAAACCCCAGTGCAATACTAAGGAAATCCTGATAACCTGATGGTGGCTTTTGAGGCCTGGAGTTTGCCACCCTTGGAGTATGACAACCAAGCACAGACACCATCCAGACTGTGGAAATGCAGTCTGATTGCAACAGCCAATCACAGATGCTTTCACAGAGCATGAACGTCTGTGATTGGCTGTTGCCGGTCAGTGAAGTAAATATGCAAGAAGCTTCATGGGTGGGACCAGAAGTAAGTGAGAGGGAGAGCGGACCCGGAAGCAAGCAAACACCAGGAGACTGGTAAGATGATCTGTGCATGGCTGGGTGTATTTGACAGCTTTTGGACACCTTTGAAAGTGTTTTCTATGTGTTCCATGTAGCCTGCCATTGATTTCAGTGGGGTTCAGAAGGTTCGGCGAACTGTTCATTGAACAATTCATCGAACACCCCGCATTCAGCGAACCAAACCAAATTCGAACACTCAGGTGTTCACTCAATTCTAGCGCTTACCTCTGACTCACTCAAATCACCTCTGTGAATTTCTCAGCTCTGCTAGATTTCATCCAACTGCTTTGGGAGACTTAGAAAACATTTAGTCAATGCAGCGCCTACTACACAGAGCTTATATTTCTACATTTGGCAGCTACAGTGCATTTTTTTCAGTTTGATATTGGTTTAGTTGTAGTTTTTGAAATTGTGATGAATGTGTATCGTTTTTGATACAAATTAACCAGATTATGTCACAGACGCATCTTTGTTGTAAACTAACAACAGGAATGTAGTTTTACAACAATTTTACATGTTGAGGCAAAAACAAAGTTTTTGAAAAAAGGTAGACTTTTCATATACAACAAAATATAGTCCAATCTTTATAAGTGCTTTATGTCTGTTTTTCTTCATTAATTGGTTAGTTTTTGCCATCATAGTTTCATCAGTGATTTTCCCATATGAAAATAAATAAATTGAAAGCTTCTTTTACCCATTACAATGTTAAAAACTTATAAATGGAAAGCACAAGTTACACACAGATGGCATTCATATGCTGTCCTTGATTTTAACAAAACTATAGACTTTTATGGGTGATTTTCATCTGTGACGTGTTACATGTTAAATGGACATCTGAACAAGGCTGTACTTTTTTTACACAATGTGGACAATTACGGTAACTTTGCACCATAATTCTGGTCTAAAACTATTTGAAGTGTCACTAAATTTTGTGACTTTTTGGCATTTTGACAAAAGCCTTCTGAAATTTGTAAACAGTGGGTAAAGTTGAGTTTGGTGGTGTGTCTCGATAAACTGGGCGAAATGTGTTTTCAAATACAGAAGGAGAAATATTTTGAGTTCATTAGGAGTAAAATGGCACAAATATGCCATTCCCAAAAAATTCCACAATTAAAATAAAAATAAGCACTGATATTATACTATATATAACTTTAAAGTAACATCTTGTTGGAGATTTTTTGGCAAGGCAAAAACACTCATTAAAAAAAAAGGGATAGCTGTGCAGACAATCCAGTGCCCAAAGCAGCATTGGTCTGGCCCACAAGATACCGGACAATGCTCCGGTCGACCCCGGTCTTCAGTGGGCAACTGAGCCGGACATAGATGGGACCTTCTGTAACTATTTCTTGATCGTTAAGATGGCCACCAGCCATGTCACCATGCAGTGCTTGACAGTGATATCAATGTCATCCACCAGCCATGGGCTGATGTCATCCACCTCTGATATGCCAGCAGCCATTTTAACGAATGTGCTGGATTTGAACCAGCAAGTAGATGCCGCTCAGGAACAGGAGCAAGGTGAGTATGTTTTCTTTTTATATTCTACTGTATATTTTTTTCTACATGTACTGGTATAAAGGACGCTATGTGAGGGTGCATGTCATTTATACAGAGCTATATGGGGGCTAATACTGTAGGGGTCTATGTGGGAAATCATGCAGTTTATAGGGGGCTATGTGTGGACTCATACTTTTTATAGTGGGTTTTGTGTGGACTCATGCTGTTAATAGGGGGCTACCTGTAGCCTCATACTTTATATAGGGGGCTATGTGGGGCTAATGCTGTTTATAGTACTCTATGTGTGAACTCATATTTATGGGCAGCACGGTGGCTCAAGTGGTTAGCACTGTAGCCTTTGCAGCGCTGGGGTCCTGAGGTCCTGGGTTCAATTCCCACTAAGGACAACATTTGCAAGGAGTTTGTATGTTCTCCCTGTGTTTGCGTGGGTTTCCTCCAGGCACTCTGGTTTCCTCCCACATTGTAAAGACATACTGATAGGATATTTAGATAGATTGTGAGCTCCAAGAGAGACAGCATTACTGATGTATGTAAAGTGCTATGGAATTAATAGCGCTATATAAATGAATAAATATTATATTATTATATATAGGGTGCTATGTAGTGGCTAATATTGTCTATAAGGGACAACACCTCATTCAGCGAGCTTGCAACCGCTAGTTTGGTTCTGGTTGTGAGTATACATATCACATACTTGGCATTTGTCCCTGGACTGACACCAATGAATTCTCACAGAGTACAGTCCATGCACTAGGAGCATCCACAAGTCTACTGTCACAAAGAACAGCTTACAGAGTGACAGCAATTTTCATTATAGATTGGACAACCTCTTTAACATTATTACAGGATAGGGGACACTATAAAATAAAGGGACCCAGGATGAGGAACATAAGTGCTGTTTGGGAGTCACAAAGAGGAACATATATTATTAGTTTATAGTGGCATTTGGAGGACATAATTACTGTAGGGACCAATTAGCAGACATTATTACTGTTCTAATATATTTTAGGGCTCGCTCACAATAGGGTATATTCTCTCATGTGAGGAATAGGATGCTATTTGCAAAAGACACTCAGCTCAAACTCTGCTGCAAGCGTGAGGCAAGTGTCATTCATGATGCTCCGATTCCCTCACATATAAGAATCAGGTTTCAGGTGCAGAGAAGATGGAGTGATTAATTTCTTCATCTTCACCATTGTCTGTATCAGTGTATATCAACTGCCTTTGTGTGACATCAGTGCAGTGTGATGTTTTGTAGACTTGAATTGATGACGTTTTATATATGCTGCTAATCGCAGCATGAGGCAATTTTTTTCTCATATTGAATTGGGAGATGAATGACTTCAACTGGAGATATCACTGGTAAGTCAGTGTATTACATGTAAACATACATTATATACTATATACAGAGCTATTGTGTATAATGTCACCGGTGATCTCTGCATTACCTGTACACAATACACTATTTACAGAGCTCCTGTGTATAATGGTGGTAATAATAGTGTTATTAGTATTGTGGTTTCTTTTCATGATCAGTATTGTTTTATTCAGTTACTATGTGGTGATATGATGTAGTTTGGTCATGTTGTGGTGGTATTTTTACCTTGTATGTGGTATTATTTGGTCATTATGTTATGGTAATATGTGGTCTGGTTATGGTTTGGTGTTATTTCTTTCTTGTATGTGGTACTATTGGTTACTGTGCTAGTAATATGTGGCCTGGTCATGGTGAGGTGGTATTTCTCTCTAGTATATGGTATTATTGGTCTTGGCCCTGGCGGACATAGACAGACGAGGGCCATTATGCACAAACAATATATGAGCCCTTTTGAGTCTAATTGTTCTTCTCCTGCCTTGGAGATGGAATTGGGCCCCTTGACCGCTTTGGCCCCAGTGCAGCTGCACACATTGCAACAATGATATGTTCGCCCGTGGTTTAATGAATTAATTGTTCATAATTAATTGATGTAATTTGTTCTCTCATATCAATAAGTGGAAGATTATTTATATTAGAGATGAAATACTTGGAAGTCTAAGCTCTCCCTGTCCTGTGACTATTACACAGAGGCAGACATGCTCTTACAGCAGTTGCCCGGTGAAAATAATTTATTGATTGATGGGGATCTTACTGCTGGGACCTGCATTCATCAGCAACATTGGAAACTTTTATCCCATTAAAATGGAGCTCATGTTTGATTCAACCACTGATTCATTTATTCACTTAGTGGCAGCAGGCAATGTACTGGGCTTTTTCTGGCTGCCCCAAAGAGGATGAATGGAGCTGTGGTTACATATCCAACCAGATGCTACTCTTTGAAATGGGATTAAAAA